>CM042991.1:5156500-6376000 GCA_023678885.1 Pogostemon cablin | reverse complement strand
TTTTGTTGTTCATATACTATTTATTTTTAGATTTAATCTTTATACTTAAGGCTTGGTGCTTATTCAGAAGGTATAATTGTGATATTGTAGTTGATTTATGTTTTTTATTTTTTGCTAATTTTATTTATGCACCCTTATTTCATGGGTTTAGGGTGTATATAATTAATGTTAAGGGTGGTGCTATTGCCACCCGAATTTTTACTAAGGGCACCCATTTTTGAAAAAATATAACAGTGAAATATATATCATACCCCATCTCTAAATTTATATACATACTTAAATCTAAGTTTATTAAGTCCACCCAATACAATTCTTATAACCCCTTTTACTAAGCCCACCCAATATAATTTCTAACCCCACCCAAATAATTTCCCCACAAAAAAAAAACACCGCTAACAATTAAAAGAAAGCGAAGAAAGAAATCAAAGAAGAAGAGGTGTGAGAGGGGAGAAGAGAGGTTTAATTAAAATGAAGTTGTCCCACAATTTAATTAAAATAAGGCCACTGAAAAAATACTTTACAATCTTAAATAACATCTGCAAACTTTAAATTCCAACAAAAAAGTCGTAGAAATCAACATAGTTCAAATAATTACAATTAGTCTATTTGAATTGTTTCTGTCGTATTTTCCTTGAATTGTTTCCGTATTAAGTTACAAAAGTATGAATTAGGGTTCTAATAATTTAAAATTCTAGTTTTTTGTTTTGACGTGGAAGAGTTTAATATTTATATATAAAACAACATTGGTAAACAATTTACCTCACTAATTTATGTCAACTAAATTTTTTATTATTTTTTATCTTGTTCTTTGTCTTTTTCTCTTTCTTCTTCTAAGTTTTCTCCAAGAACGGGTTTAAAATTTGATGTATGGAGAAATTATTTTGGGTTTACTTAGTAATAGGGTTGGGTGGGCTTAGCAAATTATATTAATTGTAATTAGTTTGGGTGTAAAATTGGGAGTGGGGTATCATAGACATGTCACTATCATTTTTTTTAAAACTTGAGTGCTCTTAGTAAAGTTTTGGATGGCAATAACGCTGCGCTAATGTTAATTCCAATAATATAATGATCTTCTCAATTCATTATTAAAAAGATTTCACTTAATCTAGTTGCTCACAATATCCTTTTGAATATTTCGTTGGTAAAAGTCCAAATTCCATTATTAAATTGGTTTACCAACGGATTAACAACGGAATCCATTGGTAAATTTCCATTAGTAAAGTGGTGGTTGGTAAATTTTTGGCAACGAAATTCAATTTCGTTTCTAATCCGTTGCTAATAATTCTGTTGGTATTTCGTTGGTAATTACCAACAGATTGAATTCCGTTGGTAAAATATAGAATAAATATGTTGGCATTCCATTGTTAAAGGAAAATTGTCATTTTTGTTACTATTCCATTGGTAACTACCAACAGATTGAATTCCGTTAATAAATTCAATTGCTAAAAAATAGTATTTTTAGCCCAATTGATTGGTTCAAATGTATTGTAATATTTGATGTGATATTACATATGCGGCTCTTTTAATTAAATAAATCACACGTAAAAGAAAGAAATGAATTGATATTTTAACTAATAATATGTACGTAAACTTTGAGGATAAAAATTCTAATTTATTCTCTTAGTCAAGTCACTCATTTTATTAAGATATAATTCAAAAGACATTATACTATTAAGGTATGATCACATGACATTTCGCAATACACTTCAAGTTTGATTTATTTTTTTAAAGGCTATTTAAGGTTCGTGTTCTTGAATTAAGTTAACAAGTGTTATTTATTTATTTATAAATATTATGTGCGTGAAGTGGTTCATTTTTAGTTAGGGTTAGCCAAATCCAAGATTAACTACTTATAATTATTTTAGGATTTTAGGAATAAAATTATGAAACGAGAAATAAGATGAGTATCTTGACAGTTGGGGTGGTTGTTGGTTAAGTAGTCACATAATAAATAGTCTGGCCCAATATTGCTGTCTTTTGTATCTCTCATTTTAATTCACCAAATTATTAATGGAAATTTCACACAGATTTCTTTATTATTAATGAATATTGTTTCATTTTATAGGTCAACATTATTAATATTTATTTTAAAAATTAAAATTATGAATCATATAGTATATATACACACTTTTTATATTGGCAGTTAATATATATATATATATATATATATATATATATATATATATATATATATATATATATATATATATATATATATATATATATATATATATATATATATTAACTAAGTAATTAACATGGATAATGAGAGTACTAGCTGCTGAAGTTGGTATCAATTCTTAGCAAAGTAAACTCTATTAATCGGCCGCATTATTGGGTAAATGCATGCTAAATTATTTATTTAATTATCAAAAATATGCTTATTATATATACTTAAGTGATAAAAATCAAAATAAAAACAGCAAGCATGCATTTGATGATTAAATGATTTTTCACGAATTTTACCTTCTTATTAAACGCATTTGTATATATAATCCTTTTGAAAAGTTCAATTATTATTATTGAGTTAGTCTCTTGTGAGACGGGTTATTTGTGAGACGGATGTGAGACGGGTCAACCCATCACAAAAGTATGCTTATTGTGTAAATAAAGTATGCTTATTTGTAGTTAAAGTATGTCGATAATAAATCAAATTATAACACATTAAAATCATACTTTAATGCATAATCCAACATACTTTAGAAAACATATATTAACAACTATTAAACATACTTTATCTAAATAATCGACATACTTTAACACGTCTCACAAGTCGTCTCATGAAAGTAGCATCTCACAAGAGAATTTGTCATTATTATTAGGCGATCATAAGTCATAACCATTTGTATTTTGTATGAATAACACTTGTTTTATTCACCGATTATTATACAAATTTTAATTATATGTAATATTAGTATTTAATTTTGAATAAATTTAAGACAAATTAATATGCTAAGGAGGAAAGGTCATAAACTTAAGCTAAATGATAAGACACCACAATAATAAAATAGTAGTACCAGTTTATCTAATAAACTGACGGAAAATCCAAAATGTAAACAAAAAAAAAGAAAAAAAAAATATTTAAAGTAGCTCTTCAAATATAAAAATAGAGCATAAGGTGGAACTTGCACACAAAATCGAATGTTTACAATCGCCTAACTGATTTATTTTTTTTTTCGTTTTTTTTTTGTTTTTTTTTTTGTTTGTTTGTTTTCGTTCTTTTTGTTTTCTGTTTTTTTTTTAAAATTAACTTAAGAACTATAATTGCAATTATATTCTTGTGGTTTAAAATATATTTAATCCGGTTTAAAATATATTTTAATCGGGTTTATTGTTATTTTTTAAGGTTTAGGGTTAATTATAAGGATATAATTATAATTTTACTCAAATGTTTTATGGTATATTTCACTCCTAGAATTTAGAATTTTAGAGTATAATTATAATTTCATCATTGTGGTTTAAGGTACATTTTACCCTTAGGTTTAGAGTATAATAGTCATTTCATTTTGATGGCTTAGGTATAATTTACCCTTAGGATTTATGATATAATTCAACCATATGATTTAGGGTATAATGTAATTTTACTCTTATAATGTAGGGTTATACTTCACCTCTAAAGTTTAGGGTTTATGATATAATTATATGTAATTACTCTTGTGGTTTAGGGTATAATAGTCTTATAAATATAATAAAATTAAAAAATAAAAAATAAAAAATAATATATTAATTAAGGGGATCACATGTTAATTAATTAGATTAATTAGGAAGAAGTGAGGATTATAGTTTCCACTAATTGAGACTGGTTCAAACAATTGCTATCATCAAAATCATCCAAACATTTTTACATATTCATAATATAATATTTTATTTTATATTTATTATATTAATCATGATATTGATATCTGTAAAAGATACATTATTTTAAATGTTATTATTATAAAATGGAATTTGATGCTTAAAAAAAACGAATATATTCATGTGAGATGGATGAATGGTAAAATACGATAATTAAAATATATATATTTATAATGAATTATATTAACATAATAGAATCATACTTAATGTATCATTCTTTGTATTTTAAAAATTACTTTTTAAAGATATAAAATATTACTCTTCATTTATATGTACTTGTAATTGATTAACATTATACTATACAATCTACTCCCATTATTGCTCCATTTTTCTCTTTGCTCATAAGCCATAATCTTCTGATGCAAGAGAATGTCAGAAGATGCAAGAGGATGTCGTTCCTATTCTCTCTGCGCATAAGCATGATGTTTCACCATTCCTGTACCATATATGAGAGAACGTTAATCTCACACATACAAAAGCATTTAACAAAGGCATAAAAAAATTAATAAAATTGATTAAAAAATAAATTTTCTTAAACTTCGTCTATCTAAAAAAAGGTGTAAACATTATAAATTGAGATAGTATGTCTCAAATTAAAATGAAAACGCGTAAACGTTATGAATTGAGGTAGTACATCTTTACAGATTAGTTAGATTCAATATGCATATGAATTTTATCCACTCCTCATTTTAACCATACTTAATATATTTTATATATTAAATTTTCAATTTTATACATTAATTATTCTTCAATACTATAATTTAATTTGTGATAACAGTATCTATTAAATTCAAATTGATTGACGTTATATGTTATTGGAATTACTATACTTATTGAATCATTAATAAATTACTTTCATATGTAGGAGTCATATGTAGTAGTTATAAAATATACTCCTCTCATTGTAAACTCTGATAATACTCTTTAAATTATTGTGAACTCTGATTTATCGATTACTCTTTAGTATATATATAAAAAATTATTCTTTAGAGAGATGAATTATTACTATTCTAAATAAAAAAATTATTGTTCAAACAGTAATTTTTTATATACTGAAAGAGTAATTTTATAAAAATTGATTCACGTGTGAATCCAATTCATACTAAATTCATTGATAAAAAAAATATTAATTTTTCTTTTCAATCTAATTATAAATTACCAAATTCATATAACTAATGCCCTAAGTCACATTAATATTTTTTAATTTAAATTTTTTAAAGATAACAAAATTAATCATTGTGATACAATGATATCTGTGTTGCTGACATGGATAGCAATTAATTATTAAAGAGATTACGTGTTCACACGGGAATGGCGAAGAATGATACACATCATCAGCTCTAGTAATATGTATATCAAGTAGATTTAATTTAATATTAGTAGATAGAACTCTCCCAATCTTACAACTTCCAACCACTTAATGTGATCAAATTTAGTGATGCAACCTATAAATTTTGTCCATTTTTATAATCTCTATAATTTATTTCAATATGGATTTTTTTTTAATTTGGGTCATGCCACCTAAGAAGTGACAATTGTAAAAAGGATTAATGTATATAAATAATAAATAATTACACCGTTACAAATACCCTATATATAGCGATTGGTGTGATGATAGTGACATCGAATAAAATGGAATTATCTTTTTATATGGTTCTGGAATTTAATTATTTCATCATTTTTCATTGAATTCAAATCGAATTTTGCTTTGATAAAATAGTTTGAATTGGGCGGTTTAATTTCCAAAAGTAACCTTACTATAATTGGATGAATAGCATTGAAAGTAAGTGGAATCGAATTTTGAGATGTTACTTTTATGCAGATTGGAATTTGGCGCGACTAATTTTACTGCTATAATATAATAACACTCCATATGTTCTCAATAATTTTCACTCTCTCCTGACGTGAAATTGAAAAATGTAATAACTTTTAGTGTTATTATAATACTAATTTTTATGGAAATTGAAAAATGTGATAATTTTTAGTGGTATTATAATATTTTTTTGTATTAAAATAAATAATAAAATATATTAAGAGTGTTAGATGATTAAAATAATTTTTCTAATAAATAAAATGTACGAAGAAATGTGATTATTTTGATTTTTATTTTTTAAGGAACGTGAAAACTTTTATGCGATAACATAATATCAAAAATAGTGAAAATTAAAGAAACTAGAAGGGAATAGAACATATGACTATCTCTTATCATGTACTCCATAATATTATCATGCATGAGGTGATATTACTTCTCAATTTTAATGGATAATACGTCATAAAAACTTTATAGAACCAACTTTATAGCAAGTCTTATTTATACCATTTTAAGGTGATATGTCAGCTTCAATTTTTCTATTAGCTATTACTTTTTATTAAATTTTTTTTATTATAAATTATTTAAGAAATAATTCACTTGACGTTTATATATTTTATCGATCAATTATTACTTTTTTTATTTAAAATATAGTTACTTTTTATTAAACTTGTTTCGTGAAACACCTCACACAAAATTTTAATTGGCTTATATTTATTTTGTTTACTCGTAGACTTAGTTGTATACTCGAACATTTTCAATCTAAGAGAACAACTAAAATTCAACTTGTTGTATCTTGAGATACAACTAGATGAGAATCAACACTCTTTGTTTTTTTTTTTTTTCTTTAGATTAGAATATTAAATCAAAGGACAAAATGATTTAATTAATTTTAAAGAATAATTTAATATAATATATTACTTTTTATTTATACTATAATTTGTCCATGTCTTATTATTTTTTATTAACTAGTATCATTTTTATTACAAAGGTTATCATTCAGTGAAGTCTTTGCTCTATTTATTCATCAAGTGCATGCGAATTTAGTTAAAAATAGAAAGAAAGAAAAAAAAAATGAAGGATGTGACATTTTCTTGTTCATTAAATTGTGTAGTGCTTATCTTACTAGTTGCTACACTGGATAGAGAATATCTTAATCATCCTGCTATTACTTAGCTTTTGAGTCCAACAGAGTTTCCGGTTATAAATTTAATGCACCACTTATTTTCTAGAATTTGTATTCAATATCCTTTTTCTAGAGTTTATTTAAAAAAATATAATCCATTTTAAACTTTTGTAGAATAATATTTTGATCCATTTATCCTTTTGTATTATATATACTTGCAGAGGTTTTATATACATACACGTAGATTTATATTACCCACGACATGATTTAATTTAATTTGAGTCGCATGAAAAATTGTAGGCCATAAGGATGCAACATAAATTATAGTCCATAGAGTCACATATATATAATTACACTAAAGGATACAACATAAAGATTATCATAAAATGTCATCAATACGTGCTTGGAACAGCATATGGGGGATTTTTGGACTAGATTGAAGAATCACTGAATTGCCTCACTTTGTAGAGATATTTCATACAATTGATTACATGTGTGCTCTTTCGAGAAGTGTTATTAATTAAAATGTCGGATCACTCAATATGTGCGCTCTAAAAAGATAAGAGTTATTAATTAAAATAATACATTAAATTCAATATGCAAAATTTTTATCAATACTTCAATATATTTGTTATCTCCTAATTCATTAGGAATGAGAATTGAACACGAGTCTCTCAGGTAAGTGAATAGCTCAGTGGGCAGGTGAGTTAACCCACATGGTTTATTAGTTAATTAATGAAGAGGCACAAAATTATCAAAATATGGTATTTAAAAAAAATGATGGCATTTTCCAAATCAAATGTTAAATGAGATTTTTTTTCACAATTTCTTATTTAAAAAAAATCGAATAATGAAGGAGAGCACTATTACTAACCAATATAAATCAATAATTTATTTTTGAATAACTTCAGTATTAGTACAATAATATTATAACCTTCAGTTTAAAAATCAAAATTCGATAAAGTTGTCACACAAGTTAATAAGAATCACATTTAAAATCTTCTTGTTTTATCTTTTATATGCCAAAAAAAGTTTAATGTGTTTGAGTTAAAAATTAAAGGTGTTAAATAAGGTTATCTTTGATAAATTATAGTGCTTAATTAACGTATTAAGAAAAACAATTCAATATGTTTTTGAAAGCGAGGAATTAGAAGATGTATTCCACCAGACTATTAAAACAACACTTGAGTAGGACCGCTCGCGGTGATGTCATTATTTTTTTAAGGCAAAAACTTGTGTGCACCTGCGCACACGGGCACACTCCGTGCGCTTTTAGAATTTTGTGTTAAATTGTATACCCTTTAGTATAAAGATGTGTACCTTTTATTTTTTGAAAAAAATAAAAATATTAATAAAAAGTGTATACTCTTTAGAACAAAATGATGTACCCTTACTAATTAAAGTGTATACCCTTTAGAATAAAACACTGTACCCTTATCCATAATACTAAATTCTAAAGGTGCACGATGCCCCGGATGCACGCAAGTCTTACTCTTTTTTTAATATTCATCATCTTTTATTAAAGATTTTTTTTAAAATTGTTATGATTTTCATTTATATAACTAATTCTTCATAAAGTAGTTCACTACATATCTAGCTACATCACTATAATTTTTCATCAATTTAAGTATCATTTTTTTTATTAAAATATTAACACTTTTTATTTGTCTCACGGAACATGTCTCATGAGACGGTCTCATACAAGTGTTTCTTAATTTTAATAAGAGGAGTAACCCATTAAACTTTGTGGTCTCACACCCTTTTAAGACTAATTACAATTAGTACATCCATGAAACTAATACCAATATCTAGAGGTAATTATGAAACTTTAGGAGTAAAATGGATCATAAATAATCTTGCAAAAGATGTTCTTACACAACTGTATGGGCCTATAATAATTTGTCTTTTATTAGTCAGTGGCGCCTGGCTTACATTCTTAACTAAGTCTCATGGTGCATTATTAAGCTAAAGCGACACATTCTTAACTATTAAATAGTTGGCTCATCATAACTCTTCATTAAACCACATAACTAACAATCATATTTAAAAAATGTGTGAATTAAATATTAAATGATATATTTCTATAAATTTATACATTTTAAATGAATAAACCATATAATAAATGTAATTCTATAGAATTCTAATCCGAGGAACTTGATATTATAAACTTTAATAAAAACTCGCGCGATATTTTGTATGCAACAATTTTTTACTATCTAAACTTTAATGTATTAAAGAGAGTGTTGGACATTTGGGCTCTATTGTGTGACTCAATTATCGGCTTTCTTTCTTTTTGAGTTTGAACCGCTTTTAATTAAGCATGACTCAATTCTCTTTCCCTTACGCACCGGTATGACGAAATAGAAAAGTTGTGAGAGTGTTTGAGTGATAAGTTCCTATTACATCGGCTCTTCCCGTAAGTCAAATTCAAAAAACTTGAGCACCACTCGTATCCACCAACGTGTCGACGGCCGCGATACTAGCCAAATTCAAAAAACTTGAGCACCACTCGTATCCACCAACGTGTCGACTGAGTAGAAAGGATTTTAGATATTGTTTCTAGAAATAATTATAAATGAACTATTGATTAAAATCATTTTTAATATACTAAAGGTTATTATTAGCTAAAGTTTTTCTTACTGTGTTAGATAGAGTTGAAGGAGTTTTAAATTAATTATAAGAAAATTGTTCAAATTAACCATGGTCCATGGCGCTACTTATCCAGGTCTTATAGGTATAAGATTTTTTTTTTTTTTTGAAAAAACAACTATAATAAAGTGCACTAAGAAGTAAGTTGTATTGGCTCTATTTATGTTTTTTAACATGCGTAGATACTTTTTTGAAACAAACCAAAAAAAAAAAGATTAAAAAAATTACTACAACTTTTGTTAGGAGGACAGTATATTTTGCCTTTTATTAAGTTATTTCATATTTGCCCACCCCTTGCTAAGGGAAGTTACTATTCACAACACTGATGCCAATCAGTGTTGTGAATATTGCCGTTCGTAATCCAGCAATAATTTTGAGCACCTCCCAACTACACATTTATATCTGAAGATAATGTAATGTGATGATCAAATTAAATTAGGAAAATGACTAAAGATCTGAAAGTGAAGAAGAAAGTATAACATGAGTTAGCAACAGGTGCCTAAACATGCACATGGCATTAAGTATTAGGAATCGACAAGTTACCAGAACAATTGAACCACATCAGGCTCTTGGGCCATCCCCCTGTTTAATGAAAGACAAACTTACTTTCCATGGCACCATAACCGGCAAAACAGATCTGGCGTCGAGAGGGTGGAATTATTCTTCCGCATGAGCATTATTATCCTACCAAACCAGTCGAAGTGTCCAACTTCTTTTGCTGACAGTTCACCTTAACAATTGTGGGCAAGCATGGAAGTAACTTGAAAGGTATTCAAAAGAACTAAAAAACAAGGTTAATTGAATAGGCCAACACCGCAAGATGTAGAACAGAGAATATGAGGTACAACTAATTGGATCATCCAAAATGACTTATAGATATGATTGATGTATTATTAAAGAGCCCCCAGAAGGAAAAGCTCATTTCTCTTTAAATTCCTAAAGACATCAAAACTTGTTCTGAAAATCAAAGGATCTTCTTTTGGGTATCTACTTGAGTGGTAGCTTTAGATAGTGCCCACTGTTTCTTGTTCATATATAGAGAAACTAATATAAACTGAGAGAAACAGAAAGTCATAATCATAGCTTCAAAGAGGAAAGGATATTTATCTGGTGGGGCAATAGTTAAGTAGACAATATGAAGGATGATAGAGCAAGCGAAAGCAAATGACTTGAGAGTGGATGAAACGCGATTTGTCACTGCATCTTTTCTACCACCACGTGTGTAGTAGAGTAAGATGAAAAGGCAATATAGAGCAGCATATGGAAGATCCAGTTTGTCGCGCCTTAAGAGAGGGAACATGGAGAGCAAAGCGTGATATATCAACCACTGGAAAACAAATGGTTCTTCTGAGGCCAAAAAGCTAGCTGGGAGAAGCGGAAGCAGGATAGATTTCTCATGTACTGTTAAATTGAAAGACAAAATGGAGAGGATCAATACGATTACAAAAATAAATTAGAAAAGGAGAAAATGACAGATCCAGTAGTGCTTGTAACGCTTACCTTGGAATGAGAATAGATAAAATGAGAGAGAGCAATTCAGCAATCCATGCAGAAAACCATGTTTTGTTGGTGATAATACAAGCTGAACCATGGATGGAAGACAAGTGGAGACAGTTGCAACAAGACTAAGAATTCTCAGCAATTGTGTGGAAAACAATCTCTTCCATTTTATAACAACTGAAGTCGTGCACCAAAAATTTGCCACATAATCTTCATATATACCTCTCTCAAAGGGAGCTAAGCGAGAGAGAACCTGTCCCAAGCATTAACTTCTGTGAACAGAGAGCAAAATCTACAAGTGGAAGTATTTCCTGAATAGTAAAATATATAACCATTGACCTTCTAGCAAACTCAAGATTCTATCCTTATAAAAGTAATGTAAAAATAGAATTTCACATCTGTGTTATATCATGGAGGCAAGAGGCCCTATAATGGGCTTGATCACATTCTGCAAGTGCACTATCCAGCCTGGGTGATTGAAGTACGAAATACTGTCCAACTTACTATCCAGAAAAATATAACTTTTAGAGATTTTTAAAAGATCATTATTGTTTCTTTTTCTAGTTATTTATTTATATTTTTTATTTTATATTGTGGAGTGTGATCTATCATTTTCTAGATCCCAAACATAAAGGCACATTAAAACTCTTTCCCCTGGCTCATGATGGAACTTTATGGATGTGCATTAATCAAACACCAACATTCCTCTACAGAACACATATAGACATGATAAGACAAGGATCCAATTTGATCTATATCAAACTTACAGGATGATCTGGACATAGAATTATAAGACATCACAGGAACGAAAAATGAAGATGAGTGGATATTTTATGCATCAAATCAACAGTTATACTGAGGCTCAAAAGAGAACCGAAAATGTTGATTTCCTAAAAATACATATCCATGTGATAATGAAAATTAAGGCAGATTCTTTCAAATTGAAAGATACTATAATAGATTAGTAAGGGTTGGTCAACCTGGTATGGCACTCAACTTGTGTTTGATATGGAAAATGATGCTTCTGCATGATAATGCGCTATATAAAACATACCAAATGAAGTATATGAAGGACGTACAAGTAATTTACAAGTTGTAAGCATTAAGTACAATGTGAAGATTAATATCTACGAGATTTATTTATTTGTTTTAGCATTACGACTATCTGGCTTCATTAACTTATGATTCCAGTATTTTCCTCTATTTAGAGAAATGTAACATCATTTATCCATTTTTTGCATCAACAACCATAAGCCTAGAATTTAGTAACATGATGCCAATAATAAATTCATATAAGAAACATAATCAAACGTGAGATTGATTGTTTGCACTTAAACAAAATTATCCAATAATTTTAAAGAAGGTAGACTCAATTCTATGGTCAACGGTATGTATATAGTGACTACCGAAAAGAAAAAGCAAACTAGATATAAAAAGGTACAATTTCATACCTCTAAAGATGCGTCCACAGAATAAAGATATGGGAACCAAACAACAGCAAAGGTCCCCAACACCACCAAACCTAGTTTTAAGACCTCAATGATTGGATTGCGACTCCTCAAGCACTTTCCAAAAAGATAGCCAAAAAACGCAGGTGCATAATATGCGCTCATCTAAAAGCCAAAAAAGAAGTGGAAAAAAATTACTATTAGCTTACTAAATATAAAATTTTAAAATGACGTGTGGTGACAAAAAATAAAAGAAAACTGAGTTAACTGGACTATGATACTATAATATCTCAGAGAGAAGTTTATTATTTTATATCACTAAAGAGTCATTAAAATATATATATGCTATAAGCTTACCACATCTAATGTTTCAAAATGACTCGCACAGTGATATAGCATAACTTATTTCTCTTCCGCAGAAACATTATGAACTATAGATACATCCAGATTCAGTGACTTATGAGATATCAACATAGATGGAAGCCACATCTGCTAACAGTTCAAGAGATGCAGCTGCAAATTATTGGTTTTGTCAATGATCTCAGTGAATCATGAAACTATGCCAGTTTTTTTATAAGGCACCAGGCTAGTCTAAAAATCCATAGAGCACCTTCCCATTTTCAGTGTTAAAAGACAAGGAAAACCATATGTAACTGTTGATATCAATACACCTTGACTATTGACGAAGAAACTGAATTCACACACAGCTTAACTGAGTAGTTTTAGAATTATTTTTTGACAATACAAAAACTCAATGAGCACACTTAATGTACTTAAATCCATGTTCGAAGCCAGCTTGCCAAGGCAAACTAGGCCTATGGATTTTGCTGTTTACATGAATTAATTAGGGTAAATTTAACTAAAGTACTAAACACAAAAAGCTATGGACGTTTGCAGCCTGTCTATGAACTTTTCCTGGAGACAATTTACCCACCAAACTTCGCGATTTTGTATACATTCAATGAAATACTGACATGGGCTCATCCCAGGCAGACAAGGGTCAAAGTTTGATAAGCTCCAGAGGTCAAAGTGTAACAAATTGCGTAGTTTAAGAAACAAAGTGCAGTGAGAAATGTTTGGTGCGAAAGCTGCCAAAATGCAGATTGTTTGGTGGCTATGGAGATTTAAACCTCAGAATTTTGCACTCACTTCTGCCACTGAAACCTGGGAAATTGAACAACTATATTTACGCATACAGTAATCTATTTTCAGTAGGAGCAGGGTGATAGAAGCAATTCAATTTACTGTCTATCTGTTTTCATACATATCTAATCTATCATGATTCAGCCTCTATAATTTTCATGCCAATGTCTAAACCTTCAGTTTACTCATCTAGATTAAGAACGAATATAAAAAGAGTATCAGTATTAAGTTTGAAAAGCTGGAAAACCTATTAATTCAAATCTAATGCTTTCTCTAGTTTTCCTCTTTTAATTAAGGGGATGATTATGTCACTAGAATAAAAGCTCCCTCTGAACTCAGCATAGATCAAATTAACAAGGAAGTATAACCAACAACAATCCATTCAAAATGGAGCACATATGAACAAATTCAGATAGCCATAGATATCTGAAACGTTTGAGTTTCAAAGGGTGGCAGAAGCATGAGGCATTATCAATTCAAGTACATACACACGTTTTATAATAAAAAGACTCATATCACAGTTAGACAGATTAGATATAGTACCATAGATGCGAACTCAAAAGGAAGCAGAAACAATCGGTGTTAGAAAGTCACCTGTTTGTGGTTGAGGGCAAGGCAGAACAGCATAGAGCCAAGATGGTCTCTATTTGATAAAATCGAAGCAACAGCAGCAACAGTTAATCCCAAGCTAATACAATTGTACTGACAAAGAAAATAGAGGCATTAAAAGAAAGTGGGGTCAAGTACAGAATAGTGGTGGAGGGGGAGCTGGGAGGGAAAGAGCATATTAACATATTACATGTGAGACAACGTAACAATATTTGTACATTTCATTATATACCTGAAAATGTCCATGATCAATCAAAATGAGACATGGATTCAACAGAATCATCACAGAATGCCAAGCCATGCTGCTTTTCTCCGCATCAGGTTTCCCAGAGTAATAAACTCTCATAAAATAAAGCACTGCAGGAAAGAATATCATTAAATCAGACATCAGAACTGTCCACCTCATCAACAGCTTCCTACATAAAACATCATGAAAATGAGACTCAATCAGGTAGATATTTCTTTGAAGATCCCAAAAGGAAAATAAAATAAAAATGAATGAGTTCCCAAATTCCAATTCCAACTATAGCTTTCTACTCAGACCATGTCACATTGCACACATGTTTAGAAGATCACATGGATAGTCGCGGATAGGCAGCATCATGAAATATGATGGAAGTTTGAAAAATGAAATCAGACTAATATAATTTGTGTATTATAGCTCATATCAATCTACATTTCAAGTAGGACTAATAAATGAATGTGAATTGTTATAGTTTAACACAATGCTAAAACGAGAGACTAAGTTGGGGCACTTCAGGGACAATCTACATTTAAAAACTAAACTGGACGGAAATTAAAAGCTATACTCTTCAACAAAAAGATGAACCCCATACTAAGAAATATAGAGACATTAAACGTCTTTTAAGATCGACGAGAATGAATTTAAGCTCGTTCGAGTAATCGTCATACCCAATATAGGACTCATATCCACGAGAAGTGAAGAGCGAAACGGAAGCAGGATCGAAGAATTTCAACAAAACACCATGGACATAGCTCTGATAACCAGTTAGAGGGGGGTAATCGAGGCCCCAATATCTGAGATCATTCACGGTGCTGTTACGGTACCATTCCTTTACCGGAAGATTGACCGTGATCTCCATCCAGTGGCGCTGCGCCTCATAATCCCCAAACATCGGCGGTGTATGGGCGCCGGAATAAGGGTGGAGCGCGACGGCGAGACGAATCAAAATGGCAAAGAGACTTACGCAGAGAAACCATGACTTTGAGCTTCTTGAGGTGATGAATGACCAAATATCTGAATCTGGATCGGAAATAATTTGTGCGGCGTTAGCTGAACTGCTCTTCTTCTTCTTCTCCGCAATCTCCATTGTCTTCTGCAGGAAGGATTTTGGGATTATTGTTTAATCCAAAATTTAATCCTAAAGCTTAGCATCAGTTGACTATATTCATGACTGCACAGAACATTAAAGGGAGGCTGCTGCAGAGTTATAAAAAGAACAGTATACTACCAATTTAGGAACCTAAACTACTATAAAATCCTATTATCCAATTTAAATGTTAAATTGATCCATAAATATTTCATATCTCGGATGAAATTTTTATAAGTGCTGATATCAGGTGCAAGGGTGGATCTTATATTCTTATATATATAATTTTTTATTTTATATAGTATACATGTTTTTTAATAATAATTTAGTACTTTTTTCATATTCAATTTTTTATTAAAAAAACTAGTATTCATATATGTATAATTTTTTATTTAATAGTATATATATGTTTTTTAATAATTGTATTTTTTATACTCAATTTTTCATTAAAAAAACTAACAAAAAATTCAATAACAAAGTATATACGTTTTTATTCATAATTATATATGTTTTTTATTTATAATAATAATTTTATACGTCTCTGAAAGTGGGTGCACCATATCTTGGAGTTCACCTAGGTACACAAGTGTATTATCCTTTTTATAATATCTTTCTAATTGGTTCTAAACCCAATATTTAAATTGGCAAAAACTCCTGTGCACCCGGGCGCACGGACCACATTCCGTGCGCCTTTAGAATTTTGTGTTAAATTGTATACCATTTAGTATACAGATGTGTACCATTTATTTTATGAAGAAAATTATTGTGTGTATCTGGGCGCATGAACAACACTCCGTGCGCCTTTAGAATTTTGTGTTAAATTGTATACCATTTAGTATATAAATGTGTACCCTTTATTTTCTAAAGAAAAAAATATTAATGAAAAGTGTATACCCTTTAGAACAAAATGTTGTACCTTTTATTAATTAAAGTGTATACCCTTTAGATACTAAATTTCTAAAAGCGCACGGAATGTGTTCCCGTGCGCTCGGGCGCACGCAAGCCTCACTCATTTAAATTTAAAAAAAAAATGGTATAATATTTGTATGGTATGTCTCAAATAAAATGGTTTTACATATAAATAAATTGGAGGATTACTACTAGGTACAAAAAAAATCCTTAATTACTATGAGATACAAACATACAAAAATATTACCACTAATTACAAAAATATATAGTGATATTCCAATATTACCCCTACAATGTGTTACACATAAATATTGTGTGCAGCAAAAATTCGTGTGCAGCAAAATGTGTGCAGTAACAAAAATATGTGTGCAGCAAAAAAGTGTGGTGGTCCGGTGGAGCTCCGGCGATGGCGGTCCGATAACTTTTCCGGCAACCGACCGCGCGGAGCTCCATCGTCGGTATTTTTCCGGTGGTCCGGTGGCGGGTGGGATTTGGGTTTGTGGTTTAAAAGTGTATGAGTTTAGGGTTATATTTGGTATTTTACTTTAATATTTTGTATGTGATAGTAATTATTTTAAATCAATGTATCTAATAATAATTATGGGTACAAAGTGTGTACCTAATAGTAATTTTTCCATCCTTTATCTTAATTTTGAGGTGCACTTACTTCATTTTAGGGTTTGATAAGTTTTAATAAATTATAAGTAATGAGTACTCCCTCCATCTCATCCTTATAGTTATGATTCCTTTGTAATTTACAAAGGAAGCGTAACTATAAGGATGGATGGGGGAGTAGTTATTTCTTTTATTTTTTAATTATTTAATTTAATTTAATTGAAGATTAAGATCGTTTAGGTGCGTATTAGTTGGACTTTAAAAAATACACTGATCAGCATTTGTAAAGCAATCGAGCAGACAGTAGTAGGTGATGATGGAGTGGATCGGCTTATGGAAAATTGCTGTGAAAATGGAGTATACAAAGCTAGTTGAATGTACTTTACTAATGAGGAACAATTAGGGGTGTAAATGGGTAGGGTATGGTACGGGTATGCCAAATCCATACCCTACCCTATATCTATTTCCTTCATCCATACCCTACCCTATTACCCTTAAATGTATCATCGGGTAGGGTACGGGTATTATCCATCGGATAAACGGATATCCACCGGGTAAACGGATATCCACCTATTTTAAAATTACCACCCTAATTATCTTACTATTCTCATTTATCCCTATGATGCCGATACTTCTCTTTATCTTATTCGCCTCAAATAAATACAAATGTCCAACATATAAATAAATCATCACTCTTAACCACACAAGAATCATGAATCAAAATACAAAATAAGGCTTCAAGTTATACTAATAGCATTAAAAAAACCCAAGTAGCACGATAAAAACTAATCAAACTAATCAAGCAATGTTTATAAAATCATCTTCAATTTTTGCATGGCTTCAAGTTTACACAGATTTGATAACTTCAAATGTAACAAAGATCTTCATAGTTTCATAATCTCAAATTTAATTGTCAACATATTCATCCTAAAAAAAAAATACATATATAAATATTAAAGGACATATTTTAATAGCTATCATTATAATAATAATAAGTATAAAGAAATAAATATATATATATATATATATATATATATATATATATATATATATATATATATATATATATATATATATATATATATATATATATATATATATATATATATATATATATACACGGGTAAACGGGTAGGGTAATCGGGTAGGGTAGACGGATATTTTATAAAAACCATACCCTACCCATACCCTTAACATTTTAAACGGATACGGGTAATACCCTACCCGATACCCGATTATACTCTACCCTACCCTTACCCGATCGGGTATTACCCGCCGGGTACCCGAACCCGCGGGTAAAATTGACACCCCTAGGAACAATCATACAGCTGACTCTAACTTCTTACAAATAAATCTAGCACAAATGGATAGTGAAGAAGTACAAATTTAGGCTCTGGCTGGTTCACAGGAAGCATCTTGCAACAAATGATAGAGCATGGTGCACTCAAGAGGATGGACGATATGGCTTCTGTTTTGATCTCGAAACAGTGCCACATCTTTTCTTTCATTGTCCTTATACCAAGCAAATATGGGAGGAGGTAAAAAGATGGATAGGGTGGAGAAGGAGAAATATTAACTCCGTTACTGATGCTTTCCGAAAGATCAATGCCCGGAACAATACAAAGGCAAGAAAACTCCTATACATCACTTTTGCTACACTAGTATATCATATTTGGATGGAAATGAATGCCCTTTAGTTTGGTTCGAGGATGTTGTTTTTGAGTCACATTGCAAATAGAATCAAATTAAAAATAGCTTTGTTGTATTTAAATTTTTGACTTTGATGTATTCACCCTAAGTTATACACTTAGGTATATTGGATAGGTGGGTTTGTCTTGTAATCGCATGTACGTAAGTATAATGTAAATGTTTCCAGTAAAATATATATTTATCAATTTCACTAAAAAATAGACAATCACAATCATAATAATAATCAAATAAAAACAAATATTTATGTAAATTGAGTTTATACATGCATTTTAATTCACATTCTTAATACATAAAAAAATTATTTTTTAAAAAAGAATAAACAGTTATTATTTTGAAAGGAAATTATTAGTACTTTTTAAAATTTTTGCATTCTTATTTAATGATTATTTTTTTACGTGTAAAATTATTTTTTTAAAAGAAAAATATTAGGAGTAATCTTATTCTCATTTTTATATTTTTTTATTAAAAATATTAGGAATAATATTTTACTACATATTAATTAATAATATTTTTTAATTTATATGTGTAAAAAAACAAATTGTGATTTTTTTAGTGGTCGTATGAAATAAAAGATAAAATAGGAGTAATAAGAATTAATAAAATTATGAATATATACATGCATAGGACAAGCAATCTGGAATCGCTTACTAACATGTGACAATTTGCGTAAGAGAATTTAGCTGTCAGTAGATACATGTAAGTACTCTATTTGTGATACTATTGTGGAAACTGCTCCCCACCTTCTTCTTTCATGCCCGAGAGTATCCGAACTTTGGAGTAAGATGGTGGGCTGGGTAGGCGTGAGGTGGGTCCCCATGGAGATATTGTCCATCATTTTCTACATTTCACAAATTTAATTGAAGGCAAAAAGGCTAAAAGTAAATTAAGTGGCCTTTTGATAGGGTTATTTGGAAGTGGAAAACAAGATTGTTTTTGAGAAGTGGGAATGAAAATTTAAGAAGATTAAGGAAGATATTAAAGGAAGATTTTGGAGCTGGGACAAGGTATATTCGGATGTAGCAAATGATGTTAGTTTTTTGGATTGATCATCACGTGCATTCCATAGTATATAGAGATGATTGTAATTTGTTCGTGTATTAGTGTTTTGTATCGTGGTGGTTTGATATTGGTTATACCTTCTCCACTTTTTATATTATTCCTAAGCACGTCTACAAAAACGACATAAATCAGCATTCCACTGTCATTCGTCAATCGACCTTTCCAATTTTTATTTTCTATAATAATAATAATAATATAATATAATAATAATTAAATAAAGCAAAATTACTCATAAAAATAACACGTGTTCATTACTCATTGGATTAGGACTGCCGCTCAGTAATCACGATTTAACCCAACAAATTACCACCCTTTCACCTATATAAGCGGCGCGGCGCTTCCGAAGCTAATCGGATTTGCGCTGTTTGATAATTCAATTTTGTTTTCTTCTCTTTAGCTGTTAATCATAAATTGCAGCCGTCGACCGGAGATCGGCGACGCCAATTCCGACGTGCGTACGGACCTACAGAATCAACAATCTCAGTTGGAATATGAAGATTTTTGTTAAGACGCTGAAGGGCGTGCACTTCGAGATCGAAGTGGAACCTGATAACACCGTATGAGTTTCCCTAATCCTTTCGTTTGCCCTCTGCGTATATGGATTTACGTTGTTTAACCTTGTAGAATGTGTTGATTTTGGGTTACTTATCTTATGTCGTGAATGGGGAGTGACTAGGGTTTTCGGAATGTCGTGGTTTTTTGGTTTGTTGATAGGAATTGATTTCTTAATTAGCGTTCATATTGAAGCCGTATATCTCTTGTCTCTATTAAGGTGATTTTGTATCCATGTTATGGACGTTAATTTTTATGTAGTTGAATTATGTGCTGTATATGCTCAAATATACGATTAGTTATAGCTTGTTCGAGGAAGAAACCGTTGCTTTCTGCTCTTACTCTTTTATTGACTTAACTTTATGCCTCACCAGTCTTGTTAAATTTTCTGTGTGTGCACCAAGCGCGTCACTGTTCAGTAGCTTGTACCCTACACATGTTGTAGGGAAAGTATAATCGTTGCTTCCTAATATTATTTAGATGATATTTACAAGAGGTCTTATAGGTTTTTCCATAAGAATAATTATTTGTGGATTGCATCAGTTCTTCAAAATTTGTTTGTTGTATCTCATCTCGTATAATACAGATTTACCCAGATTCTAGAAATCAAGTAGAAGACCCATATGTTTAGTTTTTGATGTGATTGAATTTGATGATGTTTATCTGTATTTGAATGTATTTCTCTCGATGATTCTTTCCTAATTAAATACTCTTTTTTGTTAATGTCCATGATAAAAGGGTTAATCCAGAATCGCTAATTCTTTTTTAAAATTTACCACAAATTAAGTGATACAATGTGTCACTAATAACAATTAATACTATTTTTTTGAAGAAAAACAAGTGAGGTCACTGTAAAGTTATACATTTTTTACTCTTTTCTAAAGCTCCAAATTAAACGAAATTTTGAACCTTTAAATTATGTTTATGTCCATCAGAGTTGGACATTTACTTCTTGGCAACGGAATATTTTTGAAGAATTACCAGCTACAACTATTTGATTCAATTAGTCAACCATCAGATCCTGTATATATTTTTATTTATGTAATTCAAAATATATGGTGCATTATTTACTTTTTCTTGTCGGAATTAGGCATTCACTAAATTGCCGTGCATTTGTCAAGAAATTAAAAACTAGTTCCTGTATACATTATTTCCCCTCCTTTTTATTAATGGTATATTATTTATTCTTGTTATCTCTATAAAATATACAGGTGGCAGATGTGAAGAAGAATATTGAAATCGTTCAAGGCTCTGATACCTACCCAGCTGCTCAACAGATGCTTATCTATCAAGGGAAAGTTCTCAAGGATGAGACAACACTGGTGGAAAATAATGTTGTTGAGAAAGCTTTTGTTGTGATTATGTTGTCTAAGGTAATTGTTACAGTGTTTCTTGAAGTTGCAGCCACCCATATGATTATATCTTCTATCATTTTGATGAAATCTATTTTAAAAACGATTTCAATTCGACATGTTATTTAATATATGCCTCATATTGGTCAAAAATGATGATGGCAGAAATTACCTTTCATCTTATGGAAATAGTGTTCTACATATTTTAATCTACTGCTCTGATTATGTCTGCATTGTGCAATACATTTTTAGAACAAGGGCTCGTCAAGTGGAGCTGCACCTGCACCTGCACCTGCACCTGCACCTGCACCTGCTGCCCCATCAAGCACGGTGAGCCAATCATATGTTCTTCATTCTGCAGTTTGACATATGCTTTGTGTTCTTTGCTGAGTCATGGTTAATATATGATAGCATTTTCAAAAATTTTGCTCAGTCTTTGATTCCTTTAGTAATTTCTTTCTTTCTATTTTTTTCTTCAAAAAGAAACAGAAATGTTATTAATAATTTCAATTCCCTTGGTAATTTCTGTGCTGAATATTTTTAATTTGTGTCTATCGGACCTTGCAGTTAGGGAATTTTTTTCTTATTCTGGAATATTCTCCCTCTTCTCTTACTGGGGCTTTGAGTTGGAAGAATTTTATTTTGGGCAATCTTTTGTGTGGGAACATATCCCTAATGTGCTTTTAATTGGATTAATACTTTACCTCACACAACATGCACGACCCCTGATAATAGATGATGGAATGATTTTAACAAGCAAAAAAACTCAGATGGAAGGAAGAAATTGGGGAAGCCTTACTTTAAATTAAATTATACTTAATCTTTCAGTATATATTCCAAATATTTATGGCCACAAACTTTTCTGTTTAAAGTTTAAACTTGGTGTTTTTTTGTTGTTTTTCTTGATATAATTCATGTCATTCCAATTTTAAGTTGAGCATATTAAGAGGGTAGTTTGGGTATATGAACTATAAAGATTATTATTCTCTTTTTTGCGTAAGATGTGATGGCTTAGGGTTGGTGTATCTGTTTTCTCTATAGGCTCAGCCTGCTAGTGATGCACCTCCAGCAGCCCAGCCAGTGGTACCAGCTCAGACATCTACATCAACTATTTCATCGTGAGTTGATCTTGGTCTTGTAGTTTTTGGACATATGCATTAATCTTGTTTCTATCTGACCTAGAATTCCACTTCATCACTTGTATTTGGAGTTGACCATCAGCTTCTGGATCTGCTGTAGTTTATTACTGTCTTAAGACTTTTTTATTACACCTAGTATTCATATGTTTCTTTTATTTTGCTCAATCAGCTCAACAGATGTCTATGGTCAGGCAGCATCAAATGTAGTTGCTGGAAGTAACTTGGAGGTCACTGTTCAACAGATCCTAGATATGGGCGGAGGAAGCTGGGATCGAGATACAGTTGTTCGTGCTCTACGTGCTGCGTATAATAATCCGGAGCGGGCTGTTGAATACCTTTATTCTGTGAGTTTTCTGAAATCTATCATAATAGAATTTCATTTTGCCTTGGCAATGGCACTTTCATTTATTTTAGGTGCTGACATAATACTGCAAGTTCTTAAAATGGAGTTAAAATTTCCTTTTTAACCACATACAGTGAATTGAGTCATCTTGATAATTAAAGAACTTAATTTCAGGGTATTCCAGAGCAAGCAGAAGTTGCTTCTGTGGCTCAAAGTACTCCTGCTGGTGGGCAGCCTGCGGCGCCTCCCACCCAGGATACACAGCAAACTTTACCTTCCAGTGGACCCAATGCTAATCCTCTAGATCTTTTTCCTCAGGTGGAAATTTGGACTGAGATATCTTTCATTACAGTAAAACCACTCTTTTAGTGAAAATGAAACCTTAATCTCTCTTTCAATTCAGGGACTACCAACTGTGGGCTCCAATGCAGGTGCTGGCAGCTTGGATTTTCTTCGCAATAGTCAGCAGGTCCTAAACATAGTTTATAATCACTAGACCTGATTACTTTATTAATTTATTAATTATAGAATAAAACATTTTTGCAGTTTCAAGCCCTGCGAGCTGTTGTCCAAGCCAACCCTCAAATTTTACAGGTACTAATTTCGCTAAATAATTTATTTGTGTAATTATTTATGTATTCACACTAATATTTCTTTGTAATTGAATTATTATGGGTATCTGCAGCCTATGCTTCAAGAGCTGGGGAAACAAAATCCACAACTAGTGCAAATGATTCGAGACCATCAGGCTGACTTCCTACGTCTCATCAATGAACCAGTTGAGGAGGGGGAGGGGTGAGAAACTGGATTTCAAATATTATTTTTTCTTGCCTCAATTCATTTTTATTCTCTGAATGTCTTTTAACCAAGATTGCGTTACTACAGAAACATATTAGGGCAACTTGCTGAACCAATGACTGTGGCTGTTACCCCAGAAGAGCAAGAAGCAGTTGCACGTGTAAGTTTTTATTCTTCCCTACTTTCTTGGATTGAAAGGATGTATTTGGAGATGAATGTGTAATAGTTTCACTTGTTATTTGCTGCCTTTGGTCGCTACAAATTTCTTTTTTCCGAGTAGCCTCTTCATAACCTTGAAGCATCTTATTAGTGTTTTTATAATTACATCCATCTCAAATGAGGCGATTAAGAGGCATCCTCTCTCAAAGTTCATATCCTTGAAGCATCTTATTAGTGTTTTTATAATTGCATCCATCTCAAATGAGGCGATTAAGAGGCATCCTCTCTCAGAGAAATGCATCTCGTAGGAATCAATTATTAGCAACCGAATCTTCTTCTCTCGATATTACAAGAACAATATATGTCCAACAAAAGTTTACCTAATATTATTCATGTTCCTATTGAGTTAACCCATTACTCTGGTGTTTTGACTTGTAGCTAGAAGCAATGGGTTTCGATCGAGCTTTGGTATTGGAAGTATACTTCGCTTGTAACAAGAATGAGGAGCTTGCTGCTAACTACTTATTAGATCATAGTCATGACTTTGATGACTGATGTTGCTTCAACTGAATGGAGTGATCGTTGTGTTGGGTTCTCTCATGTACAATGTGTCCTCTAGATGCCATGTGAGTTGGTTATTTTTTACATATTTCACAGTGGCTATACTTTTAGTTTCTTTCACAGTTCAAATATTTCATGTGGATACACTAGATATAGTCTATGGAATATTATCTTATCCTTAACGAGCCTCTATTGGCTTTTTTTCATTTTTTGCGGTATATGCTTTTGATGGTTGCATTTGTATTCTTTTGGTATTTCTGCAACTGTTCGTTCCTTTGGTTTTACCTTCATATTTATACTATAAAGGTATCGATCGAACCCGTAAAAAGTATCTCTATTTAACAACTTTGGAATACAAGACTAGCCACGAGCTAAACAACTATTCACCTAAATTTCTTTTGCTAAAGGGTGATTCTGAAAAAAACAACAGATAAACATCACATTTCTCCACGTATTTCAATAGATAATATCTTCAGTCATGACACTCCATCCAAAAAGCAGAGCTTCACAAGAGAAATTTCGTGAAAAGACTGCAACTGCCTAATCCAACTCGTCCACCAAATTTTTTAGCTGCCTCATCCACCAAATATTTGTAAAGATATCAAAAGTCAATAAAAATAACCACTCTGATTGTTCACAATTTACCTGCCATTCATTTAAGATGCAGAATCCAAGTTGATAGTCCGTTATATGAGCCTCAGAAGTTGCACGCTTCAACCAATATAGGTCGATTGCTTACGGCAGAGTCAAGCTTTGCAGCAACTAGTTACAAATTGATGGAGAGAAATGGCATATTCAAATTCTTTGAATTGAAATAGAGTAAGAGATGCTGTTGCTAAGAAATATCATCTTCCCTCTAGCAGAACAAGAAAAATGCTAGACGAAACAGATACAATCCGAGCACCTGAACTTCTTGGATATATACACCATTTCATGGGGATATATACAAACTTGGACACTAATTGCTTGGAAACATTTTGTCGTCATTTTCTGAATCATCAGCAGCAGTATTATTCTTGTCATGACCAATACCAGAATCCTGAATTACGAGGGTCACATCAGGATCATGCAATGACACTGCTGGAATTTCTTGCTCAACGTCAATATTACAGTTAGGAGAATCTGCACACTCAAAAGTGATGCTCCGTAGATGGCTCAACATGCTCTAATGAAGATTCTAGAAGTTGAAGATGGGGAGAAGCTCCATCGTGATGCTCATCAGATTTGTTGCCATTCACTTCTCTGCTCTCTGTAAATTGAACATCCGAGAGAGGCTGATTATTCTCATTGCTGAGTCCCATCTTTGTCTCCTTGAGATCCTCCACAGCAGAATCAACATTTTCATTTACAACTTGATTGGGCTGAGTATTGGGCAACAACTCATCATCAGCAAGGCTTGTAAGCATCTCATAAGATTGCGGATGATTGCTGCCATATACTGTATCAGATGAACTTGCAGCATCTTCGAGCCCATGATCATTGACATTCAAACTTTGTTTATTGCTAGGAGACGGGGAAGCAGGTTGTGCTTTGTGGTCATTCTCTTCTCCACTACTATGACCTGAGATAGAGGGGAGTCTATCTGGAGGTGGAGCAGCTTCGCTTCCTGAAGCTGGAAAGGACTGGAAAGTATCCCAATCATCATCTTCTTCTTCTTCCCCGCTACATTCACTAGGCTCCTTTTGTGGTTCTACTTGGGGAGAAATTTTCTCAACATATTGATCTGTCTTTGTAGGTAACTTTATCACCAAGGATGGACCACCCGATGACATTGGTTTGGGGTTCTTATCTTGGATAACAGAAGCACGTATTATATCCTGAAAGAAACAACTCTCAACAGTAATTATAAGAAAATTGAAATTCAATTTAAAGAAAATAGATGAAAATCCTGAAATAAATTACTATTTATTTGATATATGCTTCTATATAAAATTAACATTTGCAGATTAGGTTTATAATAGGTGCTAATACACACACGCATATACATTACCTACATACGTATATAATATATAGGCAAAGGCTTGTGTGAGACCATCATGTAAGGGCCTCATGTAAGCCCTTACGTGAGACGGATAAAAAGTGATAATCGATGAAAAGTGATAATGGTGTAGTGAAAAGTGATAACATTTTATAGCGAAAGTGATAACTAATTACGAAA
This sequence comes from Pogostemon cablin, assembly GCA_023678885.1. Classification (NCBI taxonomy): domain Eukaryota; kingdom Viridiplantae; phylum Streptophyta; class Magnoliopsida; order Lamiales; family Lamiaceae; genus Pogostemon; species Pogostemon cablin. The sequence goes on along the minus strand of CM042991.1, from coordinate 6,349,174 downwards.
GAGTAAAATGATCTCACAGTGAACGGTTTCACACAAGACTTGCCCTAATATATATAAGTAATAGGTGTCTTGAAATATTTCTGAAAATTTACACAGAAGAAAGTCTATGGAGTTTTCAAGAAACTCCAGCAAATCCTGTGCATGGAAAATAAGACCTCAATATATTGAGACAACCAACTAGCTACACAGGCTTTCACGTCAACTTGCCAGAGAAGGTTGAAGAAACTAAAGTTAATGCATGGAATTGATTCAGAAAGGGTGATTCCAGATGTGCACAAGTCATTATTAAGTTTTTAAGTGATAAACTTATTCTAGAAAGGAGAGAAGTATAGAACCTGAAGCTGTTGTCTTCGTGAAGCAGACATCGATAAAAGAATATCCTTGATAGAAGTTGCAGAACTTGGAGTTTGAGCTAGTTGTGAGACAAGCTTTACAGCTATGTTCCGCAAATCATTAGCTTCCTGCAAGTATAGTTAATGATCAGAAAAGGTGAAACCTAGAATACAGCAATAAAACAGCATCAACCATCATTACTTGAGAAAGAGAAACATCAGATGTAGAGAAAATCATGAGAATAGCTTCCAAAAGCAGATGTATAAGGCCCTTCTGAAAGTCGCTTCCTTTTGATAATGTTTGTAAAAGCATTAAAATTTTGAGACACTCCCCAGCAATAGCAATGGCTTCTTTGTTAATTGGTTTCTGCAATCAAAATTACAACAAAACATGTAGACTGTGATACTGACGAAAAATTAATAATTTACAAATTTTATTGAATAACACTTGTACCTCCAAAATTTTCTGAACAATGACAAAAAGATCTTCAACGAGTTCACCGAAGTAAAAAACTAAGAATGGATCAAATTCTGCACCAATTCCTCTTTGTAGCATAACTTTTACAACTTGCAGGCCAACAGCTTGAACCTGCATAGAAGCTCAATTAAACTTATTTGAACGTGAATGCCTCAAAAAGGAGAGACGTTACAAGATGATCACCTGTATATCAGAATCAGCAAGCACAGCCTGGATACTCTGAATGCTAAGATGCAACTCACTATATAAAACAGGATTTCTTTCTTGGCTCTCTCGAGGAACTTCAAATGCATTTGCTAAAGTGATATATGAAAATATCTGTTCAATAGAATATGCAAGCTTTAGTAGTAGCATTTTTTTCAAGTTGGACCTCTTATTTTCTTGATGTATTGCTTCGACGCAACCATTAATCAAAGCAACTGTTGCATTTAAACAAGCTCTGGTTACTGATACCAGCTGGGTAATGCCTTCAGCCCCAAGTGCAGATTCTCCTGTAACAAGAAAGAGAATCAGCTCCAACACTAACATATATCCAACACTATATCACAGTTTGCAAAATAGAGATATATCAAGAGATAATAAGATGGAACAAAGATACCCTAGAAACCATGAATAAACAAACTCTAATGTTTACTCCACACACACAAAAAGAAAAAAAAAAGTAGTTGAAGACAAGATGAACCTATACTCTTTTACATGAAACAAATTTGAGGTACTTGCCAAGTCTCTTTAGTGAAGAAGTAATAGACCAGACAAAGTCATTTATCCTTGAAAGGGCCACCTCAGTTGATGCTTTTCCAATGCACTTGTAGCCAATAAGGAGAAAAGGCAACAATAACTTTAGCTGCATCTGCATGAACAAATAGGAAAGGATGGATTTGAGCTCAACATGAGAGGATCTCTGTGGCATATGCATAACTTGAAGTGTGACCTATGCCAACTCAAACCCAATGGTTTAGGTGATTCACCATAGTCTACCTCAGTTTCAAAGTGATCCAACAGCATTGAAGCAGAAATAAGTGCAACGGAGATACTTTTTTCAGAGTCTGAAGGGTGTTGATAATTCACATCGCAGCTGAAATGAAACCAACATTCTTATTCCTGCCATTAACTCTCAAAATAGTATACTATTACATAAAATGATAAACAGGTACCTCAACAATAATTTGAAAAGAAAAGTCAGGCATAGTTCTGTTGCCAAATATGAAAATACCGCCACTTCAAGGAACTCTTTAGGACAATTCTGAACAACCTGAAATGAGAGATCAAAACCACAGATCCACTAGAATCCCCCAACACAAGCACAAAATCTTTTAAAAAATTTACGGAGTGCTGTTAGACATCAGAATAAGCAATTATGAACTATAGAGCTTTCAATATCAAGCTCCAATATTCACTCCAACATTCAAGTACTTGCAAATTATAAGAAGCATTGTGCTTTAAATAATGAGAAGAATAAAGTAATTTACTCAGATTGTACTTTCACAAAACAATAGTATTTACAGAATCCCCATTATATCAGCAGACAAAAGAGGCAAAATTTACGTGCACAGTTATAAGATATTTTCAGAGATTAATTCTTTGCACAATTCATATGTTTAGTTTCATCTGCCAAGCTGGACGTATTAATAAAAGATACTACATCACAACCATTACCTGGGATAGAAAAAACACTGCAAGATAATCCCATGTTTCATCCTTGTAAACTGAATATGAGAAAACCTGCACCCATGTGTTACAGAGTAATCATGAAAGAGTCATAATATGATCCAGGAGATTCTAGCCGTTCTCAAAAAGATATTACAGATATTGGAACTGATAGGGTTCCATTACAATAGAAAACAGCTCTCTCAATGTCTCGACCTCACTGAAGAAACATAGCATGAAACATACTGGCACAGAACAGACAATCTAACAATCTCCTTGGATAAGTCATTGCAGAACAATCTAAACATACATAAAGTGGCAAGGAAGGCAGCAGGTGCTGACAGACAACAATTGTTCCCGAAACTGTACACTTAAAGTGTAGCAAAAACAACTTAATAGAAAATGAACACACAGAAAAGCACCAAAGGAAGACAACCATGCAAAAAAAAAAAAAGTCCATTAATAGGGCCACATGCTAAAAGTGCTCACTTGTGTCCATGTTAGATGACCAAAATCTACATTCTGAGGTAGACTGTAGACAGACATAAGACAATACAAGATTTCAATTAAACACTTGGACACCACAAATTTCGTAGTAACATAAGAATTCCACAAACATTTCCCATTACTTTAGCTTGAGTCTTAGTGTCCGAGCAGTTTTTTTAATGATAGAAGTTGATATGTAGTCATGCAATATCATGATGGGGTGTTTATCTTGACTGAAAATAAGCTACAGATAATCCGTGGAGAAGAACTAACAGCTATATAGAATATTAGACAAGTCCACTACAAGGTTCATAACAGGCACTGGGCACAGTGATGTTTCAGCACTCCAGTATATATAATGAATGAAGATTTTACATTTAAAAAACACAACCCTATCAACATTTTCATTCTTCACTTGTAGTACCCAAATCAAATATTTCCTCATTGACATAAAGCAGATAACACAAATATATCCATACCTGCAGTAATTCTTGGCAGGCATCCAAAGTGAGAAATTTAGAGGCAAAAAATCTTTTGGTGGACATATTTTGTAACACAGAGAACAAAATGTTGTACAACTTCGAAGATGAAGAACTGGAATCGTCCACAGAGTAGTCATTGCTAAACTTGGATTTAATGCAACTCACTGATATAATTTGTTTACTCAGGAAAGCATCTTGCTCCTGAAATAGAATCAGAAGTAAGAAACCCCACAGAAACTTGAAGTCATCTAATTGCAACTCCACCATGCTGTATCCAGATGTAGGAATATTTTTTGATCCATCAGGTGAATAAGAGTCATTCACATTAGAATTTGCAGGAACTGCATCCAACACCAGTGCTTGCAGAATTATAGGCCAAGCTTCTTCTAGACATGGGTTTAACTCAACTGAAACAACTGATGACTGGATTCCATCAAGAAATGGTTTCCACTGTTTGTCAACAAAACCAAAGCAGTGGTTCAGTAAAAAAAGGCTATATATTTCTCGCAGAGTGATAAATTCAGTTAAAGCAGGTAGCATGACTGAAGGAAAAGGTTCATACTCACATTGTCCAAGTGCAAGTGGAAGCGGACAAAGCTGTAATCTTTCAAAAATGAAAGCCAATATGTCCCCAGAATGCTTGAACTTTTAGCAAACAATGGCAATAGAGATAGATATTCATCAGGTATTTCATCACCTTGTCTTCTTAAGGATGTAAACATGTAACATTTTAGAGAGGCATGGACTGTGAGAAGCCTGATTTTAATCTGTAATTACATGGGAAAACAGGTAAGAGTCAGAAAATGTCACCTCCTAGTTTTCACCACCAAGTTTACTTTGAATGCTAATGAAGTATAGCACGTAATAGGAATATTCGAATGAACCTTGCAAGAGACCCATTCAGCATATGATGGATAATAAAGGTCATTGAAATCATCCAGCGGACGTGAAATCAATGAAAATATTCTCTTAACTGCAACTTGATCTCGGCTAATAATACCACTTGTCAGCATCTGAAATTCCACAACGTCAGACCATCTGAATTAGAAAACATATGTTCACTTTAGAAAACAAACCAATTATCTGTCTGTGTTCTTCACCTTAGTGGCAAGCTGCAGGCCTGCTTCAAGTAAAATTGGGCCTGACAATGTATCCAATGCACTTCGAACAGCAGATACCAGTTGGGCCTAGGCACAATAACCTCAGAACACAGTCAAATTTACTTCTAATAACTACAATGAGGCATTAAAAACTTGTACGAAATGCCATATATATGCATCAAATGACAAATAATGAAGTATGCAAACAGACAGAAGAAAATACTGTTGCAAACCTGATATTGTTCCAGAAGGAGGTGATCGGGGAGCTCAGGGTCCACTATGGCTGCAAACTAGCGATACAATTAGCAATGTAAATAGAATTTCAAAATAAATGTCTCTGCCAAAACAATGTAAACTTAAATTTATAAACAGACACCGCGCAACGATTTAACACTTGGACAAGGGATGACAAACAGAGGTCAGCTTTTTTTTTTTAAATCGTTAAATTGGAAAGATGTATAAAAAAGATTTCTTACTGAAACTTGCTATGGTAATGTCGTGTGAGTCTAAATTATTATGTAGCAAATAGTAATGTACAGGGAGGATGTCTGCGTAAGCCCCTCACCACCCCAAGGAAATAAAGGGAAAAGGTTATGAGAATGTTTTACACTGAATTTACAGTTTTTCTAGAACATTTTGATTTCATTGATTTTAATTCTTTCATTAATCAATGGTACCTATAGTATTTGTTCTTTTAGTCTGACTAATTACAACCAAGATGAATTAATTTCTTCGTTTTCATCAACCCAGAAAATCACTTTAGCTACTTTTCTACAAATATTAGTCTCCGTAAATAATTTTTAAATTTTAACTTCCAGCACTGTTTATTTCATATTTAGGTGGGAGAATAGTGACTTTTAAAAAGAAATTTTAGTGGCAAAGCTTTAATCCTGTATACAATTGTATATGACATTTTAATGACTAAACAAAAATATCATTGGTAATTTTAGTTCATTGACTACTTGACTTTGTGTCATCTTAACAGAAAATTACAAAATGAATTCCTACAATATGATGTCTATTCCTCAGAATTTATATTTAAAAAAAAATACACAAATAAAAGTGCCTTGAGGTGCTGGAAGACTACAGTGGCCAATAGATGAAAATTGGAGTGTCAGTGGGGCACCTACGGCTTGGTGGCTAATTCACAATCAAATTTGTCCATTTTTCATATTCCTCTACAAGAAATGGGCCCATATGTTTACTAGCATCTAGCATAAAACTATTGTGAGATAGTAATTATAGATCAGATGTATAAATTGCAAAGTAAATATATTGATCTTGGTTTTCCAATCAAACATAGAACATGACAGTAATGTTTTGAGTTTATGCCAATGGAGAAATACCTTATCCATAATTGTACATAGAAGTGAGACACCAATTGGCCGCATTTTTTCAAACTGGATGGTGCTTATCTGAAAGTCATGATTGGAAATCACAAACAATCCTCATCCAAGTCGTTCTTTTGCAAACATATGCACAATTAAGATAGTTGTTTATCTGCACCTGATAAGCAAGAGAAATGAGCTCTTGCAATTGAAGAACCAGCAAGTCTCCTAAAGGATGCCCCTTAGCACGCTCTGCCCTTGCCAATGAGAGGTCGAAGTGAGCAGGATTTTCGCCAACAGCTTCAGGAAGATGATTCAAACACCTAATTCCAAATCACATTTTACTCAAAATCATAATACTGAGAAAGGAGAAGTCTGAATCTAATAAACTAAAGGATACATGAGTCATATATGGAATACCATTCAAATCAGTTATATTGCATGAATAGAAGACTAGACACACCAAAAACTAAGTACAAACTTCATGCATCTCAAAGCAATTCAATTAAGACCTGCACTTCGCATCCAATTAAATCTATATTTTAAGTTCTGAATTTTATATATATGTTCACCCCAAGCAGCTGCAATTGTATTATGTTATGAGATAGCATATAAAAAATATACAAGGTCTATGCAGCCCATATGATGTAAATCATCAATGGTTTCACCAACTAAAGACAATTCATTACTACCCTACTTTCCTTTAAACCCCTATAACCATTATTTGAGCACAGAGTGCAAAACTTCTCATGCATCCATCCTCTTCTTTGTACCCCTAAGATTCTTGGTATAAAATTCTGCTTAAAGAAATAGCTGCCTAAAATGAGACATTACTTCCAAAATGAATCAAAGAAGTCGAATGTAATAATCCAGTCGGGCAATCTCAAATTACTTGCATACTAAACCATGACTTTACCTTGACAAGCTTAACAAACAATTATTGCATGCAAAAAGTCCACAGTAAATATACATGTACATATAAAACAAGACGAAAATTGATCTTCTAGCAGAAAGAACAAATGGTGACAATTAAGAAACAAACCTCTATGCATAAAATGAACTGACTAGCAAAATCACATAAAATGCAACAAAAGCACATTAACATACTCGGTGGCGAAAACTCTTGTTCGATATCTGAGGTGCTTATCTCTTGAGAAGTTAGGGCTGGAATAGTCAACCTTATGATGTCGATCAGGCGGTATTTTGGAGCTAGAGACCATGTTCTCATCATCATCCCCTATATTTAAGGTCCCCTCACCATCCACACTTGTTGAAGTATCATTAACCACAATATTGCTCTGGCTTGCGCTGTGTCTCGAAGTAGAAAGAATCTGTATGAAGTTCATTAAAAAATATTTTCACAATAAGTGTCAATTTTCAATGATTCTACATTCCAGTCTTCTAGTTATAATCAGAACTCAACCAAATCTATCATGACAAGTAGAAACGATGTGAAAATAAATTATTATATCTCAGTTAAAATTTCAGCAGCTGACATTCACTTACATCATGTTATATTTTGTTTAGCAATAAACAATGCACTTTCATGCCGTGTGGATAACATGGTAGAATAAACCCCAGAAAGAAACAACATATTTGTAGTCCTTGATGAACTTGACAAATGGTTAATGCAGAAGAATAGGTATAGCAAAAGAGAAAATAATATTATGAGAATATATCAGAAAAAACTAAGTGTTTTACATGGTGACAAATGTAAATTTCGCTTCCATAAGAACAATTATGAGAATCTAGCTTTCGCATAGTCTATGACCTTCACTTTCTATGAGAGAATGAAAAATTTTCAATTACGCCATCTCTGATGCTTAGAAGAAATTGGAAGGTTGGTCCACCTCATATTGCAGAGCCAATGCACAAAAGGGTAGCCTAAGCCAGGTAAACTTTAGTAGACTAATTGATCTCTAAACTTCTTATAATCAATCATTCAATTTCAGCCATGTGAATCTGTGAGAACATTTGACAAAAAATTCAACTGCAACTATACAGATCCATATTATGGATGTAGGTAACATACCATGTTGCGACATATTGATAGCCAACGTGATGGACGTGTAGGACATGATGCATTAAGCAATCTCATAATCGTACTACGTGCTAAATTCCCAATCCTGAAGAAGAATAACAGAAAAACCTTTAATCATATTACTAAGCAGCAATTTACAAGATTTGCAGGGTTTCTACTTACTCTGTATCAGTTTCCTCATCAAGCATGTGGAACAAAGTTTCTTCAATTTGTTCATCAATTATGGAAACCTGTAAATCTCTGATCAGCATATTGGCATGTTTCATTAAATATGTTCTTCATTAATATGAACTTTTCACTAATGTAAAAGAGACATCATGTAGTGGAGAAGTCATCACACGACTAAACTGAAATAACCACTTCAAATTTTAAAAAGATGTAGTCTTCTTCTAGTGTAGCTCAGAGAGTAATCCCAAATAATTTATAACCCTCATAAAATTTCAGGATATACATGCAATATTCTTCCAGAAATTAAGTTTAATGATTAATCAAACTGTTTCTAATCTTCAAATAATAGACATATTGCAAATAAAGTAAAGTAAGCTGAGGAGTGTGCAGCTGAAACAAAAGCAAATGTATCTAACAGATTAGCAAAAAAATAAATAAATAATGATTGTACATAGATACTAACCGCATCCTTCTCTATAAGGTGACGCAGAGTGGATAAAGCCAGATGTCTCAGAGTGGGCTAATAAAAGCAACATTAAATCTGTTAAGAGGAATGATAAAATTTATCTAAGACCTTTAAGATCAGACAGGTAAAGGTACCTGTCTAGAGGACAGAGTTGGGAGGAGAGTTAACACATGAGAATGCACAGGAACTGCTTGTGGTGCAAAAAGAACAAGCTGTTGTGTAAAGCGCACACTCCTGTTAATATGAAAACAAAAGGAGTAAAAACACAACCAGCTTTGGGTGACAATAGAAACGACCCACTAAATGGTCATACACAAATTGTAGATCCTACATACTCGAGAACTGTTGCTGTTTCTTGACAGGAGCTAATCTCTGCAACAGCTGACTATTCACAAAGGCATAAATTAGGCAGCACTCAAATAAAAATTCAATAGTTAAAGAGCCAAAAACAGCTTCATAAGATTATAACCATAGGAAGCTAGGACAGAATCTTCATTACATTGAACCAAAAGAATTATAGTTGGACCATTCTTATAACTCATTTCAAGAATTAAGCACTCTATGAAATTTGGAGAGTAAACAACATCTTGCATTAGAATATTTAATCTACATTATTTGATACATGGATAAAATTCAAAAAATCCCTTCCAGTACAGAAAAATCCATAATAGACTCCACTATTTCATTAGCACCCAGATTTCCGCCCATGGTTTCCATTTAATAAGCATAATAATGTTTTATTTTCTTTAAATAGAGAACAAAAAGTCATGGCTAATGTTAACACAACGTAGAGAGGACATTTTGGAGCATGAAAGATAAAAGGAGGATTGGTCATATATCAGGTTTCAGGTTTGAGGCAGGAGTAATCAATCCATAGATTAGACTTTTCATTCCATCACTATTGGATTTAGCAAACCAAGTTCTTATATTCATATAAAAACACAATGTAAAATTTAAGTATAACCAAACAATAACTAAAACTTATTTCAGAGTGAAAAAAACAGACCTTGCAGCGCGAGAAGAAAATACTCCCAGGGGCAAGTTCAGGACCTATGATAGCAACAATAGCATTAATAAGACGACCAACTGCCTGCTGCAGGTCAACCCATCCACTCTCTTCTGATAAGATAATTTCCATTACAAGGCCAAGTATAGCCTGCATTAGCAAAAAAACAGTGAAGTTCAAACTTTAACAATACGATACACTAGAGAACGCTTCATCCCACATTTCAACATATCCAAAGTGGAATTTTCAAAAAAAAAAAAAAAAAAAAAAAAAGGCATCCAAAGTGGAAAGGTTGCAACTCAGCACACTACACACCCAAAACATGCCCCCCAACAACACAAAACAAGCTTAGTCTTAATTATCATTCACATTTTTTATGTCCAGTCCACAGTTTTTTCATGTACATGACAGTCTGAAATACATGGAAGTTGCGCATACTCTCTTTTGTTTCTTCCACCCCCCTTCAATTTATGCATATCTCACCAATATCTTCAGAATTTGGTACTCCCTTCTCTAAAATTCAAAATCAGAATCCATTTGGCTACCAATATCCCAATAAAAAATCTTCCAGAATCTATAAACACTCCAACTGTTTCTTAATATATGGATCACAAAAAAATCTCAAACTTTTACCCAGCAACTGTAGCTTGTCAAAAATTAGTTTATGGATCACAAAAAAATCTCAAACTTTTACCCAGCAACTGTAGCTTGTCAAAAATTAGTTTGTCTTACTCGTTTCAAATTTATGTTTTTAAGCAGAGAAGCAAAAGATTGCATGTCCTTCACACAAAAAGAACTATTAGAACTTGATCATTGGGCTATGATGATGAATTCGGAAGAAAGAATTCATATTTTTGGCATTGATTGTCTATTTCATGCAACTATGAATTTCTAATCTTTGAGCTTACTTTTTGAGCTAATTAAATTTTTTTAACTCCCATTAGTCATATCCATGCTATTAAATCAGGGTAGACTCAGAGAAATAAATTACAGGAAATTAACAATTGAACCTTAAATAAGAAACTATTTAGCAAGGTCTTACAGCACATCTATACCTGAACCTGAGATGCATAAGATAAGCCTGCCGCTTCAATGGTCAAAAGAAGTCCATGCAAGGACCAAATCTGTAAACTTGATATTGAGCTTTTAGCAAGTGAAGAGACAGCGTGGACTGTATTAGGAACTAAACTAGACAAAGCCATTCCTCCTGCACTGCGGACAACATTGATAGAAAGGAAATCCTCAATTGTTCTCAGAAAGGGTACCATCAAGGTCAAATCATTAGTTCAATGACTCAATAGAAGAATCCAACGTAAGGAGTTGACAAGAAAATTACAAACATGGAAATTTTACTTTTCAGGGTAATTGCAAACAAGCTGCTCTTAAATTAGCCATGTATTAGTAAGGCATCAATTATCACTATAATTTTCCATGGGAGCAAGAAGGTGAAAGAAGCTAAATAGACAACAAGGAGAACAACTTCAATCATCATCTAGTGTAGATAAAGATAGAAACAGGACTTCCTATATAATTAGGCAACATAATAACAGTTCATTTTGCTATGAAATTTCTGCATTTTACTTACTATTGCTGCTATTATTAAAGACTTGGAAGTAACTGCATACCCAATGATAGTAAGACTACAATGGAACTTATATTTCAATGACTTTGATGTAAGTGGTACACATTAAAATATTTACACAAGGCACTTAAGAGTAGAAGTATATAATGTTACTCCTCCCTCTCTCTCTCTGAGAGTGAGAGAATGAGCTTATACTAATTCAAGCTGCTGTGTTTGTCACATATCAATTGCAATTCCCAAGGTTACCTTCGATGAATGCAGCCAAGAGCAAAAGCAACTGATCCAGCAGAGTGGGAATCTGTACTGCCAGTTACATCACCGAGGAGTTGTTTTGTCTGTTCAGTATTCACGATAAGAACAAATCATATGATAACTGACCAACAGAGATGCTTAAAGAAATAAGAAAAACATGCAAAAAAAGTTCAGCTACCCAGTTATCATACAACTTATTTCAAATTTCAAATTGAATGGTGCAGTAAAGATGAAAATAATAGATTTATTGGGACATAAGCTACTTATAATATTTGTCTTATACAATGAATATGTGCAGAATCTTCAAAGTACTAGGACAAGACAAACTAAATAACGATCCAATTTTTATAAAGAATTAAATGCCCTAGCTCCTTTAAGAGAGGAAAATGAGAAATTTCAACAATTCATGGTTAATTATCACAAAAGCAACCGATCAGTAAGTGAATAAATAATTAGAACATAGCTAACCATTCTGGCAGTAAATGTATCATTTCCTAGCCTTGCTAACAAGCCAAGCCCTTCTGATGATGCTCTACGTTGTGAAGCACAAATGTCACCTTCAGCCAAAATACCCTGTCATACTACAAGGTTAAAATCAAAGGAAAGGAAAGGATGGGTCAGAATTTCATGAGCATAGATTAAAAGCATCATCAGAACCTGAAAAATACCCTGAGCAGCACTCAGTATATCCATTCCCAGTGGTTCAGGACGTTGAGTGAGCAAAGTCTGAAATAAAAGCAGAGTAATGTGAAGATAGCTAGTGTATAACTAGGTTGCATGCTTGACCATAAGATAGAATGTAACCTTCAGTCCAGATAATAACCCCACACACATATTGGTAATACTAGTAGCACGCCAAGCCTGTCGTTTTCCAGCTTTCAGACATTGATCAACGGTGCCAAGAAATGAGAGCATCCCAGTACTATCCTGGGGAACAAAACAAGGGGGGTGTTTGTTTAGAGGGATGGAATGGGTATCAAATGAAAGTGGGGTGTCTGGTTCAAGGGTATCATTACTGCTGCAGTAATTTCATACCCCAAAACCAAGGAATCATCGATTCCTTACCAAATTGGGTGGAATGCCTTTCATTCCACACCATTAAAATTTAAATGTTTTTGTTTTTTTTTTCTTAAACAAAAATCAATTCTGCTATTTTTCTTTATTTTTATATGAACAAGAAATCATTCCCATATTATTATTCTCATAAAAAAAAAACTAAAAATCAAATTTCACTTCATTCCTAAAGAATTTTTTTAACATTCCAAACAACATAACTAGTTATGATTGGCATTCCCTACCACTAACCAAACAACATAATAATCAAATGATACAAAACCATTACCATTCCCCACTACTATCACTATAATTCTCATTCCGATTCCTTTTAAAACACCAAACACCCCCTAGATATTATGACAGATTCAGATCTCTCTTATTTTGATCAGCAACTAAAATTTACACACTAAACCAAATAATAGCATCACCTACCTGATAAGCAAACATGGATCCAAAGCAGAGAAGCATCTGATTCACCAGCATCTTGCTTATGGTCTCAGGCTTCATAATTCATTATGTAATTTGATGTCAGGGATCAGAAAGAGATGTTAATAACTCAAACAACTCAATTGGAGGTAAAGATGGCGAAGGTATGACTATACAGTGTACCTGGGGAAAGCTAGGAGGCTCATTTTCCCAGACACATGTCAGTACTCCATCCTTTCCCCCTTGAAATGAACGGAGTTCATCTTCAAACCAATCTCTAACGTATTCAATAAAAAAAAGAAATGAGAAGATACAAAAAACAACATTTTAAATGCCTCACAGATAGTGAAATAGAGTCAATGAGTAGCCCAATGACCATCGAGAAAGGATTAAATTTACGGACAAGTAACATGAAAAGATATAATAAACAGGGTGAGAACTAATATTACACCTTCCAGAAGTCCAAGGACCTAACCAGGAGTCTCTCTTGTCTAACAACATCATCAAGCAAGAGCTTTCATCACATCTAGAAGCTTCCCTGTTATATGTATCAACACAAAACAAAGAAGATGAAGTAAGGTCCTTCAAGAACAAAGGAATATATGATTCGCCCACTTCTGTTGAAAGTAGAGTATATAGTACATGTAGAAGATATAAGGCAATGTTCTCTTTAGGATGGACACGTCTGAATGTAATATGCAACATCTTCCTTCATATTTACTTGAGGATATTCACATCCGGATTTTAAATCCAATCCTAAAAGCACCTATAAAGTAATGTTTAATTTAATGCATCATCCCACTACACTCTACCTACCTAAAAATATAAAATATAATTTCTCACCACCTTAATAACTAACAAATAATATAATAATAAAAATCATCAACTTTTACTCATTGATTTCAAATTAAGTTCTATCCCGCCCTACTCAAATGCCAAAACAAAGAGGGATTATAACACTCCTATCCGAATTTCACATCCTCAGATTTCAAAATCCAGATTTCCACCACCCACTATAATCCCTAAAGGAACATACCCTAAGTGATTTAGGGTCACCATCTTACGTGTGATTACCTAAAAGGAGTAGAGCAAATCTGAATAATAGATGCATGGTCACTTTTGTATAAAGATGGGTCTGAGAGTGCTTGATATGCTAACAGCACCCGGACAATAAACAAGTCCATTGAAGAGCTTACTCCAGTTTGTTCTTTGCCTGCAAGTTGTGATATGTATCCCAGTGCACTAGTTCACACAAATCCAATTTTAAAAAGTTAGAACAATTCTTCCATGTAGGGAAGAAAATAAGATGGCTAAATACAATACATTGACAAAAAGAAGAAAATAAAATAATGGTACCAGTTCAGGTATAGAAGAACAGGCTGCAGCAAGATTTTTTTGTTCACAGGATCAGAAGAAATGAAACATTTTACATATGAAGTGAGCGCATCAATGGCAGCAGACCACACGCTACACAGAAAAGATAATACCATAAGCAAGAAAAGATGCCATAGAATTGGCTTAGCAATACAAAAGAAAAGGAAACAAAATAAGTACCTTTTACTTCAAAGGGTTCACACATCGTCTCATTTAAGAATTATGTATGTTTTCATTTATTTATTGGTACCATGGTTTTAAATAAGTAGATCGTGTTAAAACAATCTAGTTGTTTGTTTTGTACATAACTCGGTTTTGTGTACACCACCAAGTTGTTTTGTATTTAAAACGATAGAATTGTTTAAGTTTTAATTCTCAAAACAACCAAGTTGTTTTAGTAGAGTAAAAAATTGAATTTTTCTATTGTGGAAAAACTAAAAGAACATAGTTGTTTACGTTGTGTAAATGTGGTATTTTTATTATCTTAAAAAGGGCCATTTATGATAGAGCATCATTTGATTAGCAGTTATTTCTGCACTAGCGTATCTTCTGTATCATACATTTATTTTCCCAAAATACAGAAGCACCTGAAGGCATGTCTAGAGAACACAGCACGTGCCTTTCTAGAGTGAAACCATTGCTTGTGGATTTAACAACCGGTCATTCTTAAATTAGAAAATGTAGCAGTCTTTAAATGTGGAAATATAGCAAAAGCATAAGCCAAAGTAGCAGTTAAAGATGAAGTTAAGAAGTGTTACTCAACTAACCATATATCTGAAGTGAGATCTTGACCTTGATTAAGGTGATGTTTAGAATTCCCACTGAATGCGGGAGCCCAAAATGCAAGAATGTCAAAAACTTGGTCATGAAGCTCCTGAAACATCAAAATTACTATCTTAATTCTTAAGAAAATGAAATGGAATTAGCCTACAAAAGTATGTGTATAAAAATATATATTACATCCTTTGACACAGAAGTCAATAGTGAAGACAGAAGATTCCAGCCAGCTTCTTTTTCAACGGAAGCTGCCAAGGGGTTCCTGCTAGATTCCATCAGCAGGCTCTTGCAAACTTTGAGCACAGATTTGGGCAATCTGCGCCAAACACATCAAATGAAGAATATAAATTAGCGACAGAAAGGTAATTTAATAACACACTTTACATTTAAGGATCTGGCAAGTTATTTAATTTTCACATTTAATGAAAATATTCATGAAACATTATGAGCATCACTCAATATAACCTATTGCATTTTTAGGAGTTTACATTTATGGTAATACATAGAAGACAACAGAAGGATATAAGAGCTCTACCTGGTTGGATATCCAAGGGGTAACTTCCTTGAAATAGACACTAATGAAGCCAAAACTGCTGCTTGCCCATGTAAAGATTCAAGCTCTCTATTTAAATTTGATCCCTGGATATCTAACACATTAAAATGTCTTGCACTAGAGAATTGAATAAAAAGTAGCAGCCGAATGCACAATGAGCTGTGAGCCTGGCACATTTTACCTTTTCATAAGAAACATTTTCTCTTGCTGCACTAAGCATTGTCACTGCATAAGATATCAAGCCACCAATACAGGAAGGATCAACCTCAGCAAGAGCACGAAGTGTCAAGGCAGCTTCAACTCTTACCTAAACAACAATTTCAATCTATAGTAAGAAGAACAGACAGGAAAGGAGACAGATGCATCACATAATGCATAGAACATCTAGGATGATTTATTTAAGTACATTGTTCTGAGAAGCTATGCCATAGTGCAGTTAGCAATCTCTAAAATCTATGTCAAAGGCACATAAATAAGTGTCACATAGTTTGGAAAAATAAAAAAACCCTAATGGAATCACATTACAAATATAAAAAGGCTTTCCAGAGAGTAAAATTGACTTAAAATGAAGTATTGCAATATAAACACATTAAAGAAATTTCCTAAGAGGTGGTTAAAAAGCAAATATCTTTTCAATCACCGCAGCTGGAATGTATTACTGTAGGCATGAAATAAAGCCATAACCAAAGAATTTTTAATAGCCTTTAGAATACAGAGACAGACCCGATGGCATTTTCTGGACCTAGCTCATGTGCAAAGATGGTGAATGGTAATTAGTATCTGCGACATGTGGTGATATTATAAAATTCGCATGCTTTTATGGCTATGGACAGAATAATTCTCAAAGATACATTGAAACAATAATATAAAAAACATACCAGTGCCGAATGATGGGAAACCGCTGCCACTACTGTGTCATCGAGAACTTCCTTGAATTCAGGTGGAACCTACACTTGGACATGTGGTAGAATTATACTCATAAATCTAAATATTAGAAGTTCAGAAAATTCGCTTAGTTTATTTCGAGAAAGTCAGGCCGCAGGCGAATGTAAACACAATCAATTTCAGCATCGGAACGAACAATGATGTAAACCAGAGTGAAAAAGACAAAAATTACAAATTTAGCAAGAAAGGGTTCAGGCATTTCTTTTCCGTTTTGCTAAATAATATCATTTCATGAAATTTAGTATATAAACATCAGTTTAGAGTACCTAAAAATCAAAAACGTCTTTTTGTGTTCATTTACTAGATATTTTTACCGTGGAAACATCCAAGAGAAGTTGGCTATGAAAGAGAAACTCAAAATAATGTTACTTTTTTCGTAAGAATATATTGGAGTAAAAGGCATCTGGTAGGAAGCAATAATATCATGAAACTGTAAGAGGTTCCCCAGTATGCGACGATCACACAGATATTATATTAAAACAAAACTAACACCCTCAAACAGATAGATACAAGAGAAAAGATTTGGTCAAACTAAAGGACTAATATTATTTTTCTCTGAAACAGGACAAAAATATCACTGTATTTTATGAACAAGAACCACATGCAAGCACTTGTTTTTACTCGCTCTTCACTCATTTCCAGATGATATTAATCAGGGTAGCCATATTTTGCAGAAATATTAGCCCATACCATGAAACCAAAGAACAATTTTAGGAATTAGGATACCATAATAATTAATCCATATCCAAAAATATAATATTAATTTATAAGTAAAAGATGCCTTAAAAGGAACGTTAATTAGTACCCAGAAAATAGCAAACTAAAATCATATATAAACAACTGCAGGTATACAGCCAGAACCTACATGCAATGCAATGCCCCTTAACTAGCATCATTATTATCTCAGTTGACAAGTATTTCACAAAAAGCACAAATGGCCAATGTGAACAAGAAAGATAATATATACACACACACATACATAAAACAGCACCCTATTTTTTCTCAAGTGGATAAATATTTTCATGAAGTGTAGAGACAGATATCTTATTCATCATGATGGTTAGACAAGTAAAGATGAGCCATCTCCATCTAACATCAGTTGATTGCAAAAATATAAGCTTATCTTTTCAGGTACTATATCATTGAGCCATGTTATAAACTTGTTACCAGATTTTTGAAAGCTCTGTTAATCGCATCTAGTTTTGAAACGGTCTATATTTAGTTTTAGCTAGTCCATTGATCCATGTATGAGTCACACGAGCATTTAACCAAAAGCCATTGGCAAACAAAAGCTCAACAGATGAGGAATACCACACACCAACCAGCTTCTGCAAGAAAACTGCTGGTTTGCTAAATTACATATTATAGGCCTCAAATTATTTTATATACAAAAAAGGGCTGCTCAACATTCATTTTTAAACCAGAAGAGCTTTGGCTCTAGAAAACCTAACATTTCATTACATTCCACCTTTTAACCTCTGATAAGTACATTCTGTATTCATGAAGCTTATTATTCTTTTATAGGAACGTAGTTTCGTTTCAACCACCCGAAGTATGATATCATGTCTTAATTATACAACTTGGACAATTTATATAACACTCAAAAAATTCACCTCAGAACCTCCATGTCAGACCTTAACACAATTCTTCCCATCCCCTGATATGAGGCTCAAAAGCATGTACTACCAGCAAATAGCAATCACAATCTACATTTAAAAACACACATGTGCCATCTGCTAAGCGTAACACTATTGGTGATTGTACAGGTTTCAACAAGTAATCAATTATTGCGGAATATATCAAAAGAAATATATACAAACTCACCTCCCCAAGTGTTTTCAGAACATATGATAAAGTTCGCAAAGCAGCTACTCTCATTGAAGGGGTGGAGTCTGAAGATAAAAGCTGCAGAAAACGTTTCTATTCATCAGTAATAAATGAAAAAGGAAATATAAATCTTGAGCCCAGTTAGAAGAGGCAAACCTGCTTGGCGAGAAAAACCGAAAAGCTTCTCTGGGTAGGTTCACTCATTTGATCAGTTATACCCACTCGCATTATGTAAAGTACACAAGCCTTGAAACAATGAAGAGACAAATGAAAAGATTGAATTTACAGAGGGACATGATTTACCAGAAACACTCAACTCATAAGGCGATCACAGCACTTATTATATTATTTTAGATTGGTGACAAAGAATCCAATTTTCAGAGTGTATTACAGATATTTATTACAAGAAACTTAAGGTTTTATTGGTTCACTGGTATAGCATGAAGGGATAACATAGAGAGCGCTGAGAATTAACCAAATCATACCTATAGCCTCCATCCTTATCACTTATTTTCATTGTTTTAATAAGAAATGAAAAGCTCGGTGAACGATATAAAGAACAAAACGCCAAATAACCCTCAAAATCAAGTCAAATTAAAAGAGAAAACTCGAATTACTCATGATGTGACAAAAAAGAATGTCTAAAAATGACTACAATTTGGAAATCCACCAAGCAACCTGAATTTTTAACTTTACACCACACCTTATCCATAGATTCCATAGAGTCGTTAAATATAGACCAACAAAAAGCTGGGACAATGACACCCATAAAAATTGAAAATTTTTAATTATAAAACACCAATATTTGGGAAAAGAAAAAAGATCATTAACTGAATGAGGAAGACTCCAAAGTAAGCCCAGATACCTTGGCACTTAAACCACAATTATTAAGTTTCTCGCATAACTGAGAACGACAGTGTTCGCAGGGCTCACAGGGTGGCCTGCCTGCAACCACCAAAATGGGGAAACAATGGGCACCCTAATCACTGGGCTAGAGAGATATTTAAAGCCATGGGGATTAAAACCCCATACGATAAGAAACCACCCACTGGGTCCTTCATGGCACACCCAGAGTAGCCAAGCTAGGGAGAAACCACTAATGCCTCAATACCTGGGCTAGGGACACATCAGAGACAGTTATAGTCTTGGGGACTAAAAAAACAAGGAATCAAGTCCCTTTTTGTCACCACCTCACCACCAGGACTACCAATCAGGACTCTACTATACAAATTATAAGATAAGGAACAATGCCAGTAAGCATCTTCTAGTACTTCAGAATTTCTTCATAGAACACCAATTTGGCAGTTTAAGGATGTTCAAAGCTGCCTCTGCAGCATGTCACTGGTGATATTTGTTTTCCCAACATCAACAATCATGGAAAAAACTAAACCTTCTCTGGCACAAGAACATCCAAAAAAATTTGTAAACAAAGGACAGGGAGGGTTAATATAGCCAGGAAAAAACACAATAGGGATTTACAATGAAACCATGTGGCATGCATGAGTCCAACTTCGCTTCCTGACATCCTCTGAACCATCAATCAAGTTCACGCACAATTGTTCAAGAGTTTTTTAGGTTACAACATAAGGGTGACCCAGAATATGTTTAGACCTGCTATATATTTGTTGTGAAGAGAGAAATTGAGATAGCAAGATATCTACCAAGTCATAGTGTCGTGCAATATTTTCTGGGAGTTTATGATCATTGTATTTTATGTATTATATTATGATATTTAATAGTAACCAGATATTACAGACAAAATCAATTAGGTTAACATCACTTATGATTTTATATTTTCTATTTGATTCTTGTAGCTAACCTATTAGAGTTATATTTTCCTGACTTTTGTCATCAAGCCCAGAGGTATCCCTTTATACCATATTCTACACATGTAGACCATAAGAATATAAAATTAAGAGCTATGCTGATCCATGCCTAAATAGCTTTAAGCAAAAAATATTATTAAAAAAGCCAATACCAGTGCTTGAGCATCAATAGACGCATCTGAGCGAAGTAAATCCATAACCTGCACAGCATAGTTTTGCAGCTCACTATCTGGCTGGAGATACTTTAAACACATGGCCTGCAGAAAAATGAAATGAATATAATCAAAACTAAGACTTTTTTTAAACAAAAAGTACACACACACATATATATACATATACAGAAATGATAAGGAACCCAGCATTGGGTCTCTTACGGAGCCAACTAATACACATGGCTAGGGTTTATTCATTAATTTAGGGTGTGCTGTAGTTTCAAATTAAATTAATCTTATCAGTACACATGTAAATTTTGGCCCAATAAGAAACATAAAATTGGGTTCCTTATCAAAATTGTATATGTTTATACACATATATTTATATAACATGACACTTCAACTCCAAGGTGGCAAAGAAAACTTAACACCTGTATCATAAGGCAGAAATATTCATCATAGTTGTTTTTCTCATTCCTATTCTTACATACCCATTTTCCCTTAAGAGTTTGATCAGATCCTTCCAGATGGTCATTGAATTTTCAGTGGGGGGAGGAAACAGATATAAAGACACAGAAGAAGAGTTGACATGCAATCTTAGGACACTGGGATCAAATAGGAGCTTGGAGTCAGCAGACCTCAAAACAATATCTACTAGATTTGATGCCTAACTCATAGATAGGCACATGAAAAGGGTGACTAAACTGCATTACCACTTCAGATATTGAGAACCTTCAGTGTTTTGAAATCAGCAACAATCTTACTGTTGAACCAAACATGGCTAATTAAGGTGATTATTAATTAGAATGGTAAATAAAATTGGTCTTTGTTTGCCTTACAGACTTTTACTATCTACAGACGGAGAATAAGAATTCACTGAAACCCCAAACAATAAAATAAATCATGTTAAAACCCATTACCTGTAAAAAGAAGACCCATGACAAGGAGACACCAACCCGTACGTCCTTCAAACGAGGTCCACTGACTGTAATTTCACCATTTTTTAAAAGAAATTGAAGTAAACAAAATGTATTTCTCATAAAAATGGGTAAAAAGTACATCTCCAAAGTTTTAAATACTAAAAATGTTACAATGCCCTTGGAAAGTGAGAGCAAGTGCATTTTACATCATATCATACAATTTAAAGATCTATCAATTAAGAACTTTCTTATTGTAGTTCATTATGCTGTGGTTGAAATTGACATGTATTCCACATTTTATACCTACTTGATTTAGATCGTGCTGACTTGTTTATTTTAAAAGTAAGACATAAGGTTCTGGTGCCTTGCGAATTTAAAGAAACCAGAAACCAATTAACAAATTAACTTAATCGTGACCTCTTAAAACATAACTTATAATAATGCGCAGTGTGAAAAGCAACTTCCAGATTCAGATTTCTAGAAAATTTGGGAGTTCATTTAACTTCCGGTTAAATAGTCATATAAAACTTTTACCATCATCCTCCATAATACTAATTTTACAGCATCATATGGCCCAATCTTGCACTCAATTGTACCTTTCGTAAATGGAATAGCTAAGTACTTCTGTAAACCCACTTCTAGCTTCTTAGGAGTAGTATGGCCTTTTCCCTTTGGTTGCACCTAAACCAAGATGATAAAATTATCAGATTAACACAAAATAGCAGATTGAAGACTCTGTATACCTGTGCATCAGGATTCATTCCAAGAGCCAATAATGCTCCTAAGGCTTCAACAAAAGCATCCTTTACAGATTTCACAGGATCCTCAAGAGCCTGTATTTTAAGAATAGAATGATAAGAACCTGTCCGCGGAAGGAAATTTTCTGAGAATCTAAAAAGGTAGCATAGATGGGATATGAAAATTTAAAAACCTTGACAGAATAAGTCAAGCAATTCTCAAGTTCTCCGGCCCCTAAGCCTGGTCCACCAATGTTTGCAAATGCCTTCAGACATCTTGCAGCAGCTATTTTCACACGCGGAGATTTGTCCACGACTCCAACCCGCATAATAACACGGAAAGCCTCCATATAGGCTGCAGAGGCAGCACTGCCATCAGAACCCTCCAAAGCATTAAGAAGCATGTGCAAAGCCTCTTGCCTCACAAAATCCTAATGCAATCAGCCATTAGGCAAGGATATATAGGCACACACACATGTACACACACACACTAACATAACCCATAAAGATTTGCTTTTAAGTAACTATTAAATGTAAAATTTTATCAAGCCCTGAGACAGCAAATACAGTCACGAGAAATTTGAACTGCAGCCTTCCTTAAATAGAACTCTTGTATGAAACCCATCAATTGTAATCAGATCAGTTCAAAGATAATACAATTCCATTGCATAATCTCACACAATCAAGGAGGGAAAAATCATTTTCTAACAAAAATACAACATATTGTATGAGACTATGAGTGCTAGGTAAGGTGAATCAACAAGTCAAAAGCGAACCAAATAGATTAAATTGATGTGCATATAAGACCTGAACTTCCAGAAGGTTTACTAAAACAGAATACAAGCATTACTATAAGCCCTTACAGAGAAATGTCCGAGAGATGTGTCGGCAGCAAGAACCCTCTCTAGAAGTCAAGAGAATTTGGAGTCTAATTTATATGGAAATGGTAAGACTATCCAGCCAGTATTAGCAAGTTGAAAGTTATCAAAATTTTCTATACCCAATGCAAATAATTTTTGGGATTGTGATAAAAAGGATATATATTGAGATTAGTGCCTCTGAAATGAGGTTCCCTAGAGAATTACAGCAATTTAAGCTATTGAGTTATTATCATTTAATTTGGTTTTCCAACAGTTGAAAAGGGCAAAGCAATGTCATCTGCTACACTTACACTGAAAAGGTTTAGAAAGTACAAAGAAAGAAACCAACTTAAAGATCAGAGTAAGAGACCAACCTCATTCACAAATTATCAATGATTATAAAAGATAATAATAGTGATGCTTATAAGTATATCATAGAGTGTCACGGGCTTAAATTAATAACTCTAAACTCTATGTGATTCCAGTTTAAAAATAGCAAGGGAAATAGATGCACTAGGTAGCTTCAACACGCACACGTGAAACATAATTTAAAAAAACATCTATAACTTTCAAAGTATCAAGGATAATATGGATGCCTAACTATGACACTAGATACACTCTCTTGTCAAGTAAAACTTATTTGATCCTGCCTGGTCATTTTCTCACATTTAAGTCCTCACCTACAACTAAAGCATCTAAATTGATTCCTACATGGCCACAATCATAGAACACAGAAAACAAAAGGAAGCTAATCCAAAATAAATAAAAGAATAAGGAGTCACCGAGTCGCGGGAGAAAGAAGGGGGTAACTACATGATGAGATAGGAATATCAGTACCTCATTAAACTTTAGTAACTTTGCAACGATGTTAGTTGTTTCAAGTAGTCCAGAAATAATTCGTCTCCCAAAATACGAATACAATTCTCCCAAGCATTGTGCAGCACCTACACCAGCAGCCAAAAGAATTAAACCCTTACCAAACCGTACAAGCTGTATTCCCTGCCTACTTCACCCGAGTCAGACTAAACAGCCAAGAAAGTACCCAAGAAACTAAAGATACAACTACTATATACTGACCGGCAACTTTCTGAGCCTCATTCTTCCTGCCGACAGAAAGAAACCCCTGAAGGCTGCTTGCTCTAGAGTATATTGATATTGCATCACCCTTTAATATAATCTTAGCCATGGCAACTGATGCAAGATGCCGCACAGGCCTACGAGCTCCAAGCACAAGCAATGAATACAGCGCATCCTCACATTTCCTTTGGCACAACAATATAGATTCCTGAAATTTTGGAATGAGCATAGGAATTCTTTTTTACACGTCAAGAAATAAGGAAACCCCGATGATGTGGATAATTAATTGAGGGTGGCTGGAAAAGAAATCATAAAACCCTATAACCAACGTCAACCAGAAGAATGCATTAGCAGTTTCTCGCGTGCAAAGAAGAAAATGTTTTACGTTTCCTTTAACATGTTAACTGTTCAAAGATAAACCCAAGATGGTACAACTTACAAGTATACTCACCAGCGAAACAGTATGTGACAAAAATTTATTAAGCAAGTAATCAAATTAGTTTCCAATAAATAAATTGAAAAATAAGACGCAGTGAGATATCAAACCTTTGGCTCCTCATCAATGGCGGAAATGAGATCGGAAAGAAGATCGAAACAGAGAAGGGGGTCGGGCAGTTTATGTGCGGCGGAAGCAACGATTGATTCGAGTTGCGCCACCAGTACGCCGAATCTTGATAATAGAGCGCTGTCTCCAGCGTAGTTCTTCGCCATTTTCACCAATGTGTGAGAGCATAGGCGTATAACTGTAAACTCTGGTTGTAATGCAGTGGGATCTGTTCTGTGTAAAAGGTGGAGTTTGGTGACGAGGATTTGCTATACGAGAGAAGAAACTCGTGTTTTAACTTTTAATTTTGGGAATTGAATGTTCACATTTACAACTGCTCATACTTCATTTCACTCAAATCTTATGATTGTTGAAAATTCGATTTACTTGAACACTGTAAATCGGATTCACTATATGAACCTTTTGGTCCGTCCACTTTCCAATCTTACGCTATCCTATGTATATGTATATAAATTAAGAGAGATCATAGAATAATTTTATGATGTAAATTCGATTCATAGAAGACTAACTCATTATTTATGAGATATTTTGGGCTTAAACAACCTTAAAAAACATTAATTAATAATTAATATAAGGATATTTATGTATTAATATAAACATTGTAATATCCCATAATTTTCATTGTTATTATATGAATAGATATTTATTTTTAAATGTTAAATTTTAGATAAGGGATATGGATATTTTTACTTTATTTATTTAATTAATTATGGTTATGAAATTTCGGGAAGTAGTTGACACATTTTTTGTTTGTTATCGTAAAAAAATTCAAATTTCTACCTCCACGATCTCGGAGGCAGTTGTCTCATTTCCCATCGTTTCTCATCCTTCACGCCAGTTCATTTCAGTTCTCAGTTTCACTCCACGTTCACCCATCTGCAGTTCTTGTTTATTCCCACCTTTCAAATAAAAATTTATTCTACATAATCCTTAATATTTTATTCTCCATTCATTTTCTTCCACATTATATACATATCCGAGAATACGATATGAATTGATTCATTTTCTTTTTATGAGTTATGTGGGTAAGGCATTTTTTTTGTTTTATTAAATTCAGATTAAGTACATTCAGCGATATTATATTGATTGAGTAATATTTGTAATTTTAGGGTGTTCTGTAAGTGAAGACGGAGATTTATTTTAACTTTGCTTTTGTTGGATCGAAGGTAGGGTTTACATTTTTATAATTAAATCTTATGTGATGAATTTGATGTTATGTGATGTGTATGACATTAAACAATATGAAAATTACTATGTTCTGTGATATGCAATAAATGTTACAGTGCATTAAACATGTTTTCGCGGGACGACACCGTGCATAGACATTATTCGATTATTCGCAGAGACGACACCGTGTAAGATTAGTTGGCCAACGGCATGATACAAGTTAAAAGTTATATGAAATCCTCAAAACTATGGTCAAGAGGGGATGATTGACCTCCAACTTAAATACAGCTCCCCATATGAGGAACTGATGTGGGACAAGCCCTACATCATAACAATAGTCCCTCACAGGAAAGTCGGACACCCAACCAGCGGCTTCACTCCCAAGGGGTAGCCCTTTCCAGACTCTTTACGAGGTAGGCCTTTTCTCGCAGCGATCCAACCCCCAGCTCTGATACCAATGTTACGTATCCAAGCCTTTCCGGACTCTTTACGAGGTAGCTCTTTTCTCGCAGCGATCCAACCCCCAGCTCTGATACCAATGTTACGTATCCAAGCCAGAAGTCATAACTGGAGGGAAGCCGGACGCCCAACCAGCGGCTTCATTCCCAAGGGGTAGCCCTTTCCGAACTCTTTAAGAGGTAGCCCTTTTCTCGCAGAGATCCAACCCCCAGCTCTGATACCAATGTTACGTATCCAAGCCATAAGTCATAACTTCTCCTCAAAATCATAGTCAAGAGGGGAGGATTGACCTCCAACTTAAATACAACTCCCCACCCATATGAGGAACCGATGTGGGACAAGCCCCACATCATACACAATAAGTGAATTACATAATATTTAACTGCGATATAGTATGTTTATTCACTGAGCGGTTGTAATGCTCACCCCTTTCACATATGATTACAGGTTAACTGGAGACGCATGGTGGTGGTGTGGTGGATATGTTAGGAAGCATTACTAATTTAGGAAAACTAAGTATTAAGTTTAAGTGTTTAAATTATATATTTGTGTGAACAGATGTATTTAACTTACGCGTATCAGTTTAGGAAAAACTTATATGTGAAGTGGATGTGTTTATCTTCAAACCGCTAAGTTGATGATGTTAGAAGTTTATAAAATTGAGTATTAAGTATTTATTAATTAATGTTCTTCCGCGTTTTTTTAAGCTAAATGTTATGAAAATGGTATTTGGGGCTGTTACAAACATAAATTAGTGTTATAAATTTACGAGGTGTGTTAACTAAAATGAATAGCGGTACCATAAAATACTCATAAAAATTATGCGTTTAATCATTACCGTTAACTAGGTAGGCTAGACCACCTGGCCACTGAGATCCTCGCTAAGGTGAGTGACCCATGTTTGATTCACCTTGGGAACGAAAATGTGATGAGTAATAAGGGTGCTTAAGATAGAAGGGTGTATGAGTACTTGGTAAACTAACTACTAACAAATAATATTATCCTTGTCCGATAAAAAAAAGTATCATTACCGTTAATATTAGGCCAAAGCCTGAAAATGGGTAAATTATCAATTCGAGACTTGAATTATATTTTCTATTGATTAGGGGCCTGAATTATATAAAACTATCAATTCATGACCTGAACTTAGGCATTAAATTGATAAAATAGGAGATAATATTTGACAAATTCAGAATTTAGATTGACTATTTTACATATTTCAAACCTTGGATTGATAGAAAAAATAATTCAAACCCCGAATTGGTAGTTTACCTATAATTCGGGCCTTGAATCGATAAAACTAATATTAGGGTTTTCTAAGGATCTCTACTTTCACAATATTTTCGTTTAAAATCATACTACTAATTAGAAGATTTTGTACCATTTAAATTTTTATGAATCAAACTCAGGTTTACATGGCATCGATGATATGGATAATTCAAATCATTATAGTATTAGATTAGATTTATTTATGCTCACCACTAAATTAAGAGTGCAAAGATGTACACCATTAAATTTTCTAATAATTAATCTTCACCTTAGATACCCTTAAATTTTTATAAGTAACTAATGCTTTAAATTATGTAATTATTATTATACTCTAATTTTTATAAGTAAAACTTTTTAAATTATATAATAATTATTATACCCTAAATTAAAACACATTAGACCCTTAAGTGCACCACAAAATTACCCCTAAATTAAATAAAAATATTATTAAAAGTAAATTAAATAACTATTCATTATACTTTAAAATTTACCATATAAACCTAAAGTGCCCTGCAAAATGTAAAAAAATGTGTATTTGTGATCTCATAAAACTGCAAAATGAAAAAAAAAATGTATTTGTGATCTCATAAAATTCTTGCATTTCAATTTAGAAACAATTTAAAATAGGATAGAAAGTGACAACATAAAAATAAAATAAAATAAAGAGATACTCTTTTGTGAGACAGGTTATTTGTGAGAGGTTCGACCCATCACTAAAGTATGTTTGTTGTATACTATAGATAAAGTATGTTTAATAATCATTTTAACGTATTATAATATAATTTATTATTAACATACTTTAAATAGTATACAACAAACATACTTTAGTGATGAGTCGACCTCACAAATAACCCGTCTTACAAGATACTTTGTCTAAAATAAATAAATTGTAGATTTTAGAGGTGCAACTGAATGAGACAAAATCTACAAATTTTTAAACTTTTGAGACCAAATTTGCTAAGAAAAAATCTTTTGGGACTAAAAGATAAATCACTTAGACCATATTGCAAAGCAGACGTGTAAAACTGCTAAATCCTCATATTAATAACCAAGAAAGTGCACATATTCCATAATAATTGACATGTGCCATCTCCTTAGAGAAAAACACATGACAAGAAACTCTCAGACGAGAATAAGGACACGTGCAGTGCCAATGAATCTAACAAGAAATCAGACCACAAAATGATGTTGATTTTAATCTTCTGGAATTGTATTCACACATCAGCTATGAGAATGATCTCAAAGGCTCAT
Source organism: Pogostemon cablin (assembly GCA_023678885.1). NCBI lineage: Eukaryota > Viridiplantae > Streptophyta > Magnoliopsida > Lamiales > Lamiaceae > Pogostemon > Pogostemon cablin. The sequence continues at coordinate 6,320,565 of CM042991.1, read as the reverse complement.
TGACCTTTTCTCTTCCTGTTGAAGCCTATATTCATTCTTCATTTGTTCCAATACACTATCGTTTGTGCTGTAAAACAGAACAAAGGTCCAATATATTAATTACAGGGATTAATAAACTTGAATCAAATTACAAAAGGAGTGATAAATTATTCTAACATCCAGAAAACTTGGGCAGGCAAGTTTCAGTTTTCACTATACATATCTAATGATGCAAACTAAAAGTAAACTTAGGGGGCGCTTGGTTAGAGGTATTAGGGGAGGGTAATGGGAATGAGAGGGTATTGACTCCCATACCTTATGCTTGGTTAGCTTCATTAGGGGTAATGAGAATTCAAATCCCTCAATCATTCCCCTGGATTCAATGTATACCCCCATCCCTTCAATCACTTTCATTCTCATTACCATTACCCTCATCAATGATTCCCATTACCATTGCCATTCCGGAATTTGAACCAAGCGGCTCCTTAAAATAATAGAATTATTTATTATTAATACGAGCAGGTATTGATTTACCTTCTGATACTTAGGCAGTAGGCTATAGGCTATAGGCTTTAAACAGATGAAAGGGATATGTCATTCAAAGCTTACTAGGTTTAGTTATGGTCTTCTCAAACTATTGCTTGTTTTTTGGCGATTCAGACATCAAACTGGAGCCAACAACATGCAACAATGTAGTAATTATGATACTGAGTAGAAGATTTAAATTCAAGAGGTAAGATGTGTGGAATCCTGGTAAGCTAAATGCTCCGGCAAATTTATCCAAATGATCCTCGAGCACACAACAAGTCTGCAGTGAAACATCCGAATTATTAAGTAATGTAGTTTGTAAATCCATGTGAGCATGTTAGTTCAAGCGTTTACATACATAGGTTACAATATACACGTGCGTGTATGTATATAGAAAGACAACATCAGCAGGCTCGACTCCATATAATCCTTACATACGTAAATATTAGGTTGATGTGTTGGATGTCTCCTAATCAACTAATCGCAAATCATGGAAATCTTGTCCACTGGGAAAATCCACTCTTTCAGGAGTCCTTATAGGGATAGTAGAAACTATTTGTAGACTTTTTTTTTTTATTTTAATTGCCTTTGGTTACAAGTTTTTAACAGTACATAGGAAAGAGAACAAAAGAAGGAATAAATTCCAAAAATGTACTTCATGAGTTTCCCGCAGGATGAGATCTTTCACAGTTTCATAAATTTCCAAATTATAAAAAGATTTAAAAATTTCCACTTTTCCTTGGTTATTCTCCATCTTTGCCAGTGAGCTGATACAATTGGAATAGCTAAGAATAAAGCTACAAAGGAAGTAATAAAATAAGGACACGAAGAGGAATGATGAAACTTACAACTGATGGAGGCATTCATTCAACTCATTAGCTTGCTTGCGACATTTCCAGACAACAGATATCGTTTTGCCTACAGCGCATTCAGCATATTTGGATGTGTACTGATCGCATTCTTTTAATGCTTTCTGCTTCATTTTACTGCGCAAAGCTGGGTTTGGGGGGAATGATTATTTGCATCTTTGTAATAAACTTCATAAATCCGTAATGCGTGATTACAATACTATCTGCCTTCAGCATGATTCTATGATAATGACATGAACTCCAGATTTTATAAATTATGCAAAAAAGTAATGAAGGATTCAGATAGTTGATTCAACTTATTAATCCATTAGATGAACCCAAACATAGTGCAAGAGGATTTAAAGTGTTCCACCAGATGATGACACGGAGGACTTTTTTCTGAAGAGAATTGTTAATTTGTCATTGAAGAATAATATAAATATATAATGCATTTCATAAAGACTTAAAATCATGGATAAGGTTACTTCAAGATAAGCATGTTCAGCACTTCAACTGCAGATCATTTACCCCAAATGACGCAAATTAAATAGCAGATCATCCATGAACTTCAGGAACTATCAGAATACAAGATAACATAGGATATAAACATATAAAAGGGTGACCATCCCTAACCAAGCATAAACTGCATTGAGGGCTAAAAGCGAACAAAGGAAGAATGTTAACGGAACAGAGATGCCCATTCAGAAGAGGTATTGTCAATAATATATAGCTTAGTTTGATTCCCCACACCAAAGTACACAAGTGATAAATTATTTATGAACTATGGATGGAGAAAGTAATATACCATTGAAAAATAAATAACTACAGGACAAATTGTAGCAGTACGTGGGGGTTTACCCTTTACCTTTGACCATGGTTTTGAGTTAAGTTAGGCCACCAAGTCATATGCATAACACAAATCATAAAGAGTACAACTAAGAGTAGATATGTTTCTCATTTGGCGATATGATTTATGCAAAATAAGTAAACATATACCACTCAATACACAGCGAGTATGGGAATTTCTATTTTTATTTTTTTTCCAGTAAAAAGTTGAAGTACAAGGAGGTACTTCAAAGTTCAACCCATGACAATACTGATGAAATGCCATAGACTTCAAGAGACTTCTAAACAAAAATCCACTCCTTAAAAGAGAGTTTGTTGATAAAATCTCCTCACATGGGGAAAAACCATATTGTTTGTTTCAATTAGGACATTCAAGTTCTTAAGAAACACTTGGAATCATGGCATCATACAGCTATAAAGAAACTTAAGAAAAATATAGGAAATGACGTCCCTCAGTTTATCAGCTTAGTGCCACATTTGGAACTAAATCATTCTGTTTAAATTCTCAAGCCTAAATTGATCCCTATATCTAATACACACATTAAAATCTTGAAGTCTTTTCTCGTCAAAATATATGATTATATGAATACTAGCAGCATGTCAAAGAATCTTCAGCAAATTGAGATAACTCTTCGACACAAACTAAACGTACCTAAAATGCAAAATGAGAATGCATGATGTGATTGGTTCATAATAGAGAAATCATTCAAACAGGGTATAGGGTTTAAGGGGTTTTCAACAAATTGAATATAATTTCAACCCGGTGAGTGGGAGAAGGGGAAGAGAGCGATTACCTTCCTCAACCTTCTTCTTGACGTGATTTTCTCTGGCTTCCTGTACGTACCCCATTTTTTTACAGATTCGCAGTTCCAAACTCAACTTGCGAGCCTATGAATCAGTGCAACTGCAGACGTTGGTTAACTATTCAGCAGTTGCCTTCTCTGTAGTTTCTTGCGATTCAACTAAAATCGTCAATTGAGTGAGTTCGATGTGGTGGCCAAATGCAAATGTTGGTACTCGAACTAGATATACTTTCTTATGAGATGGATTTTTAGTTAGACTATTGTTAGACGGGTCCACTACTAAAGCTTATTATATAGGTAAAGTATGCTTATTTGTAGTTAAAGTATATCAATAATAAATTATATTATAACATGTTAAAATCATACTATAATTCATCATTTGTCATATTTTAAAAAACACACTTTAACAATTATTAAGCATACTTTATCTATATAATATGCATACTTTAACATGTCACATGAATTGTCTTACATATTTAATGTCTCACAACAGAATTTGTCCTCGAACTATGTTATGGAGCGGTAGTATAATTTTATTATTATTATTATTTTTAAATAAAAAAGCAAAAGATATTATAGAAATCAATTCAGAAATGTAATGTTTTTTTATAAATTAAAATAAATCAAAATTTTATTAACTTAAATAAATAATACTCCCTCCGGCCACTTACAAGGTACTCGTTTGCTTTTTGCGCATGGATTAAGGAATATTATTATTATATGTAAAGTGGGTAGTTGTATTAGAGGGAAGTGGTGGGCCACAGAATATACTTTTTTACCAAAAAAGAAAAATTGATACCTTTGAAGTGGACGCCCAAAATGATAAAATGAATACCTTGTAAGTGGCCGGAGGGAGTACATTTTATTTTGTTCAAAAGAATTTTCAAGTTAAAATAAATTAGTATTCTTTAATAAAATTGGTATTCTCTTAGTCTCTGTTACGAGTATATGTAAAACGGGTCAACCCAATTAATATAGATTATTTCAATACTAATAAGTATATTTTACATAATAAGAATCATACTTTATTATTTGAATTTATCATTTATCAAACTTTGAAATAACATGCTTTAATCATTAATAGACATATTATACTTATAATGATTACTTCTAGTGTCCCGCAGAACACTTTACGTATACTGTTTCACGTTGTTTAAGAATTTTTTTTACAAACTTTATTGGCTTTAGAGAGTATTGTAGTATTTTAAAGTAATAGAATTAAAAAATATATAAAGTAATGGTATGTGTGTGAAAAATGAGTGATAAATTTTTAGTAATTTTTGAGTCTGTTAGATAAAATGATATTATTTTTTAGTATAAAAGTTTTTGTGGGACAAATAAATTATGAAAATGTGAATTACTATGTCGAATAGAGTACAGATCTTATATGGGGCATGTTATATTCGAGTCATAGCGAATTATTTATATAAGGAATCATTTGTGGGATGTGTCATTCATGAGGAGGGTTGATGGTAAAATTTTGTAAATTATGCAGGTTAATTCACGGTACTATTCTTATTTTAACACCTTTAGTACTATTTTGTTGAATTTTAAAAGTTAATTGATCAAAATTTTAAAATATCATGAGCTAATTTTAAAAAGCGACAAACATAAATGACTAAAATATTAAATTTTCTCACTATGTCAAAAGTGTCATATGACATTATCGATTGATGACCTACTTCAACCGGTAAATGAACTAAAATATTAAATTTTGAAAAATTAATAGATCAATTTCAAAAACTCGAAAACTTGTTGATTAATTTCAAAATTTAATAAACTTAATTAAAAAAAAGAAAGAAAGAAAGCTTATTTACCCCTTATTTTATTTGTTTTAACTTTTATATAGAGACGGTATAATTCAAATCTTTATCAATAAACAAATAAACAATGTTATCACGTGATAATGGATGTCAGTGTCCATCAATTGTGCACTATCGTTAAAAACAAATCATTCCTCTATTATTTAGAGCATCCACAATGCAATGTTTTTTTTTTTTTTTTTTTTTTTTTTTTTTTTTTTTTTTAATGATCGAGGTTCCGGGCTTACGCCCGACTAATCCTCGAGGAAACAATCCCGGTCCCTCAGAACTGCCTCCAGGTAAACCGCGGTAGCCACACAATGGATCCTCAAGTAATATCTTTAACTACTGCGCACAAGGAGTCGATCCTCCACCGAGTTTCAGCCTCCCACACTGCCGCTTCTAGCCCTCAATATTAATTGTTCCACCATTGTGTTCCGGGGGACTACCTCAATGTTGACCCAGATAACTAGGTCAACACATCATTGGTGGAAGGCAAAGGGGAATAAATTCCCCTTGCCATGTCTCGAACCCAAGACCAAAGTCTTAGGTAGTGGGGCTCTAACCACTTGAGCTACCCACCTTTGACTCCACAATGCAATGTTATTAACAAACACTGTTAGTTTAGAGCATTGTGAATGAATTAAATAAGTTAGATATCGAGTGAGTATTCATTTTTATTTAATAATGTATTTAAACGTTTCTTGACAATGTACTCATTGAACATTTATATTCACATTTTTCGTTTTCGTTGTTATTATTATTCATCTCACACTTATCTTCATCATAAAAAAATAGATCATCACATCAATCAAATATTTTAAAACTTATCATAATTTCAATAATAGATCATCACATCAACCAATAATTTTTAAACTTATCATAATTTTAAAAATATCATTTTCATCTATCAAATAGAATATACATCCTAATTTCAGAATTATCATTTTTATCATCAAATAAATATACTTTATACATTATCAGTAAATATACTCCTAAAAAGTTAATATTCCCTCCATCCATCGCAAATGTATTCGTTTGCTTTTTTACACGTGAATTAAGAAGTATTATTATTTTATATAAAGTGGGTACTTGTATTAGACCATCTCCATCAGCAACCGGATGGATGTGGTTGCTATAATAAAACAAAATAAAGTAATTAAAAAAATTAGAAAAGTAAATATGAAGCACAACCAGTTGACGGAAAGGGGCAGCCACCAACCGTACGACAACCTAGGTATTTCTCTAATTAACTGTCAAGTGTCATAATATTATTAGTTTTAATTAAATTTAATATATATAATTTAAATATTTGATAAATTATAGTATGTAATTAATTTTATTTTATTTAATATATATAATTAAAAAGTCTTTTTTTTTTAATTTCAAAACAATTCTTTTATTATAGATTTTAAATTAAAATATTTTTAAAAAGATTATTTTAATTGTAATATATTTCAAATATTTCAAAATAATAATATGTAATCTCATAATAATTATAGTATATAATGTATATATATATGAGAGAAAAATTAATATTTTATTAAAAGCTTGGGTTGAATTGGGGTGTTGATGGAGTATTAAAATTTTGAGATTGGGTTGGGTAGTGATGGATGTGAGAGAAATGAATATTTTATTGGAAGGTTGGTTGTGGTGGGTTGTTGATGGGGATAATTTTAGTGGGAGTGGTTGGAAGTGGTGGACAATATGTAGGGATGGCAGTTTCGCGGGTTTTTCCGGATACATGACCCGACTAAACCCTAATGGGATGGGTTCGGGTATCTATAATCGGGTTTGGACAAGTTTGGGAAAAAAAAAATTCCCATTAGGGTTTGGGTAGAGTTCGAATTTACCCCCCTCGGATACCCGCTACCCGGATAAAAAATCAGATAAGGGTAGCGGGTACCCACATAAATCCGTCCCATTTACTTGTATGTATGTATTTTTTAGAGGGTTCGAACACTTAACCTCATATTAAAAAATACCGTTCATTGTTTAGACACAAGTAATTCTTGTTATATGTTTCAATATTTAAATAAATTTACAAATCATAAATCTAACCTATCATTTTATTTTATTTGTATGTTATTTAAAGTTTGAATTGAAGATCTTTAAACTTGTGTGGTGATTTTATGTCATGTTTTAATTATTATTGTTTAATGTTGTGACCAAGAATATTTAATGTTGTAGACACATTTATTTAAATGTTTACGGATTGAAATTTAATATTTTAAGTTAAAAAAAAGTTTGACGGGTTCGGATACCCACGGGTAGAAACAATCAGGTTCGGAACGGATACGATTATTGCAAATATATTTTAAATGGGTAATGGGACGGATACGGGTAGTGATATTTTTAACGGATACGGGTTCGGGTACTCCAAAAAAATGCGGGTACCCTAACCGCTGCCACCCTAACCATATGTGAGCCCTTTTACTAAGAAGGGAATATGCACATGAGTGTAGGGATGACAATTTTACCCGTTGGGTCGGGTTACCAGACAGATACTCGTGCATCGTGTATAGAAAAATCAGGTTAAATCGAGTAACAGGTCGAGTAGTACCTGAACCCGAATGAGAACTAAGCAGGTAAGGGTATGGTACGGGTTCTCTTATATTTACCCATACCCGACCCGAAAATTACTCGAATGTGTATATATATATATATATATAATAGTAGTATTATATATTTAATTAAATGTCTAAATCTAATATATTATTTTTAGCATAATAATATTGTAGATGTAAAATTTATGATGTATTTAATATTTATTTATTATAATATGTTTAATGTTTTTAATTAAAATTTATATTTTTGTCCTAATATAAATATAAATAATTTTTAAGAATTATAATTATTATTGTTTTATGTTATAATAATATTATGTGTTATTTTTAATTATTTTGAGAATTATAATAATTATTTTTTTAATATTTAAAAAAAAAGATATTCGAATTAATAAAAATAATTGTGGTTCGGTAAATTATATTATGAATAATTTATGTGTACAAATAAAAACTGAGAAAATATCAAATTTGGTCCTATATCTATTACCAAATTCAATTTTAGTCCTACAACTTTTAGTATTTTCAATTTTAGTCATTTTAGTTTCAATTTTGGTCCTATAAATTTTAAAATTTCAATTTTAATCCTTTTAGTTTCAAAATTAGTCCTATATCTTTTTGAATTATCAAAATTGGTCCTATTATAAATTACATCATATTTCAAAAGATACAGAACTAATTTTGATAACTAAAAAAGATATAGGATTAAATTTGAAACTTACAGGATTTATATTGAAATTTTAAAAGTTACAGGACAAAAATTAAAACTAAAAGGACTAAAATTGAAAATAATAAAAGTTATAGGACTAAAATTGGATTTCGTAAAAGATATAGGACCAAAAATGATATTTTCTCATAAAAAGTAATAATATTTTTAATGAAAAATAATATTAATATCTTTGATATAATGTAGTAATAGCTATTTAAGAAATGAACTGTCTTGTTTGAGACCGTCTCGCGGATAAATCATATTATGCGAAAAGGAGATGCGATATTTTGAAGTTGTGATACTTAAACCTTGGACTTGGAAGCAATTATTGGATTATGATGTTTGTTTTATGATTTTATTTGATTAATTATGAATTTATGATATTTTTTCTTGTTAACGCACATGGACTTAGATGTTATTGTTGTTGACTTTGTTTTCTAATTTGTTTGTTTTATTTTAGGTTTTTTATTTATCTATTATAATTATTTTTTGGTGGATCATAGTTAAAAAAAAAAGGTCGGGTAGGGTCGGATATCCGTGGATTATCTGCAAAATCTAAAGTTTACGGGTATCTGTTTACCCGCGGATTATCCGTATACCCTACGGATATACTCGTACCCTACCTGAAACTCTATTTTAGAGTAATAGGGTATGGTATGGGTAGGGAGGGTAGGGTATAGGGTAGTATGTGGGTTTGCCATACTCGTACCCTAACCATTGCTATCCCTATATGAGTGGACGACCCAAAACGACAAAATGAATATGTTAGTGATGAACGGAGGTAGTAAAATTTATAAAAAATAAACTTTTTTTAAACTACTTATCTATAGTGTCGGTGCAGTTAAGTGTGGAATTGAAGGAATATGAATTTTTATATTTAGTTTTTAATTAAAAAAAGTTGATAGAAGTTAATTGACAAAAATATACTCCATCCGTCCCACCAAAAAAATCTAGTATTTTTTCCATCTTTGTCGTCTCACAAAAGCCCCCTTTCACTTTTTACACACATTAAGACCCATACACACCCACTAATACAATTAAAATATGGAGCTCACACTCTCACTAATACAACTACCCACTACACATTAAATAATATTTTTTAATCAATGAAAAAAAGCAAAAACTATCTTGGGTGGGAGGGAGAGAGTATAAATGATGTGAAAACAAAGTATATTAATTAACAGGACGACGTAATTAAAAACCTTTTAAATGTAACATGTCAAATAAAATAATGAAAATAGGACTAACTAATGCATTTTAAAATGAGTGTGAAGAGATTCAATTGACAAAAAACATTAATAAGTGGTGATTTCACTGTTCCTAGTGGTGGACGGTACGGTATACCGAAAACTTTCATGCATACTGTATATCGTACTGAAATTTTCGGTATCAAAAAATATATACCGATACCGTACCGAAAATTTCGGTATACCGAAATTTCGGTATGCTAATTGGCGATACCGAAGTTTACCGAAATACCAAAACCTTGTTTATTACCAAAATACCGAACATATCGAAAAAATAACGAATAGATACCGAAAAGGGATGTTGCAAAAATAAGAATTCCTCTACAATATTTTTGAGACAATTTTAAATATGTACTAAAATTTAATTAAATAAAAAACCAAAAGGGTAAAATATTGTCTAAACTATACTGGAACGTAAAATATGAATCTTAAAAGTATAGACAACCAAATATTTAAAGTGTTTGCCATAATTAAAATATATATTTTTTAAAAAAATGCATAATTAAAATCTAAAAATTCAAAAAAATAATGCAAGTGATAGGTGGGCCGTGGGAGTCTTGAATATTATGGAGAATCTGATGTTTGAGGCCACCCAAAACTTTACAGAAAGTTAATCTTTTCCACTCAGAAAATTTCACATGCAGAATAGGTATACACAAGTGTGTGTATATCAATCAGTATACGGCTTTTTCTTTGGAGAATCCACCATCTGTGTATACAATTAATTACACCTAACTTTCTGGAATTTTGTGCACCATCTCCACCATACTAGTTTGCTGTCAAAAACCCAAATGTTGAACATCAAGGTAAGAGAACTTACCCGATCGAGAGCAGAGAGGACGTCGAGCCTGGAGAGGACGTCAATGCCGGAGAAGGGAGCCGATTGATCTCTTAGTCTTGCTAGGCCATCGATCGGAGTGAGGGGAGAATGGATTAGGGTGAACAAAACAGCGGCTACTGCTAGGCCTAGGGTTCACAAGCTGCTGCTGCTCACCCTTATATATATATTCATTTTATAATTATTTAATTTATATATAATTATTTATAATTAATATTAATATTAATTTAATTAAAATTTCGGTGTATACCCGAAACACCGATATTTTTTTTGGTATTCACCGAACCGACGGTACGATATACCGTACCAAAATTTTCGGTATGCTGAAATTTTCGATATGTGCATTATTTTACGGTACGATAACTGCGGTATACCTATTTTTCGGTAATTTCGTCCACCCTATGTTCCTTTTATAATTAGATGACAAGAGTTGGCATATTTTCCACTCAGATTCCGAGAATCACACTACCCTTTCAACTCTCCGACCCACTGTCGTGCTATTTCACCTAAAATCTTTCGTTACCGTCATTATCGCACCATCATTCTTCTCTCTCATGGCCTCCAGGACTGCAGTCATTGCATGGTCTATTCTCTCTCTCTCTTCCCTTTATTCACACGCATAACACGTGCTCACCGTCACTGTTTTCCAGGGGCTCGGGGGAAGACGGGCAATTAGGAATTGGATACTATGAAGAGAAAGAAAAAGAGAAAGAATGGGTTTGCAAAATCACTGCCCTCCGCTCGGAAAAAGTGAGCTCTGTCGTAGCCGGTAGCCGGAATTCGCTGGCCATTTGTGAAGACGGCAAGGTTTCTTTAAACCCCTGTGTATTACTGTACTTACATGCTTCTTTCACCTTTCCTAGGTTTTGAGTAACTACTGTAGTTGCAATTGGGGCTCCTTTGTGATTGCTGTAACTCTTTTTGTAATTTAGTTATTTACATGGGGTTGGAATCAAAGAGCGACTTTAGGGCACCCATCGGAAACCAAGACTGAGGATGTTCCCAGTCAAGTACAGGCTCTAGCGAGTGTTAAAATAGTTCAGGTATTTATGTTTTCGAAGTTTGGAATTCAGTTTTTGTATCATAAGATGGTGAAATGCTAGCATCTGTGTATACAATTAATTACACCTAACTTTCTGGAATTTTGTACACCATCTCCACCATACTAGTTTGCTGTCAAAAACCCAAATGTTGAACATCAAGGTAAGAGAACATACCCGATCGAGAGCAGAGAGGACGTCGAGCCTGGAGAGGACGTCGATGCCGGAGAAGGGAGCCGATTGATCTCTTAGTCTTGCTAGGTCATCGATCGGAGTGAGGGGAGAATGGATTAGGGTGAACAAAACAGCGGCTACTGCTAGGCCTAGGGTTCACAAGCTGCTGCTCACCCTTATATATATATTCATTTTATAATTATTTATAATTAATATTAATATTAATTTAATTAAAATTTCGATATACCGATATATACCCAAAACACCGATATTTTTTTTTTTGGTATTCACCGAACCGACAGTACGATATCATACCGTACCGAAATTTTCGATATGCTGACATTTTCGATATGTGCATTATAACTGCGGTATACCTATTTTTCGGTAATTTCGTCCACCCCTATTCCTTTTATAATTAGATGACAAGAGTTGGCATATTTTCCACTCAGATTCCGAGAATCACACTACCCTTTCAACTCTCCAACCCACTGTCGTGCTATTTCACCTAAAATCTTTCGTTACCGTCATTATCGCACCATCATTCTTCTCTCTCATGGCCTCCAGGACTGCAGTCATTGCATGGTCTATTCTCTCTCTCTCTTCCCTTTATTCACACGCATAACACGTGCTCACCGTCACTGTTTTCCAGGGGCTCGGGGGAAGACGGGCAATTAGGAATTGGATACTACGAAGAGAAAGAAAAAGAGAAAGAATGGGTTTGCAAAATCACTGCCCTCCGCTCGGAAAAAGTGAGCTCTGTCGTAGCCGGTAGCCGGAATTCGCTGGCCATTTGTGAAGACGGCAAGGTTTCTTTAAACCCCTGTGTATTACTGTACTTACATGCTTCTTTCACCTTTCCTAGGTTTTGAGTAACTACTGTAGTTGCAATTGGGGCTCCTTTGTGATTGCTGTAACTCTTTTTGTAATTTAGTTATTTACATGGGGTTGGAATCAAAGAGCGACTTTAGGGCACCCATCGGAAACCAAGACTGAGGATGTTCCCAGTCAAGTACAGGCTCTAGCGAGTGTTAAAATAGTTCAGGTATTTATGTTTTCGAAGTTTGGAATTCAGTTTTTGTATCATAAGATGGTGAAATGCTAGCATTGTCATTGAGGTGTGAATTGTTTGGTTTGATCTCAGGCTGCTATTGGTGGTTGGCATTGCTTGGCAGTGGATGATCAGGGTCGAGCCTATGCGTGGGGTATAGTGATTTTATTCTCTCATTCTTTACAAAATGGATGGTGTTTTCCTCGAAGTGATTCAGTGAATGATTTATTGATTGAAATTGTGATTTTCGGTGTTGATTGGCTATTGAGTGAGGTTTTTATATGCTTATGGAGGCCGATGACTATTGTGCTGCAGGTGGTAATGAGTATGGGCAATGTGGTGAAGAACCTGTTAGAAGAGATATTGTGATTCCACAAAGATGTGTGCCAAAGCTTTCAGTTCGTCAGGTAATTTAGCTCCTCATATGTTGGGAAGATGAAACTTTGTGCATCTTAAACTTTGTGACGCTTGGTTGGGGTTTACCCAATTTGCTGAAAACGTATGTATGGAGAACTCCATTTTATTTTGAGAACTACTGAATTTAGAAATTCAGTCTGTTGTCATTGGAAAAAAAAAATTATCTCCTGAAATAGATGACAAAAGCAGTTGTTTATCTGAGATTTTTTAAAGGGAATTTATTTTTTGTTCAGTCCATCAATTGCAAACTTCATGGACTAGAAGCCTAGAAGTTAAAATTCTTCGTTATCTACGTGGAATTAACATCATCAGTAAATTCCATTGACCTTGTTGATTTGGTCTTGCATTGCATTGGCATGAAGCAACTTACCAACCTTTAGATTTACTGTTAACATGCATCTCTCTCGCACCACAGGTAGCTGCTGGTGGCACACACTCTGTAGTTCTGACACGGGAAGGACATGTATGGACTTGGGGCCAACCATGGCCACCTGGAGATATGTATGTTCCCCTTGGACTGATTCAGAGTATTATTTTGAATTTGAGCCACTTCATTGTTCTAGCATTAATTGATTTACAGTAGGTCATATTTTAGCCTCTGAAACAAGATTTTATATGCTTGTTCCTATACTAAATTTGGTGCTGATTTGCTTATCTCGTTCATAGAAAACAAATTTCCACTCCAGTTCGGGTGCAAGGTCTTCATAGTGTAAAAGTAATTGCAGTTGGAGCATTTCATAACCTGGCCCTTGTCGATGATGGAACTGTTATGGCATGGGGCAATAATGAATATGGGCAGCTTGGAACTGGTGATACACAGCCCAGATCGCAACCAGTTGCTGTCCAGGGACTCTCTGATCTTAATTTGGTTTGTATTCCCAAGCTTGCTATATCATTTGGAAGAATTATCTTGTTTATTGCATTGTATTTGATGAGGATATCAATGTTTCTGTTTCTAAGATATCAGCCTTGTTCTGAGCAAATTCATCTATCTCATTTCAAATAACTTCTTTCATTTAATGATTAATGCATTGCAGAACTGATACTATCATTTATGCAAACGGTTTTTTTAAGCATTTGTAGGTTGTGGTGAAGAAACAGATAACATCTTCTGATCTACATATCATTCTCTAGTGCCTATTACAGATTAAAAAAAAAAAACTGAAAAGCTATTAGAGATTCTATACAACAATAAAATGAATGAGTTTTGAAAAAGCTGTTGATTATTTTAGCAGTTAGAGAAAACAGTAAAATCGATCACGCCTGATATAGCAATGGCTCAACAAGTTGGTGAAGCTTTTCAGGATGTCAAATTAAATTGTATGACTAGTTTGTCAGATATTCTAGAAATCTGGAATGATTGGTGTTTGTCTGTTCTACCTCAGTGTTGCCAAGCAGAAACAAATAAATGTTCTACTTGATGTACTTGCATAGTTTTAAGCATGTCCCCGTGAAAATGAAAGAGAGAAGGAGAGGGTATTGCGTAGACCAATTCCATGTGGAACCTTTGTGGTCCCCACCCCTTTTTTTACTACTAATTACAATTATAACCTAACAGTAAACATGAAGCCCTAAGGGGCATAATAGGCCAAAGAATACTTTGCCAAAGAGAATATAACATCATTTATTTGCCTTGGACATAAGATTCTCCTCTTTGATTGTGCAGGTTGACATTGCTGCGGGAGGATGGCATTCCACTGCATTGACTAATGATGGAGAAGTAAGATTTCTGTCTTTTTGATCAACTCTACATTTATGCAATCGAATATCAACTTGTGAATTTCCATTGTAATAGAACAATGAAACCACATTCCGCGAATTTCAAAGCCAAACACCTGGCCTTTAACCTTTACTTGTCTTGCAACATGTCTGAAAATCTTCATTTCAAAATTTTGGTGAGATCTGTTTAAGCTTATACCTGAAATATTGGGGCCTTTGAGAGTTTCATCTGATGAATTTATAAAGCTATCCTCTTTAGGTTTCTGCTGTTTCAGAATTTTTAATTCTTGTAATATAGTATCAATCTTCTTTTCAAGTTTTTGGCTCATTAAGAAGAATTAGTAGTTTTCTGAACTAAAAATATCTACTGCAACAATAATCACATTTTGGTGACAATACAACCTCCTCACCTCCTAACTGTATGATAAGTGCTGCAGTTCACATATTTGCTTTGTAATTTTCAGACAATGTTCTCTTATTGTATTCTTGTTCTATATGCCATTTTTAAATTGAATGTTGATCTTGCAATATAATTAGGTTACCTATGGATATGTTACCCTTCTTGTAGGTGTATGGCTGGGGCAGAGGGGAGCACGGTAGGCTTGGGTTTGGAGATGACAAAAGCAGCAAAATGGTTCCTCAAAGGGTTCAACTGCTTGTGGGCGAAGAAATTGTCCAGGTGGACCATATATTTCAGTTCTTACAGATTTGTCTTTAATCAGTCCTTAGACTTCGTATTTTATCAGATAACTGTGAAGGCGGTAGAACTGACATGACTCCGTTTACTTGGCATCCTATGTCAGGCATTTTTATCCAAGTACACTGCATGAAATTATTGAGACTGTAGAATATGCTCTGTTTCGGTTCTACAGATGAATTTACCTATTAATGAGTCCACTGTCCATAAAAACTACCAGAATGTAGAAGCTAATGAAATAGGGAATGATGATGAATTCATGTTATTCTTTGTTGATGCCGTCTTCTAAATAATTATTCCTGTGTAGGTTTCTTGTGGAGGCACTCATTCAGTTGCATTAACACAAGATGGCCGGATGTACTCGGTGAGTGCTATAAAATGAACAGTCTTCAAGAACAAATGGTCTTACCTAATCGCGCGCACACACGCAACTTGTGTGTTTATGGCTTCTGAATTATGTATATATTTTATAACAGGAGCTCAACTGCTAAAGTTAAATTCTAGTATATATACTGTAAACTGGTTTCTTTAATGTTGTATTATGTTTATATATGGACACGTGGACTACTTATTTATATATGTTGATCACAGTTTGGACGAGGGGACCATGGGCGTTTGGGGTATGGAAGAAAGGTGACTACTGGGCATCCAGCTGAAGTACCCATAAACTTACCACCTCCCAAGGATGCCGGAACTGAAGGCCGCTGGTGCGCCACTCTCGTTGCTTGTGGCGGCCGCCATACATTGGCAATTGTTGAATGGCGGGACCATGAATCCGAGCAGCTGATTTCGCTTTGATGAGTATGTGTGTCTAGTAATCGAGTAACAACGTGTGCCGCCTAAACAAACAGGTTAGATAGGACGGAATTTGGGTTTATGTAACATCTTTTCTTCCCAAGTGTCTAACTTATGTTGATGGTATTATACTCTTTTATTATGAACTGAAACTTAAAAGAATAAAATATTGTTGTTGTTGCAAACCTAATTACGATGCTGGTTGTTTTAGAGATGTTAAATGATTGAAGGGTCCATTATTAACCCTAAAAACTCTATAGGGCTACAACACAATTTTGTGATTAACCTAATCAAAATGCACCATATTAATCGGTCGTTAACACATACTAATCACACAAAATATCTTGTATATTTATTTACAACAATACACTTGCAGATAGGAGAAATCCATTATAAAGAGAAATGAAAATTAATCCATATTTCCTGCTTAGCAAACTCTAGTTCAAACTCAATAATAAAAAGCCAGCTCCTGAATAGCTGAAGAAACTGGACAATGCATCCATTCCCCACGCCAAAACCCAATCTTTTGTTCGAAGATTCTTGAACCATTGATTTCAGCCATTATAAGATGGTCCATATCTGCTGCAAAACATGCCAGCATGGAGAAGCAGCAGATAAAGTAGCTGGCTCAGCCCTGATATAGCGACAAACGCTTCCAATGTTTGCTGTAGAATAACACATTCGTTACAAAATTATACATAACGAGAGGTTGCACTTGCGGTTGAATGTTCTCGGATCTTACCAAGCGTTTTCCCCGGTGTCCTCCCATTGCAATCTGCTTGCAAACTAGCCTGTAGCAAGGAGGTGATGCCTCATCAGGATTATCAATTATATAAACCAATGCTTATTTGCAACTACATACCAAATAGTGCCTTATCTGTGAAGGCAATTTGCCTCATCTGTTTTTCTTTTGCAAAGTTATAGTATCTCAGAGTTCATGAGTTTATGCTATACATCATTTGGTTAAATCTTAATTATTTTTCTACTTTCCTCTATAACCAAGAAATATTGGTTAATCACATTTTAAGAAACATTTGACTTTTTTATTTTTATTATTATTTTTTAAAAGTAATGATGAATTTTTGGACAGGTGACCCATGGTCACCCGTGACCCCTCACGTGGGGGTGTGCACCTAAGTAAGCCACTGAATTTTTATTAAAGTTATACAAAATTGACTGAAAACTTTATGAAAAAATAATTAAAAAATAAAAACTAAGTATACATTTGTTCAAGCTAAAGCTAAAGTTGCGGCTCGGATTCTCTGTGCCATTTGGTACATCATCTCCTGTGTCACATCGTTAGATGATCAATACGTAGGAGAGAAAAACAATACCCTAATCCTTAAACTCTAGGGGCAATAGTTGGATTTATTTTCTTCTCTTACATGTCAATCACTTAATGTGTGACACAAAATGATGCACCAAAATGGAACAGAAGATCCGGTGTGCTAAAGTTGGGATGTTTAACTTTGTCATTTCAGTGAAATAAATGGTCATTGAAGCTCGACATACAAATGATACATTACATTTACATTTAATGTCTCAACAGTATTTGATTCCACGTATACAAAATAAATGATATCATCGACTTATCTCGCTTCGAATCGTAAATATGATACTGGCACTAGCAATATACAAAAATGGCATGTTAGGATAAAACAAACATGAATATCTCAAAAGTAGATGGTCCAGTCCAACGTTAGAAAGAGTGGCAACTAATTATATGTATGCAATGATATCTTGCAAGAGTATATCTCAAAAAATGATCATTACACACTCAATATTAATAATTAGAGTATTTCAAGTGATGATCGTAGAAGAATCAAGATTCAAAGGGTAGGGTATACATTTTTTAATATTTTATCTAAAATATATAATTAATTAACGACCAACTTTAGCATATAATACTACTCCATTTACTTTATAATAATTTTAGGACACATTATTTATTTTCATAAAAACAATACTTATATATTATCAATTTTTGTTTAAAACTATCATAAAAAGAATTTGATCACAAGTTCAATTTTCCAACAATGGGAATCCTAAATCTTGTTGTATTCCAAACAAAGGCAGAAATAAAAAAATCTCATTATCACTTTAATCACATATTTTCCCTTTTTTAACATACAAATACCTTAAAAATCTTATTATCACTTTAATCACACTTTTTTTTTTTTTTAAAACAATTGTAGCAAATTCTACCTTTTCAATTAGCTTAGTTATTACTCATATTATAACCTTAAAACATTAGCGCAATATATAAAAAAAAAATGCTAATTTATCATGCATGATAAAAAGATTACCATAAAATGGTGAGATTGATCAATTCCACAGAAAATGACCGTTGCATAAAAAAAAAAAAAAAAAAAAAAAAAAAGATGGTGTAAGTATAGGTAGTACCCGAAAGCAAGTGCAGTTATTGCCCATGAAATAATGGCTGAAGTAGTAGCAGTAGCAAGGCTGACACTGTTCCATACGCGAACATGAATGTATCCCAACAAAACTGAGCACCCACCTATCACTCCTGCAATCAATGCGTATACCAGCAGGAATATCGTCGAAGGATTTCCACCCAAATCTGCTCAATATCAACAAAATTAAAACATGCAATCATAATCCAACCTCAATACCCAAATAGTAATTTATAAGAATATAGAATTAAACAAGGAAATGATTCATTTCTGCACATAACTAAACTCAAAAGATCAAATATACATGCGTTGATTTTCTCGCGCGCATTCTCAAAACATTTCCCCAAATTGCTTCTACGGAGTGTAAGCGAAAAACAAATGAATTCAAATCAACTGATACCCAGCGAAAACGCGCGCAAAACAATTCGATGTGAAGTTATTGGCGGAAAAATAAGTGCAGAGAGAGAAAGAAGAGAGAGAGAGAGAGAGAGTTACGGGGATGATCCTGGTGGCCGTCGATGTATTTGTTGAGAGACCATCCGGCAAGGCCGAGTAGAATGAGGTAGACGACTGAGTTAACCAGGAGCAGAGGTCCCATCACCCTTCTCCCACCCCTTCCATGTGCCATACTTCCACTTCTCTCTCTTTTAACTCTCCCTCTGAGACCCCCTTTTAGTATCCCCAGTTTATATAGTCACTCTGTAATTCACACTCAACCCCCTCTCTCTCTCTCTCATCATTTTCTTTTGAGGAAGGAGGTTTACTCTTAAGAGATGATTAATTAGTAGTATTAAATATCAATAAAAAAAATAAACCCCGTCTCCTTACCACTAATTATATTATTAATTAACACATATAAAAGGAAAAAAATAGAAAAATACAATCATGAACCTTAATATGTATAATTTCTTTATGACTATCATCCATTCAATAATGTTACACACTAAAATGTAATCGATGAATAAATATAATGAGTTAATGTGTTGCACAATTTCAATTGTGTGAGCAAATGACATAGCAATATCACACTTAGTAAAACATGCTTCCTTCTTTTTAATTAGTATTTGTAACTTTATATCCATCACTACATAGTTTTCAGTTTAGTAAACTAAACTCTTAAAAAAAAAAGAGCCTTTTTAAACATTGCTATTTCTTTTTTACTCAATACTAAGCTTTAGATTAAGGTTGGAGCTGGGTAGGCTGAATACATTACTGAAGAATTACACGCATATTCTTCATAAGTATATTGGATAGCTAGTATTTAAAAATAGTATACGTTGCATTACGAAATAGAGGGTGGTGGTGGGGGTGGGGTACGTGGTTGCTTGAGAAAGACTTAATCCATACAGGTGTTAATCAGTTAAAAAAAGAAAAGAAAAGAAAAAAAATGGTAGCACACAATGATCAAATAAGAGTCTTATTTGGCAGAGCAGCAATGACGGAATTTCAATTTAAATAAATAATTTGTTAAAGACAAGACAGTTTTTATTACCAAGATCCTTGTAAGTTGGCAATATTTTAACTTTTATCCTTAAAATTTTACCCATAAAATTTAATTTTTATTTTTAGAGTATGTGCTTATATAATTGTAATTTCACATTTATTATTCATATACTAAATTTTGGTTTTATGATACACAATTAAATTTAAGGTGATTCTGGAGTATTTTTTGATTTTATAAGATAACAATTAAATTTAGGGTGATTCTGAGTATTTAAATGAGAGGTAATAGAGGGTAATTATTTTATTTAATTTTTAATAATTTTATTTAATTTAATAGTGGTGATTAATATATAGTTAGACTCCTAAGTTTATCTTTAGAAACAATGTTAACTCCTAAAATGTAATTTTCTTTTCAATTCTCAATTTTTATAGAAGTCCCCCCAAATATTGTTAGGTTGAAGTTGAACCTGGGAAATCAATTCTCAATTTGTTTTTAAGAAACCAATTCTCAATTTGTTTTTAAGAAACGCATTCAACACAATTCAAATTTCTCCAAATATACCAAAAAGCAAACCTGGATTTATTAAAACTGAAAGGAGAAGTGATACATGTGAAAACGTAATACTAGCTTTTTACGGAAGGATTACGATCATCTGAAGCTGAAGCTCTTCGATGGCTACGCATCTCTCCCAATACATACTATATGTATACGTATAAATACACACGCACACACGTATAGTACATTCTATGGTGGTATATTACTTGATTGATACCTAACTACTTCATTATATCACTTCCAGTGGAGGTTCTATAATCAGAAGCAAACAGCTTAACACCAAGATGAAGACGGAGAAATAAATCAGTGACTTGCAAGGATCTGCAAAACGTTGAACGAGTGTGATTCGTTCTTGTCGACCTGCTCGTGAAGATGCATCCTTCACTTGTATGGTGGGACATGTTACGAATCCATATGCAATGCCGGTAAAAGCTGCACCAAAGTGTGCCCTGCGAACACCATGATCGGTCATCAGGGTGGCCATAGTTACATGATCAAATCATCCGAAATGAGACGTAAAGTTTGACACAAAGCTATTTTGCATGAAAACAAAATTTCTTAGAATAAAAGAGGATAAGGGCTCATTTACCAGTCATCAATTGGACTAAAATTGCTAAGAATACAGATTAGTGCCGTTGTGATGAAGGCACCCTGAAACATTCTTTCGTATGCAGTCTTCTCGATTATGTCCTTGTTTTGAACTTGGTAGATTAGCCAAGCTCCAATTATGGCAAATACGGGTCCCTGAGTAAAGTGAACTGGGTTAAATATGCACAGGCACTTGCAGAAACATTAGAAAAACACATTAACTCAAACCACATTAAGATGCATGCATGAATGTACTGATTTACATCCTTCAATGCCTAGCAATATGCGGAAAGTTAAGAATGAGGCACGGTAATTAATTTTGGTTATTCATAATTAACGTTTGACAGGAACAAGTTCTTGTATTCACTGTATGTATTTGTAGGACAGAGCATCATCTAATGCACCCTATGTTGCCAAATAATAAAATAGGTTGCTTACTGTTCCCCCAATAGTTGGTTCTGCTGTGTGCAGATAGCTGATTAGGTTTCCAGAAAATCCCCCAAGAACATATATCAATAGAAAAGTGAATGAGCCGTATTGTCGAGATACTTGAACCCCAAAAGTGAAGAGGGCCCAACTCCCAATTGCTATGTGAAGGATTCCCCAATGCTGTAAAGACAAGAAGTTCAGCAATTAAGGATGTGATAAAACAAAAGGATCACTTGGGGTCAGTGGCCAATAAATTGAGCTGAAATAGTTTACTCAGGAATATTAAATTTATTTGATAGAATAGACACTTCTTTTAAAGTATTAACATGCCAGCTTGAATGGATCAAATCATCTTAAGATTGGCCTCTCTAGGTTCACGAATCAATCACGAGAAAAATGTAAATCAATCTGCATATTTTTGAGAAATTATTAAACCAACAAAACAATTATCAGTAGAAATTAACATTATCCTCTTGCTTCTCTTTTACAATATGTACTTATTATGATGCAATGAGTTAAGACTTAACACAGAAGTAACATTGGCATTCCTGATAGCTAATGGACAGGAGATAAGAGGGGGGGTGTGGACATATGTGCTCCCGTGTCCACATATTTGATGACACTGCAAGACCATATGTATGGATAAAAACAATAAACTCAATGATCAATACAATTAAAATGCCAGTTTTACACTGAAATAAAAAAAGATATGACCATCTTTCCTAGAAAATGAACTCATATCTAAACAGAATACACTTAAATGCATGGGGTGTAGATATAACATATAGATGCACATCTATGATATTGTAATCTTCTTCTGCATACATGGTTATAATTAATAATACAGAGTCTAATTTGAGGTCTCAAGGCACGAACAGAAAACAATTAGAGATTTCTTAGGTAACAGGAGGTCTAAACTTTAACATCATCTCCCCCTTTTCATTTTGATTATATTAAAACATTGAATTCTTAAGAGGTTTAGCCTCAGTGTATTATATATGCAAGCATTATTTTCGTAAAAAAACATTTAGCTTATTGACATGAATACTCCTGTATCTAAATATGAATTACTCAAGAAAGTGCCTATGGTCATTTTCACAAGTTAATAACAGTATTGAAGCACGAACCGAGCATCAATCTTGTACCAGAAACATTGGTGTCAGCAGCCTCCACCACTCTCCAGTTAAAATCAAGTCATTTATCTTTGCTCCATATACCATGGGGAGTGAAAACAGATGGAAAGTAGAGCTCTTTACGGGGGTAGCTAACTCAAAGAGAAATACTGCTATGTTAATAGAAGCCAATACACCTCTGCAAAAACCAATAACAACAAACAAATTTTATGAGCTTTGAGTAGTGAGTAGGTTCTCCATCACCACAAAATGACACAGAAATTTAAAAATTAAATATTACATTAAGTAGAAATCAGAGGCTTCATCATCAGATTTGTCTTTGCCCTCTGCGTTCTCAAGTTTTAATTTCATCAATAATTGATGCCTTCCGCTTCTTCTGTCCTTCAGGCTGGAAGTACTTATTGATGACTGTATGTCTTTAGTAAAATAGCTTTCTGACTCTACATCTGAAATGAGTGAAAAACAAGAAAAAAGGAAATTGTAGTCAAATAGGGAAGCAGCTTTATCTCTACCCATATCAAGAGTACACATGAATCTAACTTACCACCTTTAACTTTGTCAAGATAATTCTCGAGAGATCTGAGGCAATTTTCTGCTTTGAGTTCACCAAAACTACCAATTGATCCTGTCCTCTCGTTCGAATTTTCAGAAGAAGGCTTCTTGATATCATCACGGACTTTTCTAAGATAAGAATTCAAAGAATTCAGATGCTTCTCAGTAGACCTCATTGCTTTTGTAACTATGCAATACTTTTGCTTTTGTGAACACTTGTTAATGGAGGGGCATTGCAGGCCCTTTAGTTTTCTGAGGAGCACAGATGATTCAGTCATGGTTTCAGGCAGTGTAGAACCAATTTCACTATTCCATATGTTTCTTCTTATTGGTGGGGTAATGGCATCACATGACACATGCTCTCTCTTGCCTACATTCTCAGACATAAATAATAATAAAAATAAATACAAGGTGAAGGGATATAGTAGCAAATAAGAGAGCCTTATTCCATTATACCTTTTGCACTCATGAGATTATTATCTGTGCAGAACATACTATGGCTCCCAGCAACTGTTGCCATGTATATCTGATCCAACAACTCTGAGCACCTTAAAGTTACATACAGATGTATTCTGCATACATACAACATCATCAAACGGGTGCAATATTTTGAATTTCATAAAGAGGGAGCGGAGCAAAGAGCTAAATTAATTCTGATTTAACCCACAAATATGTTCCAAATTCCAATAAAAAAAACCTCTAAAACCATCTAATCGATATGCTAACGAAGAAGTCACAAACCTCCAACCAAACCTTAAACAAGAAACATCTATTGATTCTATTCACCACGCAAAGTTCAACACAGCCCATCAAATTTGATTTAGGCATTTCAACAAACAGCTTATCTACATCGTTCCAAAAAAAAAAACCCACACCAACCACCCTCGGACAAATACTGTTGCTAAGATATTCTCGTACCTTAGCTTTAAGAATAAGAGGACAGATGAGAGTAGATTCCAAGCTGAAATGTTGTAGTTCAAATGCAAGTTCCCGAGCACTTGGAGCGTACTCTGCCAACTCTTTATTGTGACCATTCTATCGCTCCAGTGGACGCATTGCGGAAAGGTCCAAGAACGGAATTGTACCTTATCCCTCTTTGATCCAATCATCCATAGCCATGTGTACGTGATGAAGTATAACCACAAGATATTGTCCTGTGCGTGATTTTGTGGGCCATAAAATCTGGGCTTATAAACAAGACTTCACTGGGCCATTGTCAGATTTGGGCCTAGAGAATATATAGATGTACTTTCCCTTAGTAATACCTTTCGCAGGTCGAAAGGATATCTTTTGTAAGCCAATAATGAATTTTTTATGATTGATTTCTTACATTAAAGTTGTGATAATTTTTCCAAAGTTAGAAAGTTGCATGAATAAACTTATGATATAATTCGTCGTACACAAGAAGCCTGGGGTGTATTGTGGCTAGCCATTTCTTGTCTTCAAACAGTATGACGAGAAAATTAATTTAAGAAGTAACTGTTGTTTTAAATTACTCCATTCCGTGCCGAGAATATTTGCAAACTTTTTATTTTGATATATAAAAAAAAAATACTTATACCTTAAATATATAAAACAATAAATAATATCAATAATTTTACAATACTACAATATTACAAAATATCAACTTCTTTTTATATACATTCTAGTCAAAGTCAACTATATCATACACTTTATTCTACTAAATTACCCAAAATACCCATTCTCTTTGTTACATTATTACCATAAAAAATTAATTTTCTGCAACCAAATATGTGCATGTATTCATGAGATTTTCATGAGATAGAGAGAGTACTATATTAAAAATGTGGAACGGTATCCAAATCCCCTATTCTACATTTGTATTTAACCCGTGTCTCACAACTTGATTAAGAAAAATATGTTACATTTTCTTACTTAATACCATAAACTGCTTCAAACCTTTTAATCTTCAACTGTAATCTCGATATTATCTTGACGCAGCGAAGGTTTTGACTCGGTTGTATAAGTAGACCAGCTTTGACCTTTATCATTCACTGCAACTTGGGCTGATTGAGGTTGTCGACTAGGAATTAGGAGGTGCTCCACCCGACCTTCTAGTTCTAGCATTTTCACTACTTCATTCATCGAAGGGCGGTCACTGGACTCATCTGTATGCACCACAATGCCACTATTGTCATCTTCTTAGCAATTTCTCGACTAGCATCATTGTCGCCTTCATCAATATTTCCAAACTCAATATCCTTGCCTTGATCAAAACAATCGTATATCCAACATGGAAAATACTTGCTAGAAGTTTGGTTGTTTTCCTTCAAGTTTCTGTTCAGGCCAACCATCTCTATCAACAACATTCCAAAACTATGGACATCAGCCTTGTAAGATACCTCACCAATGCCTCGGTTGATGAGTTCAGGGGCAACATAACCTATTGTTCCTCTAACTGTAGTCATGCTCACCATATTTTTCTCTGTGGAGTAAAATTTTGCTAGACCAAAATCAGTGATTTTTGGAGTAAAACTATGATCAAGAAGTATATTGTGAGGCTTGATGTCAAAATGCAAAATCTGGATGTCACAACCTCGGTGCAAATACTCAATCCCTCGAGCCACCCCAACTGCAATCTCGTATTTCTTCTCCCAACTCAAGCAATTAGTTGTTTCTCGAGAAAAAATGTACTTGTCTAGGGAACCATTTGGCATGTAATCAAATATAAGGGCACGTTTGGATCTTTCAGCACAATATCCAACTAGATTGACAATATTTACATGATGGATCCGGCCCATCGTCGCAATTTCATTCATGAAATCTTGGTCATGTCCACTGGAATTTTTGAGTAGTTTTACAGCCACATCATAGCCACTTTGAAGCTTTCCTTTGTACACAGAACCATAACCTCCTTGGCCTAGTTTATCTCGTAAACCTCTAGTCATCTTTTGTATGTCACCATACTAGTATCTTAACTGCATGAGGCGATTGTCACTTTGTAGGAAGTTTTCTATTGCATCAAACTTGGACAAATGCCTAGTGCGAAACTTGTAGATGAAAAACCAAATAACGCACGAAAATAGAATGATGAATCTTGCTGGAAAAAGAGCCCTGCCAAGAGAGGGTAAAAGAGAAGTTTGAGCATAAAAAAGCTTAAGTAGGAAACTGTTGTACAAGTAGTGTCATGAATATACAAAAAGTGCTATCAGTCGAGAAAGGCCTTGCAAGCACACATCATTTCAATCAAGCAAAGAAAGAAAAGAGGAATAAATGAATGGGAGTAAAAACAGTTAAAGAATTCTTACAGAATAAATCAGAATAGTAGTACATAACATTCTCAGTTTTTATAAAGTCCCACAGAATAAGGAATCCAAAGACGATCTTTGATGGGAGAGTCAACCCTGCAAATAAGACAGCTTGAATTTAGTCCATAAATAGTAGTGGTCACTTAATCATTAGAGAAATTACAAACACTAAAGGCATACCTAAGATGAGAAAGAGAAGTAGGGTAAGGTCTTTAACACCTGAGTATTGAGGAATTTTGCAAGAATGGGTGTAAGAGAAGATAAGATACGCATTACATTCTGTAAGATTAAACAAGGGATGCATTAATTAATTCATACCACTAGGTTCTGTGTAGGACGACTTTATAACATCTGCATTTCCAGAAAAATAAAGAGAGAAATCAGCAGAGAAAAAAGAAAATGTAGATTGGTTGTGTGAAACGATGGTGAAGAATGTCACATATAAATTTAGTTTATTGAAAACAGTCCCATTAAACTCCGCTTGGTTCAAATTCAGGAATGACAATAGTAATGGAAATCATTGATGAGGGTAATGGTAATGGGAATGAAAGTGATTGAAGGGGTAGGGGCATACATTGAATCAATGAGAAGATTGAGGGATTTGAATTCTCATTACCTATAACCAAGCATGAGGAATGAGAATCAATACTCTTTCATTCCCATTACCCACCTCTAACATTACTTTTAAGCTCAAACCAAAATGGTCATTTTTTGCTTTAAAAGGAAAGGACTCTTCTCAAAAGTTATGAAACAAAATTGATTTAAAATTTTTATTTTTGGATGAAATTAGAGCAAAACTAAAAGGCATGGATGAAATTAGAAATTTGAACTATTAGAACATTTTCAAACAAAGTAAAAAATTGTGCTCAATGATTAATTTGCTCACCCAGGCTATTTCAAGATTTTCACGAAGCTCGACGAGCCAAGTTGGTAATCCCTGGTGGGATTCACACCCCCAAGCTTTCGTACCATTTATAAAACACACCCAGGATCCGTGGCATATTATACACCCGGGCCATAAATCCTGATCCCGTAACGAACGGAGTTGAAATCCGTAGAGCAGGGAGCGATGGATCTCTGAGAGTGAGGGCTACGCGCTGCTAAAATTCCAGGCTGTGAAGGCAATCCCATCCAGTGAGCAGCCATAGGGGAAATCTGCGACTTTCATGTACCTAACCTTGATGTAAGCACACCCTCTGGAATTCGCACAATTCATGGGCGAGAATCCGGAAGAATTCTTCAAAGGATTAGGGCACCTCATTACAATGATCGGCGTAGCTAATGCATTCCGGTGATCGTAATAAGGATGACGCGGGCGGACGACGTCGTATAGAGAATAGGTGGGAAAAGAGCAGGGTTGTCAATGGAATTGTCGACCAGGGTGATGGTGCCGTTGTGGTAAAAGATTTCTTTCACTCTGAATTTCTGCACAGAGTCCAGATGCAAATGCGGTGTCATTGTTTTCGCAATCCAGCTCATATTCCGGTTTGCCGCACCGCCGCGGGTCGCTCCTCAGTCGGAAAGGGTAGCTGATGTTGGCGACGCCGCCGCTGAAGCCCTGCAAATATCACCGGCATCGCTGCTTCCAATTGCCGCCAAAATTATCAACAGCCTCCAATATCCCCCAACTAAATTCTCACGCATCTTCATTTCAATCAACATTCAACACCAGAATGATTATGGAATGAAAGCCTTCGGTTTATAATTCATTAATGCTAATGGAAATATCACGCACTGGTTGAACGCCATCTTTGACTATATACTCTTGAGCATAGTGATTGAGAGGTTAGCGAAAAGTACTAATTTCACTTTGCATAGTTTGGTGATTAACGGAAGAAGTTTGATTAACATTAAAAATTGTTCTTATGACCACAGCTTAATAGTAAAATTGCCTTGTATGATCACTTATATGAGCAACCAACCCTTTCTCTTTCTGACAGAGCTAGGATTTAAATTGAGGTGGACCCAATTTATATACTGTAGATACAAAATTTAGCAACCATGCCGATGCGTGACGGAGGTAGTATCGGGGTCCAATTTCTTTACCGTAGATACAAAATTTAAAATACAATATTTTTAAGTAATAATAAATAAATGATAAAATAAATCATACTCTGTCTCATACTTATCTTCACACTTTTTGTTTTCATCCGTTCCACACTTATCTTTACCACCCAAAAAACAAACTTCACACTAACCAACAACCTCAAAGTTATCCTAATTTAAAAAATACCACTCTCACCTAACAAACATAACATGTTTTATAATTTATTTATTACCTAAAAATATCATAATACTTCTAAAAAGTCAATAAAATTTGTTAAAAAGTACAGAGTAACTTTTTTTAAATTCCGTATCTACAAATTACAGTATCGGTACTGATAAGTATGAGACGGAGGGAGTATAACTTATGTAAATTATATTTAATTGAAAGATTATTTATTTAAAGAAAAAAAAGGAAAAATAGTTAAATTTAAGGAGGAGTAGAGCCGTATAATTAAAAAAAAAAAACCCTATATTTTATTGAGAGATTATGAAAAAAAAAATAAAAAAGAGATAAGAAAAATGACAAAAGTTTCTACGCCTACGGGACACCTCGAGATCGAACCCTGACCACAACAGACATGTAGACCCAACTATCGCTTGGCCATGAAAAGACAGATTAGAGAGCTCAGTTTATTCCCTCGCACCTACAACATGCTCCGTCCCTGTCTTGGTGACTTGTGTGGCGTTCTCTTGATTAAGTTATTTTAAATAGTAATTAGTACTCCCTCTACCATCATAGAAGTCTTCACATTTTTCTTTTATCTTTTAAGCTATTTTATAAAAGTTGTCATATTTCCTTTCTAGGTACATAGAGTCAATACAAAAACAATTAATATATTTATATGGCCCATACATACTTGACACACACCACTAATACAACTACCCATCACATATTAAAATATTATATTCATAACTCATTATCCATTAAATTATTATATTCCTTAATCACCTTGCCAAACAAAATGTTACATTTTTAATGTGATGGAGAAAGTATATATTTTTTTATTATAGATATTATAATTTTTTTTATTAAAAATGTAATGATTATCTTTTTCATTTATATTAAAAATTATACATAAAATAAATTACCGTACCATTAGCGCTTTTAATTTATTTGAATATCACTAATTATCAATCTCACGTAAATCTGTCGTAAGAGTTTTTCTTGTGCTTTGCTCTTGAAGCTCGTTATGTTATTTATTTGTCTTCCACTAGTTTTAGTGTTTTGAGATAACATTTTTGGGAAAAAAATAAGTCATAAAAAAGGTAATATAATAATTTTAGATAATAAATACTTTCTTCGTCTTAATTTTAATTTCATACTTTTTATTTTTGTCTGTCTCAATTTCAACTTCACATTTTTATAAATTAAAGAAAAAAACAACTAACTAATATCCTTCTTATACACTTTAATTTTAAATTTGTCATGACTTATTTAACATACATTACATTTTTTATTATTTATTATCTAAAAATACCAACCCACTCCAAAAGTAAGTCAAAAAATAACTTAAATTAATATTCGTGCAAAATAATAACTTTTATATTAATATTCGTGCAAACATAAAACATGAAGATAAATTTGGAATAGAGGAAGTAATAATTATAAAGTATATAATGTGTGTTAAGTGGGAGTGTTAAATTTATGGGAGCTCACGCACGCCCACCACCTCCTATAAATCCTTCTTAACACAAGCGAATTCTGCCGTCTGCAGGTCCTTAATCTTCACGCGAAAGCAACGCAACCTCCTCGCAAAGGAGACGCTCATTTCGATCAGCTGATTCAATAGCAGCAGCTGCCTTCAAACCTTCTTAGAGTCTTATTGTTCCTCTAGCGGCCTCTTCTGGGGCATTCATTGTCCACCCGTCAAGACCAGTGAGAGCTACTCACGAGATGGCAAATGGTTGAGTCCTTGAGAGCTTAGACATCAGTGGGGAAGAGCTCCGAAAGAATTTCATCGGCTCCTCCTCCCTTTTTACTTAGGTGACCTCCTGGCATAGGGGTGTGCATATCCCCACATGAGTGTAAACAACCCATCACGGCTCACCTAAGAATTGCCCCAAATTTATAATTAAGATTTACTTGAAGATTATGTGATCCTTTCTTAAAAATTACTCCCTCCGTCCCAAGAATACATTCGCCATTTCCATTTTGGTCCGTCCCAAGAATACATTCGCCCCCTAAAAATGGAAATAATACACAATATCAATAACCTTACAATACTACAATATTACAAAAATGTCACCTTCTTTTTACACACAATTTAGTCAAAGTCAACTATATCATACACTTTATTCTACTCAATTGCCCAAAATACCCCTTCTCTTTCTTACATCACACCACCAAAAAGTTACTTTTCTTAAACTCCGTGCCCAAGAATACGCGAATGTATTCTTGGGACGGAGGGAGTACTATATAATAGGAACAGACTTTGCATGCAAAGCCGGACTCGACTTTACAAATAACATAACAAATTAATTATCTTGTTGAGGATGGGCCTGGGCCCCACCCTCTCTTTCATTAGTTATCCTTCCAAGACTGATGAGCTCCACATTTTTCTATATTGACTTAAAGGGAGCTTGAGTAATGAATTTAATAGTTTATCATAAAATAAAATGAAATCAAACGAAATGGTCTCACAAAATATCTATCAGATTATTTATTTTTATTAGAATATACGTACATGAGACGATGGACCAATACTTTATACTTTGTGGCACAGCATACTATCTTTTCACAAAATTGAGACGTCATTTAAAACTTCTTTCATAGTTCGCCATAATTAAGGAAAATCGTAAACAAAAGAAGAAAATCAAATACTTAGATTTCTAACAGCTAGCATATGACAATTAGCTGCAAGCAAGAATTTCTTACTCTGCCTACCTTATTCATACACAGCCTCATCGCTTGTTTAAGAAAATTATGTGACAGATTTTCCTACTTGCTGATATAACCTCATTCTTACTAGTTACTACTACAAACTTTTTAATCTTCAACTGTAATCTCGATATTATCTTGACGCAGCGAGGACGTTGAATTGGTTGAATGAGAAGAGCAGCTTTGATCTTCATCATTTATTGCAATTTGGGCTGATTGAGGTTGTCGACTAGGAATTTTGAGGTGCTCCACAGGACATTCTAGCATTTTCACTACTTCATTCATCGAAGGCCGGTCAGCTGGACTCATTTGTATGCACCACAATGCCACTATTGTCATCTTCTTAGCGATTTCCTGACTAGTATCACTGTCGCCTTCATCAATATTTCCAAACTCAATATCCTTGCCTTGATCAAAACAGTCGTATATCCAACATGGGAAATACTTGCTAGAAGTTTGGTTGTCTCCCCTCAAATCTCTGTTCAGGCCAACCATTTCTATCAACAACATTCCAAAGCTATAGACATCGGCTTTGTAATAGACCTCACCAATGCCTCTATTGATTAGTTCGGGAGCAACATAACCTATTGTTCCTCTAATTGTAGTCATGGTCACCATATTTTTCTCTGTGGAGAAAAACTTTGCTAGACCAAAATCAGTAATTTTTGGAGTAAAACTCTGATCAAGAAGTATATTGTGAGGCTTGATGTCAAAATGCAATATCTGGATATCACACCCTCGGTGCAAATACTCGATCCCTCGAGCCACCCCAACTGCAATCTCATATTTCTTCTCCCAACTCAAGCAATTAGTAGTTTCTCGAGAAAAAATGTACTTGTCTAGGGAACCATTCGGCATGTAATCAAATACAAGGGCACGTTTGGATCTTTCAGCACAATATCCAACTAGATTGACAACATTAACATGATGGATCCGGCCAATTGTCGCAATTTCATTCATGAAATCTTGGTCATCTCCACTGGAATTTTTGAGTAGTTTTACAGCCACATCATAGCCACTTTGAAGCTTTCCTTTGTACACAGAACCATAACCTCCTTGGCCTAGTTTATCTCGTAAACCTCTAGTCATCTTTTTTATGTCGCCATATGAGTATCTTATCGGCATGAGGCGATTGTCACTTTGGAGGAAGATTCTATTGCATCATACTTGGACAAATGCCTAGTTCGAAATTTGTATATGTAAAACAAAATAACGCACGAAAATAGAATGATGAATCTTGCCGGAAGAAAGAACCCTGCCAAGAGAGGGTAAAAAAGAAGTTTGAGCATCTATTGTGGCTCTCCAATATTCCTTGTCTTTAGACAAAAATGATCGAGTTGGAAACTGTTGTATAAGTGGTGTCATGAAAATACAAAAAGTGCTCTCAGTCTAGAGATAAAAAAGGCCTTGCAAGCACACATCATTTGAATCAAGGAAAGAAAGAAAAGAGGAATAAAGGAAAACAGTTGAAGAATTCTTACATAATAAATCAGAGTAACAGTTCATAATATCCTCCATTCTTATAAAGCCCCACAGAAAAAAGAATCCAACGATGATCTTTGCAAGGAGAGTCACCCATACAAATGTGAAACCTGGAAAGGCGTCAACCAATATAACTAGAAGTGCTCACTTAATTATTCGAGAAATTACAAAATACATGTAGCTGCAGACAGAGAAGGCATACCTAAGATGAGAATAAGAAGTAGGGCAATGACTTTAACTGGACCTAAATATTGAGGAATTTTTCAATAATGAATGCATATACATTACATTACACTACACATTAATTTAAATCATACCACCCTGTAGGACATCTTTATAGCATCTGCATTGGCAGAGAGATTTAATGAGCAGAGAAAAGAGGAAATGTTGATTGGTTAGGTGAAACGCTCACCCCAGGCTATTTCAAGGTTTTCGACTAGCCAATCTGATAATCCCTCGGCGGGTTCACACCCCCAATCTCTCGAACCATGGCTAGGTGTTGGCAAATTATACACCCAGAGAGGTAATCCTGATCCCGCAACCAACGGAGTTGAAATCCGTAGAACAGGGAGTGATGGATCTCAGAGAGTGAGAGAGACGCGCTGCTAAAATTCCAGGCTGTGAAGGCTATCCCATCTAGTGAGCAGCCGTAGGGGAAATCTCATCCACCATGACGTAAGAATTTGCACAATTAATGGGGAAGAAGCCGGAAGAATTCCTCAAAGGATTAGAGCACCTCATTACGATGACCGGCGTTGCTGACGCATTCCAATGATCGTAATAAGGGTAACGCTTGCGGACGACGTCGTATATAGAATAGGTGGGAAAAGAGCAGGCGTCGTCGTTGTCTATGGAATCATCAACCAGAGTGATGGTGCCGTTGTGGTAATCGATTTCTTTCACTCTGAATTTACGCACGGAGTCCAGATGCAAAACTGCGGTGTCATTGTTTTCGCAATCCAGCTCATAATCCCGGTTGCCGCACCGCCGCGGGTAGTCGGAAAGGGTAGCTGATGTTGGTGATGCTGCCGCAGGATGAACCCCTGCAGATTTCATCTGCATCACTTGTTCCTCCAACCATAATCACCACTGTAATTATTAATATTATCAACACCCTCCAACATCCACCAATTATATTCTCACTCATCTTCATCTCAACCCCTAAATCATCATCCAATGGAAATTACCCACCCTCGCCACTGCTTGCTTGGAAGCCATCTTTTGCTATATAAACCTGAGCATATAGCTAAGTGATTGAGAGTAACTGTAATTTTCACTTTGCATACTTTAATTTGATGATTGAATTTGAGGGCAGAATATAAAAGGTGAAATTCCGCTAACAGATCAACAAGTTTGATTAAGTGAGAAGTTTCACAATTTGTTCTTAAAAGTTAAAACCACCGTTAAAAGTTTATTTTTAACCAATTTTATTGTATTATTATACTCCCTCCATCCCGTAGAAATCCACACATTTTTTTAGTATGGAGATTAAGAAATATAATAATAATTTAACATATAGTGAAGTGAGAGAAATATTATTAAATGTGTACGGAGTAGTTGTATTAGAGATGTATGTGGGTCCATTATTATAAATTAATTATTTTTGAGTGTGTCATGTATTAAAAAGTAAATGTGTCAACTTTTATGGGACAAACCAAAAAAGAAAGTGTGTCAACTTTTATGGGATGGAGGGAATGATAAGTCGTAATTTTACACTATTATTTTGGATGAAATTCACTTGAGTTGTGAATTATTTAATGCTAATTACGACTTATTTTATTTTATACACTTAAACTTTAATTATTTTATTTCTTATTGAAACATGCCAAAATTGAGAGAAATTGTAAGTCACAATAATTTATTTTGTATGACTGTTACGATAAATTTAATTGATGGAAATCAAAAGATTTGACCAAAACAAAATAAAAAAAGGATTTGATTTGAAGAGCATAAGGAAATTTATCAAAAAGACTGAAAATGCAATGAACCTGAACACCCCTTAAGAAGGAAGGTCAAAAGAAATAAATTGGGACATATATGGAGATCAGATCTCACGCTACATATACATCAGACACACGTTCATCATCATCATTCCACGCAAGGAATCTAGGGCAGATTGAAGGCAACAACGGGAGGCAGAAGGGAGAGCACCATTTATCAAGAACATTGGGTTTTATAATTATATATTTTTAATTTAGTTTTTATTATGTAATTTTGTTTCTAGTCCGAGGGTTGTGAACCTCCCATGAATGTTTATTTAATTATTTTGAATTTTATATTGCAAATTTTTATATGGATTTATTCTATTACTTATCCTGAATCATTTTTATAGCATTTTGATGATTATTTTAGACTGACTATCTAGTTTAATTATTTAATTGTTTATTGCTATTTTGTTATCCACAATAATTATTGTGAGGAATAAATTTAGTAGCAAAATAGAGAGAGTCCCTCTAGATGTAATGTGATCTAGGTTTATGATTTCTAGCCAGTTTTTATAACCTAATAATTCTAATGTTTGGTGTCTTAAATCTTAATGCATTTGCGAGTTCGAATTCATAGGGTCACTCGTAAATAGTGTAATTTAGTGGTCGTATCCTGAATTGCTAAACATAAGAACATTCAGGTTAATTTGGTAGTACCATTAGCCTAGGGATTTGAATTTGTATAACTGTTGGCATGTTTAATTCCTACAATTTTATAAATTAGGATATGGGAGGGGATCAAATCCTTGGATTAGGTTTCAATTTTATTTGTTTATCTTATTTTATATATTTTCATCTTCTACAATTTTAATTATTTATATTTTTATGTTTATTAGTTGTTAGTAATTCAATCCAATCCCTCCTCCGGTTACTTTTTGAAAACACAAGTGATTCAATTAAAATCCGATTATTCTCTGTGGGTTCGACCCTTACTTACCCTACTACATTCTTAGTGGGTTTGTTTGGAATACTACATTCTTAGTGAGTTTGTTTGGAAAAATTACAAATCTTATTTTTGGTGTCGGCGGCAGCGAGGAATAATATTTTTAAATAATAGTAATAAAAAAGTGTATAGTAATAATATGTGTCATGATATGACATACTCCCTCCGTCTTGCCCAAATAGCACCATTTTATTATATTGGGCGTCTCATCCAAATTGTACCATTTTTCCCTTTTTAGTAAAAAGGGTCCACTACTACCCATCACATCTCTCTAATACACCTAGTAATACTCCTTAATTTACGTGCAAAAAGCAAATAGAACTGTTTGCCCGAGATGGAAGGAGTATTTGAAATTAAAATAACTCTTTGTAATTAGAGATAAATAAATGGTTGTTTTCCTGTTTAAAACGTCAAAATATGCTATAAATGTAGAAAATATGAACAATTTTCTAGGGGAGGAGTACTTAATAAAAGCACGTTGTGTTATTTATTTTTCTTTAATTTTCCGAATTATAAATAACACTGGGGAAAAGAATTCTAAAATACTAATTTTATATCTAGTGCACAATGTGGGGTGTGTTTTGTTCTTACTCCATTATTATGTTAATATCAGACAATGCCTTTAAAATTTAAGAGAGCAAATTTAATTTTCTTTTAAATCCATTAATAATTAATAAATAAATAGAAAAAAAGGGGATCTATGTCTATGAAAAGAATACTATAGGAGAATGTGAATTACAAATCACATATAATTAATGAAAAATCGAAAGAATACTCCTGATCACTTCTTGTATGACACACTTATAAGCTTTGAGTTGGTCTCTTGTCCTCTCAAACACACCGTATACTTTTACAATTTAGTATTAAAAAATGGCAAAAGCTCTTACGCTCCTGGGACATAGAAGGATATTCCGTGTTCCCATGTGAACACAATCCCCTTCAATTTTATTTAAACCTATGTATTGCTAGGGGTTTAAATTGCAAAGGAGCACGAAATGCAAAGGCGCACGAAATGTGCTCCGTATGCCCAGGTGCACATGAGTCTCACTCTTAAAAAATTCCATTTAATATTAAATTGTAAAGGTGCACGGACACACGAGTTTTTGCCATAAACTTTATTCATCCATATATTAACTTTACAAATCAAACACTTTTATTGTACTAATAATACTAAGAAATAATAGACGGATATATATGAGATGAGTCAACTTATTGTTAAAATATATTTATTATATTGGTAAAATATGTTTATTAATAGATAATTAAAATATAGTACTTAGTATAAAGACATATTTAGTGCATACACCTTAGAAAACATATTTTAACTACTTATAACCATATTTTATTTATATAACAATTAAATTTTAATAAATTTTACGACTCATTTCACATAATAATCACAGTTTCACGAGAGAACTAGTAAAAAAAATGTTTTACTAACTAATTTTACAGTTTTTTTTTTTGATAAAGATACATTTTGAAATAATGAATAAAACAAAAGTGTCTGATTGGAATTAATGACAACCTTAGATATAATAAAATAAAAATTAATTTTAGCATTAAAGTACCCCGAAATGATTTGATTTAGTTGGAAGTTGGGACAAATAAAATTTAAAGAAGGTGGAAAATTATAAAAATGAACTAATTAATTAATTTTCTTGTTGACGGAACTGGCCGAGCCTAACTTTGACTCTTTCTCATGACAATGATGACATTAAGGTAAAGGGTATTGGAGATAATAATTAAAATAAAAGATTTTTTATTTTTAATTGTTGGGATGAGAATTCAATTTCTTCATAAAAAATTAAAAAAAAAAATTATACTATATTTTTATTGATTTAACGATTATTAATTATACTCCTATCAATTTTATGTACGTTAGCTTAGAATTTTATGTAAAACGATGCTCATTTTACACTATATGTAAAACATGCTAATCCGTAAAAAATATAAAAAAAATAAATAAAAAAAATTATATATATATATAATATTATATAAGTAGAGTTGGTTATTGATTATTAAAGTATTTTATTCTAAAATGTGATAAATGATATATTAAAATATAATTTTAGAATGTTATAATAATATGATTAATTACAAACATACTTTAAATTACAATAAATATATTTTACTTATGTAATAAATATAATTTAAAATTAAGTATATCCGTCTCACACAACCGGCCTCACATTATATCCGCTCGCATGTAAATCATAATAATCATTTCATTCCGAAATTTTGAATCGACCTTCTTATTGACTTTCTCCGTAGGACCGTAGCTATGCGAGAAATCCAGCGTAGTTATGCAGAATTCCCTTTCTAATATGTGCAATACTTATCCCTCCAAAATTGAAAGCTCGACACTATTAAATTGAAATATTGAATATTTTAACGAAATGAGCTCGACTAATGAATTTAATAGTCTAAAATTAAATGAATTGATATCTTCTCACAAAAAATCTATCCAAATCATATTAGTTTTAGGAGGCCTACTTGGGTGACCACATGACTCTCTCACATAAGGGGTGGGGTCCACATATAATGTGGGTCCCACCCCTCATGTGAGAGGGTCATAGGTGACCACGGGTCACCCAAAAATTACCTATTTTTAGAGCACATTTCACATGAGATATTCTTATGCTGATATTATTTTTTATTGATATTTATGTATCACCTTTTTCATATAAAAGGTTACTTTTTTTTAAATCTATTATACATTAATGACATAATTTTAGAGTGAGGATTGCGTACGTCCGGGGCGCACTGTGCCCCTTTCAAATTTAGTATTATGGGTAAGGGTACATTATTTTGTTCTAAAGGGTATACACTTTAATTAATAAGAGCACACTATTTTGTTCTAAAGGGTATACACTTTTCATTAATATTTTTAATTTTTTCAGAAAATAAAGGATACACATCTTTATACTAAAGGGTATACTAAAATTTAATACAAAATTCTAAAGACGCATGGCGTGTGCCCCGTGCGCCCGGGTGCACACAAGTTTTTGCCATAATTTTATTCAATTATCAGTTAACATTTTTCTTATTATTATTAAAAACGTTTTCATATTTATTGTTTTCGTTCCACGTAACTTCTGCAATACAAATTAAAAGTTAACATTTTTTATCAACAAAATATTACGAATAGATTAACAACAAATTCGTTGATAAAGTGATGATTGATAAATTCTTACCAACGTAATGAACCCTAACGGATATTTTTATTATTTCTAATCTATATAATGAATCAATTTTTTCTGTTTATAAAAATATTATAAATTCGTTGACATTTTATTGTTAAAAGACATTTGTAATTTTTATAATTGGCATTCCATATTGATAATTACCAACTAAATTTAATTCATCAGTAAATTTTATTTGTTGATTTTTATTCATTTAATTTTTTTATTGCTAGACCGACTTTGTTAACTGTTTTAGATTAATTCAGTCTTTTCAATAAATTTAAGAATTATTTTCTTATAAACTTATCGTTTTTTTTTAATTTCAATTTATTACATTCTTTTTAATGTTAAACTAGATATTACCCTTCCGTGCGTTGCACAAAAATAATTAAGTATATTACAATTATGTACTTTATATTTAGTTTTTTAACCATAACATAGGTATGTATATAAATATATTTATTTATTTATTTATTTGAATTTATGTACAAGATCCTCATCGTCTATTAATCGATGTCGAAGACTCTTTACAAAAGCAGTTGAGTGAAGTCTTCTAGTATTAGTAAATAATAACAGCGAGTTTTCTATTTGAAAGTTAGAAACACGTTACGCCAATTTGATTTTATAATTTTTATTTTGTGAGGTAAATAAGAATTAATACTATTATTTTTAATAAATAAAGACAAAGATTACGGAATTTATATGAGACGTTTTGTAAAACACCTTAAAAGTATCATTATTATACAGTTAAAATATGTATATTGGTAGTTAAACTATGTTACTATAAAATATATAATGAATGATATTAAAATAGGTTTTTAGGATGCTATAATATAATTTATTATAGACATACTTTAACTAGTACTAGTATACTTTACATTTATATTAAGTATACTTTAATGATGAATCGACCCTCCTCACAATTACCCATTTTACAAGTGAATGTCTAAATTATACTATCAATTAATATAAACCGTGATAATTATTTAACTAAATTAATTATTTTAGTAAATATACTTTGTAAGATAAATAAAAAAATTATAGTAATATTTTTTATGAGAGTTAAATAACTAATTTATAAAGTGAAAGAGTAGCTTTGACGTTATATATTTGTTAATTGTTATTTTCAAACTAGGAATGGTATTATAATCGGGCCAAATAGTGGGGAGATCTATAAAATTTGACTTTTTCCTTTTAATTTAGGGGTTAAGATATTTGCACATTTGTGTACACGAATTTATATGTGTATTAATTTTTGTTTAATGGGTACATGTGTTTTTTTTTTAAATGTGCAATTTTTTTATATTAAGTTTTTATTAAAAGAAAAATTAATAGACATTCACTAACAAAATATTTATGATTTTATCCATAACGGTATAAATCTGAATAGAGGTGCATGGTGCGATATAGTTTAACTTTTAAAATTTAATTAATGTAAATTTATTAAAAAAAATGAAATATTTTTTAATTCATAATGAGCAAGAGAGGGCATAATTAAATACGTCCCCTGAAAAGAGGATTTTTTTTTTGACATCTCACCTAAAGAGTCTCTTTTACTTTTTTTATATACATAAAATCCATACACATCCACTAATACAATTAAAATATTGGCTCTACACTCCACTAATACAACTACATACTACACATTAGATAATAATACTCATTACGTGCAAAAAGCAATGAGCTCTCTTAGGGAGACGGAGGGAGTAACTTAATGTACAAAAGTGATTACATACATGCATCATGGACAGATTAACAACACACCACTTTTTTAATCAACAAATTTGCTAGCATCAACTTAAAATCCAACATCAAATTCTTCAATAATAAATGTTTAAGGTTTATGAAATGAGATCATTGGGCGATTTTCTTTAGGTTTAAAGATAAGAAATAGGAGTATAAATCAAACCAATTACTTACAGGGTTTAAGTCTTGAAAGTGTTACCTTCGTACCATAAATGTTTGCATACTATTTTATGCACGTATATTAAGAAAAGTGATAATTTTTAGGAGTATTATGATATTTTTTGTAATAAATAAATGATAAAATATGTTAGGCGTGTTAGGTAAATGTGATTTTTTTTTGTAAATAAAGTGTATGAAAAATGATGATTGTGTTTGACTTTTTTTTTTTTTTTTTAGGAAAATGCAAACTTTTGTGGGACAACCCAAAATGAAATGTGTGTCATCTGAAATGGGCCGGGAGTAATATTCAACAAGAGTTAGCATTAAATTTACTCAAACTTGACACGTTATGCAAGACTTCTTTTATGGTTTGTCATAATTAGGACAAATCTTGAACAAAATAGGAAAATCAAATACTCAGAATTTCTTATCTGCATATGGCAATTAGCTTCGGGCCAGTCATTCTCTTCTGCCTACCCTATTCATACATAACATGATGGATTGTTTAAGAGAAATATGTAGTGATTTTCTTTCTTGCTGCCATATGCTCATTCATTCTGCTTCAAACCTTATAATCTTCAACTGTAATCTCGATATTATCTTCACACAACAAGGGTATTGAATCGGTTGTAAAAGTAGACCAGTTTTGATCTTCATCATATATTGCAACTTGGGCTGATTGAGGTTGTCGACTAGGAAGTCGGAGGTGCTCCACTTGACCTTCTAGCATTTTCACCACTTCATTCATCGAAGGGCGGTCACTTGGGCTTATCTGTATGCACCACAATGCCACAATTGTCATCTTCTTAGCAATTTCCCGATCAATATCATTGTAGCCTTCATCAATATTTCCAAACTCAATGTCCTTGTCTTGATCAAAATGGTCGTATATCCAACAAGGGAAATACTTGGTGGAAGTTTGGTTGTCTCCCCTGAAATCTCTATTCAGGCCAACCATTTCTATTAGTAACATTCCAAAGCTATAGACATCAGCCTTGTAAGAGACCTCACCAATGCCCCTGTTGATGAGTTCAGGAGCCACATAACCTATTGTTCCCTTAACTGCTGTCATGGTCACCCTATTTTTCTCAGTGGAGTAAAACTTTGCTAGACCAAAATCAGCGATTTTTGGAGTAAAACTATGATCAAGAAGTATATTGTGAGGCTTGATGTCAAAATGCAATATTTGAATGTCACACCCTTGGTGCAAATACTTAATCCCTCGAGCCACCCCAATTGCAATCTCGTATTTCTTCTCCCAACTCAAGTAGTTAGTTGTTTCTCGAGTAAAGATGTACTTGTCTAGGGATCCATTCGTCATGTAATCAAATATAAGGACACGTTTGGATCTTTCAGCACAATATCCAACTAGATTGACAACGTTTACATGATGGATCCGGCCAATGGTTGCAATTTCATTCATGAAATCTTTGTCATTTCCTCTGGAATTTTTGAGTAGTTTTACAGCCACATCATAGCCACTTCGAAGCTTTCCTTTGTATACAGAACCATAACCTCCTTGGCCCAGTTTATCCCGAAAACCTCTAGTCATCTTTTTTATGTCGCCGTAAGAGTATCTTATAGGCATGAGGCGGTTGTCACTTTGAAGGAAGTTTTCTATTGCATTAAATCTCGACAAATGCCTTGTTCGGAACTTGTGGATGAAAAACCAGAGTACAATGGGAAATACAATGATGAATCTTGCTGAAAAAAAGAGCCCTGCCAAGAGGGGGTAAAAAAGAAGCTTGAGTGTCTACTATGACTCTCAAATTCTTGTCGTCTTTAAACAGCGTAGAGAGAAAAAAAAAACTTGAGTTGAACGCTGTTTTATAAAGTATCATGAAAGT
This sequence comes from Pogostemon cablin, assembly GCA_023678885.1. Classification (NCBI taxonomy): domain Eukaryota; kingdom Viridiplantae; phylum Streptophyta; class Magnoliopsida; order Lamiales; family Lamiaceae; genus Pogostemon; species Pogostemon cablin. Next base: position 6,277,859 of record CM042991.1, on the reverse strand, counting down.
ACAAAAAGTGCGTACCAATCAAGAGGTAACGACGCGAGATAGGCCCTGCAAGCACACATCGTTTCAATCAAGAAGAAAGAAAAGAGGAATGAATGAAAGGGAGTAAAAGCAGTGCAAGAATTCTTACAGTAGGAATCAAAATACCAATTACTCTCAATATTTATAAAGGCCCAGACAATGATGAATCCAAAGATGATCCTCGCTGCGAGGCTTACTCCAGCAAAAAAGACAGCTGAAATGTTTTGTCCATGAATATAATTAGAAGTGTTCACTTAATCATTAGAGAAATCACAAAATCCATGTAGCCAGGCATACCTAAGATGAGAAGAAGAAGTAGAATAAAGGCTTCAAATGGGCCCGATCCTAAGTATTGATGAATTTTGCAAAAACCAGTGTAAGAGAAGATAAACATTAACATTATATTATAGGCGAGATGCATTAGTTAATTCATACCGCCAGGTCCTTTGGGAGACCACTTTATATTATCTGCATTTCCAGAAGAATAGAGAGGGTTAATAGCATAAGCAACGGATTAGGAGAAACTATTGAAGGAAAATTAATTGCTCACCCCAGGCTGCTTCAAGCTTTGCACGCAGACCGTGGCGGCAAGTTGGTACTCCCTTATTGTCAGAAGGACAATTCCAATCTCCGTTGCAATATCTACAGTTACGAGACCCGAACCAAAGGAATTGAAATCCGTAGAGCAGGGAGTGATGAATCTCAGAGAGTGAGGGCGATTCGCTGCTAAAATTCCAGGATGTGAACCCTATCCCATCTAGTGTGCAGCTAAAGGGAAAATCTACAACCCTCATGTCCCCCACCTGGAAGTAAGTATGGCCTCTGGAATTAGCACAATTGGTGGGCAAGAAGCCCGAAGAATTATTTAACGGATTAGGGCACCGAATTATATTAATCGGCCATGCGAAGAAGTAATTATAGCCCCAGGGGAGGTAGCCGGATAAAGAAGAGGTGGGAAAAGAGCAGACGTCGTCGTTTTCAATGGATGCATCAACCAGGGTGACTGTGTAATAGTCGTAATCGATTGCTTTCACTCTGTACTTGTGCACCGAGTTGAGATAATAAACTGCGGTCACATTGTTTTCGCAATCCAGCTCAAAAATTGGATTACCGCACTGCTGGGGGTCAGTCCTGAGTCGGAAAGGGTAGCTGATGTTGGCGATGCTGCCGCAGGATGAACCCCTGCAGATATCACCATCCTTCCCCTGCTTTACTGCATCGCATCTTCCAACCATAATCACCACTAAAATTATCAACACATCTCCACCAACAAAATCCTTACTCATCTTCCTCTCCTTATCATCAACCTTAATTTCAATCAATCAACACCAAAATCGTCTCGGTAAACCCTGCTTTTTTATTTATTCACGCCGACGGAATTCACACCCAAACTTTCTGTACGCCAACTTTGACTTGTGCTATTTAAGTCGGATAACAAAATTTCATTATAAAATCTAAGGCAAACACTCTGGTGGGAAGGTATCTCGCCCCCACATGGCCACCTCCGCCTTTAATTTGATTACTTACCGCCCCACCCCTCACAACTGACCATTCTAATTGTTTACTCCCTAAATTTTAATGATTTTTTTTTGCAAAAGTTCCTGCGCCCCGAAGACACGCCGTGTCCCATGTGAACACAACCCCCTCCCCCCTCCGTATCCTATTTAAACCTATGTATTGCTAGGAGGTTTAAATTGCAAAGAGGCACGGTGTCCCCGGAAAAACAAGAGCCTCACTCTTTTTTTTTTTTATTTTAACAAAACAATTGGTAACTTATTATTATTATTTTTTTTAACAAAACAATTGGTAACTTAATTGAGAAGGGTAACCACATACTAATCAAAAGAAAGCACATATTCATTAATTACTGAGAGTGAGGATAACAGGTCAACCTAAAGTATGGTAAAGAAGTCTTACATCAGTTGCTCTCAAAATTTTAATTAAGAAATACTCCAGTATGCTCCTTTGTCTACAAGCCTTTTTAGGTCGCATACAATTTTATAATATATATATATATATATATATATATATATATATATATATATATATATAAAAGTTGGATTAATATTATTTATTTATTTTTTTGTGTTTGGGTAACAAAGTTTTTTATGAGATGAAACATATTAAAGTATGATTATTATATAAATAAAGTATGTTAGTGATACTTAAAGCATTAAGTATATTTTTCTAAAGTATAGTAAATGATGCATTTTAAAGTGTTATAATATAATTTGACTTACTATCAAAATACTTTAACTACTCATAAACATTGACTTACTACCAAAATACTTTAACTACTCATAAACATACTTTACCTATGAGTATATAATAAATATATACTTCCCATAAACATACTTTACCTATGAATATATAATAAATATATACTTTAATACTTCCTCCGTCCGCCGGAAAGATATACATTTTACTATTTTGGGCGTCCGGACAAAAGTATACTCACATTTCTCTTTTTAAATACATGGAACCCACACACATCACTAATACATTTAATATATGGAACTCACACACCCCACTAATGCAATTACCTACTACACATTAAATAATAATACTCCTTCATTCACGTGCAAAAAACAAATGTATACCTTAAGAGCGGACGGAGGGAATAATAGATTGGTCCGTCTCACAATCCGTTTCAAATATTATTTATTTTATTTTACACAAGAGAGCGCCCATTTTTAAATTATACTATATCTGGATAATTATTATTCATTATTTTTATTGATTTATTTATTTTATGTGTTTAGTAATTGTACAAGTTTTATGTTTGGATAATTATTACTCCTATTCACTATTTTTTTTAAAAAATAAATAAATATATTTAAAATTTACAATTATAGAGGTTTGATTAATGTCAAACCGATGATATGAGGTCTTAAATTTTAACATTGTTGAAAAATAATAGAAGTATTTAACAACAATCGCATTAAATTTTCACAAAATTGTCATTTCATTTAAGACTTCTTTTCTTTTTGCTAATTGGGGAAAATTTTGAACATAGGAGAAGGAAAATCAAATACTCTGGTTTTCTAACAACATAGGGCAATTAACAGCTTGCCAGCCATTCTACTCAGCCTACCTTACCCATACACAATCTGATGGCTTGTTTAAGAAAAATACGTCACGATTTTCTTGCTTACATAAACTCATCCTTACTCTTCAAACTTTTAATCTTCAACTGTAATCTTGATATTATCTTCACATATCAAGGATGTTGAATTGGTTGGATTAGTAGACCAGCTTTGATCTTCATCACTTACTGCAACTTGGGCTGATTGAGGTTGTCGATTAGGAATTTGGAGGTGCTCCACTCGACTTTCTAGCATTTTCACTACTACATTCATCGAAGGGCGGTTACCTGGACTCATCTGTATGCACCACAATGCCACTATTGTCATCTTCTTAGCAATTTCACGATTACTGTCGTCTTCATCAATATTTTCAAACTCAATATCCTTGTCTTGATCAAAGCTGTCGTATATCCAACATGGGAAATACTTGCTAGAATTTTGGTTGTCTCCACTCATGTTTCTGTTTAGGCCAACCATCTCTATCAGCAACATTCCAAAGCTATAGACATCAGCCTTGTAAGAGACCTCATCAATGCCTCTATTGATGAGTTCAGGAGCAACATAACCTATTGTTCCTCTAACTGTAGTCATGCTCACCATATTTTTCTCTGTGGAGTAAAATTTTGCTAGACCAAAATCAGTGATTTTTGGAGTGAAACTATGATCAAGTAGTATGTTGTGAGGTTTGATGTCAAAATGCAACATCTGGATGTCACACCCTCTGTGCAAATATTCAATCCCTCGAGCCACCCCAACTGCAATCTCGTATTTCTTCTCCCAACTCAAGTAATTAGTTGTTTCTCGATTTAAGATGTACTTGTCTAGGGAACCATTCGGCATGTAATCAAATATGAGGGCACGTTTGGATCTTTCAGCACAATATCCAACTAGACTGATAACATTTACATGATGGATTCGGTTGCAATTTCATTCATGAAATCTTGGTCATTTCCCCTGGAATTTTTGAGTACTTTTACGGCCACATCATAGCCGCTTCGAAGCATTCCTTTGTACACAGAACCATAACCTCCTTGGCCTAGTTTATCCCGAAAACCTCTAGTCATCCTTTTTATGTCGCCATAAGAGTATCGCATCGGCATGAGGCGGTTGTCACTTTGTAGAAAGTCTTCTATTGCATCAAACCTCGACATATGCCTCGTTCGAAACTTGTAGATGAAATACCAGATGACTCGAGGAAATACAATGATGGATCTTACTGAAATGAAAAGCCCTGCCAAGACAGTAAAAATAAAAATAAAAAAATCATGAGTGCCAGCTATGGTTCTCCATTTATAAGCAATGTCATGGAAACATAAAAAGTGCGAACCAATCCAGAGGTAACGATACGAGATATGCACTGCAAGCAAGCATCATTTCAATCAAGGAAAGTGGAACAAACATAAGGGAAGAATTAAAAAGATGAAGCAGTTCAAGAATGAATTCTTACAATGTGTATAATAATACCAATCACTCTCAATATATATAAAGCCCCATACACAGATGAATCCAATGATGATCCTTGCTGCGAGGCTTATTCCGGCAAAGAGGTCAACTGTAATGTTAATGTTGTCCACCAATTTAATTAGACGGTTAGAAAAAAATGGAAAAGCATCTAACAGGAGGCATACCTAAGATGAGAAGAAGAAGTAGGATAATCGCTGGAGCCGATCCTGAGTATTGAGGGATTTTGCAAGAAAAGATAAGTAATAATAGAATATTACAGAGAGAGAAATGTAGTAGTAGAAGAGAGCATTAAGTAATTCATACCGCCTGCTCCTCTGGGGCAATGCTTTATATTTTCTGCAATTCCATAAGGAGAAGAGTTAATCTTGATTGAAATGATTGAAGGAAGATTAATTTAATTACTCACCCAGACTGCTTCAAGCTTTCCACGAAGACCGTGGCTGCAAGTTGCTACTTCCTCACCGTCTTGAGGACACTTCCACTTTCCATAGCAATTTAAACACCGGGGTTGGGGTTGGGGTTGGGGTTGGTCCTGCTTCTGCTCATTCTCCTGGAACCAAAGGATTTGAAATCCATAGAGCAGGGAGCGATGGATCTCGGAGAGTGAGGGTGATACGCTGCTAAAATTCCAGGATGTGAAGGCTATCCCATCTAGTGTGCAGTCGTAGGGGAAATCTGTGACATTCATCATGAGGCCCAGCTTGATATAAGTATGGCCTCTGGAATTTGCACAGTTGGTGGGCAAGAGGCCGGGAGAAGGATTAGGGCACCCAAATACATTGATTTGTCTTTCTAACGATATATATTTGTTAAGAATAGATCATGCATGCACAAGCTTGCATGTTTTTTGGAGTGATTCGACCAAGGTTCGACCGGAAGATAGGGTCGAACCATGAGTGGCGTGGTCGAACCAATGAAATTCAGAACATGGCAATGATTCGACCTAGGTTCGACCAGAAGGTATGGTCGAACCATAAGTGTCGTGGTCGAAACAATGATAAAACTGTAACAAAATTGTGGTTCGATCAGGGTTCGATCAGGATTCGACTTGGCATCAGGTCGAATCAATATGCTGCATGTCAGTTTGGATCAGTGTGAAGAACGGTTGATAGATTGATGACTTGGCAAGATTCTTGAGTTGTTGTTAGGTCAGTTACAACCGCATGCAACTAGAAAAAACACGTGGGAAGCTTGCTGGTAGTTATGCATGCATAGTAATGATAAAAGGAGCAGCAACTCACATCAATCATGATCATCTCTTCCATATCAGTTTAGTGAAAGATTAGGGTTTCATAGAAGTTTAAGTTTTCAGTCTTCATCATCCTTTAAGCTTGTAACCATCTCATCATCATAGTGATTCAATTCTCCCAAAGTGGATGTAGATCTTTAAGATCGAACCACTATACTTCCTTGTGTTTTTATAGTTTTAGTTTCATAATTGTTTGATACAATTCGAGAGAGAAAAGAGAGGAAGATAGAGAGTGCAAGTGAGATCAAAGTTAAGTTCTATTTGCTACTTTCACAAGAATTGGCGCCGTCTGTGGGAAGCCAAGAAGAAGAAGCAGTGGAGAAGAAGATCAAATGGTGACTACTAAGTTTGATATTGAGAAGTTTATAGAGAAGGCAGACTTCAGTCTGTGGAGGATGAAGATGGAGGCGATCTTGATCCAACAAGGATTATCAGATGCAATCAAACCACTTCCTGAGGTGGATCAAACCGCAGCAGTTGATGCAGTTGCCATTGCAGCTGATCAAGAACAGCAATCAAAGGCTAGAAGTGCTTTGATTTTGTGCCTTGGAGACAAAGCTCTGAGGGAAATCTCAAAGGAAGCTACAGCCAGAGGTGTATGGAAGAAATTGGAGGAGCTGTACATGGTTAAAAGTTTGGCCAACCGTTTTTTCATGAAGCAAAAACTATACTCCTTCAAAGTATCAGAAGATAAGTCAATTATTGGTCAATTAGATGAGTTTAACAAGATCATTGATGATCTTGAAAATATTGATGTGGCTCTGTCATCTGAAGACAAAGCTGTCATCCTCATGTCAGCCCTTCCTAAATCTTTTGAAGGGTTAAGAAATACTCTTCTGTTTGCTAATGCTGAGGCAATCACACTTGAACAAGTCTTGCTGGCAATTAAGGCAAAGGTTCTTCATAAGAATCCAGATCAACAGGTGATGAGTGTGTAAATTCACAAGTTTGGCGCTATGTTTTGTGCTAGTTTTGGAGAGTTTTGATGTGGAAATAGGTGGAAAACCTATATATATTGCGAATTAGCATGAATCAGGTGTTAGTGGAGCTATTTGAGTGTTTTCTTAGCAAAAACGGAGTGAAAGAGCCAAGAATCGAAGAGACGGAGTCGAAGCCACGCGAACCGCCCAAGAATTAGGTGGGTTCGACCTGGTTGGAGGAGGGTTCGACCTCTCCAGCAGGTCGAACCAACGTTGCTGAGCTTGCAGAGATGGATTCGACCACGACTCGAGTGGTTCGACCTGTCTATCAGGTCGAATCGTGGTCGAACCAGTTCGCGGAAAAGAGGATTCGACCACGACATTCTAGTTCGACTTGCCAGTTGGTCGAATTGGGAGCGAGAGTTGTCCAGTGATGAGGTTCGACCTGGGGTTCGACCAAGGCCTAAGTGGTTCGACCTGTCCAGAAGGTCGAACCTGTGCAGAATTCTTCCAGTAGCGGGGTTCGACCTGGGGTTCGACCTGTGGCCAGTTGTTCGACCTGTTTGATGTGGTTGAACCTATGCACGAGAACTTACCTTATCCGGATTTTCGAGGCCGAAACGCGTGAGATCACTTAGAAAGCCCATTCCAAGCCCTAGAGACGTGATTACAAGTATAAAAGGAGGCTCATACAGAGAATGAAGGGAGTTTTTGATTATCAATCATAAGAGAAACAAGAGTAGAGGTAGTGATCCATCCGGAGGGCTGTGACAGAGGTTCACTGAAGGTTCAAGTAAGAATGATCAATCTAACCATGATTGTTCCTAGATCAATCATGGGCTAGAACCACCTTGGTAGTTCTAGGGTTATGAAAGTTTCATGATGTAATTCGTATTTCGTGTGTAAAACTCCGTACAACACTACATGTGGTTTGTTTTATATAAGATTGCATATTTAATCCATACTCATAGTCGTTTTGTGCATCAATGATCGTTGTGTAGAGTCTGAATACATAACATGGTTATTGATTGAGTGCGTTCACTACTGAGCAGGGTTTATTGTTATAATTCTAAGTGAAGGGATTCCGAAGTCTTATTAGAACTGTCTTATATGAATATTCATGAATTGAATTAAATTCGGGTTGATGAATAGGATGAAGAGTATAACTTTATAGTACCTAAAAAGGGAGATCAAATCGGGTTAGATTCTAAACGTAGAAGATAATTGATTATGATAGTACCTAGAAAGGGGGGTGAAGTATATCTCTTGCTCCAAGGGTATTCACACGTGTCAAAAGCATATTTACTTGTGTCTATAGAGTAAACTTGCATGGTCTAGTGATGCGTCCATAAACCATAGGGCAGAGTCGGACACCATCACATGAAAATACGAATTGCTAGTGAAACTGGATGACCCGACGAACTACCTATTATTCTTATTGATCACAACTCACTTTTCTCTACTCTTGCTATTTCTTTTTGCTATTTTGATTAGAAGTTATTATCCATTAAACCTTTACAATTACCAAACATAGTCTAAAATATACTAGAAGATAACGAAATTGATATTTAACCGTCCCTTGGGTTCGATATTGTAACTTGGTCATCTTCGCGACTACAATTGATATCCTTATACTTGAGTATTAATTTGTGTGTTGAGAAAACCCCTATCAACAGGCTGTTGCAGAAGGTTTACTAGCAAAGAAACAGAATCATTGGAACAAGAATAATAACAAGAACAACCATGCTGGTAAAAGGAAGCCAGAAAAGAGTATTGGTGCTCCATCAGATGAAGAAGAGAATAAGAATTGCTTCCACTGCAACAAGCCTGGACACTTCAAGAAACAATGTTTCAAGTGGAAAGCAATAGTAGCAAAGAAGATAGCTGAAAATGGAGGAAATAAGAGGCCTCATGCAAATCAGGTAACAACTAATCAAGTTGGTCAAGATGCTGATTTCATTGAAGCTATGTCAGTTTGTTCTAGTTCAGTGTCAGAAGAGTGGGTTATGGATTCTGGATGCACTTTTCACATGACTTCTAGAAAAGATTGGTTTACTGAATTAAGGTCTCAAGATGAAGGATCAGTCATGTTAGGTGATGATCATACATGTAAGATTGAAGGAATAGGTTCTGTCAAACTTAAAATGTTTGATGGAAGAATCAGGTTGCTAACAAATGTCAGATATGTACCAAGTTTGAGGAGAAATCTAATGTCTCTTGGAATGTTAGTTTCTCAAGGTTATGAGTGTCATTTAAAGGGGGAAACACTTACTGTCATAAAGGGAAAATCAGTAGTTATTAAAGGTTTTAAGAGGTCTGATATGTACTTCTTAGAAGGTTCTGTTGTGACAGGTCAGAGTAATGCAACTAAGGATGATGGTAGTGTTAAGTGTTGGCATGGAAGGCTTGGTCATATAAGTGAAAGAGGCTTGCAAGAACTTGCAAGACAGGGACTGCTTGAGATCAGTTCAACCTGCAAGTTAGATCAGTGTGAAGCTTGTATATTGGGTAAGTCTAAGAGGTTAAAGTTTGGTGCAGCTGAACACAACACCAAAGCAAGGTTAGAATACATTCACTCTGATCTTTGGGGGCCTTCCAAGACCTCAACAATGGGAGGTGGAAGGTATTTCATATCATTCATTGATGACTACTCAAGAAAGGTATGGGTAAGAATTTTAAAGACCAAGGATGAAGCATTATCAGCCTTTTAAGGTTTGGTTGACAGAGATAGAACTTCAGACTGGAGATAAGGTTAAGTGTTTAAGGACAGACAATGGGCTTGAGTTTGTGTCAAATGAATTCAACAAGTTTGTCAAGAAAAGGGTATTAAAAGGCACAAAACTGTACCAGGGACTCCACAACAGAATGGGGTGGCTGAAAGAATGAATCAGACACTTCTTGCAAGGGTAAGATGCATGATGAGCAGTGGAGGATTCTCAAAAGGCTTCTGGGGTGAGTTGGTATCAACAGCAGCCTATTTGATCAATCTTTCTCCTTGTACAGCCCTTAAATTCAAACCACCTGAACAAGTATGAGCTGGAAGGATACCAGATTACAATTATTTAAGGGTGATAGGTTGCCAGGTGTACTCACATCAGAAGCAAGACAAACTTGATCCAAGGGCTATCAAGTGTGTACTTGTTGGTTATCCAAAAGAGGTAAAAGGTTATAAACTGTGGTGTTATGAAACTAACAAGTTCATTGTTAGTAGGGATCTAACATTCAATGAGGATATGATGCCATTGTTTGACAGAGGTGCTGAGAAATCCACCATTACAGATAAGTGTGAGTTTGAGGTGGAGCTTGAGGATAAGACAGTAGTACAGCAGGATCAAAATCAGGAGAATAATAATATGCATGAAGAGAATGCTGAAGAAGAGAGAGCTGAGGGTTCTAGTTCAAATGAAAGAAGAACTTTAAGCAGCTATCAATTAGTTAGAGACAGACTGAGGAGACAAATTAGGACATCTGTTAGATACATAGAGGTTGACACTGTGTCATATGCACTCTATGTAGCTTCAGACATTGACATCTATGAGCCAAGAACTTATTCAGAGGCAATATCAGGTAAGGACAGTGTCAAGTGGCTGGATGCAATGGAAGAAGAGCTACTGTCATTAAAGAAGAATAACACTTGGGTAATTATTGACAAGCCTGCAGATCAGAAGCTTGTAGGTTGTAAGTGGATTTACAAGAAGAAACCAGTGACAAATAAAGAAGGAGGGATAAGGTTTAAGGCAAGACTTGTAGCAAGAGGTTTTTCACAGCAAGAAGGAGTTGATTATAATGAGATCTTCTCACCAGTAGTGAAACATTGCTCAATAAGGATCTTGCTGTCATTGGTCAATCAGTTTGATTTGGAATTACATCAAATGGATGTAACAACAGCTTTTTTGCATGGAAATTTAGAGGAAATGATCTATATGAAGATTCCTGAAGGTGTTAGTTTAAAAGGTGCAGATTCAAAGGCTTGTTTGCTACTTAAGTCATTGTATGGACTGAAGCAAAGTCCAAGGCAGTGGTACCTCAGGTTTGATGATTACATTACATCAAATGGTTTTGTCAGAAGCAAGTATGATAGTTGTGTATACATAAGATGCAAGGATGGATATTATACTTATCTACTGCTATATGTAGATGATATTTTGATAGCATGCAGAGATATGATGGGAATTAATACAGTAAAGGATACCTTGAGGAAGGAGTTTGACATGAAAGATCTTGGTGAAGCAAGAATGATACTTGGCATGCAAATTGAAAGAGACAGATCAGCTGGTCAATTAAAATTGTTACAAGAGTCTTACTTGGATAAGGTTCTTAAAAGGTATAACATGGATCTCTGTAAGAGTGTTTCAATACCAGTTAAGCAAGGTTTAAGTCTGTCATCAACTCAAGGACCTCAAACAGATAAAGAAAAGGCAGAAATGAGCAATATACCATATGCAAGTGCTGTTGGTAGTTTGATGTATGCAATGGTATGTTGCAGGCCAGACTTAGCTTATGTTATGAGTGTGATCAGTAGGTTTATGAGCAATCATGGTCTTATACATTGGAATGCAGTAAAGTGGTCACTCAGATACATCAAAGGAACTATATCAGTTGGTTTAAAATTTCAGAAACAAGGTACTTGGAACAGAGCTGTTATTGGCTATGTGGATGCAGACTATGCAGCAAATCTTGATACAAGGAAGTCAATAACAGGCTATGTGTTCAATTTGTTTGGTACAACAATAAGTTGGAAGGCTACACATCAACACATTGTAGCACTTTCAACCACAGATGCGGAATTCGTTGCTCTAACAGAAGCAATCAAAGAGGGTGTTTGGTTAGTTGGAATTTTGGGAGAGTTTGGTGTTCAACAAGACACTATTGAAGTGTTTTGTGATAATCAAAGTGCTGTACATCTCTCAAAACATCAGGGATATCATGAGAGGACTAAACACATTGATGTAAGACTTTACTATATAAGGGACATGATTGAGGAAAAGTTGGTGACTGTCAAGAAGATTAAGACATCAGAGAACCCTGCTGATGCTTTTACTAAAGCTCTACCAGTTCAGAAGTTTGAGCTGTGTAAGAGTCTTATTGGTCTCCAATAAACAAGGTGAAGAAAGGTGAGCTGCAGCCTATAAGTGCAGCAAGGTGGAGAAGTGTATTACTTATGGTGATGCGTGGTCTAAGGTGGAGATTTGTTAAGAATAGATCATGCATGCACAAGCTTGCATGTTTTTTGGAGTGATTCGACCAAGGTTCGACCGGAAGATAGGGTCGAACCATGAGTGGCGTGGTCGAACCAATGAAATTCAGAACATGGCAATGATTTGACCTAGGTTCGACCAGAAGGTATGGTCGAACCATAAGTGTCGTGGTCGAATCAATGATAAAACTGTAACAGAATTGTGATTCGATCAGGGTTCGATCAGGATTCGACTTGGTATCAGGTCGAATCAATATGCTGCATGTCAGTTTGGATCAGTGTGAAGAACGGTTGATAGATTGATGACTTGGCAAGATTCTTGAGCTGTTGTTAGGTCAGTTACAACTGCATGCAACTAGGAAAAACACGTGGGAAGCTTGCTGGTAGTTATGCATGCATAGTAATGATAAAAGGAGCAGCAACTCACATCAATCATGATCATCTCTTCCATATCAGTTTAGTGAAAGATTAGGGTTTCATAGAAGTTTAAGTTTTCAGTCTTCATCATCCTTTAAGCTTGTAACCATCTCATCATCATAGTGATTCAATTCTCCCAAAGTGGATGTAGATCTTTAAGATCGAATCACTATACTTCCTTGTGTTTTTATAGTTTTAGTTTCATAATTGTTTGATACAATTCGAGAGAGAAAAGAGAGGAAGATAGAGAGTGCAAGTGAGATCAAAGTTAAGTTCTATTTGCTACTTTCACAAGAATATTGGTAAGAATGACCGAGTGCTTGGCCGGAAAAAGAATTGGTTGGAAAAGAGCAGGTGTCGTTGTCGTCAATGGAAGCATCAACCAGGGTGATGGTGTGGTTGTCGTAATCGATTGCTTCCACTATGTACTTCTGCACCGAGTTGAGATACAAAACTGCGGTCACGTTGTTTTCGCAGTCCAGCTCAAAATCGGATTTACTGCACTGCTGCGGATCATTCTTCAGTCGGAAAGGGAAGCTGATGTTGTTGATACTGCCGCAGGACGAACCCCTGCAAATATCACCATCCCTCCTCTGCTCCACTGCATCACTTCCTCCAACCATAATTACTACTATAATTATCAACGCACATCTTATCCCACTCATCTTTATCTCCTCATCATCACCCTTCATTTCAATCTACACCAAAATCAACACTCAGTTTTTAAAGTATTTATTTATTTATTTATTCACGCCGACGAAAGAACACGCAATGATAATAATTTTTACAAAAATTAAAATCGAAATTAATATCGAGTAGAGGGCATTTTCATTATTAACCCTATCATTTTACTTACATACCCCCAGTTATATTCACACACATTTAAAAAATCAAGTTACCCTTATAGAACTACACCCACTACATATTCAATTCATTCCCCCCACGACTAAACAAAAAAGCAAATTGAAAATACACCCACCCACACATTCATTATGCAATTTTTTGAGGAAAAAAAAAAGAGGGGAAAGAAGGAAAAGAAGAGAAGATTAGAGTAAAAGTAGACCCAAGGGAAGAGACCCATCATAACTCAGCAACGTGGCTAGTAAACGATCACATTTTCAATTTGTATTTTAAGATTGTAGGATTTAATATTAGGAGTGAAATGATGCCAAATATGTTGAGTTTTGTTGTGGAAAATATCGTGGGTAGCATGACCATCAACGTAGTCAGAAAAATCGAATTGGACAGATTATAAGTCAAAGTCGATTGATGAAACCCCGTTCGACCCTGGTCTGCCACTCATTTGATGTCTGTTCGACTAGCACTGGTCGAAGCTTACTTCTTGCGTTCAACCATTAGCGGTCAAACAAAACTCATTCTGCAGGTCGATAGTGATCGAAAAGTATGTTTTGTAATATGTAGTGCACTATGTTTTAGGGGTGTTCTACTAATTTAATTTTTAAATTTATTATTTAAAAAATAAAATGGATGTACGTTAGTAAATCAGTGTGTGAATAGTCAACGCCTTTTCATTATTTTGGGTATTTTTAAATTTTACACTAGGGGAAAAAAAGAATTTTATTAAATTTGATTGGGCACGCAGCAAACCACCCTTTTTTATTCGTAATTTTCATTTTGTGAGGTAAGTGACAATAAGAATTGATATTATTTTTAATATAGTAAAATAAATTATAGTACTCCTCTGTCCTATAATAAGTGTCTTACTTTTTGTTTTCGTCCGTCCCACAATAAGTGTTACCACTCAAAAAAGGAAAATTCACATTAACCAACAACCTCAAAAGTTATTTTAATTTCAAAAATATTATTCTCACCTAATGTAGTGCACTGTGTTTGGGATGACCGCAGTGCGGCGGGTCATTCCTCAGTCGGAAAGGGTAGCTGATGTTGGTGATGCTGCCGCAGGATGAAGCCCTGCAGATATCAGCTGCATCACTTGTTGTTCCAACCATAATCACCACTACGATTATTATCAACACACTCCAACATCCACCCACTAAATTCTCACTCATCTTCTATCTCAACCCCTAAATCATCATCCAATGCCTTCAACGCTATCTTTTGTTGGGTATATTTGAGTTTCGGTATAATATGTTGACTTAAAAACATATGACAAAAAAATAAGAACGGAATTTGAGTCGAGTCAAGAGTTACACTCTTTCTCCTTAAGACTAAATTGCCCCGCTCTGGTGCTTACGGTTCGATGATAATCATCTCCAAGATACAACGACTCACATCTTGCGATATTAGTAGCACTACAAATCACAAAATACGGCAAACCAACCGATATTATGAACTCACCTTAGGAGTAGGACGACATAAAAAATATTAGAGACCAATACTCTAAAACGTTTTCGGAATCGATCAAATACTTCGAAATTATTCGAGTTCGGAGTCAAGTTCAAGTTCAGAGTAAAGGATTATGGAATGGGAGGGCCTATTTATAGATTTCAAGGCGTCTTTACGTGAAATAATGCGACCGTTGGATTAAATTTTGAATTCAAATTCATATGTCTTTTAATGAAAAGACGCACCTTATTCAACAATCACAACCTTTGTTCGCACTTATTCATAGACACACTTTAATCTAATAGACACCATTTTAAGATTACTTTTCCATTCACCTAAAATTTCCAACAATCCCCACATGAATGGATAAAGTCAACTGAAAAGACTAAGACACGGGAGACTGACAATAAAGTGAGTTCAAGCGAAAAGATATTACATCGAGATGGTAGCTTCCGGCTTTGAACCTTCCCTAGTTGAATACTATCGGACATACTCACAGTTTAGTGGACGCGATGCCTTGAACTACTCTACTTTTGTGTATGACTAGACAACAATACCAACATAATACCTCTCCTAATACCTTTGGTTCTCATGGTTGTGTCCATTTCGGCCGTGGACCATATCTTGGATTCATAAGCGCTTCATTGAGGCGGCCCGTCCTCGCACTTACATAGGTGACCTCTTATCAAGTGTATCATGTCATACCCCACTTTTATTAGGTATAAGAGTCATTAAAAGCTTTTATGCTTATCCTTACCATACGTCAACATGTTCATTTACACTTGATTTGTCTCAAGGAATGAATAATTTATTTATTTCAAGTGCACATCTGAACAAAAATAACTTAGTTGTCTCATTGAACCAAGTTTGTGGGATCTCCACTCATCATGGTTGAATTGCAGCTATAAATGTTCTTTAATGTGTGGCTTTTTATTCAATTCCTCTTAGACATGCAACATATTTGATCTCCATTTAAGTTTTATTACGGATCCGTTTAATTTTCTTGAGATCAGTTGCCTTAGACCAACTTAACTTTAGGGGCTAAGCCCTCAACTAATAACCCCACATTTAAATGTCTAGGGGCATTTTCCCCCACATTTAAATGTTTCCTGGGGCTTTCCCCATATTAGGGTCAATTGGCCTTTCTTTTAAAATAATTAATCAATCAATCGATTGAAATAACTGTTTGAATTTATTCATCACTTTTCAAGTCCAAACTTTATATAGTTTTTAACTATAATTGCAATTACTCTTGTCAATGATATAACTTTTCATGAAGAGACATCCCTTCATCAAGGGATACGATTTTTCATAAAGAGATTCATCTCTTCATCAAGGAGACATATCTCTTCACCAAGAGACATACCCTTATATGAAGAGACACAACTCTTCTCCAATAGACATGACCCTTCATATAAAGGACACCGTTTTTTTTATCAAGAGATTCAACTCTTAATGAAGAGACATAACCCTTCATGGAGGGACACGACTCTTGACGAAAAGACACAACTCTTCTTCAAGAAATACATCTTTTCATAAGAAGATACCTCTTTACCGAAGAAGATACATATTTTTCAAGAAGAGATACAACTCTTCACCCAAAATCATCTCATTTTCAACTTACATTTTGCAAAACGTGACCTTTCACACGAATGGTTGTCGGTTCATCTCAAATTCATAATTTATTCAATATATTAAGAATAACCACAGAGATCAATGGCACAAAATTCAAATAATGTTGGATAAGACACCACTAACAATTACAAAACTCACATAATGTTGGCTAAGAGTAAGACGCCAACACTCAGTTAATTGGCCATATTAACACTTTGCATCGCTATATATTTTCTCATAAAATATTTTTCCAATTAATTTTGGAAATTCAAATTGAAGTCCACTGCATGCAAATTTTCTTTTTAAAACATTGTAACCAATTGATATGGCATTTATTCAAACATATCCACGTAAATGCCATTCACAATTTAAATCATGTCCATGATACACGGATATCATTACTATTATTTATTTTTGAATTAACATATTAAATTCAAATTAATGTTAGTTAGGACACCAAACGTAGCAAACATTTGTCAAATTGCTAACTGTCTTTTTCATTTTAAATATTAGGAAACCGCTTTCTCCCTTTCATGAATTCTCTCTATATTTATCATTAATTAATATTTTAATTAACATGGAAAATTCAATATAAAATATCCCCGCAGGCCGCATGCAGTTATTCATTGAATCAACACCTCATATTACAAGAATAACTTTTTTCACTTCTTTATATAATCAGAAAATAAATTCAATATATCTACGCAACATGATTTTCACTTAAATTCAATCAATGCATAACAACAACATTGCCGAGTGAGGATGCGTAAATAGTAATAAAAGTTTGAGTATGTAATCTTCTTTAATATCCTTTTTAGTCAGCCATACTTATACCGGAGCCATGAGCAAAATTTTGTCTTAAGGTTATTGGGTATATTTGAGTTTCGGTATAATATGTTGACTTAGAAAAATATGACAGAAAAATAAGGACGGAATTTGAGTCGAGTCAAGAGTTACACTCTTTCTCCTTAAGACGAAATGGTCCCGCTCTGGTGCTTACGGTTCGATGGCAATCATCTCCAAGATACAACGACGCACATCTTGTGATATTAGTAGCACTACAAATCACAAGATACGGCGAACCAACCGATATTATGAACTCATCTTAGGAGTAGGACGACATAAAAATATTAGAGACCAAGATTTTAAAAACGTTTTCGGAATCGATCAAGTACTTCGAAATTATTCGAGATCGGAGTCAAGTTCAAGTTCAGAGTAAAGGATTATGGAATGGGAGGACCTATTTATAGATTTTAAGGCGTCTTTACGTGAAATAATGCGATCGTTGGATTAAATTTTGATTTCAAATTCATATGTCTTTTAATGAAAAGACGCAACTTATTCAACAATCACAATCTTTGTTCGCACTTATTAATCTAATAGACACCATTTTAAGATTATTTTTCCATTCACTTAAAATTTCCAACCGCTTTCACTATATTAATTAACTCAAGTGATTGAGATTTGAGAGGACAGTGCGTGAATAAGTAATTCACCGCACTTTTATTTATTGTAACTGCTAAGAATATTAAGGAAAAGGAATTTTTCTTTATCAATATTTAAACTATATTTTATTTACAAATAAGCTATAATTAAACTTATTTTATCTAATATTAATAAATTTCCTAATCCATTTCATATAATCACAGATGAGAAACTTCGTCTAAGAAAACATGTTTTACTACATAATTTTATATATTCTTTTAATAAATATACATTTTGAAATAAAAAATAAAATAAAAAGTGTCTGATTGGAGTGTCAATCTTATTTATTTTATTATAATAAAATTAAAAATTTTAGCATGGGACTAATAAAATAAAAAGAAGAAGGTGGTAAAGTATAAAAAATCGACTTATTAATTTTCTTGTTGACGGAATTGGTTCGAACCCAACTTTGACCCTTTTCGCATAGGACTAATAACGCATGAACATAACGCTCGGAAGATTCAGTGTGGTTTTCGCGTGAGATATTTCTATGGTGTATTTAATCATTATCTTTTTATTTAAAATATTATTATAATTTTTATCTATCATACATTAATGAAATAATTCTAGAATAAATATAATTTTTATTGATCAAGTGTTATTTTATTTATTTTTAAAAAAAAATGTGTTCATATTTTATTTTATCTCACATAATAACTCTTATAAGACGGTTTTACATAACTTTTGTTCTTATTTCTATAACACACATTCCTACCCAAAAATAAAAATAAAAATATATATGGTAAATTATTAATAATTCTCTCGAATTTGTTCATACTACCAAATAAACATTATAGTTCGAAAATTTATGGTTTACTCCCATTTGATATGCATTTGATTTAAATATTGATAAAAATACTCTTTTTTAAAATAAAGAAAACGGTGAATTACATCAATACCCATGTATTTAACGTTAAAACAAATCATATAAATAGAATAGTTTTCCGAGTTTCAACTAGTCACACTTGCATGATAACAAGTATCTCAGTTTACCTTCTCCATCCACAAATCCTTGCAAATAACAATATACTGATTGTTAAAACTTGCCATTAATGCCATCAGCTAGAAACGATAAATTCAACTAAGATCTGCTCTAAGATTCATCATTATCATGAAATACACTATAACTTCTATAGTGTAGATTCTAGAGTTTAATTTTTTTGGAGATCAGGATTTAGCTTGCTGAGAGTGAACCAATCCCTGTGAAAAGAATTCTTTAATTTAAATATGATTAGGCTTAAATCTCTAAATTCAAACGTTAGAATATATGGATATTGATATCATTTTTATCCCTTTTTTTATTTTAAGAAAGAGTATTTTTGTTAATGTTCAAATTAAATACGTCAAAGTGAGTAATCGATAAATTTTCAAACTACAAGATTTATTTGGTAATTTTGACAAGCCTAAGGGGTTTTGGAAATTACCCAAAAAAATATTCTATTCGTCCGCTGATAAAATATCAATTTTCCATTTAGGTAGTTCATCTTAAAGGTATTCATTTTTCCATTTTAACAAAATGACCCCACACATACTCACCACTCAATACTATATACAATTATTCACTTTACAAAAAATAATAATACTCCTTAATCTACATACGCACCACTCAACACTATACAATTACTCACTTTACATAAAATAATAATACTCCTTAATCTACATACCCACCACTCAATACTATACAATTACTCACTTTACATAAAATAATAATACTCCTTAATCTACGTGCATAAAATAAATGCAAATGGGTACGCTATCGATGAATGGATGAAGTATTTTTTTTATCAACAGAATACTTCATTAGTTAAAGTCTTAATTTTATTATTAAATTGATTTATTAATAAAATAATAATAAAATTCGTTGGTAAAGTGATTGTGCGTAAATTCTTAACAACGAAAATCTAGCTCCATTAATAGTATGTTATAATAATTCTTGCAATATATATAATGATTTTGTTTGTAATCAGCGAGCGAGTGAGTGAGTGAGAGAGAGGGGTAAAAATATTATAAATTCATTGATATTCATTTGTTAAAAGATAAATGTAACTTTTTACGTGCAATCGGTACCTAAAATTCATTATGGTGATACATGCCGTGGGTTTCTTTTCTTTGTGTACTAGACCGACTTTGTTGACCTTTTTAGATTAATTTAGTCTTTTTAATAAACTTAAAATTAAATTCTTATAAATTCATTTTTATTACATTCTTTATAATTAATATTATAATAATTTGCTATGAAATTTCAACTAAATTTATTGATTTGGCAACCGAAATTGTACATCAATGATAATAGTATCAGGTTCTATTCTATTAATTAATTAATATCGAAGACTCTCTACAAAAGCAGTTGACTGAAGTCTTCTATTAGTAAATATATCAGCGAGTCTTCTAAATTATTTGAAAGTTAGAAACACGTTATGCCTATTTCATTTCTTCATAAATTTTATCTTTTGAGGTAAATAAGATTGGGGCGGCTATTTGCACCACAAATATACTGAACACACCTCATAAATAATCAAATTAAATTAATCTAAATTAATAAAGACATAAATACCCTTTATTATTTCTCCTTGCAATTAATTTGAGAGTACATTTTCTTCTAAGTTCTTCATTCTTTCAGCACAAACATTTCCAATCTAATCTCAATCACAACAGCATCAAGAATAAGCACATCGGATCTTCTGTGCCATTTTGATGCATCATCTTCAGTGTCACACATTATGTGATTGACACGTAAGATGAGGAAACAAATTCAACCATTGCCCCTATGGTAATGTGATTGACACGGAAACAAATCCAACCATTGTCCCTAGGGTTTAAGGATTAGAGTATAGTTTCTCTCTATTATGTGTCGTCAATCTAACGGTGTGACACAGGAGATGGTGTACCAAATGGCACAGAGAATCCGAGCCGAAGAATAAGCACCCATTACCAACCTAAAATAAATAGGTCAATTTGATTCCTCCATTTCAATTGAACTTTGCCCACTTCCTACAACCTTCAATTTCACAGAATTGGGTAGCCTCACTTCGAAGGAGTAGAACTCAACTAGGGCTCGGTTGACTTTCTTCAAATTCTATGTGAAATTATGAGAGGGATAATTGGTTCCCAGTCTGGTTTTTGAAGTAGTAGAAACTTTAAAATTTGATAATGTAATTCGGTGATCTGGGATTTGGGAAAGGGATAAATGGTGGCAGCGTGAGCAATTAATATGGAGAAATTCGAGGAGTATTTTCAAAGGGCTGATTTGGATCGAGATGGTAGGATTAGCGGAGCTGAAGATGTGATGTATTTCCAAACGAATTGACGTATTTATTTTAGGTCGGTGATGGGTGTTTATTCTTAATGCTGTCAATGGTAAGCGTGATTGAGATTAGATTGGGGATGTTTGTGCAAGAAGAATGAACGAAGAAGACTCTCAAATTAATTAAAGGAAAAATAATTAAAGGGTATTTATATTTTTATCAATTTAGATTAATTTAATTTGATAATTTATTGGGGTATATTTGAAGATGTAAATAGTCATCCCAATAAGATTAAGAATTGAAATTATTTTTAATAAAATAAACTATATTTAATAAATAGTGTTATTTATTTTAGATGAAATTAATTATTTTAGAGAATAATTTATAAAATAAATAAAAAGTTAATAATATTTTTTTAATGAAAATTAATAATTAATCAAGTGAAAATGAAATTACGATATTATATTTGTTATTTTCAAACTAAGGAATTGTATTATGGTTGGGGCTAAATAGTGGGGGACATTTATCATATTATATTCGTTATTTTCAAACTAGGTCCTAGACCATAGCATAGATCTTTCATCAAAATATCTTAAGACGAGATTAGGATCCGTCTTCTTCTAATAGGGGATTTTTTAGATCATCTTTTGTGACTTAGCCGGAAGAGAAAAAGATCGGACCCGTATTTGGGTAAAAGACTCATAGCCCCAAGAATTAAAAAATTAGCTTCTTAACAAAAAGGAAGAATCGAGATTAATTGTTCATCGGCCAAATCCAAAAGAAATAGAAATAAATGGCTTAGCCAATAATGGATTGACCAAAGATCTAAACCCTGGTCATTATGGTTGGGGCTAAATAGTGCGGGACATTTATAAAATTTGGAATATTCCCTAGCTCGTTATATAGGTAAGTTTTTTAGGGTATAATTATTTTTATTTTTTAAATTCTTAATTATTTTGTTTAATATAAAATGATTATGATGTGATTTTTTTAAATTTAATGATTAATATTAATTAGGTGTATTGGTACCTCAAGTGTACTTTAATTTGACTTTAAATTTTGACTTTTGCTTTTAAATTTAGAGTTAAATTATGGCGCACTTAACATATCAGTCTAGTTAATATTAATCCTTAAGTAAAAAAAACTACTCCATAACTATTTTTAGATTAAACAAAATAATTAAAGTTTGAGGCGTACTTCTGTGACCCGTGGTCACTGGTGACCACGGGTCCAATCCATTCCTTGAAGACAACTAAATGCAATCTCCACCGTTCAACACCAAATAACTTAATTAAAAATGAATAGCTACCTAAGCAGTCGGTTGAAGCACAGTTTATTGCTACATATTGCACTGTCCGCGGTCTTGTCACATGCACTTAACGGTCTTGTCGTGTGTAAAGTTGTCCCCAAACGCAGAGTATGCTTTGATAGCTCCACTGTACATTGGGGCTTTTGTATGGAGGGTGAGTTCTTCAAAATTTTTGTTTTTCTTACGCGGCACAGGAAGAGCATTTGGATTTGGGGATTAAATCCCTAGAAATTGGTCTGTTCTTTCCACGTGATACTATGTTTTCCATCTCGATTAATCCCTCCACCATACTCTAATCGAAATCCTGCTGCAATTTCCTCCCCTCCGGCACCTTCGTCTTCTCGATCGACGGGAATCGAGCGGCGGGGGACACGGCGCCACCGCCGCCGTCGGGTTCCTAGAAAGCGAAGCCGGAGGTGGACGCCGCCGTGGGGCTCGGCCCGGTTAAACGCTGGACTAATGACATGAACTCACTGGGGTTTGCATGTATGATTTTGGGGGAGAAAGGCCTCCTTGATCGCCGGCGGCCGCGACGGCGCATGGGCAGGGTAGTGGTGGTGTCTCACCTGCGGCGGGACACAGGTAGCTTTCAACCGGCAGCAAATTCGTCTCACGCGCCTTTCTCCTCCGTCGCCGGTGCTGCTGCCACTGCCGACGTGTTGGTGGTTCAACGAACAGTTCTATCGGGATCCTTCTAAAGATGCGAGGAGAGATGATTGAAGACATGGGATACAGAGCAACTATACAAAATTAATTTAAAAATAAGAATTAAAGCTGCAAAGTGTAGAAAATGTACTGCTGTTGTGTGCTTTTCTGCTCCCAAACCTATTACCGACTACGAATTGGGTTTTGGGTGACCCGTGGTCACCCAAGAATCACCCTTAAAGGAGGTTTTAAAAAATAAAAATAATAATATAAATAGGTGTATCGTTACACTGGTTGCGCTAAAAAAATATCCCTTAAATCTAATGTAACGTTATAAAAAATAATTATTTTTTAATTCATAATCAGAGAGATCAAGAGAGCGTAATTAAATAACTTTAAGTACAAAGTAATTACATACATCATAAGGAGATTAACAGGTGCACCACATCTTACAATGAATTGATATTCGGTGCACCGTGCGAGGGTGCACTATATGTGTATAACTTTTTATTTTATTTTGTATACACGTTATTCTATTTTATATACATATTTCTTAATAATTGTATACTTTTTCTACATTCAAAATTTTCTTAAAAAATCTAACATCCATATATGTATAACTTTTTATTCAATAGTGTATAACTGTATATATATATATTTTTTAAAAGTTGTAGTATTTTTTTACACACAATTTTTCATTAAAAAACTAACAAACAAATTGTATATATTTTTGTTCATAATTGTATATGTTTTAATAATTGTATACGTTTCTGAAAGTTGGTGCGCTGTATCCTGATGTGCACCCATGTACAAAGTAGTATTAGCCTTTTACAATTAATCAACAAATTAATTTTCTTGTTGAGGGAATTGGCCGGCCCCATCCAACTCCCTTCAGTCTTTCTCAAGTGCTAAATTCCTTTTAATTTTTCATTACATGTATCTTCAAGTTTGATAAGCTCCTTCTCTTTGCCATATTCAGTGAGCTTGACTAATGAATTTAATAATTTAACGAAATTTCTCAAATCACTCAAATATGCTAGCATCAACTTCAAGTCTAGCTTCCAATTCTTCAATAATAAATGCTTAGGGTTTACTTAATGGGATCATTAGATAATTTTCTTTAAGTTCTTAAAGATGAGAAAAATATGTCAAACCAACTTGAAGGGTCATAAGTCTGTTAAAAATAATAGTATTCAACCAGCACTCAAATTTTCACAAATTTGACACGTCATTTAAAACTTCTTTCATGTCCGCCTTAATTAAGGAAAATCTTGATCATAAGAAGAAAATCAAATACTTTGACTTTCCAACAGCTAGCATTTAGCAATTAGCTGAAAACCAGCCATTCTACCTTGCCTACCCTATTCATACACAACTGGCTTGTTTAAGAAAAATATGCGACAATTTTCTTTCTTGCTACCATAAGATCATTCTTATTAGGGTAAATATAAAAATTGGTCCTATAAGTATGACATTTTCCAATTTTAGTCATTTTTTTATTTGCAATTCTCAATTTTGGTCATTTTTTTGTCCACTTTTAGTCCTTTTTATCCAGTTTTGGTCTTTTTGGTCCAAATTTAATTCTTTTTGTCCAAATTTAGTCCTTTATATTAAAAAATATCCAAAAATGGTGTGAAAGTGTATACATTTAGGACCAAAAGTGAACCAAAAAATTACCAAATTTTGAAAAAAGGACCAAAATTGGACAAAAATGACTAAAATTGAACAAAAAAGGACAAAATTTGAGAATTGCGAAAGAAAAATGACTAAAGTTGAAAAATGACATACTTACATGACTAATTTTGATATTTACCCTTCTTAATACTTCAAACCTTTTGATCTTCAACTGTAATCTCGATATTATCTTGACAGAGCGAGGGTATTGAATTAGTTGTATAAGTAGACCAGCTTTGATCTTCATCATTTATTGCAACTTGGGTTGATTGAGGTTGTCGACTAGGAATTCGGAGGTGCTCCACTTGACCTTCTAGCATTTTCACTACTTCATTCATCGAAGGCCGGTCACTTGGATTCATCTGTATGCACCACAATACCACTATTGTCATCTTCTTAGCAATTTCCTGATCAGAATCATTGTCGCCTTCATCAATATTTCCAAACTCAATATCCATGTCCCGATCAAAACAGTCGTATATCCAACATGGGAAATACTTGGTGGAAGTTTGGTTGTCTCCCCTCAAGTCTCTATTCAGGCCAACCATTTCGATCAACAACATTCCAAAGCTATAGACATCAGCCTTGTAAGAGACCTCACCAATGCCTCTGTTGATGAGTTCAGGAGCAACATAACCTATTGTTCCTCTAACTGCAGTCATGGTTACCTTATTTTTCTCCGAGGAGAAAAATTTTGCTAGACCAAAATCAGTGATTTTTGGAGTAAAATCATGATCGAGAAGTATATTGTGAGGCTTGATGTCAAAATGCAATATTTGGATGTCACACCCTCGGTGCAAATACTTAATCCCTCGAGCCACCCCAATTGCAATCTCGTATTTCTTCTCCCAACTCAAGCAGTTACTTTTGTCTCGAGTAAAGATGTACTTGTCGAGGGAACCATTTGGCATGTAATCAAATATGAGGGCACGTTTGGATCTTTCAGCACAATATCCAACTAGATTGACAACATTTACATGATGGATCCGCCCAATGGTTGCAATTTCATTCATGAAATCCTGGTCATTTCCTCTAGAATTTTTGAGTAGTTTGACAGCCACATCATAGCCACTTCGAAGTTTTCCTTTGTACACAGAACCATAACCTCCTTGGCCCAGTTTATCCCGAAAACCTCTTGTCATCTTTTTTATGTCGCCATAAGAGTATCTTATCGGCATGAGGCGGTTGTCACTTCGTAGGAAGTTTTCTATTGCATCGAACCTGGACAAATGCCTTGTTCGAAACTTGTAGATGATAAACCAGATGGCGCAGGGGAATACAATGAGGAATCTTGCTGAAAAAAAGAGCCCTGCCAAGATGGGTAGAAAAGAAGCTTGATTGTCTATTATGGCTCTTCATTTCTAGTCTTTAAACAGTATGGGGGAGACAAACTTAAGTTGAAAACTGTGTTTAATTATAAACGGTGACAAGAAAATACAAAAGGTACGTACCAGTCAAGAGGTTATGATGCGAGATAATCCCTGCGCGTTATTTCAATCAAGATGAAATAAAAGTGGAATCAATACAATAAAATCGTTTTTATATGTAACATTCAAATGTAACACATTTATGCAATTTACTTTATATAATACCCCATCCATCTAATTTAAAAATTATCTTTTGTTTTTTTGTAAGTGGACTAAAAAATATTATTCCAGTAATCAAAATTAATCAAAACTCAATTGTAAAAAATCAGTGACAACACTTGTTATATTTTATTTTTTTTAACACAAGGGGTACCCATAAGGACCAAAATCCTTAAATTAAACTATCAATTTATAGTATAAATTATGAATTAACTAAGTTGGGTAGAGATTATGCAAATATTCTTAAAAGTGGATTTGGAATAAAATCAAGTAAAAATGTGTTACTTAGACAACAACTTATAATAATAAATTTTAATAATTAAACACCACTTTTGACGTCTTGAGTGAATGAATGGAAGGGAGTAAAAGCAGTGCAAGAATTCTTACATGGATCAGGATCATAATAGTGCCATCCACTCTGAATATTTTTAAATCCCAACCCAATGATGATGAATCCAAAGATGATCTTTGCTGCAAGGCCTACTCCAGCAAATAAGATCACTGGAAATTGTCCACCAATAAATTAGAAATGCTCAGTTAATATGATTAGAGAAATTACTAACACTGATGTAGCAGCTGATGGAAAATTAGGCATACCTAAAATGAGAAGAAGAAGAAATAGGAAAATGGATTCAAATGGATGGAATCCTGAGTATTGAGAAAATTTTGGAAGAATGAATATTAGGGAAGATATCAGATTACATTTACACGTGAGATGCATTGATTAGTTCATACCCTCGGGGGACCACTTTATATTAACTGCATTTCCAGAAGAACAGAGAGAAGGGTGAATTAGCAGAGAAAATTAAAAACAGAGGAAATGTCGATTGGTTAGGGGAAAGAATAATAACTCACCCCAGAGTGCTTCAAGCTTTCCACGAAGATCGTGGCGGCAAGTTGCTACTTTCTCACCATCACGAGGACACTTGATCACCTTCCCGTAGCAACGTATACACCCATCAGAGTTTTGCCATCGGAGTTGAAATCCGTAGAGCAGGGAGTGGTGGATCTCGGAGAGTGAGGGCGATTCGCTGCTAAAATTCCAGGATGTGTACCCTACCGCATCTAGTGTGCAGTTGTAGGGGAAATCTGCGAACTCCATGGCTCCCACCTTGATGAAAGTATGGCCTCTGGAATTTGCACAGTTGGTCGGCAAGAGGCCGGGAGAAGGATTAGAACACCCAATTACATTAATTGGTATTGCTAACGCTTGCATTTCTAATGAATGCATCAATAACGGATACATTGCTGACGGAGACATGAAAAAGTAAGGATAACCGTCGGGGAGGTAGTCGGATAAAGAATAGGTGGGAAAAGAGCAGTGGTCGTTGTTGTCTATGGTAGCATCAACCAGGGTGATGGTTTCATTGTCGTAATCGATTGCTTTCACTCTGTATTTCTGCTTCGAGTCTAGATACAATACTGCGGTCCCATTGTTTAATTCGCAATCCAGCTCCGGCTCATATTCGGGATGGCCGCACTGATGCGGGTCAGTCCTCAGTCGGAAAGGGAAGCTGATGTTGGTGATGCTGCCGCAGGATGAACCCCTGCAGATTTCATCTGCATCACTTGTTGTTCCAACCATAATCACCACTGTAATTATTAATATTATCAACATCCCCCAACTAAATTCTCACTCATCTTCGTCTCAACATCTAAATCATCATGGAATGGAAATAAGTACACTGCTTGCTTCAACGCCATCTTTCACTATATAAATTAACTCAACTGATTGAGGACGGTGCATGAATAAGTAATTGACCGCACTTTTATTGTAAGTGCTAAGAATATTAAGGAAAATGAATTTTTCCTATCAATTGTTAAAGTATATTTAACTTAAAAATAAGCTTTAACTAAACATATTTTATCTATTTAATAATTACTTTCCTATGTCAAAGAGAGTTTTTTTTTTCAATTCGGGCGTCCCACCCAAAGAGTCTCCTTTCTTTTTTTACACACATGGAACCCACATACACCCACTAATACAATTATAATATGGGCTCCATACTTCCACTAATACAACTACTCACTACACATTAAATAATAATACTCTTTAATCACCTTGCAAAAAAAAAAAGAACCCCCTTTGGAAGGGACGGAGGGAGTATATATTAATAAAGACAAAATCTCTTGTGAGACAGTTTGTGAGACGTATTAAAGTATGTTTAATGATTTTTAAAATATATTTTTTAAAGTATATGATTTTAGCGTGTTATAATATAATTTACAATAAAAGTAATTTAGTGAGGAGTCGATCGGTCTCACACCCGTCTAAAAGTGTCTCATTAATAAATTTATGACACATTTCATATAATCACAATCTCATGAGAAACTTTGTCTAAAAAATGTTTTACTAAATAATTTTACATTATTTTGAATAAAAAAACAATCTGAAAAAAAAAAAACTCTGATTAGAGTAGCAATCTTATATATGTTTTTTGTTATAATAAAATTAAAAAATAATTTTAACATGGGGCTAATAATAATAAAATAAAATGAAGAAAGTGGGAAAGTATGAAAAATCGACTAATTAATTTTCTTGTTGACGGAATTGGCTCGAGCTCAACTTTGACTCTTTCTCATGACATTAAATAGGGGCACTGTGATTTTGTGGAAGAAAATTGAAAAAAGAATTTTCATTTTCATTTTTTATGTTTTATACTCCCTCCGTCCCACAACAAGATGGGCGAAACTTTTTTGCACGTAAATTAATAAATATAATTGTAAGCAATTAAAATTCACGGTCCAATCAAATGGCGACACGTGGATTTTATTGATTAAATATCAATTTTAATTTATTATATTTTATTTTGGGGATTTAATAAATTAATTCCTAAAATAGATTAATAAATAATTGATAATTAATTTAATACCCAACAAATTAAGTAGGGTTTAAATTAAGTAAAGCTTGACCCATAAGTTAAGTAAAGCATGGAAGGTTCCAGAATCAGGTCAAATTAAGCAATGACCGATCAGGCTGTGATATATTTGGAACGGCCCAAGCCCGCAGAACCAGGCCAAATCTGTCATAGACCAATCAGATTGCAAGTTATTTATGGGGCATGCTCATTCCTTCACCTATATAAGGAGCCCTCCTTCATTCACTACACACACTCAAATACTTGAAGACATAAACGCTCTGAAGAGATCAAGAACACGAGCAGCGCTCCCTTGAGATCTTCAAGCATCTTCAAGTCAAGAACGGCAAACGATTCGGGATTAAGGTGCGGAGCCCCCCAAATCAAGCGTTCTTCATATACTGAGTTCTTCGGTGTTCTTCGCGCCAAGAACAACATACGACCCGGGATTAAGGTGCTAAGCCCCCCAGATCGAGTGTTCTTCGGATCAAGTACGTTTAATCCAAATAAAGGCTCGACGCCTCTGGATTAACGTTATAAGATCCCAAATCCGAGTTCGGACAAGCTTCAACTGAAGATCCGACTCAACACACACAGTCAACGCGGTCAACGCAGTCAAAGTCAAAGTCAAAGTCAAAGTCAAGCCAAATTGGTTCGAGAGAAGAATCAGAGGATTGATAGAGATTGTTTCCTAATTTTTCAAGTTTAATCCTTCTGGATTATCATTGTAATTCTTTTGTGTTTATTTTATTATAAATACAAAATTTGTTATTACAAATTTTGGCACGCCCAGTGGGACCGTCTCTACCTCTCATCTCTTCTCTCTACAAGCTCGAAGTACGATATGACTCCTGTCAGGATTACTGTAGGTAGGACTGCTGCTTCTAAGCTCTCAGAGGCATTGACTGAATATGTTGCTGTTGTTACAAGGAGCATGTCAGAAAAAGCTCGTTCGGAAGCCTCATCTGGATCCAACCCTTCGGTTGAGGAGGCTTCGAGAAAACAACTACTTATGAAAGATGATAGTGATGAAGATTCTGCATCTTCAAACTCTTCATCTGACTCCGTTGCAGCTCCAGTAATGATGGCAGACGCCATGACTGTTGAGGAACAATTAGCAAACATGATGAAAGCTATTGAGGGGCTCACGAAACACATAGAAGCTCAAGACACAAAGATCTCCCAATTGATGAAAAGAGACATCGCGGAGACTAGCCGTGCAAACGAAAAAGGAGTCATGGACGATAGTGAAGTAGAAGAGGTCACAAGGCGCCAGGCTATTGAAAATGAGCAAACTCAAGGAACATTGCCACTTTCAGCTGATGGAATGCTCCAAGTAGATCAACTCAAGGATATTATACTTGGAACAATAAAAGAAAGGTTTGAGGAGAATTCCAAGCCTACTGTTACTTATGTCAAGCCATACACGAAAAGAGTGGATAACTTGAAGTTGCCAGCTGGCTACCAGCCTCCCAAGTTCCAACAATTTGATGGCAAGGGAAATCCGAGGCAGCATATAGCACACTTTATTGAGACCTGCCATGACGCTGGTACTTATGGAGATCATATGATAAGGCAGTTCGTTCGCTCTCTCAAAGGAAATGCATTTGATTGGTATATCGACTTGCAAGCTGAATCCATTGATAGTTGGGCACAAATGGAACATGAGTTCCTTAATCGTTTCTATAGCACGAGGAGAACCGTTAGCATGACTGAGTTAACTAATACTCGTCAATTGAAGGAAGAACCTGTGATTGATTATATCAATCGATGGAGAAATTTGAGTTTAAATTGCAAGGACCGATTATCCGGAGAGTCTGCCATTGAGATGTGTATCCAAGGGATGGAATGGAATCTCCTTTATATACTCAAAGGAATTCAACCTAAGACTTTCGAAGAGTTGGCTACTAGGGCCCATGACATGGAGTTAAGTATGGCTGCTAGTGGAATCAAACATTCACCAATGTCGGACTCCTACAAATTTAAAGATAAACAAGATTTCAAAAAGGGGGGCAAGTCCTATGTTAAAAATTCCAACAAAGAGTCAATGGCCACAAATATTATGACGGTCAAGGTTCGAAAGAATGAAAATGACAAGAAAGATAAAGGAAAACAAGTTACCCAAGAGTGGGGGCAAATAAGGTTAACTCTGAAAGAGATGTAAGAAAAAGAGTATCCATTTCTGAACTCAGACCTTTCTGGCATATTTGATGATCTGATGAAAAACAAGCTCCTTGACCTTCCTGAGATGAAACGTCCAGAAGAAGCCGGCCGAACTAATGACCCAAAATACTGCAAGTATCATAGGTTGGTGAGTCATCCAATTCATGATTGTTTCGTTCTTAAGGAAAAGATCATGCAACTGGTTAAGGAAGGGAAAATTGTGTTAGAAGATGAGGTGGGCACAAACTTCACTTCTGTAAAAGAAAGTCATGATGAAGGCTCATGTCATGTCGTGAATGAGGACAATGAAAGCGAACAGCTTGAAACTAAGGGTAAAGCTTACTCCATGAAGGTGACCTTCACGGATGAAGATATGTTGTTGGGTTCGCAATCTCATAATCGACCTCTATTTGTGACTGGTTACACTAAAGGGATGCGAGTGAATCGCATACTTATTGATGGAGGTTCGGCAGTGAACATCTTGTCCTTGAGAATGTTGAAGAAGATAGAAATACCAATGGATGAACTCAACCATAGCCGATTGATGATCCAAGGGTTCAACCATGAGGGGCAAAGGACTCTCGGCACAATAGTTCTTGATTTGTTAATTGATGAGATGAAATCCACAGTCCTCTTCCATGTTATTGATGCAAAAACTTCCTACAACATGCTTTTGGGGCGCCCATGGCTACATGAGAATGGTGTGATTCCTTCCACATTACACCAGTGCTTCAAGTATAGTGAAGGTGACAACGTGAAAAGAGTATTCGGTGACGACAAGCCGTTTACTGAAGCTGAAGCTTACTTTGCAGATGCTAAATATTTCTTCAAGAGTACAAAGGAAGTAAAGCATGAAGAAGCCCTAGTGCAAGATAATGGGGGCAATAAACAAATAAAGGATGAGGAAGGTAGTACATCATCTGCCACTCTCAAGGAGAACAAAGGCAAAGGGCTTGAGACCTCGGAAGAGTTGACATTGCCTTTAACAAAAATTGATGCTAGTAAACTTTCTTCTCCACCACTCAAAGGATTCACACGTCCTATTGAAGGACCAAAGACCGAACACGGTGAAGTATTTGAAGCTGAAATAACCAAGTCGTATAGTCCACAAGCTTATAAACTCCTTATCAAGGCTGGTTATGAACCAAGGGAAAAAGCGATGGTGAGTAAGGTGTGTCAAGAAACTATCAACCCACCAGGCCAGGGGCTCAATGTTATTCAGAAAATGTTGAAAAATAGTGATCACACTATCAAGAAGGCTAAGCCAGGTTTGGGGTATGTCCCTCAAAAGCCAGTCCGCATTGCAATTAGAAGAGCAAGTACAAATTATATCACCGAGGGAGAAGCTTTATCCACGGAGGATAGGTTTGATGCGAGTAGTAGGGAAGTCAAGAGAATATCTGTTTTTGAAAGGCTTGGGAGTGTCTTCGAAAGGCTTGGACCCTGTAAAGGGAAGTGTAGGAGGCAAAATCATGTCAAGTCCCTTAACCTCCGAAAACTCCGGAGTCAAAATCCTTTTCGCATCAAGCGACGAAATATCTTGACTGTCTCAAGTGGAAGAGTGTTGAAGGATAAGGTGCAAAGAATCATCTTTACTAAAGATGATAGTGATGATAAAGAAAGTGTAGCTTCTACCAATCATATTACTGCTGTGGAAGATTCTCAAATGGAGGAAGTAGATGCTGAAGATGCCCCTCCACAATTTGAAGAAGGAGTGAAAGCCACTGTTGATGAATTGAAAGAAATTAACTTAAGTGATGAAAATGACCCACGTCCTACCTACATAAGTGCTCTGCTAAATGTTGAGGAAGAAACAAAGTATGTCAGCCTTTTGCGAGAATTCAGAGATGTCTTTGCATGGTCGCATAAGGAAATGCCGGGCTTAGATCCAAAAATTGCAGTGCATCACTTGTCCATTAAAAAGGGAACTCGGCCGGTTAAACAAATGCAACGTCGATTTCGACCAGAGTTGATTCCTTTGATTGAGGACGAGATTAATAAGCTTCTTGAAACAGGAAA
The DNA here is from genome assembly GCA_023678885.1 of Pogostemon cablin. NCBI lineage: Eukaryota > Viridiplantae > Streptophyta > Magnoliopsida > Lamiales > Lamiaceae > Pogostemon > Pogostemon cablin. Next base: position 6,244,603 of record CM042991.1, on the reverse strand, counting down.
GATCCGAGAAGTCAAATATCCTACTTGGATTTCCAATATCGTGCCGGTAAGAAAGAAAAATGGGCAACTCAGAGTATGTGTTGATTTCTGAGATTTGAATATGGCATGTCCGAAAGATGACTTTCCATTACCGATTACTGAGCTCATGATTGATGCAACAACGGGGCATGAGGTCCTTTCATTTATGGATGGATCATCTGGCTACAATCAAATTGGTTTGGCTCCTGAGGATCAAGAGAAGACAGCCTTTCGTACTCCGAAAGGAATATATTGCTATAATGTTATGCCATTTGGCTTAAAGAATGCTGGTGCCACTTATCAGCGAGCCATGCAAAATATATTTGATGACATGCTTCATAAGATTGTCGAATGCTATGTTGATGATATTGTGGTGAAATCAAAGGAAAAGAAAGATCATTTCCGTGATCTAAGACGAGTGTTTGAACGATTAAGAGAGCATCAACTCAAGATGAATCCGCTCAAGTGTGCATTTGGAGTTTCATCCGGGAAATTTCTTGGGTTTATTGTTCGTCGTCGAGGGATTGAGATTGAGGAAGCAAAGATTGACGCAATCATGAAAATGCATGTGCCTCGGAACATACATGAACTCAAAAGTCTGCAAGGAAAGTTGGCATACTTAAGGAGATTCATATCAAACTTAGCGGCCGATGCCAGCCATTTAGTCATCTCATGAAGAAGGGCAGCATATTCGAATGGGATGAAGCTTGCAATAATACTTTCAATAGCATTAAGGAATACTTGATGAAGGCACCAGTGTTGAGTGCTCCAACACATGGACGTCCGTTAATTCTCTATCTAGCTGCTCAAGAGCGTTCTGTGGGAGCTTTGCTTGCGCAAGAAAATGATGATGGCAAAGAAAGAGCTCTATACTATCTAAGTAGAACCATGACTCCAAACGAGTTGAAGTATTCACCCATTGAGAAGATTTGCTTATCCCTTATCTTCGTAATTCAGAAGTTGAAACATTATTTTCAAGCTCACACAGTTCGGCTAGTTTCGAAAGCCAACCCACTAAAATTTGTCATGTCAAAACCAGTACTCTCTGATCGGCTTGCAAGATGGTATCTCCAACTGCAACAGTTTGAGATCGTGTACGTCCCTCAAAAGGCCGTAAAAGGACAAGTGTTGGCAGATTTTCTAGCTGATCATCCAATGCCTGCTGAATGGGAACTATCTGATGAACTCCCCGATGAAGATGCTTTCACTGTGGACATAGTTTCTCCTTGGAAGATGTATTTCGATGGAGCATCTCATAGAGAGGGAGCTGGTGCGGGAGTCGTGTTTGTAACATCCAGTGGTGAAGTTCTACCTTTCTCATTTTCCTTAACAGAAAATTGCTCTAACAATATGGCTGAGTATCAAGCACTCATACTTGGTTTAGAGATGGCCGTCGATATAAAGCAACTACACCTTAGAGTGTATGGTGATTCGCTATTGGTAATAAATCAACTCATTGGAGTGTATGAAGTGAAGAAGCCTGAGTTGTTCCCCTATTACAAGTATGCTCAAAAGCTTATGGGTTATCTCGGTGATGTTAATATTAAGCATCTGTCTAGAAGAGAGAATAAGCAAGCTGACGCCCTCGCTAAGTTAGCATCAACTATAGCTATGCCAGAAATGCAAATTCAAATACCGGTGTGTAGAAGTTGGGTTGTACCACCAATCTTTGAAGATGATGATTATGAAGAAGTTGAAAATCATGTGGTGGAGGTTTTCGAAATTGAAGAAGAAGATTGGCGCCAACCACTTGTGGATTATTTGAAATATGATAAGTTGTCTAACGATCCACGACAAAGGGTTGATATTCGGCGTCGGACACCTCGGTTCATCTACTTCAAAGGTACACTTTATAGAAGATCATTCGATGGAATTTTCTTGAGATGCTTGGGTAAGGAAGAAACTATTCAAGTGTTGAGAGTGGAATTTCACGCATTTTATGTGTGCACATTACACCATTTTGCTTAGGAAATTGATCGTTTTTGCATGGAATTGTGTATGTTTAAGTATTTACACGATTTTAAGGCTATTAAGGTGTTTTTGTGAGTTTCGAAGGCAGAAAACAGGGTAAAACAGGGCAGGATCGGAAGAGGAGCAAAACAGACCCGGAACGGCCCAGCTCGGGAGCAGCTCGGCGAGCCGCTCGAGCCGAGCTGGGTGCCGAGCGGCGGTAAACAGTGCCGAGTGGGGTCCCACTTGGACCCCAGTGACGTGGCCAGTACGTGGCAGGCCGCTCGGCTGGGTCCAGACCCAGCTCGAGCCGAGCTGGGTGCCGAGCGGCCCAGTTCAGAGCCCAGACGGGGCCTGTTCGATTCAACACTGTATAAATACCTTCCAGACGCGATTCTGAAGCAGATTCGTCGCGAAAACAGCCCTGCATCCATCTTAGAAACAATTAGGGAGATCGAGACGTTAATCGGAGAGAGCCCAGCCATAAACCATCATCAATCCACACTCCTATCACACCCATATCAGATTATAATCTGAATTCATCCTCCATCCAATTCTACAAGGGTTTCAAGTGCTAATTGAGGGAAAATCAAGCGATTGAAGAGACGGAGAAGGAACGTGAGATTGCTCCTACACTAGGGTTTCACAATTCTTATCTATTCCTTTCTATTACTTTGATTATTGTTATGAATTGCTTAGCCATGAGGATTGCTTGTAATCTCATGGGCTAATTTCCTATACAGTTCTAGGGTTTGATGGATTGATTTAATTGATTTGGGGATTTAGACCAAAGATTGGGATTTTATGCAGTTGAGCTTTTGATTTTACTTATTTTACTAAGACATGCTTTTCTGCTTCGTAACGTCTTCATAATACATTCATGACATCCGCTATAATGCTTGGATTATTGTGTTAGCTTGTGTGCGTTCATGATTGGTATTGTCTATCTGTTAGGGATTAGAGTAGCTCCGCTATAAGCACTTTAATTTCATGAACTGGTTAATCAAATACTTGATTTGTTTAGTGGAACAATGCAATTAGACAATCAAGTAGGAAGTGAATAGAACCTTGTAGTAATTCCAGAAAATATCTTGTTAGTCAGGCTTACCAACCGGAGGTATTGTTGCTTGCTTTGATTAGTATCTAGGAATAAGGCTTGGTAATATTTGCGCACCTTAGGATTTAAACCAGATTAGACTGTTAGCTTTGAATCGAATCATATTCGGTGGGATAACAGGGAGTTGTGGTGTATTTTCAGTAAAACTGCATGAATGAACAATCGTAAGTCTAATAACCCAAATTAATTGGTCAATACCTGATACCTTAGAACTGTTCGTCATCTCTTGGTTAGAACTTGCTTTTATTTTTATTGCTTTTAATAATTCAGCAATTTATTATTTGCGTATTTTAGTTAATTAATTCACTTCAAATCACTTGGAAATTTGGTTACATAATTCTGATTAATTAGTAATTCATAGTAAAATAAATAATTAGCTGTCTCAGTGGGATCGATAATTTAACTTGGGAACTTGCTGCTACAATTGATATCCTTACACTTGAGGATTAAATTATAGTGCATAGAAAAAGCCTATCAAGTTTTTGGCGCCGTTGTGCCGGGGACAGTTTTAATTATTTATTTTCTTTTATTACTTAGTTAATTAGAATATTTTCTTTGGGATTTAATTATTTTTCTTTGGATTTTTCTTGAAGTTGCATGCAAACTAGGTCAAAGACGAGAGCACAAGATCTTGAATTTGATCCGGAAATTGAAGCTTCTGCGAGAAAAAGAAGAGTAAAATCAAAGAATACCAAAGCACCTCCTAAAGCAATCTTAGAGGAGGAAGAAGTGCAGATTGAGAATCAGGCTATCCTAGAAGAGGCTGAATCGGAGTTTGAATCAGAATCTGAGACAGAACCTGAAACAGCATCAATGGGAGAAAGAGTCGATGAGGATGACATCGTCATCCGAGAAACATTCAAGTCCACCAATCTAGGAGGATCAGGCGTAGTTGGAGCCATTCAAGCTGATGAAACGAACGACATAAGGCCAGCCCTGATTCATATGGTGGAGAAAAACCCCTTTGCCGGAGGCGTTTTTGATGAGCCCTATGGCCATCTTAAGCGTTTCAACAGCTATATGGATACAGTGAAAGCTGCTGATGCTACTAATGATAGATGGAAGATGAGGCTTTTTCAGTTTTCATTGGTTGATAAGGCAAGGGAGTGGTATGATAAGCTAAAGGGAGACAGTTGCTCAAACTGGACTGAGTTGCAGCAGTTGTTCGTGGATCGATTTATGCCACCAGGAAAGGTTCTTTTACTGAAACAGGAGATCAATCAATTCAAGCAGCGGAGAGATGAGTCGTTTGGAGAGGCTTGGGAAAGGTTTACTGATGCGTTGAGGAGATGCCCTCAGCATGGATTCAAAAAGTCTCAACTCATCAGTGTCTTCTATAATGGCCTTGACAACGAATCGAGAGTGTTGGTTGATGCTTCTGCTGGAGGAACAATTTTTGGCAAGACATCCAATGCAGTAGAGAAATTGTTTGATGATATCTCTTTGAACTCAAGGGATTGGCCATCTGAGAGGATCCGAGGGACTTACATACTTGGTAAAGTTGCAAAGGTTGAAGAGAAATTTTCTGAAGCTGATAAGAATGATAAGGTTGTCGCTCAATTGGAACAGATGAATAAGAACCTGATTACTCTGATATCAGGTAATAATGGGGGAGGCAACCGAGGGCCTGCAAGTGATGACGTGGTGATGAACCTTCAAGAGGTCGAGGATGCTAATTGGGCTATGGGGCAGAGTCTTCAAGGTTCGAGAGCTCCTCAAAATTGGCAAGGAAATAGGTACCCTCAAGGTAATTCGAACCAGAGGAATATCCAAGGGGGAGGTCCTAATAATCAAGGAGGCAATTGGCAGAATCAAAGACATAAGAACTTCTCTTATTCAAATCCGAATAATGCAGTTCCATATCCTCCTAATTTTGATCCTGGTGCTAAGACTGAAGAAGGGAAGTCCAGTATTGACGATGTGTTAGCAAGATACATGAAGAAGAATGATGCCGACATAAACAAGATCAATAACTGCATTGTTCTCATGGACTCGAATATGACCAAACAGAATGAGGAAGTGAACAAGCAGTTGAAGAATTTGTCATATAACATAGGGCAGATCTCTACTACAGTAAATCAGCAGCAAGTGCAGTTGCAAAAAGGAAAATTTCCTTCGGATACGGAAATCAACCCAAAGGAGAGTGTTAATGCGATCACTTTGAGATCAGGAAGGCATTACGAAGGTCCAGAATTGATACAGAATGAATCAGAACTGATGCAGAATGATACAGAACAGAAGCAGGACGAAACAGGGACGGGACAGGCTCAATTATCCGCCGCTCGGCCGCCCGCTCGGGCCGAGCAGCATCCCGCCGATGCCGAGTCGCCGCCGAGTGGGGTTCCGACCGGTTCAGTTGAGTCCTCTGGTTCGGGAGGAACCCAGCTCGGCTCAGTTCTTCCACAGCTCGGCTCGAGCGAGCCAACGAGCTGTCCTCCGGGTTTTCCAGCGCGTCCGAATTCTGTACAGAGTCAGTCTGATCTGGAAATCGCTGATAAAAAGTGGCAGAAAGCAAAGAAACTGAGAGAAACAGAAGTGGTATTCAAGAAAGACAGTTTGGGATTACCGATCACAAAGGTACCAATTCCTTTCCCTCAGAAATTCTTGTCAAAAAGCTTGGATGAGAAGTTCAGAAAGTTTGCTGATGTAATGAGGAACATACAAATCAATATTCCTTTTTCTGAAGCTTTGGAGTCAATGCCATACTATGCAAGATTCATTAAAGAACTCATCTCCAGAAAGAGAAGTTTGAAAAGTGTGGAAACAGTGAACTTGACAGAAAATTGCAGCTCAGTGATTCAGAAGAAGTTACCTGAAAAGTTAAAGGATCCTGGAAGCTTCATCATACCTTGTGAGATTGGAAAAGGACAAGTGAGGAAAGCGTTATGTGATCTTGGAGCCAGTATAAATTTGATGCCCTTCTCAGTATTCAAGACGCTTGGTTTGGGGGAGTTGAAGCCTACGTCTGTGGCTTTACAGTTAGCAGATAGATCATTAACATACCCCGAGGGAGTCATTGAGGATGTGTTAGTGAAGGTATCGAATTTGATTTTTCCTGTGGATTTTCTGGTTCTTAACATGGAGGATGACAAGGATGGAACGCCTTTGATCTTGGGACGTCCATTCCTTGCAACAGGAAGAGCTTTGATCGATGTGTTCAAAGGAAAGTTGAGGCTTAGAGTCAATGAACAAGAAATTGTCTTCTCCTTGAACAAGGCGATGCAGTGGCCAGCAGAAGAGCAGCAATGCAAGTTTGTGGAAATAGTAGAGGAGATTATGGAGGATGATTTGCCTTTGATCCTATCTAAGGATCCTGTTGAAACATGCATCCGCGAATCTCTTACTTTACCTACTCCTAATGATATTTTACTTGATGAATTGTCTAATGAGCTTGCTATTGATTATCTTGAAACCTTATTCAATCTTGATGAGAGCAGGTACAAGCAAGAAGACTCAGCAATGGAGGAAGTTCTGTGGACAAAGCAATATTTGCCTCTACGTGTTGAAGGGGACAGTAGCAAGGATGAGAAAGAGATCGAGCTCAAGCCACTTCCTGAACATCTCAAGTACGCTTATTTGGGGGAGAATAAAGCTTTTCCGGTAATAGTATCTTCTTCTCTATCTAAAGATGAACTTGATAAATTGTTAGTTGTTTTGAGAAAGCATAAGACTGCAATAGGGTGGACAATTGATGATTTGAAAGGGATTAATCCTACTTTTTGCATGCATAAGATAAGACTAGAAGATGAAAATAAATGTTCTGTGCAGCATCAGCGGAGGTTGAACCCTGCTATGCAAGAGGTTGTTAGGAAACAAGTGCTTACCTGGTTAGATGCATGAATTATCTTTCCTATTAGTGATAGTACCTATGTGAGTCCGTTGCATGTGGTCGCTAAGAAGGGGGGAATGACTGTTATATTGTCTGATGATGGTGAAGTGCTTGCTACTAGGGTACCTACGGGGTGGCGTGTCTGTGTTGATTATAGAAAATTGAATGAGAACACCCGTAAGGATCATTTTCCTTTGCCCTTTATGGATCAGATGTTGGATAGACTAGCAGGTTATGATTTTTATTGTTTCTTGGATGGATACTCTGGTTACAATCAGATAATGATTGCACCAGGAGATCAGGAAAAGACTACATTTACCTGCCCCTATGGCACTTTTGCTTTTAGAAAGTTGCCCTTTGGTTTATGTAATGCACCTGCGACTTTTCAAAGGTGTATGATGGCTATTTTTGAGGGTTTGATTGAAAGAGTCATGGAAGTATTTATGGATGATTTCTCTGTTTTCGGTTCTTCTTTTGACTCTTGTTTGTCTAACTTATCTTTGGTCTTGGAGAGATGTGAAGAGACTAACCTCGTCTTGAATTGGGAAAAATGCCATTTCATGGTAAGAGACGGGATAGTTTTGGGCCATCATGTTTCTGCTGCAGGTCTTCAGGTTGATCGTGCTAAGGTCGTGGCAATTGAGAAGCTTCCACCGCCCACTAATGAAAGAGGAGTCCGGTCATTCTTGGGGCACGCCGGATTTTATAGGAGATTTATTAAAGATTTCTCCAAGTATTCAAAACCGCTGTCCAGGTTACTTGAGAAGGATGTGAAATTTGATTTTGATGAAGTTTGCTTACATGCTTTTCAGGTTCTTAAGGAAGCATTGATAACTGCTCCAATTCTTATTACTCCGGATTGGACTCAGCCCTTTGTACTGGAGTGTGATGCTAGTGAAACTGCTTTGGGAGTCGTGTTGGGGCAGATGAGAGAAAAGAAGTTTCATGCCATATACTATGCTAGTAAGACGTTCGATTCTGCTCAAAAGAATTACACTGTTACTGAGAAGGAATTTTTGGCGGTAGTGTATGCCTTCGATAAGTTTCGGCCTTACTTGGTGGGCATGAAGACTGTGGTGTACACTGATCACTCGGCTATTCGATATTTGATGGACAAGAAGGATGCAAAGCCGAGGATACTTAGATGGATTCTCTTGCTTCAGGAGTTTGACATGGAAATTCGTGATAAGAAGGGGAGTGAGAACGTCTTAGCCGACCACCTGTCGCGTTTAGAGACGAAGGAGCATTGTGATAATACTGCTGAGGTGATCAAAGACCATTTTCCTGATGAAAGGATATTAATGGTGGATATTCACAAGGTTTTCGCAGTCTCGAAGACTTATCCTGAGAAGGAGATGAAGGATGCTCCGTGGTATGCTAATTTTGTTAATTATATTGTCACGGGAGTGAAGCCTTATGGGTTTAGTAGACACCATATGGTCAAGTTTCTGCATGATGTTCAATTTATCTTATGGGAGGAGCCATGGGTCTACAAAATTTGCACGGATTCTATAATCCGTATGTGTGTTCCTGAGGTTGAATGGGAGAGTGTCCTTGATTTCTGCCACTCGCAACCGAATGGGGGTCATTTTGGCGCCCAAAAGACTGCTCAAAAGGTGCTTCAGTCTGGTTTGTATTGGCCTACCCTGTTCAAAAGTTGTCAAGAGTATGTGGATACATGTGATAGATGCCAGCGGATGGGGAATATATCAAAGAGAGATGAGATGCCTTTGCAGCCTAGCATCGTAGTAGAGGTTTTTGATGTTTGGGGGATTGATTTTATGGGGCCGTTTCCCCCATCTAATGGATTCCTTTACATTCTGCTTGCAGTGGACTACGTTTCGAAATGGGTGGAAGCAATTCCAACCAGGACGAATGATGCTAGAGTGGTTCAAGAGTTCATCAAGAAAGACATTTTCAGCCGTTATGGAGTACCTAAGGCGCTCATAAGCGATGGAGGAACCCATTTTGTTAATAAGATGTTGGAGAAGGTTCTTCGAGATTATGGAGTCAAGCATAGGGTTACTACACCCTATCATCCGCAAGCAAATGGGCAAGCCGAGGTTTCAAATCGACAGATTAAGCAAGTGTTGGAGAAGACAGTTGGAAGTACAAGGAAAGATTGGTCTGCGAAGCTTAATGATGCTTTGTGGGGATTCAGAACAGCTTTCAAGACTGTCTTGGGGATGTCGCCTTATCAGATTGTATATGGAAAATCTTGCCACCTTCCTGTGGAGATTGAGCATAAAGCTTATTGGGCTGTTAGACGTGTGAATTTGAGCATGGAGGATGCTAAGGATTTTCGAATAACTCAAATCAATGAGTTGGATGAATTTCGTGAGAAGGCTTATGAGAACTCAATGATCTTCAAAGCACGTATGAAGAGATGGCATGATGCGAAGATCAAATTCAAGGAGTTCAATGTTGGTGATGAGGTACTTCTTTTCAACTCTCGTCTTAAACTTTTTGCAGGTAAGCTGAAGTCCCGTTGGAGTGGACCGTTTGTCATACATAGAGCTTGTGGAGGGGGAAGCTTTGAGTTGAAAGGTAAGAATGATGATATCATGGTAGCAAATGGCCAAAGATTGAAGCATTACAAGTCACCGCAGGATATCCAAGTACTCTCTCTTGAGTATTTGAGTTGAGGTTTGAATTCCGTCGTGACTCTCCGACGTTAAACATGAGCGCCTGTTGGGGGCTGTCCCTTCCGTTTTATTGCTTTTATATGTCTGTGTTGGTGTAGGAGTTTTATTAGGTGTTGCTTGACTACGGTATATACTTCTTTGCAAACTTAGTTTCTCACTTTGTTTGATCTAAGTTTGGGGGGAGGTTACGTACATACCTTGTTTTGTAGTACCGAAGTAAAATTTTTGCATTGTGTTGTTGCTTGGAGGGTCGATTTTTTGCGGATTTTTGATATTTTCAATTTATTTGATGATGTTGAGGGTTCGATTTTTTGCGATTTTCCAGGCTTCGTGTTGTTTTTGTTTGTGTTTATTTGTTTTGTGTTAATCTAGTGTTAGTTTAATCGATTTTTGGGTCTCTAGGATAATTTCTCGATTTTCATAGCACTTGATGGTATTTTATGGTGTGCTTTCACTTGGAATTGAGTTCTGAAGCAGGGTACAGTACAGAAAAAGCAGGGGATCGAAAGCGGAAGCAGAACCGGGCAGGCCGGTCACGGCTCGCCACCTTGCTCGAGGCGAGCAGGCAGCCGAGCGATGTCGGAAGCTGCCGAGTGGGGTGCCGGGGGATGCAAGATACGTGGATAGCGGGCCTGGAGGCCCGCTCGGCTGAAGAAGAGCCCGCTCGGTAGGTGGCTCGCGGCGAGCGGGTAGCCGAGCGGTCAGGCGGGCAGCGAGCAGTGATTTAAACCTGTCCAGCGCCATTTCAACGTTATTTCCAGCCCTGCCGTCGCGATTTCGCCGATTTCCGACGCGATTCCGGCCGGTTTTTCTCAATTCCTTCCACTAAAACACTTCACACACATCATTACTCATCTTCCCTTGCATTAATTCATAAAATTAGGGCTTATAAGTGTTCAATTTGGGAATTTGTGGGTGTGAGAACTTCAATTCGAATTTCACAATGTATAACACAAGAGGTATGTTTTCTATACTCTTTGATGCTTAGAACTTCATTGGTGTTGTGAATATGGTATGGGTAAGTCATATGTGTGTTGAATTTACATGTTCAAGTTGGGATTTGGTTGAGGCATTTTGACAAACACTTGGTGTGCATTCGAATTTGTGCTTAATTGTTGAATATCTTGATTGTTTGTTGCTTTTGTTCTCAATTATTTGGTTTTATGATGATTATTGAACATGTAGGGGTGTTGATTGGTGCTTACATGTGGAAGTAAGAAGGAAATGGAGATTAGATTGAGAAGTTCCCATGAAAATGCTATGTTTTTTTTAATTGAAAGAGTGCATGAATGCTTGAATATTGAGTTCTCTGAGTTGAATGTGACTAAGCATGATTGTTCTTGGATTTTTGGAAGCATGTTTATGGTAGAATTGTTGAAGTTAAGAATGTGATATAGGATGTTTACTATTATGCATATCTAAGTAAAGAGTTAGAAGTTTGATTAATGATTATGTTTTGAATATGATAGCTTTGAACTTGGAATTAGAATTGCATAGGTCCTATCTATTTGATTATTTGATGGAAGAGTGTGCCTTGCCTATATGAATTGCGACAGGTAGAAATAAGAAGAAGAGAACAGATGAGGGTCCTTCTTATGAGTCCGATGATGTTGATCCAGAGGAGGAGACAGCAGCACAGATTTATGAGAGGCTGAGGAGAAAAGGGATGCTACCAGGAGATTTTGGCATCGAGTTTGCTAACTGGGATAAAATAGCTGTTCTCTATGGGAGGATTGCAGATAAGATAGTCAACACTCGATACCAAGACGATCAGACGTTGGATACTCTGGGTTTTACTGATGATATAAGATGGATGTTTGATCAGGTTGGTATCCGAAGGTTCATGGAGATGAGACCACCCACTTATTTCAGACTCACTGCGGAGTTCCTTTGCACGCTAAAAGTTTTGTATGATGAGGAGATTCCGTGCGAGTGTGAGTTTATACTTGGAGGGGGTGAGTCTAGAAAAGAGACCCCAGATTCGATCAATAGAATACTCGGGTGTCCTGAGGGGATTCCTGCGTTTATAGAGGATCAAAGATTCAAGCCCAATTATTTCTGGAGATTGATTACGGGGCGGAATGAGGTTTATTGTTCGAGTTATGCACGAGCCACTAGCATCCGCAACCCAGTGCTGAGATATATGGATCGGATTTTGGGATGTACAATCTTCTGTCGATCCGAGAGTGGTGCGATTCCCCGAGGAGAGCTCTATGTATTGTGGTGCATGCTCCATGGAGTGAGGATCAATGTGGGTGCTTATTTGATTCACCAGATGTACCAGTTCGCCACACACATCCGACAGATAGTGAACATAGGAGGTTTGGTTACGCCTATAGCTCACCATTATGGGATTGACACGAGTGAGATGTTGGTTGTGAGGAAGAAGCCAGACATTGATCTTGGATCATTGGAATCAAGCAAGGTGTTTAAGGTGTCAAAGAGAGGTGTTTTGGAGTTTGTTTATGCTAGTGCACCTAATGCCTTCTCATTCCCTATAGAGCTCACTCATTTCATTACCATCCGGGATGAGGGAAACATCCTGAATGAGGGTAACATCGGAATGAAAACACCTGGTCATCAGTCAATCATTGAGGCGATTCAGAAGGGCAGAGACTGGAGGAGGGCAGCGCAAGATGCACTAGCCCAGGATCAGCCGATGGCTATGGGGGATCCTGTCGATGAGGCATACGATGGAGCAGATTATGGAGATGATCAGGACTATGGAGGTGGAGCAGATGATGAGATGCCGCACCCGGATTTTGGAGGAGGAGCTTCAGGAGGAGGAGCTCCAGGAGGGGAGCAGTTTGGGGGAGCACCATTGTTCCCCGGAGTAGATCAGTTTCCCTTATACGGGATGCCTCCACCACCATTGCCTCCTGGTTTTGAGGCATGGCAGCCGATGGTTTCATGGTATGGCCAGCAGGCCCAAGGTATGCATGCTCATTTATCTAACTTGACAGTTGAAAACAGGAGGAGAAGAAGAGAGAACGTTGCTATTCGTCGCCAGCTGACCCAGATCAATGCAACTCAGCAAGCGACTAACACTCAGATTGGAGGGTTGAACAACACGCTTACCCAGATGTCGGATAGAGTAAGGACACTGGAGGACATTCGGGAGGAATTCAACGCATGGCGCATTGATCCTGATGATCTGATTTGAGCAGTGTTATCAGATAGTGTTTGTGTCTCTCTACTTCTATCTTTCTTGTTTTTTTTTCCTTTTTGGAGTCATTTGACAGTCTGTGCTAGGAGTTCTATTCTATTGATTTGGGCATGTATGATATAATTATTCTGTTTCTATTGATGGTTGATTATTAAGGGTTTATGATTCATTCGTAGAGGTATGTGCTATTGATTTATGTTGTGTGATTGTTTGAGAAGCAATTTGATATTGTGCTTTGATATTGAGATGCTTGAAGTTTACTTATGTACATGAAAGATTAGCTATGTAACTTTATTAGGATTGCTCGTTCATTCCTATAGCCATGTGAGATTTTGAGCCTTTTGAAATCATGACAAATTGCATGATTCAGTTTATTCTTGTGAGTATCGTTCATGCACACGTATTCTAGAACTTGGCTTTATATCTTGCTTGAAGCTACGTGTTTAATTAGATGATAGGAAATGATCTTAGGCCATCTTTGTTATTTATTAGTCACTAGCCAAATTATTATCCTACCTATTGAAACTATCCGTAGTTAACCCTTTTGAGCCTAAAAGCTTTATTTTTGTGGAAGCCTACGTGATTAGCCAATTGATCCATTTGCTAGCCTTAAATATTCCTACCTAGTAGAGAGTTGAAGGAGTCAATTTGGTATCTTGAGAAGAAACATAAAAGGAGAATAAGTTGGAAGTGATGAAAATTGTTGAAAAAGAGTGGTTAAATTGTTGCATAAAGGGGTAGTGCCCGAAACTGGTACCCCATGAAAAGGGTAGTGCCTGAAACTGGTACCCTTATTTGAAAAAGAAAAAAAAAGAAAAGAAAAGATGGAAGAAGGAAAAAAAATTCAAGTAAGGATGTGGTGTTCAAAAGTGAAGGAGGAATCAAATTGCAAGAAGCATTGAAGAGCGTTGAAGAAGAAAGAAGAAAGTAAAGTTGTTTGTTGAAAAGCTGTAAGTCTTCTTTGATTCTCTACTAGTGATTGAGTCACGATATCCATATATTTCCTACCTTTACCAAAGAGCCAACATTACAACCTAATGCAAGACCTTTGTGATCCTATTGTTGAAATTATCCCTTTAGTCGAGAGTTGAGATGATTGCCAAGCTTATGGTTACGCGTGTGTTTGGATTGATTTTGAGTGTAAACACCTTACCCTAAAGTGTATATCTCGCACTTGAGTGTTGAGCGTAAATACTACCCGTGAGAATGGGTGGATGAGCATTCCGAAAAGGTGAATTAGTTGATTTGAATTGTATGTTTTTAAATGGATGGTTATCTTGTATCCAAAGTATGATATTTAAATTGCTATATTGTCTTGAATGTTTTTCTGCTGTGAAATTTCCTCTCAGTTAATCTATTGGTTTTTGATGTTGTTGCCTCGGGACGAGCAACAGGTAAGTTTGGGGGTTTGTTGAGAGTGGAATTTCACGCATTTTATGTGTGCACATTACACCATTTTGCTTAGGAAATTGATCGTTTTTGCATGGAATTGTGTATGTTTAAGTATTTACACGATTTTAAGGCTATTAAGGTGTTTTTGTGAGTTTCGAAGGCAGAAAACAGGGTAAAACAGGGCAGGATCGGAAGAGGAGCAAAACAGACCCGGAACGGCCCAGCTCGGGAGCAGCTCGGCGAGCCGCTCGAGCCGAGCTGGGTGCCGAGCGGCGGTAAACAGTGCCGAGTGGGGTCCCACTTGGACCCCAGTGACGTGGCCAGTACGTGGCAGGCCGCTCGGCTGGGTCCAGACCCAGCTCGAGCCGAGCTGGGTGCCGAGCGGCCCAGTTCAGAGCCCAGACGGGGCCTGTTCGATTCAACACTGTATAAATACCTTCCAGACGCGATTCTGAAGCAGATTCGTCGCGAAAACAGCCCTGCATCCATCTTAGAAACAATTAGGGAGATCGAGACGTTAATCGGAGAGAGCCCAGCCATAAACCATCATCAATCCACACTCCTATCACACCCATATCAAATTATAATCTGAATTCATCCTCCATCCAATTCTACAAGGGTTTCAAGTGCTAATTGAGGGAAAATCAAGCGATTGAAGAGACGGAGAAGGAACGTGAGATTGCTCCTACACTAGGGTTTCACAATTCTTATCTATTCCTTTCTATTACTTTGATTATTGTTATGAATTGCTTAGCCATGAGGATTGCTTGTAATCTCATGGGCTAATTTCCTATACAGTTCTAGGGTTTGATGGATTGATTTAATTGATTTGGGGATTTAGACCAAAGATTGGGATTTTATGCAGTTGAGCTTTTGATTTTACTTATTTTACTAAGACATGTTTTTCTGCTTCGTAACGTCTTCATAATACATTCATGACATCCGCTATAATGCTTGGATTATTGTGTTAGCTTGTGTGCGTTCATGATTGGTATTGTCTATCTGTTAGGGATTAGAGTAGCTCCGCTATAAGCACTTTAATTTCATGAACTGGTTAATCAAATACTTGATTTGTTTAGTGGAACAATGCAATTAGACAATCAAGTAGGAAGTGAATAGAACCTTGTAGTAATTCCAGAAAATATCTTGTTAGTCAGGCTTACCAACCGGAGGTATTGTTGCTTGCTTTGATTAGTATCTAGGAATAAGGCTTGGTAATATTTGCGCACCTTAGGATTTAAACCAGATTAGACTGTTAGCTTTGAATCGAATCATATTCGGTGGGATAACAGGGAGTTGTGGTGTATTTTCAGTAAAACTGCATGAATGAACAATCGTAAGTCTAATAACCCAAATTAATTGGTCAATACCTGATACCTTAGAACTGTTCGTCATCTCTTGGTTAGAACTTGCTTTTATTTTTATTGCTTTTAATAATTCAGCAATTTATTATTTGCGTATTTTAGTTAATTAATTCACTTCAAATCACTTGGAAATTTGGTTACATAATTCTGATTAATTAGTAATTCATAGTAAAATAAATAATTAGCTGTCTCAGTGGGATCGATAATTTAACTTGGGAACTTGCTGCTACAATTGATATCCTTACACTTGAGGATTAAATTATAGTGCATAGAAAAAGCCTATCATCAAGCAATGGAGGAAGCTCATTCCGGAATTTGCGGTGCTCATCAATCCGGACCAAAGCTACATTTCAGAATTAAAAGGATGGGCTACTATTGGCCAACCATGGTGAAGGATTGCATAGATTACGCACAAAGATGTCAAGCTTGTCAGTTCCATGGAAATTTGATTCATCAACCTCCGGAGCCTTTACATCCGACAGTCGCTTCATGGCCTTTTGATGCATGGGGTTTAGATGTGGTAGGGCCACTTACAAAGTCTTCTGGTGGTCATCTCTACATTCTTGCGGCAACCGATTACTTTTCAAAGTGGGCTGAAGCTGTGTCTCTAAGGGAAGTAAAGAAAGAAAATGTTGCTGATTTCATTCGGATCAATATCATTTATAGATATGGTGTCCCGCGCTACATTATCACTGATAATGGAAAGCAGTTCAGCAACAGTTGGATTGATAAGCTATGTGAGAAGTTTGATTTCAAACAAAAGAAATCTTCAATGTATAACGCAGCTGCTAATGGTCTTGCCGAAGCTTTCAATAAAACTTTATGCAGTTTATTGAAGAAAGTGGTCTCCAAGTCAAAAAGAGATTGGCATGAAAGGATCAATGAAGCTTTATGGGCGTACCGTACCACCTATAGAACACCTACTCAAGCCACTTCGTATTCCTTGGTGTATGGTGTTGAGGCTGTTGTGCCTCTTGAAAAGCAAATTCCTTCTTTGAGGATAGCCATACAAGAAGGCCTCACCGAGGAAGAAAATGCAAAGTTACGTCTTCAAGAGTTAGAAGCGTTAGATGAAAAGAGGTTGGAAGCACAACAAAGACTTGAGTGTTACCAATCTCGCCTTTCTAGAACATACAACAAGAAAGTTAAGATACGTTCTTTTCAAGTTGGCGATTTGGTGCTTGCTGTGAGAAGACCTATAGTAGTCACCCATCGCGTTGGAAATAAGTTTCTACCCAAGTGGGATGGCCCTCATGTTGTGAAAGAAGCCTACACAAATGGCGCCTACAAATTGATCTCTGAAGATGGCGTGAACATTGGCCCCATAAATGGGAAGTTCTTGAAACGCTACTACGCGTAAAACAAATACAAGTACAACGCTCCTTGACGCACGAGCCTAAACTGCATGTTACTCCTGGTCCGCATGAGTATAAACTGTGTACGACAAACTCCTGGTCCACATGAGTGTAAACTGTGTACGACAAACTCCTGGTCCACATGAGTGTAAACTGTGTACGACAAACTCCTGGTCCGCATGAGTATAAACTGTGCATGACACCCACCAAAGGTAATTATATGTGGTTAAACTATCAATTCACCCCACTCAGATATTTTAAGTGGTTAAAGCATTAAATATCTTACTTTGTCTAAAGTGGTTAAAGAATAGTCACTCCTGGCCCGCATGAGTATAAACTGTGTACGGTACCCCCCCATTCAAATCAAATCATGTCCCCTTGAACTACGTAATGACTTGATCCTCTGCGAAGAGGTACGTAGGCAGCTTAGCATTTTACTAAGTTCAGTCATAATCCAAGCAATTCGAGTCTAGTTTGCGAGGCAAGCGATAAATTGAAGTGTGAACGAGTTAAGAAGAAAAAGGTTGACAAAGAGAAGATGTGGTTGAATGCAAAGACAGTGGTGAAATGATGAAGGTGGTAAAGTGATGAGGGTGATCCATGTTGTCCCTTAAAGCTAGCAAAGAAAGAGGTTTAAGCTAATTTAAATTTATGGATTTAATTAATTAAAAGGTCCTAAATAAATTATGGGATCAATTAATTATTAAAAACCAAAATTATAAATTAAGCCCATGGAGAAGCCCAAGATGCTTAAGTGAGCCATTAAAATAATTCATGTGTGTTTAATTAATTTAAGCCCCAAATCATGAAAATTAAAATCAATATAAGCACTCTTGGCCCAAAATATGAAGCAGTAGGCGGCCCAAGTGAATAAGAAGGATCAGATGGCCCAAGTAGAAACTGAAAATAAAAAAAAAATAATAAATAAAAAAATAAATGGCCCAATTAATGTTGGAAGCACTTGAATGCAGTAAGCAAGCTGATTTGAGATTGGGTGAGTTTGAGCAAGTCAAAATTAACTTGATGGGGTCAAAATTGAAGTTATTCTTTTTTCCTCTATGAAATTGCGTGGAATGGGTTTCTCCAGCAAAAGGGGATTAAGCTGCTCAACCAATTCCTCTCTCTTCGAAAAACAACAACCAGCCATCAGTACCCGTCAACACCACCGGGGATTCACCTCGCATCGCCACCGGTCACGCACCCGGCCGCCTGAAGCTCGCTGTTGCCCTTCACATAAGAAAATCATAGCCAAACACAGTCGGATTCGCGACCCAAGGAGCGCTGCTCGCTGCCGAGGTACGTTTCCGCGCGCGCTACTTCCAGAGCTCGATCGACGTGCCGCCGCCAGGGTTCACGCCGGATTCTCGCTAGCGAGCAGCCGCCGCGAGCAGTCGTCGAAAGCAGCCATCAGCCGCCGCTCTCACACGCCATTCTGCTTCCCAGTCGCCAAGAGCATTACCGAATCCAGTCTGAATCACACTAAAGCGACGAGACCATCTTCCGGCTGGTCCGATCGAAAGCAGACAACAACCGCCCTCCCGCTCTTCAAATCAAAGCTGCCGGAGGTATGAGCTCGATAAGCAGTCACCATAGGTGGTCTGCCATCAATCGCCCTCCCGCTCTTCAAATCAATGCTGCCAGAGGCATGAGCTCGATAAGCAACTACCATGGGTAGTCCGCTCTCGTTGCATCAACACGTCGAAGGTGTGAGCCCAACAAGCAACCACCATGGGTGGTATACCGTTGACTGCTTTCCACCTCGCGGTATGAGCCCGACAAGCAACCACCATGGGTGATCCGCCGTCGATTGCTCTCCACCTCGACGATGTTGGTTTGACTTGAGCCATTGAAAGTCTTCTCTTTGGTCGGATTTCTGTCACCTCTTCGCCAAAGCATCGTCGGAGGTGTGAGCCCAACAAGCAACCACCATGGGTGGTCCGCTGTTGACTGCTTTCCACCTCGCGGTATGAGCCCGACAAGCAACCACCATGGGTGGTCCGCCGTTGACTACTCTCTATCCCAACATCATCGGAGGTGCGAGCCCAACAAGCAACTACCATGGGTAGTCTACCATTGATTGCTCTCCACCTCACGGTGCGAGCCCGACAAGCAACCACCATGGGTGGTCCGCCGTCGACTACTCTTCACCTCGACGAGTTGAGTCTTGTGTGTTGGATAGCTTTGATAAAAAAATTGAGTTCATGAAGTACCATTATATAGCAGTGGATTCATGGATAATTATGGAAATTACTTGTGGACTCATGGATAATTATGAAAATTATTCATGGATAATTATGGAAATTACTAGTGGACTAATGGATAATTATGGAGATTATTGTGAGGTGCGCAAGCTCTTTAAAATTGTAGGAGATTCTTTACTACAAATAACTTTGATAATTTTGGGTAAGGTTCATGAAGCTTGGTGAACAAGAAATAAATCTTTTGCGATTCCTTCACAACAAGACATACTGTCCGTGAACAAATCGCAAGGGGGCATTTGTAAGCAATTAAAATTCACGGTCCAATCAAATGGCGACACGTGGATTTTATTGATTAAATATCAATTTTAATTTATTATATTTATTTTGGGGATTTAATAAATTAATTCCTAAAATAGATTAATAAATAATTGATAATTAATTTAATACCCAACAAATTAAGTAGGGTTTAAATTAAGTAAAGCTTGACCCATAAGTTAAGTAAAGCATGGAAGGTTCCAGAATCAGGTCAAATTAAGCAATGACCGATCAGGCTGTGATATATTTGGAACGGCCCAAGCCCGCAGAACCAGGCCAAATCTGTCATAGACCAATCAGATTGCAAGTTATTTATGGGGCATGCTCATTCCTTCACCTATATAAGGAGCCCTCCTTCATTCACTACACACACTCAAATACTTGAAGACATAAACGCTCTGAAGAGATCAAGAACACGAGCAGCGCTCCCTTGAGATCTTCAAGCATCTTCAAGTCAAGAACGGCAAACGATTCGGGATTAAGGTGCGGAGCCCCCCAAATCAAGCGTTCTTCATATACTGAGTTCTTCGGTGTTCTTCGCGCCAAGAACAACATACGACCCGGGATTAAGGTGCTAAGCCCCCCAGATCGAGTGTTCTTCAGATCAAGTACGTTTAATCCAAATAAAGGCTCGACGCCTCTGGATTAACGTTATAAGATCCCAAATCCGAGTTCGGACAAGCTTCAACTGAAGATCCGACTCAACACACACAGTCAACGCGGTCAACGCAGTCAAAGTCAAAGTCAAAGTCAAGCCAAATTGGTTCGAGAGAAGAATCAGAGGATTGATAGAGATTGTTTCCTAATTTTTCAAGTTTAATCCTTCTGGATTATCATTGTAATTCTTTTGTGTTTATTTTATTATAAATACAAAATTTGTTATTACAAAATATTTAATGAGTAGTTGGGGTAGTTGAGGTGAGAGAAATAATATTTTAATATAAAGTGAGTAGGTGTATTAGTATGGTGTGTGGGCTCCATGAAGATATATTAATTATTTTGTGTAGGTTTCATTTACTAAAAAAGAAAATACACTTCTTGTGTTGAGACGGACGGAAATTGTAAAATTCACTCTTATTGTGGGAGGGAGGGACCAGGGAGTATTAAAGTAACGGAAATTTAAACATCTCAATCATTTTATTGATCTAATGACTATTTGTACCATATTCATTTTATTTACATTATCATTTTCTTAATTAATGATTTACATAATCATTCACATTCCAAAATTAATTTCATTTTAAATTGATTTACAATGGATTAACAATAAAATTAGTTGGTAAAGTGATGGTTGATAAATTCTTAACAACAATTCATTGCTAATAATTCTGTTGACAATCTATTTAATGATTTCATATATAATCAGTTTGTAAATAATACATATATTATTTTATCGGTAAAAACATTATAAATTTATTGATATTCCGTTGTTAAAAGATAAAGAGTGTATATTGGGTGCACCCGGGTGCATCCACATGTGTATAACTTTTTATTTTATTTTGTATACATGTTATTCTATTTTGTATACGTGTTTTTTAATAATTGTATACTTTTTTCACACTAAATTTTTCAATAAAAAACTAGCATCATATGTGTATAACTTTTTATTCAATAGTGTATACATGTGTAACAATAAATTTTTTATTTATAATAAAATAAATACAAAAGTATTACAATAATAATCCAAAGGATTAAACTTGATAATTTAGAAAACAATATCTATCTATCCTCTGATTCTTCTCTCGAACCAATTTGACTTTGGCTTTGACTTGTTGTGTTGACCGCGTTGGCCGCGTTGACTGTGTATGTTGAGTCGGATCTTCAGTTGATGCTTGTCCGAACTCGAATTTGAGATTTTATAACGTTAATCCAGAGGCGTCGAGCTTTTGTTTGGATTAAACGTACTTGAGAAGAACACTCGATCTGGGGAGCTTAGCACCTTAATCCCGGGTCGTATGCCTTTCTTGGCGTGAAGAACACCGAAGAACTTAGTTTATGAAGAACGCTTGATTTGGGGGGCTCTGCACCTTAATCCCGAATTCTTGACTTGAAGATGCTTGAAGATCTCAAGGGAGCACTGCTCGTGTTCTTGATCTCTTCAGGTCTTTGAATGTGTGTCTGGAATGAATGAAGGAGGGGTCCTTATATAGGTGAAGGGTGAGGAAGCCCCATAAATAACTCGCAGTCTGATTGGTCCAGGGCTGATTTGACCTGATTCTGCGGGCTTGGGCCTTTCACTTGCTTAGACTTTAAGTCAGACTTATTTGACCGGATTTGGCTTAATTATCAATTATTTACTCATTTATTTTAGGAATTTATTTATTTAAATTTCATAATAAATAAATAAATAATTTATAATTATTGCATTAATTTGCCATATATTTTTTTTAATATGCAATAAAATTCAAGTGCCTAAAAATGCCCCCTCGTATTTTGTTCACGGACGCTTTTGTGCTGAAGTGAACAAATTGCGATAATCCATTCTTGATCAGCATGATTGAATTTTATTGCTTGCCTCACCAACTTGATATGAATAGCCTGAATTATGACTGAACTTAGTGAAGTGCTAAGCTGTCTACGTACCTCTTTGAAGAGGATCAAGTCATAACGTAGTTCAAAGGAACATGATTTGATTTGGATTGGGGGGTGCCGTACAATTTTATACTCATGTGGGTCAGGAGTAACATGCAGTTTAGGCTCGTGCGTCATGGAGCGTTGAACTTGAATTTGCTGATAATTATACTCGTGTCAATGAGTCTTGAATTTGAACTTGTAGACAGTTTATGCTCGTGTCAAGGAGCCTTGTATGGACATTTTTCACTCGTGTCGGGGAGTATTGTGTGGACAATTTTCTCTCATGTCGAGGAGCATTGTGTGGATAGTTTTCTCTCATATCAAGGAGCTTTATGTGTAGAGAGTTTTTTTTCTCTTCCCAAGGAGATTTGATTTGATGTGTAGATAGTTTATACTCATATCAAGGAGCGTAACTTAAGGATTTTAGATAGTTTAAACTCGTATGAAGGAGTATTGTGTGGATATTTTTAACTCGTGTCTAGGAGCGTAACATGTAGAGAGTTTCGTCTCTTCTCAAGGAGATTTAATTTGAGTTAGACAGTTTAAGCTCGTATCAAGGAGCATGATTTTGAGACTTTTAGATAGTGTAAACTCGTATCAAGGAGTATTGTATGGATATTTTTAGCTCGTGTCGAGGAGCGTAACATGTAGAGAGTTCCGTCTCTTCTCAAGGAAATTTGATTTGATGTGTAGATAGTTTAAACTCATATCAAGGAGCGTAACCTGAGGATTTTAGATAGTTTAAGCTCATATCAAGGAGAGTAATGTAGACAGTTTTCGCTCGTGTCAGGGAGCGTGATGTAGACAGTTTTAGCTCGTGTCAAGGAGCTTTATCTTGATTTATCAACAGTTTATTGTCCCCAATCTTGGGCTGCACTATTTTTTCTTACTTCAACTTCATTTCTGTTAATCTTTATAGAAACGACAGACTTGTTTGTGGTTCTCCTTCCAAGGGCTCATCGAAGGACATGTATTCAAACCCGTAAGAGTCTTGAATAGAGGGCCATTCGATGTCATTTGATGTTAAGCTTAACTCCATATCGTGAAAGTTTTAGGCCGAATTCCTTGGAGTATGTAGCTAAGATTCCATTGCATCCCTTGAATGCACATTTCTATAGCTGAAGTTTTTGATAGCTTTTCTTTGCAATTGAGGCTTAGACTCCTCCATCTATTGATGTAGTCGAGGACAATTCTTCATCACTTTGACGAGTATTTGTTAGCTCCATCATGCTAACAGTTCTTCGTGTGCTATAGAAGCGGTTGAGGAATACTTTTTCCATTTGCCCCCAACTATCAATGGAGTTAGCTTCCAAGTCGATGTACCAATCGAATGCATTTCCTTTTAGAGATCGGACAAATTATCTCACCATGTGATCTTCGTAGGTCCCAGCATCATTGCATGTCTCGACGAAGTGCGCCACATGTTGTCTTGGATTGCCTTTGCCATCGAATTGTTGAAACTTGGGAGGTTGGTAGTCAGTTGGCATCCTCAAGTTGTCAATCCTCTTTGTATATGGCTTGACGTAGGTTGAAGAAGATTTAGAGCTCCCTTCAAACTTATCTTTTATCGTATTTATCACGATGTTCTTTAGTTGATTGATAGGAAACGTTTCGTTAGTTAAAACTTGTATCTTATCCTCAGCTGACTTTTCTTCAGATAGATGATGCTTCGTTGAGTCTTCCTCCCCGTGCCCATTCTCAACTTATTTCTTATTTGTATGGCTTGTCTCCGCATTCTCCATTTTCTTCATAAGTTTGGAGATTTTTAAATCTTGAGCTTCCATGTGCTTGTTGAGTCCTTCAATGGCTTTCATCATACTTGCGAGTTGATCCTCGATAGTTACAGCACTCGTCGTCATCACCGCAGTTGCAATTGAGGCAGATGGTGAGCTTGGCGTGGAGCGAGGAGTTGAGCAGATAGAGTCATCTTCACCATCTTTGTTGTTGTGCAATGGTTTATTAAGAGTAATCCCCACCATACGATTTGTCTTTGAGGAGCCTTCAGACATACTTCTTGTAACGACTTCAACCTTTTCAATTTGCAACTCTGGAGGCTTTGATGCAACAGTCCTTCGTATCGCAATCTTTAGCGGAGTCATAACTTGCGTCTTCACAGCTTGTAGCTCTAAAGGCTTTGAGGTAGATGACCTTTTTATCGCGATCCTAAGAGGAGTCATACTTTGTATCTTTGTACTTGTTGAGAGAAGAGATGAGAGGTAGAGACTATCCCACCGGGCATGCCAAAATTTATAACAACAAATTTTGTATTTATAATAAAATAAATACAAAAGTATTACAATAATAATCCAAAGGATTAAACTTGATAATTTAGAAAATAATCTCTATCTATCCTCTGATTCTTCTCTCGAACCAATTTGACTTTGACTTTGACTTGTTGTGTTGACCGCGTTGACTGTGTATGTTGAGTCGGATCTTCAGTTGAAGCTTGTTCGAACTCGAATTTTGGATTTTATAACGTTAATCCAGAGGCGTCGAGCCTTTGTTTGGATTAAACGTACTTGATCCGAAGAACACTCGATCTGGGGGGCTTAGCACCTTATTCCCGGGTCGTATGCCGTTCTTGGCGTGAAGAACACCGAAGAATTTAGTTTATGAAGAACGCTTGATTTGGGGGGCTCCGCACCTTAATCCTGAATTCTTGACTTGAAGATGCTTGAAGATCTCAAGGGAGAACTTAGTTTATGAAGAACGCTTGATTTGGGGGGCTCCGCACCTTAATCCCGAATTCTTGACTTGAAGATCTCAAGGGAGCACTGCTCGTGTTCTTGATCTCTTCAGAGCGTTTGTGTCTTCAGGTCTTTGAATGTGAGTATGGAATGAATGAAGGAGGGATCCTTATATAGGTGAAGGGTGAGGAAGCCCCATAAATAACTCGCAGTCTGATTGGTCCAGGGCTGATTTGACCTGATTCTGCGGGCTTGGGTCATTCACTTGCTTAGACTTTAAGTCAGACTTATTTGACTGGATTTGGCTTAATTATAAATTATTTACTCATTTATTTTAGGAATTTATTTATTTAAATTCCATAATAAATAAATAATTTATTTATAATTATTGCATTAATTTGTCATGTATTTTCCTTTAATATGCAATAAAATTCAAGTGCCTACAATATGTTTTTTAATAATTATATATTTTTTTACACTCAATTTTCATTAAAAAACTAACAATTAAATTGTATATATTTTTTGCTCTTAATTGTATATGTTTGTATTTATATTTGTATATGGGTGCACCCTAATTTTAGGGTGCACCCGGGTGCACACTATAATTAGTCAAAGATAAATGTAATTTTCATAGGCAACCCATCTCAATACATTTATTTTTATTTTTATTTTTTGTGCTAAATCGACTTTGTTGACCTTTTAGATTAACTGTTTTTTTTAATAAATTTAAGAATTAATTTCTTCTAAATTATATTTTTCTTTTCAAATATAAATTTTATTACATTCTTTATAAAGTATAATTAATATTATAATAATTTTCTATGAAATTTCAACTAAATTTATTGAGTTGGCAACCGAAATTGTACATCAATGACAATAGACTGATAGAGGTTCCATTAATTAATGTGGAAGACTTTACAAAGGCAGTTGACTGAAGTCTTCTATTAGTAAATAACAGTGAGTCTTCTAAATTATTTGAAAGTTAGAAACACGTTATGCCAAATTTATTTATTCATAATTTTTATTTTGTGAGGTAAATAAGCTTAAGACTAATATTAATTTTAATAAAATAAGTTATATATATTAATTAATAAATAGTGTTAATTATTTAGTTGAATTTATTATTTTAGTAAATAATTTATAAGATAAATAAAAAAGTAATTAATTATATTTTTTTAATAAAATTTAATAAAGAAAATGAAAATACGGTATTATATCTGTTATTTTCAAACTAGGAATTGTATTATGGTTGGGGCCAAATAGTGGGGGACATCTATAAAATTTAGGGATATTACTACACCGTGCACTTAAGATCAATAGGGTAGTTTTTTTAGAGTATAATTATTTTTATATTTTAATTATTTTTTAAATTTAAAAATATTATGTAATATTTTTTAATTTAATGATTAATATTAATTAGGTGCCCCTAATTAATCTCTAAAATTAGACTTTTGCTTTAAATTTAGAGTTTAAATACGGTGCACTTAATTAATATTAATAATTAGATCAAGACTATTACATAAACCACTTTTAGATCAAACAAAATAATTAAGAATTTGGAAAATAAAAATAATAATACCCTAAAAAACTACCCTATTAACCCTAAGTGTGCCGTTATACCCTATACACTGCATAATATCCCTTAAATTTAATATAAAGTCATAAAAAAAAGTAATTATTTTTTAATTCATAAATAGAGAGATGGAGAGAGCATAATTAAATAATAACTTTATGTACAAAATGATTACATACATGATACATCCTGAGGAGATTAAGGTAAATTAATCAACAAATTAATTTTCTTGTTGAGGGAATTGGCCTGGCCGCCCAACTCTCTTTCAATCTTTCTCAACTGCCAAATTCTATTCCTTTTAATTTTTCGTTACTTATCTCTTCAAGATTGATAAGCTCCGGTGCTCCCCGTTTCAGGTCCTGTATTGATAGTTTCATATTTTTTGGGTCATAAATTGATAGCAAAAATCTTTCAAGTCCCTGATAGTTTACCTATATTTCATATCTTGTATTAAAAATATTTCTATTCGAGGTATTCACATTAATTAGAATATACATTCATATAAAGATAAGGCTTCGGGTGCTAGTCAAAAAGATGGACCTCTACCTTTTAGTCACACAATATGTAAGAGAGGACTACATTATATAAATCGCCAACAGTTAAGTACTCCCTAGTCCACGGTTAATCTATTCATTTTACTATTTGGGTCATTCATTCTCAATATATTATTTAGATATATAGGATCACACTCTCACTAATACAATTAAAATATGGGACACACACTCTCCACTAATACAATTATCCACTACACATAAAATAATAAGACTTCTTAATCCACATACTAAGAGCAAATGGTGTTGACACCCAAACAACAAATGAATACATTAAGGAGGGAGTACTAAAGCAAAATTTGCAACATTCTACTTACATAATTTATAAAATATCAAAATTTATTTTCAATTGTTTGCATTGTAATTTTTGTACTACTGTAGTATATATATATATATATATATATATATATATATATATATTAGGTGATGTTTGTTTTGAGTTTAAGTTAATTTAATAAATCAGTGAATAGCGTTATTTTATGTTTGTATGTTTGCTTAAGATTTAAGGAGGGTATGCTTAAACTTTATATCAAATAAAATATTAATTGAGGTGAGAGAAGAAATAAAAGTAAGAGGAGAAAGGAAGAAAAATTATTAATTTAATGTATGATAGGGGGTGGGTAATTATTAATGTTGGGTATATGGAGTAGTATTTAAAACGGCTTATGGATTACTTTTGGTAAAGTCGAGTCAAGAGTTACACTCTTTCTCCTTAAGACGAAATTGCTCCGTACTTCAGGTGCTTACGGACTATAGCAATCGCCTCCAAGATACAACGACTTTGAATTTTGGACTTGTAGCACAACTAGTCCAAAATTATCGGCGAACGAACTAATATTTTAGAACTTTCGGACTTGGGTAGGAAAATTCTAGAACTATAGGTACTAGAATGTAATATGCAAGTATATAGTGCAGGACTTGAATGATCTTCTGCAGAATGTGTTGGGGCCTATTTATAATAATTGAAGAGTTGTGATGTCTTTTTGGAATGGACACCTTGATTTAATTTAGGCCCTTGGATCATGTCTTTTTATTAAAGACTTGATCTAATGGCTCATATTGCACCCCTCCATTTTGGATTTGAATTTGAATTTTCAAATCTTGGAGCCAAATTTACCCTCCACAATTTTGAACCACAATTGGGCCTGCGAATCAGGCCCGGCCCAGCAAGTGGCCCGGTCAGACCCGGCCCGGCAACCCGAGCAGGCCCGGCCCGGTGACCCGACCCGACCCTTCAGCGATCCGGACGACCCGACCCGACCCGGTGCGTACGGTGCACCTTACGTGTACCCAAGTCTAACCCATCGGACCCTAGTTTGGGTCCAAAATGAGTGTAACTATGTGCAAGCATGGATGCGGCTCGTGGCTTGGTTGGTTGCACCATGTGGTCCACACATTTAATTTAATTCAATAATGTGTGTAGGTAGTAATAAGGAGTTCAATTCTTTCATCTTTTTCCAATGTGGGATAACTTCTCACTTCAACATTTACTCTTCATTTTTTCTTATTTTTCTTGTAATTAATTGCAAACTTCATGTATTAATTACTCATTCACCCGGAATTGGATTTGAGCAAACTTATACACTAAATTCATCTACTCGAAACGTAGTTTCCAAATATGCAATTTGTTTTCATTTTCGACAAACGAAAATTACAAGAACATTGGTCAAAGGTGGGCTTGACCCACTTATACACTTAACCAATTCCAACAATCCCTCACATGAATGTAATTAATGCATGTAGACTCTATCGAAAGTTCCTACGAACTGCTATTTGCATCAGGATAGGTAGCTTCCGGCTTTGAACCTTCCTTAGTAGAATGCCATCGGATTTACTTGCTGCTTAGTGAACATGATGTTTTGAACTAGTCAGCATTTTATGTAAATCAAGTCAACGACACCCACACAATAACAATTCTAATATTATTCGTTCTCACGTTGTGTCCAATTCGGCCCTGGACCATCTTGGATTCATAAGTGTTTTTCTCATTCGAAGCAGCCAAACTTCACACTTATATAGGTGATCTCCTATGTAGAGTATCCTACTATACTCCACCTTTAAGGTATAGGAATCATTAAAAGCTTTTAAGGCTTACCCTCTACCACACTTATGCAGGCTTGCACTTGATTTGAGAATGAGTTGAGATTATATTTCAAGTACTATTTCGGAACACTTATAACTTAGTTGTCTTATTGAACCATGTTCTTGGGATCTCCAATCATCATGGTTAAGTTACCGCTATAAACGTTCTTTAGTGCGTGGATTTTAAACCCATTCCCATTACTGCACTTGTCATTAGATCTCTATTTATGCCTTTTGTCAACGGATCCGCGATATTTTCCTTAGACTTTACATAGTCGATGGAAATTATCCCACTAGAGATCAATTGCCTAACGGTATTATGTCTCCTCCTTATGTGTCGAGATTTACCGTTGTACATGTTGCTTTGTGCTCTCCCAATAGTTGCCATGCTATCGCAATGTATCATTATAGGAGGCACTGGTTTGCTCCAACAAGGAATATCCTCTAAGAAGTTTCTAAGCCATTCGGCTTCTTCACCAGCTTTGTCTAATGCAATGAACTCCGACTCCATTGTGGAACGAGCTATGCATGTTTGTTTAGAAGATTTCCATGATACTGCTCCACCACCTATGGTAAATATGTAACCACTTGTGGATTTGGAGTCTTTTGAATCAGATATCCAATTAGCATCCGTGAATCCTTCGACTACGGCTAGATATCTTGTATACAGTATCCCATAACTTAGAGTATGTTTCAAATATCTAAGTACTCTTGTCAATGCTATCCAATGTTCTTTATTAGGATTGCTTGTGAACCTACTAAGTTTATGAACAGAGTATGCTATATCCGGACGTGTACAATTTGTTAAGTACAACAAACTTCCGATAATTCTTGCATATTTCTGTTGTGATATGGGTTCGCCTTTATTTTTGGCTAGATGTAAATTCACATCCACAGGAGTTTTAGCCGAGGGTAAGTCAAAGGCATCGAATTTCTTAAGTATATTCTCTACGTAGTGAGATTGTGTTAAGACAATTCCATCAGGTGATCTAGAGATTCTTATCCCTAGTATGACATCAGCCTCACCCATATCCTTCATGTCAAAATTCCTTTTTAACATGTTCTTAGTATTCACGATTACTTTGTGATTACTTCCTATTATGAGCATGTCGTCTACGTATAGACATACAATTACATATTCATTAGGCGTGCCTTTTATGTAGACACATTTATCACATTCATTGATTTTGAATCCATTTGATAGCATAGTTTGATCAAACTTTTGATGCCATTGTTTAGGTGCTTGTTTTAATCCGTATAAGGATTTTATTAACTTGCACACTTTCTTTTCTTGGCCAGGGGCAACAAACCCTTTAGGTTGTTCCATATATATTTCCTCTTCTAATTCACCATTTAAGAAAGCTGTTTTGACATCCATTTGGTGTATCTCAAGATTATGCAAAGCTGCAATTGCTATGAGAACTCTAATGGATGAAATTCTTGTCACAGGTGAATATGTGTCGAAGAAATCATATCCTTCCTTTTGTTTGAATCCTTTAGCTACTAAGCAAGCCTTGTATTTGTCAATTGAACCATCAGCTTTGTATTTCTTCTTTAGGATCCATTTGCATCCTAAAGGTTTGTTGCCCGGTGGGAGATCGACCACCTCCCAAGTATGGTTTTGCATAATGGATTCAATTTCGCTGTTGATAGCCTCTTTCCAGAGAGGAGCATCTGGACTAGACAATGCTTCATGTATTGTCCTTGGTTCATTTTCTAGCATGTAGCTTATAAAATCAGAACCAAAGGACTTTTCCTTCTTGGTTCTTTTACTACGTCTTGGTTCTTCCTCCCTTTGAGGTGAACCTTTTTCTATAGCGTCATGAGTTCTTTTATGCGAGCTCATTTCTTGTTTTTCCTTCTTAGGAAAAATATTCTCAAAGAACACTGCATTTCTAGATTCAATAGTCATTCCCTCATTCATTTCAGGAACTTCTGACTTATGAACCAAAAAACGATATGCACTACTATTGTATGCATAACCAATAAAGATGCAATCAACTGTTTTGGGTCCTAGCTTTACTTGTTTTGGTTTAGGTACCTCAACTTTTGCTAGGCACCCCCACACTTTGAGGTAATCATATGACGGTTTCCTTCATTTCCATAATTCATATGGAGTTTTATCTCTTTTCTTGTGTGGTAGTTTATTAAGAATGTGGTTTGCCAAAAGCACCGCTTCTCCCCACATGTTCTGGGATAGGCCCGAGCTAATCAACATAGCATTCATCATCTCTTTGAGAGTTCTATTTTTTCGTTCTGCAACGCCATTAGATTGTGGTGAGTATGGTGCTGTAGTTTGATGAATAATGCCATTTCGTAGACAAAATTCTTCAAATGGAGCCACATATTCTCCACCTCTATCACTTCGAATCATTTTGATTCTAATGCTTAGTTGATTTTCGACTTCATTCTTAAAGTTTATGAATGCATCTATTGCTTCATCTTTCCCTCTTAGTAGATATATATAACAATACCTTGTGCAATCATCGATAAATGTAATGAAGTAATTCTTACCCCCTCTTGTTGGTGCGAACTTTAAGTCACATATATCAGTATGGATTAGTTCTAGAGGTGTAGTACTTCTTTCCACTGAATGAAATGGAGTTTTTGTCATTTTTGCTTCAACACAAATTTCACATTTCTTTTGTGGATCTAGTTCCATTATTGGCAACAAATTTAAGTTGACTAATTTTCTTAGTGAATTTAAACTTGCATGTGCTAATCTATCATGCCATATATTAGAACTCTCGGCCAAATAAGAAATAACTTTTCCTTTATTTTTAATATCACGATGTACAATCATTACATTTAGTTTGAAAAGACCCTTTTCAAGGTAAACTTTTCCTACAAACATTCCACTTTTGGATAGTATATATTTGTCAGACTCATACACTTGTCTAAATCCGGCTTTACTAAGCAATGATCCAGACACTAAGTTCTTGCGGATGTCAGGGACATGCAACACATCCACAAGTTGGAGCTCTTTTCCCGATGTCATCTTCAACACAATTCTGCCTAGTCCAATGACTTCAGATGTTGAAGAATTTCTCATAAATAATTTTCTACCATTTATCGGGATGTAGGTAGAGAACATTTCCTGGTCCGAGCAGATGTGTCTTGTTGCTCCACTATCCACAAACCATTCTTGTGGATTATCCACAAGGTTTGCTTCAAAAACCACAGCCGCTAGGTTTAGTTCGGACAAGTTGGCGGATACCGACTTCTCTTCGGCTAGGTTAGCTCGGCTGTTGTTTTCCTTCTTTGGTTGGCGACAGTTTTTCGCCATATGTCCGGGCTTGTTACAGTTGTAGCAGTTGCCTTTAATCTTCTTTGCAGGCTTTTGCTTTTTGTCATTCCGCTTTCTCTTTTTCTTTTCTCCGGATTCAGCCAAATTAACTCTTGCCTCTTTTCTTGACTTGATTTCAGACTTTCGATTATCTTCTTCGATCCTTAGTCTCACGATCAAGTCTTCAAGCATCATTTCTTTTCTTTTATGCTTGAGATAGTTTTTAAAATCTTTCCACAGAGGCGGTAGCTTTTCAATTAAAGCAGCTACTTGAAAAGATTCACTCAATTCCATACCCTCGGCATGGATGCCATGTAAGATCAGTTGTAGTTCTCTAACTTGATCCAATACAGTCTTGGAGTCCACCATTTTGTACTCGAGGAATCGTCCGACTATGAATTTCTTCATTCCGGCGTCATCCGCTTTGTACTTCTTTTCAAGTGACTCCCATAGTTCTTTAGAAGTTTTAAAATCTGTATAAACATTATAGAGTGAGTCATCTAACCCATTTAGAATGGAGTTACGACACATGAAGTCACTATGTTTTCAGATTTGAACGGCAACTTTCTTTTGATCATCAGTTTCATCTTCTTCAACCGTTGGAGCAACTTTCGTCAAAAAACGGGCGAGGTTGAGTGTTGTTAAGTAGAACAACATTTTCTGTTGCCAGCGCTTAAATTCCGTTCCATCGAACTTAGGTGGTCTTTCGGCGTGAACAGGTGCAGTAGTAACAGTAGCAGGTACCGGTGCAGTAGTAACATTAGCAGGTACATCAGTAGCCATCTTTAAATACAAAAAAAATTTCGTCTTAAGACTGTTGGGTATATGAAGTAGTATTTAAAACGGCTTATGGATTACTTTTGGTAAAGTCGAGTCAAGAGTTACACTCTTTCTCCTTAAGACGAAATTGCTCCGTACTTCAGGTGCTTACGGACTATAGCAATCGCCTCCAAGATACAACGACTTTGAATTTTGGACTTGTAGCACAACTAGTCCAAAATTATCGGCGAACGAACTAATATTTTAGAACTTTCGGACTTGGGTAGGAAAATTCTAGAACTATAGGTACTAGAATGTAATATGCAAGTATATAGTGCAGGACTTGAATGATCTTCTGCAGAATGTGTTGGGGCCTATTTATAATAATTGAAGAGTTGTGATGTCTTTTTGGAATGGACACCTTGATTTAATCTAGGCCCTTGGATCATGTCTTTTTATTAAAGACTTGATCTAATGGCTCATATTGCACCCCTCCATTTTGGATTTGAATTTGAATTTTCAAATCTTGGAGCCAAATTTACCCTCCACAATTTTGAACCACAATTGGGCCTGCGAATCAGGCCCGGCCCGGCAACCCGAGCAGCCCGGCCCGGTGACCCGACCCGATCCTTCAGCGACCCGGACGACCCGACCCGGTGCGTACGGTGCACCCTACGTGTACTCAAGTCTAACCCATCGGACCCTAGTTCGGGTCCAAAATGAGTGTAACTATGTGCAAGCATGGATGCGGCTCGTGGCTTGGTTGGTTGCACCATGTGGTCCACACATTTAATTTAATTCAATAATGTATGTAGGTAGTAATAAGGAGTTCAATTCTTCCATCTTTTTCTAATGTGGGATAACTTCCCACTTCAACATTTACTCTTCATTTTTTCTTATTTTTCTTGTAATTAATTGCAAACTTCATGTATTAATTACTCATTCACCCGGAATTGGATTTGAGCAAACTTATACACTAAATTCATCTACTCGAAACGTAGTTTCCAAATATGCAATTTGTTTTCATTTTCGACAAACGAAAATTACAAGAACATTGGTCAAAGATGGGCTTGACCCACTTCTACACTTAACTAATTCCAACAATTAATAGGGTTAGTATTTGTATACAGAGAAGATTTAAGGAAATTTAATAAATCTAAGATTTAAGGAGATTTAATAAATCTAAACTAGGATATAAAACCCAAATTAAACATAGCCTTAGTATTGAATCAGATTTTCTATACAAAATTTATAATTTATGATTGATTTCTTATATTAAAATTATCATAATTTCTTAATGACAAAGACTTCTATTAGACCAATTATATTTATAGCCGGCCCTTCCCTTCCCAAAATTTCATTGCGAGCTAGTGAATAATAATTTCAAATAATTAAATCATTTTATAGAATTAATTAATTAGATTTTTTTTCTTAATAAATTGGATCATCTTATAAAAATAATTAGATTATTTTTAAGGAGAGGGGTCGGTCCTACGTACCTAATACTCCTTATGCATGACCAGTGTCCAACAGTAGTCTTTCTCTTTCTTAATTATATAATTTGTTATACACAATAAAAGAAGCTTGAGAGTCTACGGTGTAGCTACATTTCATGTCTTGAGTACGAAGGGAAAAATCTTGTGATAGTAAATTAATAGGAATAGGCAAAGATTTGAGTGAATTGTCTCACCTGAATTTACGTGAAATGAATAAAAATTAATAATATTATTGTCACTTTTACTATAAAATTTTATCACTCTCGTTATAAAATATAATCACTTTTTATTTATACTATAAATTATTCATAAAATAGTTTAATAAACATCACTTTTGTTCAATTGAGTATCACTTTTTATTAATGATATTATCATTTTTTATCCATGTCACGTTAAGATTTACGTGAGACGATCTCACACAGTACTTACCCATATGAATAAGGTGACACTACAAAAAAAAACTGTTTTTTAACCAACGGAATATTCCGTTGGTAAAAGCCTTAATTCCATTGTTAAATTGGATTACCAACGGATTAACAACGGAATCCGTTGGTAAAGTGGTGGTTGGTAAATTTTTAACAACGAAAAATCAATTTTGTTGCTAAATAATTCCGTTGGTAATCCGTTGCTAATAATTCCGTTGGTAATTTTATAATGATTCCCTTGGTAATCCATTGGTAATTAGCAACGGATTGAATTTCGTTGCTAAAATAGATAATAATTCCGTTGACATTCCGTTGCTAAAACAAAAATGTCATTTTTGTTGCTAATCCATTGGTAATTACCAACGTATTGAATTCCGTTGGTAAATTTGGTTGCTAAAAAATATATATACGTATATATATTTTTTGTAGCGACAACTGTTATAAATTTCAAATATGAGTGAGATTTATGGCCGATGAGATCATGTATAAATATTTTAATTCAATAAATTTCAAATCAATTCAAATTAACGATGGATTTCAAGTCACCCAATCACTGCTATATTGTAAATGTTTAGGGTTTATTCAGTGGGATCATTGGACAATTTTCTTTAGGTTCTTAAAGATGAGAAAGATCATAAAACCAACTTATGGAGTCAAGTCTTGAAATATTCAACAAGAAGTCACATTAAATTTTTTACAAAATTGGCATTCCATTTTAAGACTTCTTTCATAGATTGCAATAATTAAGAAAAATCTTGAACAATGGGGGAAATCGAATACTTAGATTTTGTAACAGCAAGAAAGAACTTCTACTTTGCCTACCTTATTCATACACAACCTGATGGCTTGTTTAAGAAAATTATGTGACAATTTTCCTACTTGCTGGCATTAGATCATTCTTACTACTACATATCACTTTTTAATCTTCAACTGTAATTTCGATATTGTCTTGACACAGCAAGGGTATTGAATTGGTTATATAAGCAGACCAGCTTTGATCTTCCAAATTTAGTGCAATCCGGGCTGATTGAGGTTGTCGACTAGGAACTCGGAGGTGCTCCACTAGACCTTCTAGCATTTTCACTACTTCATTCATCGAAGGCCGGTCACTTGGATTCATCTGTATGCACCATAATGCCACAATTGTCATCTTTTTAGCAATTTCCCGATCAATATCATTGTAGCCTTCATCAATATTTCCAAACTCAATGTCCTTGTCTTGATCAAAATGGTCGTATATCCAACAAGGGAAATACTTGGTGGAAGTTTGGTTGTCTCCCCTGAAATCTCTATTCAGGCCAACCATTTCTATTAGTAACATTCCAAAGCTATAGACATCAGCCTTGTAAGAGACCTCACCAATGCCCCTGTTGATGAGTTCAGGAGCAACATAACCTATTGTTCCTCTAACTGCTGTCATGGTCACCCTATTTTTCTCTGTGGAGTAAAACTTTGCTAGACCAAAATCAGTGATTTTTGGAGTAAAACTACGATCGAGAAGTATATTGTGAGGCTTGATGTCAAAATGCAATATCTGGATGTTACACCCTCGGTGCAAATACTTAATCCCTTGAGACACCCCAACTGTAATCTCGTATTTCTTTTCCCAACTCAAGCAATTAGTTGCTTCACGAGTAAAGATGTACTTGTCTAGGGATCCATTGGGCATGTAATCAAATATAAGGGCACGTTTGGATCTTTCAGCACAATATCCAACTAGATTGACAACATTTACATGATGGATCCGCCCAATGGTTGCAATTTCATTCATGAAATCTTGATCATTTCCTCTGGAATTTTTGAGTAGTTTTACAGCCTGTTGAAGAGTGAAACATCTTCCTCAAATTGAGGCTTTTTCATTACCTTTTACAACAGCTATATTTTCTCTTTGTCTATAAATAGATTGTAGTTCACACTTTGTAAAACAACATATACAACACAAGATCAATGAAATCTTCATTTCCATATCTCAATCTCAATTTTAACATGGTATCAGAGCAGGTTTAATCCTGTCTCTTAGCCCTTCAAATCTGTTCAAACAGATCATATACACCTCTAAGGTGTCTTGATTCAAAGAGAGGTTTAACCTCTCCTCTGTCATCAATCTATCAATCACACCTTAAAGGTGTTCTACTTCTAATAAGAGGTTTAATCCTCTTCTTCTGAGAACCCTTCAGAAAATTGTTTCTGAAAGAGATTCAAACATTCTACAAAACACCATTAAAGGTGTCTTAATTCAAAAGAGGTTCAACCTCTTCTTCATTCAATCAAAACACCATTAAAGGTGTCTCAATTCAAAAGAGGTTCAACCTCTTCTTCATTCAATCAAGTTTACTTACATGCTCCAATTACATCCTGGTGTACTGTTCTAAAGAAGGATTGAATTCTATTCTGAATAGGAGAGAGCTGTAAGCCTCTCTTCATCCACAAACGGGTCTCCACCTTCCAGCAAAGCCCACAAGTTTTAGCAATCAAATCTTCAGAAACAAACAAAAAACCACCTGCCGGAAAAGCTGTTCCTCACTGGTCCGCCGTGCTAGAGCTCCGGTCAGAACGGAGCTTTGACAGTCGCCGGCGCCATCCGCGACTCCCATCAGCCGCCTGCTCACCTCCGGAGTAAAGCTCTGCTGAATCGCGTTCGCCGTTGACCACGCAGCCGCTGGGGAAGAGAACCATTGGCGCTGCTGCTCGACGATTGAACGCCACCGCCCGCTGCTCTTCCTGACGCCGCTGGTGGAGTTGCGGCCGGATCTCCAGAAACGCGCCACCGCTGCTGCCCCACAGATCGACGCCACCAATCTGCTCAGCCGCCCGTGGGAGAAGGCCACCGCTGCTGCTCGTTCTGAACACCATCAGTGACGAGGAACACGCCGCTGGTGCTCGCTGCTCGTCCGCCCATCGCTGCGAGGAACGCGCCGCGCCACCGGCTGCCAACCGCTGCTGCTCGCATCACCGCCGTCCGTCGCCACGCTGCTCGTCCGCCTATCGCTGCGAGGAACGCGCCGCGCCACCGGCTGCCAACCGCTGCTGCTCGCATCACCGCCGTCCGTCGCCACCAGCCTGCTGGTTCGTTCAGTTTAGGCGGCTCGTTGGGCACGCATTCGGGAGAATCGTGATGGCTGCGGTGGAGAGAAATTTAGGGCATCCTAAAGTGATGATGGGTCAACGTTTAAAAAGAGAAGAAAATGGAAATGGGCCTCAATTGTCTGCAGCCCACTTAAGCCCAGATCAATTTTCTATTTTGGTGGCAAAGGTGGCCCAAGTACTCCAAGCCCAAAATTCCTCTCAATCCACCACAAAAGTGGATGCAGGTCCATTTACTTGTTTACCTAAAAATATTTCATTGGGCCCAAAAAATTTAAAACCAAATTTTGAAAATAGGCCCACTCATTTTTCCAATTTTCAAAACCCAAAATTTTTTAACACAAAATCATTTAATTACTCTAGCATGTTTTCATCAAATAATAATATTGATTTTTCTAAACATTGGGTGGTTGACTCCGGAGCAACCGATCATATGACCGGAAATCGTTCCATGTTTCTAGAAAACTCCCTAATTTTAGATAACTCTCAAAATGTTAAAGTAGCTAATAACACTGCCGTTCCAATTCGTGGAAAAGGATCAAGTTATCTTTTTTCTAAAAAGATCGACAATATCCTTTATGTACCATCTTTTACTTTGAATTTGCTATCCGTTAGTAAGATCACCACGGAATT
Organism: Pogostemon cablin; assembly: GCA_023678885.1. Classification (NCBI taxonomy): domain Eukaryota; kingdom Viridiplantae; phylum Streptophyta; class Magnoliopsida; order Lamiales; family Lamiaceae; genus Pogostemon; species Pogostemon cablin. The sequence goes on along the minus strand of CM042991.1, from coordinate 6,206,101 downwards.
AAATTGTCAAGTTATATTTACTGACATTGATGTTGTATTTCAGGAAAGATTGACGGGACGAACGATTGGTAAAGGAGTTCGTATCAATAATTTATACCTAATTAATTTCCCTAGTATTGCTTTAAATGTTTTTGATATGTCCCTTTGGCATAAACGTCTTGGACATCCGTCCAATTCAGTTTTCAACAAAATATTTCCTAATTCGTCATATCATGATAAGTGTGATATTTGTTCCTTATCTAAACACACACGTCTCCCTTACACAAATTCCTCTTCGAATTCAAAATCTATTTTTGATTTGATCCACTCGGATGTTTGGGGTCCCGCTCCAACTACATCTTATAATGGTTTTAGATATTATGTTAGTTTTATAGATGATTTTTCGAAGCTTACTTGGATATTTTTCCTTAAAAACAAAAGCGAAGTTTTCGCAAAATTTCAAGATTTTTCTGCCTACGTCAAAAATCAGTTCAACAAGTCCATCAAAATTCTTCGAACGGATAATGGAACTGAATTTATAAACTTAAATTTTCAAAATTTTACAAAAAATAATGGAATTATTCATCAAACCTCGTGTCCCTACACACCTGCTCAAAATGGGGTTGCAGAGCGGAAAAATCGTCATCTCCTCGAAGTTACTCGTTCTCTTCTTTTCCAAAATAATGTTCCAAAACATTTTTGGTCAGATGCTCTTCTAACTGCCAATTACCTCATTAATCGTCGACCTTCCCCTAATCTCAATAACCTTAGTCCCCACAAAATTCTTTTTAACGAGGATGTAGGTCTTGATCATTTACGCACTTTTGGATGTACGTGTTTTGTTCACGTTAACCGAACTGATAAACTTAGTCCTTCTTCGGTTAAAGCTATTTTTCTTGGCTACTCGGTATCTCAAAAAGGTTACAAGTGTTATGATCCTATTACTAAAAAGCAATATATTTCAAGAGATGTTACCTTCAATGAAAATGATCCTTATTACTCTATTGACAACTCCTCCATTGATACTAACGACTTTGTTTTTCCTATTTTAGCTCCTACTCCTTCTCAGGATCATCATAATGATTTGATCAATACGATTCCTCTCGAGGATGATGAAAATATAGTCGAAGAAAATGCTCCGATAGGGGGAGATCAAAATATTCCGACATGGGGAGATCACGTTCCAGTCGAAGAAAATGCTCCGATAGGGGGAGATCAAAACCAGAACCCAACTCGCGCTAACTCACCTCGGAGATCTCTTCGACAAACTCGACAGCCTACTAAACTGAAAGATTACCTCACATATTCGGTATCGTATCCTATCCAAAACTTTCTTTCTTATTCCCACATTTCCAAATCGCATCATGCCTTTTTAAACTGCATAAATCAAATTGAACCTAAAAACTTCAAAGAAGCTAATCTTCATCCTACTTGGCGTAAAGCGATGGAAGAAGAGTTAAATGCTCTTGAGAAAAACAATACTTGGTCTCTTGTTCATCTCCCTAAAGGAAAAAAGGCAGTCGGGTGCAAATGGGTCTATAAAGTTAAATATGATAGTTTGGGAAAAATCGAAAGATATAAGGCCCGACTTGTTGCTAAAGGCTTCACTCAAACTTATGGAATTGATTATGAAGAAACTTTCGCACCCGTCGCTAAAATGAGCACGGTAAGAATTCTTCTCTCTATAGGCACTAATAAAAATTGGTCTTTTCATCAAATGGATGTTAAAAATGCCTTTTTACAAGGAGATTTAGAAGAAGAAGTGTACATGACTCTTCCTCAAGGTCTTAAAAATCCAGATTCTACCCTTGTTTGCAAACTTCACAAATCCATTTATGGTCTAAAACAATCTCCCAGAGCTTGGTACTCTAAACTTAGTCATGCATTACTCTCTCAGAACTTTCGAAAAAGTTCAGCTGATTCTTCGCTATTTACTCGCATCTCCTCAAATTCTTCAATTATTGTTTTAGTTTATGTCGATGATATTATTATTACAGGTGACAAGGAAACAGAAATTCAAGATATTAAGAACTTTCTCAAACAAACTTTTGATATCAAAGATCTTGGTATTCTTAAATATTTTCTTGGAATTGAAATAGCTCACTCCACAAAAGGATTATTCCTCTCTCAAAGAAAATATACCCTTGATCTTCTTCAAGAAACAGGAAAACTCGGTGTTAAGCCCGCTAGCACTCCTATGGAAACCAGTGCTAAACTTAACTCAGAAGACGGATCTCCTCTTCAAGATGTGGGCATGTACCAAAGACTCGTAGGAAAACTTATTTACTTAACAGTTACTCGTCCTGACATTGCTTTTCCTGTGAGTGTTGTTAGTCAATTTATGCAGGCACCTCGGACCACTCACCTAGCTGCTATTGATCGGATCCTCCAATATCTAAAATCAACTCCGGGACAAGGAATTTGGATAAAAAATAACAACGATGTAAGTATTCAAGGTTATACAGACGCTGATTGGGCAGGAAGTTTTGACAGACGATCTACTACGGGATTTTGCACTATGGTTGGAGGGAATCTAGTAACTTGGAAAAGTAAAAAGCAAAACGTAGTGGCTCGATCAAGTGCCGAAGCAGAATACCGGGCAATGGCATCAACTGCTAGTGAACTTACGTGGATAAAGCAACTACTTGAGGATATGAACATTCAAACCAAAGGAGTAATTCAAATGCATTGTGATAACAACGCTGCTCGCCACATAGCCTCAAACCCGGTGTTCCACGAGCGAACAAAACATATTGAGGTGGATTGTCATTTCGTTCGAGACAAAGTTCAAAGTGGGATGATTCAAACACCTTATATTGGGAGCAAGGATCAACTTGCAGACATATTCACTAAAGCCTTGGACAAATCAAGACATAATTTCATTCTTGACAAGTTAGGAGTGATCAACACGTTCACCCCTACACTTGAGGGGGAGTGTTGAAGAGTGAAACACCTTCCTCAAATTGAGGCTTTTTCATTACCTTTTACAACAGCTATATTTTCTCTTTGTCTATAAATAGATTGTAGTTCACACTTTGTAAAACAACATATACAACACAAGATCAATGAAATCTTCATTTCCATATCTCAATCTCAATTTTAACACAGCCACATCATAGCCGCTTCGAAGCTTTCCTTTGTATACAGAGCCATAACCTCCTTGACCCAATTTATCCCTAAAACCTCTAGTCATCCTTTTTATGTCGCCATAAGAGTATCTTATAGGGATGAGGCGATTATCACTTTGAAGAAAGTTTTCTATTTCATCAAACCTCGATAAATGCCTTGTTCGAAACTTGTGAATGAAAAACCAGACTACAATGGGAAATACAATGATGAATCTTGCTGAAAAAAAAAGCCCTGCCAAGAGGGGTTAAAAAAGAAGCTTGAGTTTCTACTATGGCTCTCTATTTCTCATCTTTAAACAGTGTGGAGAGAAAAAAAAATTAAGTTGAAAACTGTTCCATAAGTAATTTCATGAACACACAAAAAGGTGCGTACCAATTAAAAGGTGACGATGCGAGATAGGCCCTGCAAGCAAGCAAGCACGCATCATCTCAATCAAAAGAAAGTGAAGAGGAATGAATGGAAGGGAGTAAAAGCAGTGCAAGAATTCTTACAGTAGGAATCAAAATTCGGATTGCTCTCAATATTTATAAAGGCCCACACAATGATTAATCCAAAGATTACTCCAGCTGAAATGTTTATAATTAGAAGTGGTCACTTAATCGTTAGAGAAATCACAAAATCCATGCAGCAGAGTGGAAATGCATACCTAAGATGAGAAGAAGTAGAATAAAGGCTTCAAATGGGCCTGTTCATGAGTATTGATGAATTTTGTAAAAACGTGTTAGATGCATTACCGCCAGTTCCTCCAGAGGGAGACTTAATATTACCTGCATTTCCAGAAGAAGAGAGAGAGAGTAGCTGATGCTGCCGCAGGATGAAGCCCGGCAAATATCACCTGCATCACTCCCTCCAACTATGATTACCACTAAAATTATATCTCTTCATCTCCTTATCTGATACTTTCATTTCAATCAATCTTCCTTTGGAAAATCCTTATCACTCACACGCTGTGAGCAATGGGAGAATGGAAAAACACTTCATCTCATCTGATGGCAGAGGACTTTTGGTACCCTCACTCTGCTTTCGTAGCTTATTTTCAAACTTAGGCCGCTTGTTAAGGGACGGGTGTGGTGGGACATCGGAAATGAAAGAGTGTTAGATTCTTACTCCAACTAGACATACAAGAAAAATAATATTTTAATAAATTTGTAGGTCATGGAACAAGAGAGAAAGAGGGGACCCTGCCAAGACTTAGGGATGGACTAAAGATTCCGGGCTCGGGCAAGTCCTGCTCCTTCTCAAGCCCTTACTTATCATTTCTAAAGAACCAGACATTATCGGATCTAGCTACACCACGAGTCATGTGAAATCATTGCGGACATTCTCAAGCCTGATGATGGCACTCCTGCGAGAGTCAAGAAAGGTAATGTGTTTACTGGGTGTTTAAATTTAGAAATTAGGGGAATTCTAAGCTGATGTGATGATACATGTTTGTTATAATATTAATAGGTTTGAGGTTTCTTAAATAGATTTCGAAATTTTATTTCTGGCTTTCATGTTTTGTTTTCACCTCCTCTCTAGTAAAGAGAACAATACTTTTTTTTTTAATAAATTTTTTTAGTTATGATTCGGTATTATTTTATCATAATTTAGTTGTTGGAATTTTTCATTGCGGACAATGGATTTAAGGTTTAAAGGAGGTGATAGTAAGACTGTTGGAGTAATATTGTTGGAATCTAGTGACTAGTAGGGTATATTGCACCTTAGAATAGTGGCAATTCTTATTTTTTTTCAGTTCATAATTATGTGGGCAGGCAGTAGGGCACCATTATTTACTAGTAGTATTTTATTGTTATAGCCAATATCATAGGAATTATTAGGTAGATGATTTATTGTTGTCTTGTGTTGGTAAAGTTTATACCCTTGTTTCTATAATTAGAATACTACATCTCATTTTGAACCACATGAGGTGACTTTGTCGTGCAAAGATCCTCTCCCATAATAGCTATTTGGTTTTGTATATTCTGATTTATTAAATACTAGTATGTGGGGATTTTCATGGTTGCTTTTGCAGCAAAACGAGTGGCATCGCAAAAATTATTACACATTTGTGTGTGTTGCTATATTTCCTACAGTTGTTCTGCTTGAGTGATTTTTCTACTTGAAAAGGCTAGAACACAGAAATATATATGAAGTTAACATCAAGCGTGTGTTCATTTCAAGTGGGCAAAGATTATATTTTTGACAGTTTCACTATGTTCAACAACTTCAAAGTTGAAATTAAGTTCATCTCTTTTTCATGCCTTGTATAGGTTATCAACCATTTGTCGAGGCTTGTATAGATGCTGGTGAGAGAGATGAAGCACTAAAATATATACCAAAACTTTCTGATCCCAAGGAGAAAGCAGAGGTAAACCCTTAATAATGCAAATAATTGATTGTGTGTAGAAATCCCTTTTCATGGAGCACTAATGTACTTTTTATTAATTATTATTTGGATTTAGTATGATGAAAAATCACAACATACCATAAAAATTAATTTATTTTAGAAGAGTTCAGTTTATCATGCAAATTAAAAGGAGAGTCATGAATAAAGATGACATTTCAGGATTCATTTTCATATTTATGCGGAACAAATTGGTGTGTTTAGATTAATACATACATGTGCACCAGTTTCAGCTGCAAAAGAGTTTAAACATATGGTGGTGATGCTTTCGTCTATTTGTTCAGAGGCGAAAGTTTGGGGAAAAAAAGGGTATTAAAGACTCCAAGAATGAATGGTCTTTGGTGCTCTATAACCAAACACCTAACCAGCGTGGAGGAGATGATTGCGGTCTTTTAGCTATCAAGTTCATTGAGTGTCTTGCCACTGACCACTTGGTTGATAAGATCGATCTTTCAAAATGTGTGGAGTGGAAGAAACGATTTTGTGCGGAGCTATTCTCAAATGAACTTGTTGCACTGTAATTAGTAGTACTTAAATTATTTAGTTATTTGATGAACTTGTTCTATTTCTGTTGAGTTGTGTACTCAAGTTATTGTAAGTAGGTATTTTTGTTTGGTCCATTAACTCTATGTATTCGAAGTTTCTTTAATCTTATAATATTTTGTTTGGACCATTGACTTTTCTATTATAAGCAATTTAGTCGCATTTTTTTGTTACACATCTTCATGAACAATCACACAAACAGTCGCTAGAAAGCTCGCACAACACCACGCGACCAACTGTGCGACCCTGTACACGACCAATGTGCAACCAAATATGCGACCCTGTACGCGACCATATGCGCAACCTCTACGCAAACCTATGTGCGTCCAACTTTGCGACTCTGTACGCGACCCTATTTGCGATCATTTTAGCAACCCTGTACGCCCCCATCTGCGACCAACTATGAGACCATGTGACAATTTGTGTGACCATTTGTGCAATCTTGTACGCGACCATATGTGCTAACTATGCTACCCTGTACGCGACCATATGTACGACTAGCTATATTATTATGTACACGATCATATTTGCGACCATGTACGCGACCCTATATGCGATCAAATATGAAACCATGCGACCATTTGTGTGACCATTTGTCCAAATATGTTCCTTTAAAAGGAATTCCTAGAGATCCAACAAACAAAGTAAATAAGACTAATAGAAGTAAAGAAAATAACATAGTATTGAAGATTCATAAGGATAAGAAAAGTACTTGTGATTATGAAAATGAAAAATATTAATAAAAGGGTGCCCGGGCCCCTTTTTTTTAACCTGATGGCTTGTTTAAGAAAAATTGACAACTTTCTTTCTTGCTACGTACCATAAGCTCATTCTTAATACTTCAAACCTTTTAATCTTCAATTGTAATCTCGATATTATCTTGACAGAGAGAGGGTGTTGAATTGGTTGTATAAGCACACAAGCTTTGATCTTCAACATTTATTGCAACTTGGGCTGGTTGAGGTTGTCGACTAGGGACTCGGAGGTTCTCCACTAGACCTTCTAGCATTTTCACTACTTCATTCATCGATGGCCGATCACTTGGATTCATCTGTATTCACCACAATGCCACAATTGTCATCTTTTTAGCAATTTCACGATTAGTATCACTCTCGCCATCAATATTTCCAAACTCAATATCCTTGTCTTGATCAAAATAATCTTATATCCAACATGGGAAATACTTGCTAGAAGTTTGGTTGTTTCCCCTCAAGTTTGTGTTCTGGCCAACCATTTCTATCAACAACATTCCAAAGCTATAGACATCGGCCTTGTAAGAGACCTCACCAATGCCTCTGTTGATGAGTTCAGGAGCAACATAACCTATTATTCCTCTAACTGTAGTCATGCTCACCATATTTTTCTCTGTGGAGTAAAATTTTGCTAGACCAAAATCAATGATTTTTGGAGTGAAACTATGATCAAGTAGTATGTTGTGAGGTTTGATGTCAAAATGCAATATCTGGATATCACACTCTCGGTGCAAATACTTAATCTCTCGAGCCAACCCAACTGCAATCTCATATTTCTTATCCCAACTCAAGCAGTTAGTTGGATCTCTAGTAAAGATATACCTGTCTAGGGAGCCATTGGGCATGTAATCAAATATAAGGGCACGTTTGGATCTTTCAGCACAATATCCAACTAGATTGACAACATTTACATTATGGATTGGCCCAATGGTTGCAATTTCATTAATGAAATCTTGGTCATTTCCTCTGGAATTTTTGAGTAGTTTTACAGCTACATCATAGCCGCTCCGAAGCTTTCCTTTGTATACAAAACCATAACCTCCTTGGCCCAGTTTTTTGTCATCTTTTTTATGTCGCCATAAGAGTATCGAATGGGCATGAGGCTGATATCACTTTGTAGGAAGTTTTCTATTGCATCAAACCTCAACAAATGCCTGGTTCAAAACTTGTAGATTAAAATCCAGATGACACAGGGAAATACAATTATGAATCTTGCTGAAAAAATGAGCCCTGCCAAGAGGGGGTAAAAAGGAAGGTTGAGTGTCAACTATAACTCTCCATTTCTTGTCTTTAAATAGTATGGAGAGAATAAAAATTGAAATTCAAAACTATTTTATAAGTAGTGTCAGGAAAATACGAAAAGTGCGTACCAGTGAAGAGGAGACGATCCCTGCATTAGCGCATGACTTAAATCAAGGAAAGAAAGAAAAGAGGAATGAATGGGTGTAAAACAAGTGCAAGAATTCTTAACAATCCAATCACTCCTAATATTTAAAAAAGCCCACACAATGATGAATCCAAAGATGATCCTTGCTGCTGCGATGCTTAGTCCTGCAAATGAGACAGCTGGAATGTGGTCCAATGTAATTAGAAACGCTCACTTGAGCATTAGAGAAATCACAAAACTATGCAGCATAGGGGATATGCATACCTAAGATGAGAAGAAGAATTAGGATAAAGGCTTCAAATGGAGCCCATCCTAATTTTGCAAGAAAGATTGTAAGTAAGCGAAGGTAAGATTTAGATTAAACTTGAGATGCGTTAATTATTTCATACCGTACTTTAAATAAACTGCATTTCCAAAAGAAGAGAGTTAGTAGAGAAAAGAGGAAAAATGTTGATTGCTCACTCACCCCAGCCTGCTTTACCAAAAACGTGGCAATTTAGTATTCCATCAGCACACTTCCATTGTCCATTGCAATATCCACATCTCCACCCCTATCTCCCACCACTGGAGTTGAAATCCGTAGAGCAGAGAGTGAGGGCGATTAGCTGCTGAAATTCCAGGATGTGAAGGCTTGATGTAAGTATGCCCTCTGGAATTAGGTAAGAGGCCGGGAGAAGGATTAGGGCACCCAATTACTTGGATAAAGAAACGGTGGGAAAAGAGCAGGGGGTCTATGGACAAATCAAATCCCCTGTTCCCCACCCTATTCCATCTCATGTTTCATAGGACACCTATGAAACATGAGATGGAATAGGGTGGGGACAGCAATCCCATGCGTCTATGGAAGCATCAACCAGAGTGGTGGTTTGGTTGGTGAAATATACGAGGTTAGATCATAGATGTTTGAGTGTATATTAGGTGCACCTGGGTACACCCTTGCACCCATATTTATATAACTTTTTATTCTATTTTGTATACATGTTATTCTCTTTTGTATACGTGTTTTGTAATAATTGTATACTTTTTTCACACTAAGTTTTTTATTAAAAAAACAAGCATTCATATGTGTATAACTTTTTATTCAATAGTTTATACATGTATTTTAATAATTGTATATTTTTTTACACTCAATTTTTTATTAAAAAAATTAACAATTAAATTGTATACATTTTTACTTATAATTGTATATGTTTTTGATTATATTTGTACGTGGGTGCACCCGAAGCTTCGTGTGCACCCGGGTGCACACTATATTTAGCCTAGATGTTTTGACTTTTTCATAATTTTTTTAATTTTATATGGAAGGTAAAAAAAATAAAATGTGTGAAAAGAATGACGAAATAGAGAATAACTTTTTTTATTAAAAAACCAAAATAATTTCAAAAAATTGTGCTCAAGCTGATATGTTAAAAGCCTGTGGGTGCGACTACATGGGAGAGGACCAAACTGTCTTCGTAGTTAACTACTAGTGTAAAATAATATTCAACGGCAGGTAGCATTAAATTTTCACAAAGTTGACATGTCATTTAAGACTTCTTTGCCATAATTAGGGAAAATCTTGAACAAAAAAAGAAAATCAATACTTAGAATTTAATTAGCTGTAATTCACTCATTCTACTCTGCCACATAACCTGATGGATTGTTTAAGAAAAATATGTGGCGATTTTCTTCTTACTACTTCACACATTTTAATTTTAAATTGTAATCTCGATATTATCTTCAAGCAGAGAGGGTATTGAATTGGTTGTATAAATAGACAAGTTTTGATCTTCATCATTTATTGCAACTTGGGCTAATTGAGGTAATCGACTAGGAACTTGGAGGTGCTCCACTTGATCTTCTAGCATTTTCACTGCTTCATTCATCGAAGGGGATCACCTGGACTCATCTGTATGCACCACAATGCTACTATTGTCATCTTCTTACCAATTTCCCGATCAGTATTACTGTCGTCTTCATCAATATTTTCAAACTCAATATCCATGTCTTGATCAAAGCTGTCGTATATCCAACATGGGAAATATCCCCTCAAGTTCTTGTTTAGGCCAACCATTTCTATCAACAACATTCCAAAGCCTTGGAATAGTTATAATTTCAAGAATAAACTTGTCATTCATTTTAGACATATTTCTAATAATTACGTTTGTTTTTCGCACGGGATTAGGAAATATAGTATTATAGTATGAATTAAGGTGAGAGAAATAATGTTTTAGTGTATAATGGATGTTGTATTAGTGTTGTAGTTGGGTCCCATAATTATTTTGTATGATCCATATAACAAATGGAAATATAACCATTAAGAAAGAACGCTCAAATTGAAAATATGTACTCCCTCCGTCCCCTTGATACGTATTCATTTTTCCATTTTGGTCCGTCCCATTACAAAGTATCCATTTCCTTTTTTAGGTTGATGTGACCACGCATGACCCCACACTCAACACTAATACAATTACCCACTACACTTTAAAATATTATTTCCCTCACCTCAAAATACATTAAATTATTATACTCCTTAATTCACGTGCAAAAAACAAATGGTTATGTTTCAAGGGGACGGAGGGAGTAAACATTAAGATGAGATGGAGGAAGTACTTCCTCTATTATATGTGTATTAATACTAAGGTTAATTTTAGAGGAAACGGCTAATCAATCATGTGTTTATATGTGAGCACCATCTATGTATAAAAGTACGTTGACTATTAAAATAAATATAATTCAATTTTTTAAAACCTATTCCCGTGACGGGTTAAAATGCTTGTATTTAATAGAAAGGAATGAGTCTTTACCAATATTTTTGATTTGTAACAATATGAGGTTTACATTACTTTTTTTTAGTAAGACCACAAAATCTCAAGTTTGTTTCTTTTTGGATTTGTAATACTCCCTCCGGCCAATGCAAAGATAATTGTTTGTTTTTTATGCGTAGATTAAGAGTTATTATCATTATATGTGTAGATAATTATATTAGATGGAAATAGTGAGTCATGTGATGTATTTTTTTCTACAAAGGGAATATACATACCTTTGAATTGAACTCTCAAAATGATAAAATGAATACCTTTGTATTGGCTGGAGGGACTATAATGTAATCAATTGTTCCTTGTTTTAGTTGGAGTTGGGGTTTAGTAAAACCTGTCTCTTTCACTAATATCTCATGCACATCCCCCCTACTCAAATTATAAATTAACACTATTTTATTGAATTTATTAAATTTATCTAATCATAAAGTTAATTTTTTTAATCTTATTTTTAACAAACATTATTTATATATTCTTACGCAATGTCCACACACAACACTAATACAATTATACACTGCACATTAAATATTACTCCCTCCGTCCCATTAAACTTGTGACATTTTTTTTTGGCACGGAGATTAAGGAGTATAATATTTTAATGTAAAGTGAAGTGAGAGAAATAATATTTAATGTGTAGTGGGTAGGTGTATTAGTGGTGTGTGTGTGGGCAATGTGAATATGTTAATATTTTTTGTGTGGGTCCCATATGCTTTAATAGGAATGTAACAACTTCTATGGGACAACCCAAAAAGGAAAATGTCACAACTTTTGTGGGATGGATGGAGTAATTTTAATTTATGTACAGAAATTAAACATAAATGTTAATGCGGATAGATGTGATAATATATTTTACTCTTACCCATTGATTTGACATAAAGTTAATATCTATCTACTTAAATTTTCAAAATAAATAAAAAATATAAATTAACACTATTTGTTATATTTATTAAATTCAATTAATCTTAAATCTAAATTTATTATTCATACTCAACCTCAAAAGAAACATTACATTTAGGAATGTTTGATTTGGGTTTAAGTTGATTTAATAAATCAATGAATAGTATTATTCTATATTTGTTATGTTTGTTTTAAATTTAAGTATAAGTTTAAACTTAATTAATGTCAAATTAAGTATTAATTGAAGTGAGAGAAGACGAGAGAGAAATGAAGAAAAAATATTAGATTGAGGAGAGATAATATATGATAAGGGGGTGGATAAGTGTTAATATGGTATGTAGGTGTATATAGGTTAGATATAAGGAGATTTATTAAATCTAAACCTGAAAGATTAAACCCGAAACAAACATCACCTTAGGGATGTCAACGAGCCGGTTTGGGGCGGGTACTATACTACCCGGGCCCGATCCGTTTTAAAAATTGCTTGTCCTAGACCCGCCTGAGTCTTATTATACATGCCCATACCTAGACCCAAACGGGAAGGGTCGCCCCACTCTTTTTTTTTTTTAAGATTTATGTGGTTGAAATTTTAATTACTCTCAACTCATAAGTGATTGACTATCTCTCACTTCATCAATCTTCATAGATTCAAATAATAATTATGTCAAAAAAATAAAAATAAAAATAAAATTTAAATAACAATAATAATAATCATAAAATTAGTAATAAAATATAAAATTTTAAATGATTATAAAAAGAAAAGAATATGTAATATTTATATTTAGTACAGAGCGGGGCAGATACCCGTAGGTCTAAAGCGATACCCGGACCCATTTTAAAACAAGTTCAGGGCGGTCTGAATCGACCCAAATCGTGCTGGCCAATTGGGTACCCGCAAGTCGGGCCCAAATTGACACCCCCTAATTACATTTGTATGGCCTACTCCCTCCGTCCCGCATCAAGGGTCTTTTTTTTTATTTTGGTCGTCTCCCCCAAAGAGTTTTCTTTTCTTTTTATACACATGGGTCTCACACTCACCCACTAATACAATTAAAACATGGGGTCCACACTCACACTAATACAACTACCCACTACACGTTAAATAATAATATTCCTTAATCTACGTGCAAAAAAGCAAAATGCACCCTTGGTGCGGGACGGAGGGAGTATATTGCACATACAAAATTTATTAGAGCAACTCCAACGGTCACGCCACACGCTATTGTGGCGTGATGAAAGCACTCCAACGTTGCACTACAATTCACACTGAATTAGAATTCGTGAACAGTTATCACCACATTTGGTGACTGGTGTGATATTGTTCCACCACGCCACATCCTTTTACTTTTTTTTATTTCTTTATTTTTTATCTTCAGGCCACTTTTCTATTTTTTCTTCATTAATTATTTTTTTTATTTTCAAATATCTTATCCTCAAACATCTTTATTATTTAATTAACATATTTAATCCAGATTTGCATTATATTTTAATGTGTCATGATTAATATTTATATTGTTATCATTAAATCTAAATTTTGCTTGTTATATTTTACTTTTTAATTTTTTTTTTAAAATTGAAAATTATAGGTAATTTATAAATTATTTTAATAATAAATATCTTTTATTATTAGTTTATTAAATAAAAAATATGATCTAAAATAAATTTAAAATTAAAAAAATAAATAAAGAAATATTCTAAGAATATTCCATGTGATGTAGTAAAATTTAGTGTAAAACCATTGATGCTGTATATATTTTGCACTAGAATAGAGTAAAGTGTGCACTAGAATAGTGCGAAAGATGGAGTTGGCCTTAGATTCTCTCTTGTTCAAACGACCTACCAAACATACCCTAGTGTTGATAGTATAGGGTAATTTCCAATTTTCCACCGCTAATCCTAAGAACTGCAAAGTTAAAAATCGATTTCGCTAAGGCGGGAAAAGGATTCGCAAAGAAACAAACGGTGAAATTTCAGGTGGCGCCCAGTTCGCCACCGCCGACCTCGTGAACCCTCCGTCCTAAATTTATACTCAATTGCCGTAATTACTGCCGTTTTGTTTTGTGTTGCGCCGACATTTTTCAAAACTGTCGGAAACCATCCGGTGGAGTTAATTAAAGATTTGAGAAACGAAAAGCAGGGAAAAGAACTTAGCGCCATCCCTAATATTCTGATCCGTTTTTCTACAAATCCGACGGCTATGGCGGTTGAACCATCCGGAGGGATTTCGTCTGCTTCTTCGCCTTCAACTCGAGATAAATCCATCGGAAATGGGAAACATTGCCACCAGGTATTTTAATCCTTAAATATGAAACCCTTAACACGCTGTGTTTGTTTAATTTTCAATTGGAGTTGAGTAGTAACAAGATCAGTTTGTTTTTTTGTTTTTATAAATGGCACAACCTCTCCCCTCCAATCCTATTTAAACATATATGTATTGTTAGGGGTTTAAATTGTAAAGGAGCATGAAAATTGCAAAGACGCAAGGAACCTGGGTGCAGGAGCCTCACTCTTTATAAATATTATCATCATTTATTTTTTTTACAAAAAAAATATATTTTTAAGATGTATATTTTTAAGACTTTGAGCAACGGCAATTTCAGCCTCACCCCCTGTCTGTGTGTCAGTGTGTGTTGGTGATGATTTCAAGCATGATAATAGTAGAGCTATCTTATTTTATGAGAATGTTTAACATCATACCAACTTTTATTCTCACATATGCTCAATGTTTTCAAGTGTCGTCAAAACAGGGATATTGTAGCAGAATGCAAGAATAAGCTAAATAATCTGAAAAGGCCATGCGCCGTTAAGATATGCAATAAATGCCTCTTGAACAGGTTATTGTTGTATTCATTTTAATTTAATTAAAAAACTGCTGGTTGAATTATCTTAAGTTCTCAGTTAGTATAATATTTCACAACTCAGGTATGGAGAGAAGGTAGAGGAAGTAGCTACGTCTAAGAAGTGGAGTTGCCCAAGGTGCAGGGGGATTTGCAACTGCAGCATTTGCATGTTAGCCTTCTGAGTTCCCACTGCTCATACAATTGTTTATCTGTATTTTTTATGCAGTTTGTGGCAGTTATAGTAATTAAAATAACTAATTTTAGGAAGAGAAGGGGTCGTCAACCCACTGGTATACTTAGTAATGCAGCTAAGGCCACTGGATTTTCTTCTGTTTCTGAGATGCTTCTTGAAAGTGCTGACCGTAAAAATCATGAAGATTGGTTAACAGACATGACTACATCTATTGAAAAGGTATGCACCTTGTCTAAGGGGGTGTTTGGTAAAGAGGTATAGAATAAAATTATTGGAATGGGAATGAATAAAATTGTTTGGTTACATGGAATGGGTATTAGAACAGTAACTTGATTCCATACTTTGTGGGAATCAATCAAAGTGTTCAAATAGGTGTGGAATCAAAGTCATTCACCTCTACTATGAAGGCCATTCCAATTCCCATTCCCCACTTTTAACCAAACACCCCCTAAGTCATTCAGTGCTTTCTGTTTAACTGTAGCTTCAGATCCGATGAAGTAGTATTTAATTTGAGATAACTGTAGTGAATATAATGGCTAACCTGCTTCATTAATTTTGAGTCTCATGTTTTGCTTCTGAAATTAACAGGAAGCTGACTTTTCATCCGAGAAGGAAAATTCTTTTGCTGGAAAACTGGATGCGTATTCGGCGAAGTCTGTCGCAAAGAATTCCAAGAATGTCAAGGGGATATCTGTTAAGAGGAAAGAAAATTCTGAAGGGTTTAAGGATATCCATGACTCTGATAAGCATTGCAGTAGTTTATCTAATGGCACTGATTCTGGTAATTTGGAGGAGAACAAAAAGAGAATAAAGTGTGGTCAATTGGGTCAAACTAACAATTGTAACGATGATGACCAAATCGGTGGTACAAGGAAGCTTAAGAAATCAAAAAGAGAAGGGCTAGATGAGAATGGTGACAGTTTGCCTGTGGGAACAGACTTGACCAGCGTGGCTGAAATTAACATGTCTGCAGAAGACATTGGCAATGCCTTGCAGTTTTTAGAGTTTTGTTCTGTGTTCGAAAAGGTCAGTGATTTTTGATAATGTGGTAACTGCTGATGATCATCTCTTTTACCTAGAATGGGAAGTGTTGTTTTGTGTGGTTTTAAACTCCGATCACACCAGCGTTATATTATAGAGTCTATATCTATCCACAATGTAAGTGCTTTTGATTGAGTAAATTTTTTAAAGTTTAAATTGATTTACTACTAGTATAGTAAACATTGCTCCCTCTCCGTTTCTCTGTTTATAGACCTGATTGATGGCAGTCTGTTAATTTTTAATTTTTTTTTAATATTTTTCTCGCCTGGATATTCATCTCTCTTCATTCTGCATATTGAGTTATAACTCAACCATCCTCGATGGGGTTGATTTTTCTCATCTATGAAGGATGATCAACAATATCTAGTTCACTATTTTTATTGTTCAACAATCAACTCTTCTTATTTCAAATCATGGCTGTTACCTCTATTCTAAACGTTTGGTCAAAGTAATCTCTAATTTCATCTTTATGATCGTTTATGACAACAGTACTGTGATCATTACTGTTATCCTCATATTTTCCTTCCTTTTATTAACGAGCAACAGATCTTAGATATGAAAATTGGGGAAGCAGAATCTGTCCTTGAAGATGTAATACAAGGGGGAACAAAGCACCGAGGAAAATCTTCTCTGACTATCCTGTTACATAAACGAATCTTATTGATGATAGAAACTGACCGAGGAGAAAAGTAAGACCCGTTAACTTTAAATTTGCAATTCAATTTCTCATCAACTGGAACAAATCATTTATCCTTTTGATTTGTAGGTGCGAAATGCCTAGTGCATCACATGGTAAAAATTCATGGTTTTCCATGCTTAAGAAATGTTTGTCTGAATCTAAACACATTCCAAAAGCACCCGGAATCAGTTTTATAGAGAACACAGCTAATTATGAGTCTTTAAGTGCTTCAGAAAAGCTTAGAGTTTTAAATCTACTTTGTGATGAAGTTCTTGGGACAGAGTAAGAACTTATTTTTATTCAAGTCTTATCTGCCATTCTTTTATCTCAGATTTTTCTATGATCTCCCCATTCTCATGTGCAGAAAGGTAAGGCGTTGGATAGAACTTCAAAACTTTCAATTTCGTGAAAAGAAGAAAGGAGCTAAAAAAGCACTTTCTGATGCAAAAGGCAAGGTAATAATCATATAAATTGAGTCTAGGAATAGAGAACAGTTTGATGCAGAAACAAGATGATATTGCAAAAGAAAATATTGATAAGAGGGTCGCTTATCCTTCAAATTTTGAGCAGGATATAATTGTCTCCCGCAGTAAATCTGAGGCAGCTCAAGCTCATGCACAGATTCTTGAATCAAATGGCACTCTCTTGAACTGTAAGTTGTTAAATACTACTAACTAAACCATAGTTCAGAGTTACATTATTTTGCAAATGCTTGAATGTAATTGTAAGGGCATCATTTGTTCTTTGATCTCGTTAACAATCATTCTATGGATTTGTTAACTAGCTTATTAACCCTATGAAGTGTCGAGCAGGATTAGCCAATAAATGTCGCTTCTGGTGTAAATTACAAAAATTCCACTGCTTTCTACAGACGTTTGGAAGTTGTCTGTATTACAGTGTGATGTATGCTCAACGGCTTAAGTATGTGTCTTTTATTTATTTGCGGTCTAAATTATTTGAATTATTTAAAAGACTGAGCGAGAGCCTAAGCCACATTGACTTCTATCTAAACCTTAATGTACCATATTTCTGCCGTGCAGAAATTGCTTTCAAAGGTTAAAATTGCTTGCTTTTAAATAATACAACGGTTTGCTATCAACTTAATATGAATCTACTTTCATGAACTTGTTCTGTTGTTACTACTTTATATTATATTTTATTTTTTAAAAGTTATGTTTGTGCTTATATTGGATTCGAATTGAGATCTTGCTCAAGTTGAAAATGCCCATGCTGCTAGGTTAAAATCTTGTGGGTGCTTACTGTTGTCGCTACTTACAACTTTTACGATTTGCCACTACTTATCTGTCCAATTTTGTCAACTACTTAACGATTTATAGACATTATAAACTGTTTAATTTTCTTAAGTCATTTGATGTTTAAATTTGCAGGTAATCAGGCATGTGATGCTATGAGAATAGAGCCTATCTTAATACAACATAGAGGTCGCGTTTATTGGAAATTAAACTGTTTCGGAGAAACTGTTTTACTGCATCAAAGTGAGTGGATTCTGTACAAGTTTTTTGTTCTTTTGGATTGCTCTGGAGTATTAGTAACATTTTTTTCCTTTTTGACTGATAGATGTTGGAAAAGGGAACTCTCTTACGTTGGATGAGAAATGGTTCACTCTTGACGATGAAGGAAAAAAATTGATTGAGAAGTACATTAGCTCTTTGAGGTAATGCACTTTCTGCCCATTCATTAGAATTCGATTCTTAAGGTGTAGACACAAGTCAAAGTTAATTGTTGCTGCTATGAATAATATTTTTCTTGCACAATTGCTTGGAGCATATTTCAAAGGAATGCAACTTGATACAGGATATAGTGAATATCAACCGTAAATTTGTCATGGAAATGCGACTATAATATAAAGTGGAAAATGAATAACTGCAAGATATTAGATGTAATTTTAATTGCTGAAAACCTAATAAAGAAGTGTTTATCATATATTGTGAGTGGTTGAACCCAATTATTTGCATTCCAGTTTCA
Source organism: Pogostemon cablin (assembly GCA_023678885.1). NCBI lineage: Eukaryota > Viridiplantae > Streptophyta > Magnoliopsida > Lamiales > Lamiaceae > Pogostemon > Pogostemon cablin. Next base: position 6,187,491 of record CM042991.1, on the reverse strand, counting down.
CTTTTTAGGTTACAAAAGTTATCTTCTCTTTGTTCCTGGTTTTCAAGATCAACAAAAGCCATTCTTGCTTATCATCTCTGCACTAATCTTATCAGGACCTTAATACTTCTCTGGTTTAAAGATCAAGTACTCCAAGCATTACATTAGCAAAAAAAAAAAAGGAATGGTATAATCATGTGTGTGTGACTGTGCTTGATTTGTAGTTTTGCTACCATAAAATCTCGAGGTCTTTTGTAATTTTTTAACATGACCACTCTAGGATGATCAACCAAATGGGAATATTTCTGAGGATCTTTTCTCTGTGACTGATTCTTCCTTCTGCATCCTAGTGAAATCTGCAGTAATTGAATCATGAAACTCCGCTAATGTGCATAAATAGATGTCTCTTTTTTTTTAACTCAGTAATTGCCTGATAACAGGAGCAAGAAGTGAGAATCTGGTCTCGTAGCTCGTACACTGCTCATCGGATGCTGAGAACAGAACTAACAGCTGCTTTACTACTAACTCAGATCATCATAAAGGTGGTACTGGTTTTTCGTTTTTGTCGTGTTCTAAAATTTTGAGGGAAATGTCACTTTAGTAGCAGTCAGCATCCATGTAATCGTGACTATTTAACGTTCAATCAATGGTTACAATGATGTTCAAAATTTTTATGTTTCGTTTGAATGTTCAATTTAAAGGCAGCAGCCTTTTCGGCCATGTGGAGTTATAACTTATAAGCAGAATGTTTAAGCAACTTGGTATTAAAAAGAGGAATGGATATCTGTGTAGAAACAACCTAAATGTTGCTCTTGTTAATATTAAACAAAATATGCTATACAATACAACGGGGTTGCGAAAAACTTAGAAAATATACCCCGGACATAAACTACTCCAACTCAGAGACCCGTACCTTTCGTATTCATGATGCTGTGTTGGAAATTAGCTTCACCTGGACATAATTACTCCTACTCAGAGACTCGTACCTTCCGTATTCATGATGCTGTGTTGGAAATTAGCTTCACCTCGTACGTATCAGTCTTGCCCTCCGCTGTGCAATCAAACTCATGGATATTAGTTGGAGAGCTGTGTTATATAGTACATCCTCGTACAACAAATTTAGAATAACTCGGAGAGCAATGTTACAGTTTATTCAGCAGTGAATCCTCTCTAGTACGGGAGAGGAATGTTTGCTGTTCATATGAGAACGTTAGATGAGTTATGCATACGGAGGAAAATCTCATTTCCCCCTAAAATTTATATTTTCCTCATAAATTTTGTTCTTTTTTTTTTTTTTTTTTAAACTTTTGTGTCTCGGGATTACATAGGAAGACAGTGGGGTAAAGTACAATTTCGATGACTACGGATGTGACATCTTAATTGTTTGATCTTAATAGGAAAGGGGAGTATATAAACTCACCAATTTCAGCTGTAATCCCAGGTCCGAAGAAAGAAGTGAATTTTGCCTATAAAAATTTACATTGAAAGGGGATTTAGAACACATGGCAAAAGCCATAAGAGTAGTTTCAGAAACTACATAACAGATAGATCAAGCACTAGATTGGAAGTACATAAATTGCACCTGTCGTTGTTCAAAGTCTGATAGTGCGAGTGCTTTCGCCTCGAATACTAAGATCAACGCGTATTTGCCATCCTCAGTAACCTCAAGCACAGGAATAATGTATAAGACCGGGAAGTAAGTCAGTCAAATTGAAAGAGCGATAAAGTTGCTGAGAAAATAATCAACATCGTAGAGCAGCTAATGCACATGATATCCATGAGTACAGAGCGTCCAAAATGGTAAATTCAATATGGGATGTTTTGCAGTGATAAAAATGATTGAAAAATAAGCAAGTTGTGGGCACATACTTCTTCCCGTATACTTTGTAGGGTCGGGGCACTCCGTCTAGGAATACCTCCACCCTGCAAGAATAGTAGAACATAGGTTCCACATTAGTTGTCTTGATTTCACAATTCATATCAAAGATCGTATAGCAGGATAATGACCTACCTGACCATATTGGAAAATACGCTTTAATGCTTCATCCAGATGCTGCTCATCCCCATAACGGTACCTTGTAACATCATTTCTGACCTAACAAATAAGATGATATGTCATTTCTTATATGACAAGAAAAGATGCATTTCACAGCAACAGTAGAAAATACTACTAACATAAAACACAAATATACCTGCTTAAGAATTGGAGTTGCACATTTATCTCTGAGGGCAAAAGCATCCGAATACGTCAAGCAGGGTACAGGCTTAAGTTCTGCGTACTAAACAACAAATATCAAGATAAACACATCATAAGTTAAGAACGGATCATATAGTATAACATAAAAAACATGATGTGAAAAAAGAAGAGAAATCCAAGGTCCTGAGATAATAACCTTGAGAGCCATGCCGATTATAGATAGAGGAAAGCCGTAGGTTAGCATCAGTGCTGACCATTCAGACCCTGGGAGGATATTGAAGTAAGCCCCGAAACCATACCTGTACAAAGGAAAAATTGTTAAAAACCAGGTATTGCTTCCAAGTCAAGACAGAGGTTAAGAAATATTGATGTTGTGATCTATTCATTCAATATGCCCATTTTACAATCATTCTTTGAAGTGCTTTAGGCATAATCTGACATTTTGATGCACTCTCAAAATCATGAGCTATTTGTCCAATATTTCATGGGTATTCTGAAGATTTGCCTAAAAGTCATAAGCTAGAGTCAAATTTTCTCAACGATGAAAGGTTGTGAATTAGGAACTTGAGTATCAGAGTTGAATGTTTGATCGATATCGGGCCTGGTCAAGAAATGATTTACAACCGGGCAGCTGATGCATGATCTGGTGGAGTCTCACTCCTATTGATTGTTTTTAAAGCTTAGATGATCCAAACTTTGTTTTCTCATTATAAAACCAATTTGACACCCTTAAAAGATTATCTCCACTCCCCCATTAGACCCTAAGTATAGAACTTCACGACCCGGAGACGCTGTTTTTTAATGATGGATAAAGTATGAAAAGAGAACAAAAGTAAAATTGCAAACTAATTTAACATGTCTTTGAGTAAGTTGGTGTTTAGGTTTGCCTTTTCCTAAACCGGAACATAAAATTCTAGAGCAGTTATTGCCTCCTCTCTCAGTCCATGCCTTCTCCCACATGGGCCTTTTTTAATAAAAACATATATCACCAACAAAATAATTAGATAATTTAGTGACGAATGCAGGAAAAAAAAAACTATGCAGGGAGACCAAAATTATTTAATACTAAAAGAATTATAAATATTTCTAAAGCTGAATAATGATACAGTAAGACACGTTTCATAGATAATAAGGCGGTATATACTCACGAGAGAAGAGACAGGCCAACGCCTAATCCAATGACACCAAAAGAAACCTGTAATAAGTAGCCAAATGTTGGTATAATGAACAAAAACTTTTTAACAGCTTGGTATTTTCACCATTATTGGAATTCATCATAAAATAAGAAGCAACTAGACTTCATTTGGTTTTCTATTATCTTTAACGAGAAAATAAGTCTATCCATAGCAAACAAATTTGAATGGTGCAGGCCATGGATGCTACTCTCTTTCACAATGTTGCAATTGCTTATGCAAATAGATATGCACATCACTCACACACGTGCAAGTGATATCAAGCTAATAAAGGAGAAAAATGGGCACGGTTAGTGTGTTAGAATTTTGTCAAAATAAATGAGTGAACTTTTGTCCCACATCGGGTAGGGGAGCAAAGGGTAAGGGTTTTCTTAGGCTATATAAGGAGGCCCTTGGACTTAATGTTATGTGCACCAATCAAGTACACTTTAATCTTTGTATTTGATTCTAGTTAAATTCCTTTCTTTGATTCTCGGTTGTGAGAATGGGAAGAAAGGTGAGAATTAGTCAAAGATTTGTAAGGGTGTAGGGATTGGGGTCGAGAGAGAGAAATTCTGTGTGATTGTAAAAATTTTTCACATAGTGGTATTTTCTCAGGTCCGTGGTAATGGGGATCTGCCTTATCCCAACAAGTGGTATCAGAGCCCGGTTCGGGTGCTTATAAAGTCTTAGTATGCTCTGTGGTTGCAGCAAAGTCTGACCTTCCACATCAGAAAAGATTTTATAAGAGGAAGAGGGTTATTCATTAGGCTAAGGGTGGCATGAAAGAAGTGGGAAAAGCTGGTGGCACAAGGGGGTCAGAAGAACAGCCGGATGTGGTGGCATCTCCTTTCTTGCGGTGAAATGCGCCGGACTGTGGCGACAGTGGCGTGGCAAGGGGTAGAATTTGCGGGACAGCAGCTTTTGGCGGAGTTCTTGGACCTGCAGCAATGTGAATTGCTGGGACTCCCGGTGGTGGAGTTGGCTTAACAGCGGCATGGAGTTTTCCATGGATGTCGGCTCAAGGAGGTTTGAAAGGAACGGGTTTTCCGGTAATGACTAGTGGCGTGGGGAAGCGAAGATTCAACGGGAAAGATGGCGATGTGGTACTTGGTATCAGCTGGCGCTAGATCGATAAAAAATAGCATGGATTCAACTGACAAGTGGGAAAGCATCGTGAATTTCGGAGGTTAGAGTCGGCTTCAAGTGACGACACTTTCAGTAGGAAAAGGGTTCGAACAAGCCTGGTGTAGCTTGGCGGTAAAAGGCAGCGACGTCATGTCGGTACAGACGGATTTTGCTCAAGGTGAAGCAATGGTGCGGTAATTGCGGTGGAGCAATGTCACGGTAATTGCTTACGATGGAGCAATGGTGACGTATCTGGTCAAGGAGGAGCTGTTGCGGCAACAGTTCCGAATGTTGAGTTAATATTTGGGGATCCTTATGACATGTTCAGTTGTCATGGAAAATGATGTAATAATATTAGCTGGTCCACAAGTTTGCACACGGACATTGACTTGGCAGGTGATGTAGGGTGTGTGGTGGATGTATATCGATGGCTGATGGACTTCCAGGGGTAGCCAAGAGCTGGAAGCAGCACCATAATATCAGCAGGTGTTTTCGATATGTGCCGCAGGAAATTCTTAGAATAGTTTATTCTAAGTGGTCTACTCATATGGTGGAGTAGAATTCTCGGGATTGAGAATGATTGTCGGTGAAGACAATGAATCTTCTTTTATTTTGACAAGGTGGAGATTGTTAGAATTTTGTCAAAATAAATGAGTGAACTTTTGTCCCACATCGGGTAGGGGAGCAAAGGGTAAGGGTTTTCTTAGGCTATATAAGGAGGCCCTTGGACTTAATGTTATGTGCACCAATCAAGTACACTTTAATCTTTGTATTTGATTCTAGTTAAATTTCTTTCTTTGATTCTCGGTTGTGAGAATGGGAAGAAAGGTGAGAATTAGTCAAAGATTTGTAAGGGTGTAGGGATTGGGGTCGAGAGAGAGAAATTCTGTGTGATTGTAAAAAATTTTCACATAGTGGTATTTTCTCGGGTCCGTGGTTTTTCTCCGGTTTTGGAGTTTTCCACGTAAATTCTTGTGTTGTGCTTTTTATGTTCTTCTTTATTTGTCCATTAGGAATGAATGAGGATCTGCCTTATCCCAACATAGTGTGCCTTTTTGTCAATGTTCTATCCTATTTTTACCATAGAAGATAATGCTAAAAGCTCCTCACAATCCCCCCTCTCAATCTAGAGAAAAAATAATAGCATGTTGATAAGCACCCTAATACAAATAACCAATTCCTTACTGCTCTGATCCTCCCAATTTGGGTGGCTCCAAAGAAAACAGATTACTAGATGTAATATCATAACAATTCATCTTTCAATTCAATGAGTATAGGTCTACTTAGAAAATTAAAGAGATTTACTGAAGCTGCAAGGGAGGTTCGGAATATACTCCCACAATGGCACAAATCAACAAGTAGTAATAAGCTAATTCTTTGGTCACGAGCGCAATTTATGAATTACTAATTCGTAAAACAAACATTAAAGCTATTATTCAAAATTCTATCCACTGGAAAATGCTGTTATTAACTATTGAAGTAACCCAAACTTTCACAAATTTGATCATCAGCTTTCCAAATACGCAATGTAAAGATCAATTTGGGGGGTAAAAGTCAGGTTCAGCTTAAATAAAAAAGATGAAGACGGATTCGTACTTTGGCCAGCGTAAACTCGTCATCAGGAACAGTAGATTTGCTCGTGGAAACGGACGACGACTGAGTTGACTCGGCAGCTCCGGCTACGACTCTGAGTCTAGGGCTCCGGTATTTGAGATAGGTATTGGGTAGAAACGGACCTTTATAGCTGTTGGCAAAGATACTAGATAATTTGAGTCCAAAAGTTGCCGTAGAAACAGAAGGCAGCCGGCTTAGAGAGAGAGAACAGGCGCAACCGGAAGCAGCGAGTCCCGGCGAACAGAGGACTATTCCTCCGACCATAGCGGCGGCGGATTTAAGTAAAATGTGCAGTATGAGGTGGGGGAGAACGGAGATGGCTGACGATGGCAGTTGGGAGATTGGAGGGAAAGAGGTATAACTATGGCCACTCAACTGCCAGGATACTGGATGATGACGTGGCACTGTGTTCTCTTCTAATTCTTTCCTTTAAATTAAATAAAATAAAATAAAAATATTAGTGGAAGCTTTACGAAAATAAGAAAAGTTCGTATTTTAATTTAATTGAGTGGAGCCCAAAATGAAAACAAGTGACGGCCCATGCAGGATGGATTGGGCCGAATCTGTGTTGGGCTTATTTTAATATTTGAACTTCCTGAGCGTTCTATAACTACATGATGCATGTACCACGTCTTTTTATGTTAAGACTGGTAATAGCAGATTCAAATTTTCGTTTTATATAAGACCATCTTAATTTTCGTTTTAAGTACCTTTTTTAAAAAGTTAATTGAAGTTTTTAATCGCAAAAACAATTATAATTATTTTTTAGAATATCACCGAAAAAACTCAAAATCAATACTAATTTTTTAATTGTTAAGACATATTTTAGTAACAATATTAAATAAAAAAGAGAGATTAGGGTGGAATCGGTCCCATGAAATTTCCATGGAACCGGATCCTTAATCAACCCATAAGAAACTTGCGGATCCCGTCTACAATACCGTAAACTGTTCTCCTTTACTATCTCCTTTTATTCCCTTCAATTATTCTCTCTCTTCAATTATTCTCTCTCTTGTAAGAATCTCAATCCCCATTATATCTGTCGCTTAGCTTCATCTCACCGCTCCATCGCCGAGCACCAAATCACCGTTAGTCGTCAAGGATCGCCGCCGCTGTTCTTCTTCTCCCCTCCTCTGCGCCCGCCATCTGATCGCTGGTAGTCGGATCTCGATTCTGGACTTGATTATTAACAACACCATGTGCAGTCGATCCCCACATATTCTGGTTTTGTATCTTGAAGATCACTGCATTTTATGATACATAGAAGGAATCAGTCTCGGTATCCTAATTAATTTTTTTATAATGGTTTTTTGACTTAAGTTCCATCAGAATTTAATTTAATTAATTAAGTGTACTGATTTGTGATATATACACTACATACAGTGATCTAATAGAAGAGTAGGGATTCAAAAACTTGCTGGTCATAAGGAATGGTGAGGCCCATTTCATGATCAGATCCAAACTCCTCTTCAGCCCATTGGAGCAGGGACAAGAACTCGGGTCTGAGATATGGGTAGAATGTATCTACTTCTGTTATCCCCTATGTACGCCACAAAGTGGCCTTTGGGGACGTCCAATGGCAACTCGTTTTAAGTTTCGTACCTGTTTTTCTTGCCCAAACTGGAGCACCTCACGATCTGCTTGATCATTGCTTTTTGTGACATCTTGTTTGAATTTCTCGTGGCCATTTTTTTAAAAGAAAATATTGTTATTTTGATGATGATGATGGAGTAGTAGTTTCTCTCGCTGTACATTCACCTTGCTTTAAATCTGTTTGTCTGAGAACTAATTGAGAGATTATTTGAATTTGAAAGTATTCATTTTTTATTGTTGCTTTTGTTGTGGTTGATTGATTTAAATTTCATTGAGATGGAAAAATAGTTTTGATTATGTAATTATGAAACTAGTGCAGAGTAGCTAATATTTTCAAGTTAAAGTATGAACAGTGCTTTAATGCTTCTGTGATTGTACTCTCTAAGTCCTTAATTCTAATGGTAAAGTTTTAATGGAGTACTTTGCACCATGGTGTGGTCATTGGTCATTATAAAGCATTGACACACCTTCTTGGGAGATAACTTTATTTTCTAAACAATACATAACTTTATTTAAAAAAATTAGAGAATTAAATCAAAGAATAATTATGTTAATTTCAAAGAGTGACCTAATTAATTTTATAGGGTAATCTAATTAATAAAAAAGAGTAACCTAAAAGAAATTAACCAAATAAAATAATATTTTATTTTCTGAAATCCAAATAAAAAATTAAAGAGTAACCCAAATTATTAAAAAGAGTAATTCAATTAATAAAAAAGAGTAACATAAACGATGTTAATCAACTAGAACAATATTTTATTTTCTGAATCCGAATATGAAATTAAAGAATAATCCAAATTATTTAAAAGAGTAACTCAATTAATAGGAAATAGTAACCTAGTTAATAGGAATGAGAAACCTAAAAAATATTGATAAAACAAAATAATATACAAACGAGTAATTCAATTCATTATAAAGAGAGTAACCTAGTTAATAAGAAAGAGTAACTAAAAATATTTTTTTCAAAGGGTTCTTGTGAATTGTGATGGATGTTTGTTCAGTTGTAGTATTTGGTGATTTTCCAGGGGAGAAGAAGCCCATCTAAGAATCTTGGTTATGAGAAATCAAAGTTTGGCCAATAGAAATGGATCGGTTTGGAAGTTGGAACAAGTGAACCAATTCCAAAGGATGGTTCCACAGAGTGAAATGGGAGGGCGACATTTGACTCATTTCCAAATCAGATTATAAATGGGAAATTGTTTGTGGTATTAAATTTTGACAACCCAAAACACAAGAAAGAAATAATGTAAATTCAAAACATCTCGCAGGAAAATAAACTGGACTGCGATCTAAGTGTAAAAATTTTAGTACTAAATTTCTTTCAAATCAATTTTCGGTTGGACGAATTCAAAATCAACAAAAGTGTGAAGAAATTGCCATCATTTCTTATCGAATACGTATGATTTTCCACTCAGCTCATCGGCGGGTTCAGAAACAGAACGGCCACCGTGTATCGAACCCACCCTGAATACTTCAAACCCGCCTGATGAAACTCCAGATCCATCCAAAACCCGCTCGGTTCTCCAAGTAATTGAAGAAAGGTAGGGTGGAGATGAATTGCACAATACATCTCGGCGATCCGCAGGCTAAATCCATCCCGTGATAATCTGCAGGCGAACAACCGGCGGCGCCACAGCCTTCGAACCTTCAGTCTTAACAGACCCCAACCCTTCTTGGTTCTTACTCGCTCCTCGAATTAAGGATTGGAGTAGGAAATTTGAACTCAGTGAATATCATATTATTGACCACTTATATCTGCAAAGAATATAATTGAGAAAGAGAAAGTGAGAAAATACAGAGGCAAGTCAATAAAGGCTTCCACAATTAATTCCAAAGAGGCAGAAGATGTTGATTTCCAAGGCTATTGAGATCGAAATAGCTGTGGCGGACTTTTCGAAATACGAATCTGAGGTGGTGAAGCCGCAGAAAGAGCTGGAGGAGATGTTCGGTGGAGAGAGAGATGGAAGGAGATAGATCCAGCAGAATCTTCCGGTTAGTGGGTACCGCATTAGAAAATATGGTATGGACAATCCGATCCTACAAAATTTAAAATTTAAGTCCGTTCCATTCTAGTCTTTGTCTAAATTAAATAAAAAATTATAGTCAGTAATTTGTTAGTTGCATTTATTTTAGAGATTACTATATTATAATAATTTTTTTTTAAAAAAAAATTGTTTCTTGTCCATAATTAGAATGTGGTTAGATTCTATTGACAGATGAGTCTAATCAGTAATGTGTCACATTTTCATGTCAAAGTGAAACAGCCCAAAGGTGTGTGTGCAAAATAAAAGGAACAAGTAATTAAGGAAACTTAATAATAATACTGGAAATGGGGAATCAGAAATTTGTATATAAATGGAAAATTATTGATTGTAACAAGCATTGATGTGATAATTGAAGGAAGTGGGATTTGTGTTATCCTCACTTGATTTGCACTTCTCTCTCTGCCACAAACCCTTCAGTGATAGACATCCTCTTCCTCTTCCTTTCCTGCTGCACCTGCACATCATCATCACCTTCTTACTCTCTCTCTCTTCTTTTCTTTCTCTCACCTCCACCTGCATGTATTTCATATACATACATATATACAACACAGTCATTAATTATGTCACATATATATATACATTAAAACGTGATAGAAAGAGTGGTATTAGTTTTGAAAAAGAATTCAAATAATGAGGCTCCCAAATTATGTACACAGGACAGGATGAAGAGTGTGACCACAGTTTGGTTGGCACATGCAAAAGGGTCCTAATATGACCCCCACCACTCCAACCCTAGTAGGGGTACAGAGCTATGATGGCTATGTAACATAATATCTCACTTGTTTGGTCTCTAACAAATTATTCTCCATATGCTTGGTGTTGAGGTGTGAATATGATAGGGATGTCACTAATTGATTATACTCCATTGTACAGTTGGAGCTCACGTATTTACTTCTATTACTACATCAATTAACACGGTTTCATAGATAATGAGTGATTACATATTCAATTAAAAGAGAATAATATTTAATGGATGAGAAGTGATAATCATTTTGTAAATGATTTCATGAATAATTTAAAGTTTAAATTTTAAGTAATAAAATCTCAATAAAAGTGATAACACGTTTATTAAAAAATGATAATAAATTAGAAAAAAAAATTGTCTCATGTGCGATCTCAGATAGTGTGGCCCTCTAATTAATAACAATAAAAATTTTTAATAAGAAATATAATGAACTAATCAAATTTGTAAATAAGTAGGTACTAATAAATATACTACATGATGCATTAGGATGCAAGTAAGCAATTCCCCCATAAAATGAATCAAGGTGTAATTAGCATATTAAATTTCATGAAAATTGCATATGTTTATATAATTGCATAGTTAAAATTATGATTAAAATTGCATAATTAAGGATATTGTTATAAATGATATTCTCATTTTTATAATTAACTTGAAATAATATTGGAGTCTTGTCAAATATCTGTGGATGAATTCTCAATCGAGAGCAAAATATTTTGAGAAATATTAGTCTACAAAAAGGATTAATGAACGTTAGAGGATAAGTTTCACTTTTCAAAATTCTGTTAATTTAGGCTTTTTGATGGTATGGTTATTTAACATTAATAATAAATTACCTCTCGTTCTGGTTTTTGTAATTTCTCACTGGAAACAGAGGAATCTCCAGTTTCTTCCTCACTGCGTTTTATCGATCTTTCTTCAATGGAAGGAGTGGGAGGAGTGGAAGGGGCTGGAGACGGCGTACAACTGCTTTCGGAGGTGAGATCAGCCGGCGTGCTCTGAATTCCGACGTCTCTAGTATTCGTGCCCTTCTTTTTCTCTGCGAAATCCACGTACAAATAATCTGTAACCAAACTGTGAATTTGAGGAATTAATTGAATCGAGATTGACTGTTACAAACCTTGGATTGACAAATTGAGGTCGACAATGGCGGATTTAGGCTGAAACTGAGAAGGATAAACAAGCGGCGCCGACATCGTTATCCTGGTGGTCAGGCTCCGAAAGGATCTCCCGCTCGAAGTTTTTGCAGATAAACATTCCAATGGAACCTCCCCTGATAACGGATTGCATATGTATTTTTCTGCATCATTCCACTTCGAATTCAGAGTTAATCCTTCCGATGATACGTAATCCCATGAAAATACAGTTTTCGCCTGTAATGCTGCCAAAAATTAAATAAATTAAATTCAAAGGGGAAAGAGAGATGAATGAATTCATCAAAGATGATATGTATTACCTTTGAGGGCAGTGGAGAATGAATAAGTAGAAGGATCAATTTCCTCTGCGTTTAATCAGATTATCATTTTCAGAAGATGAGAAAACTATTAAATGAATGAATTGAAAGTGTAATCAGTTACCTCTAATTGTGCATCCAGGAGATGAGACGGTGCTGGAAATGGATCTAAAAGACCTCTCATGATCTTCTCTCAAACTCTTCAATCTCGTGGAATTCACCCTGGAATCGGAACGAGATTTCTCCAGTATGGATGGCATCAGAGATTAATCGACGATATTAGAATGAAATTGAAGCTAATTTTGATATGAATGGTGGAAATGGAAGAGTGATCAGCGTTTGAAATTGAGCCAAAGAATTCAAACTTTGTGTTTTTTTGCAATGCAAACATCTTTTAAGCTGATGGGGCCATGCTCTCCGTGGAATCTAGTCTGCTGCAGAGAATAACAGAGCAATAAATCTATTTTTTTATTTTATATATATTGGATTTTATCTTTTATTGGATTTTTCTCAATATTATCCTAAAACCATATGCATATTTGAATTTTAAATCCACAGTATAATTCTAAAGTTTTATTAAAGTGTATACGAAGAATCATATATCTAAATAATCTAAGTCATTAAGTAATACACACTCATAAATTAAATAAAATAATTTAAAAAATACATCCCATTAAACTTGTATCTTTTTAAAATTTAAAAAATGAACTTACTGTCAAATGTGGATGTTAATCTAATAAAAGAACGATCGCTGGGACAAGAGAGAATGTTTTAAGGTAAAAAGTTGTATGAAACTACTCACGAAATTAAATCCAATTCCGTAACATGAATAAAAAGTGATAGTATTATACTCCGTAATAAAATTTGGAATCTAATTAAGGTGCAACTATGGGACCGATGCACCTGAACGATTTCAATCGTTAGATTAAATTTTAAATTAATTTTTACCATTAAATTAAATAAAATTATTAAAAATTAAATAAAAATAACTACTATTTAAACCTGTGAACCTAGTGCACCCCAAAATCACCCTAAATTTTGATATTCTATTAATGAAAAGTGATAAAAGTGCAATAAATTAATTAATAAATAATTTAAAATATAAATAAAATGTGATAACATATTTAATGAAAAGTGAAAACATTTTCAATAAAAAAGTAACACTCCCTCCGTCCCATAAAACCTTTCATATTTTCCTCATTTGTTTGTCTCACATAACCTTTCGCACCCCAAAACTGGAAACATCATTTTATCTAACAACCTCAAAAGTTCTTTTAATTTCAAATTTGTCACTCTTTTTTCACACACATATCATTACTTTATATTTTTTTACTATTATCTAAAAATACCACAATACTCTCCAAAGTCAATATAGTTGGTCAAAAAGTGCACATTTTCTTAAACAACGTGGAACAGTAAACGTGAAAAGTATTATAGGACGGAGGGAGTAATTTTAAAAAATTACTTTGAGCCAAATGTATGGATGCATTCTAAAGTTATAAACTTAGGTTAGAATGAGAGCATGTTGGTGGTTTGTAGTTGTAATACAAGTTGGTGACAAGTACACTCCTTTGTAGGGTTCTTTTCAACCTTCCCTTTTTACAGGGATATTGTGTATGGGAGAACATGCATGCATCTGTATCACCACATGGAGAAATACATAATTACAAAATTGATATTCTAAATTTTGTACTTGTAGAAACAATTGTTTTTATCTTTTTATTTTATTTATTTTGTTTTGAATTATTTTTATTGCAGAATTAATCTTATAATTTTTATTCTTAATTTAATTCTCTGTTTCACTGTATGAGTAAGTGGATCCCGCATGCACGTCTAGAGTTGAAATCGAAACCATAGGAATCATAATCCTTGATATATTATGGTTCCAAATTTTGTAGAACTACAATTCACACATTTTTTTTCAGTATTAAGTTTTATAAAGTAGAATGTAAAAATTAATAAGTTTAAAATTTTGGGTTAATTGTAATGGTTAGTTGTTAAATGCTATTTTTGCATTATTCAAATTTTGGTTAGGATTTTTTTTTAATTATTATAAATGTAAGAATTTATTTATAATGAAAACATTTCTTGTTACTTATCTACTTCCAATTTTAATTTGCAAAATATTTTAAATTTTAAATTTCAATTAATTAACATTAATTATAATATAAAATGAAACCTAGAAATATAATCTTCTCTCTTCAAATTAATTTGAACACATATAATGTAAACAATAAATAAAAACTGAGGAACCGATGGTTCCATATCGAACCCGAACCCCACTAGCCGATTCAGTTCCGATTTCTCTACATGAAAAACCGAAATCGATGATTCCAACTCGAAACCTATACATGCACATGGATCAATAATTCTCACTGCTTCTATGCTCTAACAAAATGATCATCGATCATCATCATGGGGATGAATGCATTAATATTCCATGGTAAGGCCACAGCCATCATCATCATCATGGCAATGCATGCATGATAATTATTTCTGCTATATCTGGTGTTTATGTTTCAAAGTTCCAATTTTGTGCTAAGTAGGTGTTATATATAGCAGAAGATAGACCCACTTGGATGCTGTCTCTTTCCACCCCCTCCACTGCACCATTAATTACAAATATGTTTGGACATACTTTTTCTTTTCATTATCTTTTTATTTTGTCTTATTTTTTAGCCTTTTATATAACGTTGTTATTCTTATGGATAGAATAAAGTAAACACTTCCTACTTTTGAACATCAAAACTGGCAATTGTCACCAAATCATAATTTGCATGTTAAAGTGGGTTTTGGAATAGTTCATTCATGATCCATTGTAATTTCGAAAAAATATACTGATGTGGATAATTTAATACATTTCAATAATATATTTTAATAATTTATTTTAGAATTTCATGATAAAATTCATTTGTTTAAAAATATCAAAATGAGATTCCCATAATTTCTAGATCGACCAACAACATAGTATATCCATTAATTACGCAACCCACTGAATCACCCACCGATCCAACTTTACCGTGTCATCCACTATACCTCTAGTTACGAGCTCAATAAGGAATATTTAAAAAAAGTATTTTTCAAATATTCATCTTTTACACAAAGTAAGAAAGAAAAAAAAAACACTACTGTGATTTCACTTTTACTAAAAAAATTTCGTAATTTAATCTTACTTCATGGTGTCATATGTTAACCGAGGATACTTTGATTACACAAATTAAACACGTAAATGATTTAAACAAACTTTTTGCCTGAATCCGTTTATTATTATTATTTTTTAAATAGTTATCATTGTTGGTACTATAAATTATTTATGAATAATTTAATATATTAATATTCTTTTTTGTTAATTTGAGTTTTTTTTATTTAAATATTATCACTTGTTTTACCGTGGGCCTTTCAAAAAGAAAAAAAAAATGGAAAGAAAGCAAGGGTATTCAATGCTGCCTTATCAGACACTATTTCTTGTTGACATCATCAGGTCTGAAATTGATTGAAAACTTCACTTGTTTGTTAAAATATTCAAAATAAGAACAGCAGATAAATGGATAAAAAAAATAGAGTTTGAATCATACCTGCAAAAGTAATATAGCGTAATTTGATGAACATATGCATCAATATCAAACGTAATGTTACTTTGCAGCCATTTAAGAATATATGATTGAGGGAATGGGTTTTAGGTATGTGAGATCATTCCAATCATCGCTTTGTCAGAAAAGTCTCCAGTTCTCTGAATTTAGTATGTCATAAATGGTGTACCCCACCATTAGGGGCCCCACCGCCCCTGCCCTGGGAATTGGTGGAGGAGGTAAATCGCAGGATGTGCCTCAAGTGGCTTATAGAGAGGGCTCACTGTTTAACTTGTGCTTGCAAGGGGCCAAATTCATGCCAAAAGCAGGATTCGAACCCCCACCCTGCAGCAACCAAGCTCAGTTGGAAGGTCTTTTCACCCTTCCCTCTACCACTTGAGCTATGCCCATGTTGAGTTTCAATAACCTCTTTTTTTTTTTGTCATCTTAAAGCTGCTAGGAGCTAAGGTCGTCCATGTATACCAAGTTACATGGGTGGTTGCAATATCCCACATCAATTCCTTTTGGAAGAGTGGAAGGACATAGGGGTGGGGGGGAGGGGGGGGTCAACCCTATAGCTTTAACCATTGTTTTGGATCAAGTTAGGGGTCCCTAGCAAGCTGATATCCCTTATATCAAAAGGGGAGGACATAAAAGTGGGGGTCGTCCCTTTAGCTTTAATTATGAATTTGGGTTAAGTTAGGGGTCCCTAGGTGACATCCCTAACAGGGGTGAATTTGGGTTAAGTTAGGGGTCCCTAGGTGACATCCCTAACAGTGGTCGAACGGTATCACAGAGCTCAGCTTTGCTAGCTGATGGCCTGTAAGAATATTCCGACTACAACTTTTAAATCAGGAGATCACTTTCCATGAAATATAAGCAGGTTGGGGATGAGTAATGAGCATTATGAATGATCACAGAGTAACTCACATAATTGATAAGATAGCAAGTTTGTGGATGGAACTTATCTTTCATTCTGCTAATGAAAACTGATACAGACTCTGTTGCATGTCTTCGCTATTACGTCGTCAAATCCTGGACAAGGTTGAAGCAAACAACTACAACAATTTCATAAGACAGGCAACAGAACATAAGAAGATGCTTGCTTTGCCTATTGGATATGCAAAATCTCTTGTTCCATCATAAGAAATTCATTTTCTCTGTATGTAACTAAGACACAAGTACAAAACATACATCAACAAATTAATATTGAAATTGGAATCCTGCAGAAACACATACCTTCTCATTAAAATGTAGTGAGAAATCGCAGAAGGAAGTCCCCTGATTGAAGGATTCATGATTTTGTTATGATGCTCTCATAAGTTATACTAAAACGAGCCACTGGAAACCGGTCAGGAAGATAGAAATGCAACTCATTCCATATCCACCACCCCAACACCATCAAACTAAATTCTATCTCATTTTACACACAGCTATGTTTTGTTGAACTATCATATTAACAGAAGATAACATTAATCAATGCCACAATTATGTAACATGCTTTACACACCAGAGTAACATTTACAGGAAAGTTCTTAGCGAACATAAATCAGTCCAAATAAAGAAGGAACAGATTCTGTACTCTTTCTCGAGCTGAAGAGCATTAATATTGCGAGCAGTAGCAATATTTCCAATGCTAAGGACTGATAAAGCCAGATAAATAAAATTCAAAAGTCGAGCAGATTTAAACAAAAAGAGTGACATGAATCAAACACTAATCACCACAATCATCTATCAACACTAGCCTTAATTTGAACAAGACAGCCTCAAATCAATGAAACTCCACATATGATGTTGAACCAAGGCTTTCTGGCAATCATTAAGTACAAGATAAAATAAGCAATGACGAATAAATAGTCTAACCAAGTAAGCTTAGTAATACAAATTACAAACAGAAATATTCTTAAGAAATTCGAAACTTGTTATAATGTCCATAAGTGAAGCAATAAAGACCAAGATAGAGAATCTTTGTGACTATAATGCAGAATAAATTATATTAATGAGAATAGACAAAGATTTCATTCTATATAACAAAAGAGCAATTTCACACAGCAACAGTGGTAAATACATCTTCCTTTCTGTTTTAGCCGAATACAATTAATTGTACGGCTCACTATAAAACATTGATCTGAAAAATATAGATGATTAAAAGTAGATGGAAAAAATTTTAAAAATATTTATAAACCCTAAAATATGTTGATCAAGGAATAAAGCCATATCTCAACACAACCTTTGTCAGATCTGCGGATGTTACAACTTCATGAACTTCACCAACCAATTTCCCTAGAATCCTGTATAAAAACAAGAGACCGTGTCAGACTAACTCGGAAAACATCACGTTTGCTAGTCGAATGGTAGATTTAAACATTCTCAAGTTCATAGATGTCATAAGTCAGAAACTGGGATGCCACAACATATTAAAGATGAATGGACAAATTGTTCATTTGTAAAGGAGAAATGAGAATACCCAAAGAAACTTGATGAAGTATATTCCAAACAACTACATGTCAGGCTTTAGCATAGTCCACAGTGTTGCGCTTTCGTTTGTTAGACTTCGAAAAGCAGCATATCTGTGCCCAAGATTTCTTTTGCTTCACTGGAAGTGACTTGACTTCCCTCTGAGTAACAAGATCAGCCATGTATTGGACAATGGCCTGTAGTAAAAATAGAATCTTATTGAGGTCTCTGCAATTTATTTAAAGGAAAAGGAAAGAAAAAAATAGGGGTTGTTGAAAACACATCAGCAAGAGAGATAAGATCACCTGAGGCCCTTTCTGAATTACATCTCTTGGCGGCATTTCCAGGGGATTTCCCTCAACATTTAAGACACGGAGACGAGTTAGCAATCTAAAAGAGTCTGGGAGGACTCTTATCTGGTTATTGCTCATATCCAGCTCCTCAAGCATTTCGAGATTTCCGATGGATCTTGGTAGGAATTGCAAGTCCGCAAAATTGTTGCTTATGTTCATCTTTATGAGTGTTGTGGCAAAGCACAAACTCTCAGGGACAGATTCAAGTTCATTGAAACTGATATCAAGCTCCCTTAAGCAAGACAAGGATGCCATTGTGGTAGGCAATTGTTTAATGTTATTGTAACGCACTGAAAGAATCTCTAGAGATGCAATCCGACCTACTGCTTCAGGTAATGCTTTAAGCCGGTTATAGTCAGCACGAAGCTCCTTGAGCGAAACACATCGACTAATTGTATGAGGGATTTCCTCAATATCATTTGTTTCAATGTTCAGTTTCTTGAGACTAACTAGGCATCCTATGCTCTCTGGAAGAGATGGAAGTCCATTAGAGCTCAAATCCAGCTCTTGAAGACGAACTAACCTATCAATGGAAGGAGGTAATGACCTTAGCTGGTTTCCTCTCAGATCAAGCTGAATCAAGTTCAGCAAATCTCCAATGGACTCTGGTAATTGACTGATAGTGTTCGAATGCAAATCCAGTATTTGCAATGAGGAAAGTCCTCCTATAGTCTCTGGTAACACTGCAATCCTATTTTCTGATAAATCTAAAGTGATCAAACTTGAGAGTTTCCCTATTGAATCGGGAAGCCAATCAACTTGATCAGATAATTTTCCTTGAAGATTAAGATTTTGAGTTCCTTTCTTTGCTGACACTTCAATAAGACTCGCTAGTTTTATTAAACTAAGTTTATCACCATCTTGCCCTGCAACAATTCAGTTGATCCATTTAAGGAAACAGAAAATTTCACAACATATGCACACATCTAAACAACAACCAAACAACTGATTCACAACTCACCTGAAGCAACAACTGGTTTAAGAGTGGGATCTAAAATCTGTGGCGCAGTTGAAACGTCGAAAGACCGATTTCCAACCCCGAATCCATCCATATGAAACGCTGTCTTGGCCTTCTTCACATACGTATCATCCTTGGTAAACAACACCTCCGAAGCCTTCACGCTCTCCTTCTCATAATACAAACTGGAAGAAGAAGACGATGTTGTTGTAGTAGTATTCGTGGTATGCACTGTGGGACTCACACTGCTGACTACAGAGTCCGAGTAGTGCGAATCTGAAGAGCCCGGCAAGCATTTGGATGCTCTCTGAATCAAATCATCAAACACCAAGTGAACCCCTTCGAGATCCAACAGTTTCAGAGCCTCAGCCTTCTGCTCCTTGCTCTGGAAATGGACCATATTCCTCTGCAACTCCTGCAAAATCTTGAATAACTCTTCTGGAACATCTTTCCCCTTGCTTTGCTTCGCAATTCCCTCGAGCCTCAACTGATCTTCCCTCTCCACATTCCGGATCAAAGTTTTCGCAGCTTCAACCTCGTCGATTCCGGGTCGGGCCGGTAGCGAGCGGTGAAGTCTCATTATTTCTTCGACGACGTCGTCTGTTGTCATCAATGAAGACTCCATCGCCGCTTCCCTTGCAAACTTCTTTCCCTGGAAATAACCCTCAAAGAATCAACAACACACCCAAATATATCCCAAAGAAAACGATGGATACACCACCAAACAGCGGTCTAATAAAGAAAACACGGAAAGCGAAAACGAAAGAACACACACAACTGAAATTTCTTCATATCAACATCAAAGAAATTCAACAACAACCGCGGTTTTACATTAAGCACGCCGCCCATCTTTCACCAAAAAACCGAATTACAATGCAACTGCTTCCAATTTTCCAAAAAAGTAACAATTATCCAAAAAAATCATAATAAACACCAAAAAAGAAAGAAAAACAATGCACAATGACAGCCAATACATACATAAAAAAGGAAATGCACTTACGGAGCTCAAATTAAATTAAACATTAATCCAAGCAACTTCCATGGTGGGAAGATCTCTTCAAACTCTTCAAAATATGCGGCAATTCAGCAGGCGCTCGTTTTCGGAAAGATGTCCACAAATATTGATTGGGAGAATGCGAGAGAGAATCGAAAGGGAGAAACTATTGTTGGATAAAATGATTTTTTCTTTTTTTTTTTTTTTTGGGAAAGACAAAGACGGAGATATGGCTCATCGATAGATCTACTCGGCGTTTTCTTTGTCTTCATTTATAATTTAATTTTATTACTATTATTATTATTATTATTGCAAATTTTTGGTTTCCAGAAATAGCCCTAGAGGAGCGTAGGCCAGCTGGCATCATTTTTGGACACTCCTTAGAAATGAGGCCATGCTTTTATTATACATGAAGGATTTATAATTGACTGAGGCTCCTGTGCACCGTGTGCCTTTATAATTTTCATGCCCCTTTACAATTTAAACCCCTAGCAATACATAGGTTTAAATATGATTGGAGAAGAATAAATACTTTTTTTAAATGAAAAAAAAATGTTACTCCATATTTCGTTAATAGTTGCTCTTGAATGAGAAATATTAATTATTTAAATGTTAAACTTGTATTTCTGTCGGATATAGAAATTAAAGTGACAATTTACCGAAGCTGATTTCATTCAGATTTTCTTTTATTAGTTTTTTTTAAGGATTATTATTAAAATTAGTTTAGTTATCCTGCTCTTAATTAAGATGCTTAATGAAATATCATTAATGATTTTTTGCTTAATTGTGACCATTTTAGTAGAAGGTACAAGGTTCTCAAAATACATTTATTTCTCATAAGATGTTCTTTATTATTACGTGGAATATAATTATATTAGGTTAGCGTTAGGTATGATTAGATTTGTTATTTTTCCCGAGCTAGTTCTAATTTTTTATGGTCATATTTAATTGGAGTACTCTTCGAACTATTTCAAGTTTGCTTTTTTAAAATAATAATAATAATAATAATAATAATAAAATAAGAGCTAGCTTGTAATTGAGTAGTGTGTCAAAACGAGCTTATTTTGGGTGAAACTGAAACTATCTCACTGAAAAATTATTAGCAAAGACTCGTGTGAAACTGTCTCATATAAGGGCTTATGTGAGACGGTCGAGAAGTGATAACTTTCATAATGAAAAGTTATACTTCCTCCGTCCGCCCGAAAAGTGAACATTTTGTCATTTTGGGCGTCCGCACCAAAGGTCCACATTTCCCTTTTTAAACACATGGGACCCACACACATCACTAATACAATAAATTTATGGGACTCATACACCCGACTAATATAACTATCAACTACATATTAAATAATAATACTTTTTAATCCACGT
The DNA here is from genome assembly GCA_023678885.1 of Pogostemon cablin. Taxonomy (NCBI): domain Eukaryota; kingdom Viridiplantae; phylum Streptophyta; class Magnoliopsida; order Lamiales; family Lamiaceae; genus Pogostemon; species Pogostemon cablin. The sequence continues at coordinate 6,165,866 of CM042991.1, read as the reverse complement.
GAAAAAACAATTGTACACCTTTGGGTGGATGGAGGGAGTACTAAATTAATTAAAAGTGATAATTAAATTTTATGAACAATTTAAAGGGTAAATGAAAAGTGATAACATTATATAGCGAAAGTAATAATATTTTATAGCGAAAGTAATAATTATTTTAAAAAATGTAAAATGGTCTCACGTAAGACGGTCTCACGCAAGACCTACCCAAAATTATTTATACTTTTGTAATTAGTAATTATTTTTTAATTAAAACATTATAATTTTTCCTTTAAATAAAATTACTTTTATTTATATTATAAATTATTTATGAAATATTTTACTATATTATTATTATCACTTTGTCGTTAATTATTTATTACTTTTCGTTAAAAATATTATCACTTTTTATACGTCTCACGTAAGTAATTGCCCACAAATTCAAACTTTAATTGTATGTATTTAACAAAAGAGTTAATATCGCGTGTATCTATATCTATATTAATTTTTATTTATTTTCTTGGTGAGTGTATAATTTTTTCATATTTAATTTTTTTATTAAAAATAAAATATTCACTAACAAAGTGTATAATATATTTTATTTATTAATATATGAATTTTGAATACGAGAATTTGTATTCATGGAGTATTAATTTGCATTAACAAAATAACGATATCCTTCTCAAAAATAGGTCAGAATAATAAAAATAATAAACTTCAAAGAAAATAAATATGCTATTTAATTATTATATTTAAATAACCAAAGTGATGAATTCTAAATATGTTATTTAATTATATTTAAATATGCTATCTAATGTATATATACGCACAGTCGGCAGATAAAACTTTGAACTTCTTGTTGAAAATTCTTAAGTCTCCACATTCTATCTTAAATTACTTTGAATCTAATATAATTGTCAGCAGATAAAACTTTGAACTTCTTGTTGAAAATTTTTAAGTCTCCACATTCTATCTTAAATTGTTATACTTTGAATCTAATATAATTCCACGATTGCTTTAATTATGATATCGATCGATGGGGAGTAGACTATGCCTAAAGGGATTGATTTAATTATTAAAAATTATCATTAATTATTGACGAATTATTGATAATGCCAATGATAGAAGTATATACTCTCTCCGTCCCATTAAAGTCGTGACATTTTTGTTGACACGTAGATTAAGGAGTATAATATTTTAATGTAAAGTGAAGTGAAAGAAATAATAGTATTTAATGTGTAGTGGGTATGTGTATTAGTAGTGCGTGTGGAGTGTGTGTGGGTCAATGAGAATATGTTAATAATTTTTGTGTGGATCTCATATACTTTAAAAGAAATGTAACAACTTTTATGGGACAACCCAAAAAAAAAATGTCACAGTGGGAAGGAGGGAATATTTCTTTCCTATATACTAATGTTGCAACTTTGAACATCTATGGTTGACTTTTATATAACAAACACATAAAACTTTTAATTATTTTCAAGTATAAATGAGTGGCATATGTCACAATATCGTCATATTACAAAAAAAAAAAAAGACATAATCCCTCGTTCTCACATGTTTAAGTTCATTTTCATCTATTTATGTTTTTAAAAAAAATTACTAATTTTATTAACTTTGGAGTATAATACTATTATATTTTTAAATAATAAATAATGCATAAAATATGTTATGTGTGGTAAAAAATAAAAGATGAATTTAAAATTAAAATATATTTTTGATTGATATATTATTTTATTTTTTAAATAGTGAACTTAATTGTGGGACCTACACATAAATATAAACTTAATTTTGAAATGAGAGGGAATATATTTTTGTATCTTGGAGTTTTTTTATTTATTTGAGATTAATAATTTTATACACTTTATCTTATTAAATATTCAAAATGTTCTTATATAATTACACACAAAATTAATTATTTTATAAGATTCATGTGCGGAAATACATACAATTATAAACGGAATGGAGGATATTATATCACTACCGTTGAAGAGTATAATATAGGAGTATAAGATAAAATTATATTTATAAAAAAAATAAAAAATGTTAATGTATGTATGTGACAAGATCGGTAAGACATAATCATATGACAAAAATAAATTGAAAATTTTTATTAAAGAGAGACAACCTCCTTAGTACTTACTCAATCTAATAATTAAATAATGGGCTTTGTAACTTAATCATATGATATTAAAATTGCACGTCACTGTCCCATTGTAAATATAAGTACAATTTTTATTTTTCTTGTATAAATACATGCACAACATATACATTAATTAACTTGTAATAATAAAAGAGAATTTAATTTGGAAGATTCATTTGGTCGTGTACTTTCTAGAAGACTTCCGTCATGCAGTTAGACCCCCAAATAAAATACTAATATTACTTTGTTGTTTATATATAGTGGACATTAAATAAATAAATTTCATCCTGGTCACATACTAAAAAAAAAAAATTTAAAAATGTAGTACAACACTAAATTTCCTAATCATGCGTATACGGTATACTCCTTAAATAGAAATAATATAAAAATTATTTTAAAAAAAAACTATATATCTATAAGAAGTTTATTATAAAGGAAACACTTCCTTCTATTAATAGTGAATTCACATAATAATTATTATGTACACTTTAGTGTTATATTATTTTTAGTGTTACTTTTAGGGTTTTGTGTATATTCGAAGGTATAATTATTTTTAATTTATAAATAAAAATGTTTACGCTTAGTTCACAATAGACTAATTATTTTATTTCAGTTATTAATTTTCATTTATTTAAATTTATTTATAAATAATGAATGAACAAACTGAACTCAATTTTAAAAGCAAAATATCTTGTGAGACATTTATGTAAGGTGAATCGATTTGTTATTAAAATATAATTATTATATAAATAAAATAAAGTACTAAGTAGTTAAATTATGATTTATTAGAATATAATGTATGATGCGTTAAATTAAGTATGATTATGAGGTGTTATAGTATCATTCACTAAAGTAGATTATTAAGTAATTAATTGTGACACCCTAAAATTATATTTTAAAGTTTATATACCATTCGTAATTTAACAAACCATATTTTAAATTTTAGTTATGTAATAATTATATATTTAATAATAACTTAACTAATCTCATAGCCCGTCTCACTTATACCCAACTCTTTTAAAATGGAGTTTAAAAATGGCCTATTCAATCTCGATTTATTTATAAGGAGCTACTTAAACATTGTGTACAATTTTTGTTAGGATTTCCTGATGGTAAGAAATTTAGAATTATGCTAATAAAAATGCAGAACGTTATACTCCATATGTAAAATTTAAATAGTAATATGTAATATATGATGATGATCTCATCTAAAAATTTAATTTTAACAAAAAAAAATAAAATTGTTTAATACTTACGATATAAATGCATCAGATCTTGTGTTAAGATTATTACATGAGTATTTTATTACTCCCTCCGTCCCGACAAATATTTCATGTATTGGTGTGCGCGGAGTTTAAAATTTTTTTGTATTTTTATGTATAAAGTAAGAAAGAGAATATATATTTTTGTTGATTTAATGAAGAATGTGTGTAAAGTTGTTGGGAGATGTGAAAAAGTAAGTATTATATTGAAATGTGTGTAAAAAGTGAGTATTATTATGATGTACTTTTTACCAAATTTAGTAAAAGTAAAGTGTGAAATATTTTAAGAGACGGATGAAGAAGAAAAGTGTGAAATACTTTGAGGGACGGAGGGAGTATTTGTTTGTTGTATTAGAGAACTGAGATTATATTAAAAATGTAAAACAAAAAGAAATACTACAATCATATCCAGAAGGCAGTAATAAAATAAAATATTAAAAAAAAATGGGGGCGAAAGGTAATAAATGAAGGGAAAACACGTGTACAACCAAAGGGACAGCTGGAATGCACACTCACTCACGCTATTAACCGTTTCTCGCAGTTGGATTGGGCTGGCCTTCCCCACCCTCTCTTACTTACATGTCACAACCCCTTTTTATTATTATTATTATTATTATTATTATTATAATAGAGTTGATATCACATGCAATCAATACAAATATACTCCTATAACTCCTCGTATCAAGTTAAAATTTACGTTTTTCATTTTGTTTTGTACAAATTAAGATTTACATTTTGTTAAAGTTGGGCATATACAAAATAATTAAGAGTTGATATTTCATGCACCCGGGTGCACCATATGTGTATAATTTTTTATTTTATTTTGTATACATGTTATTCTATTTTGTATACATGTTTTTTAATAATTGTATACATTTTTCACACTCAGTTTTTTATTAAAAAAACTAACATTTATATGTGTATAATTTTTTATTCTGTAAATATATATTTTTTTAGTAGTTGCATATTTTTTATACTCAATTTTTTATTTAAAAAAAATTGTATACATTGTTGTTCATAATTGTATATGTTTTTGTTCATAATTGTATACGATCTGAAAGTGAGTGCACCGTATCTTGGGATGCACCCAGGTGCACAATAGTATTAGTCAATAATTAATTACTCCATGTATAACACACGTACGACTACCTACTCCATATTTAATATTATTTCTCTCACCTCATTACATATTAAAATACTAGTATATCTTTTAATTTACCAGCAAAAAGAAAACATATACGTTAATTTGGGACGACAGGGTATACTTTTTCCGTCCTGAATTAACGTTTAAATAAAGTCTATGAATGAGATAAGAAATATTAAATGGACGGTGAATATTAAAATTGAATAATTTAAAATTAAAGAGAGAGAAAAAAAATTAAATTTGTTTTATATATGTATAGGCTTGTAAAATAAGTGGGGTATAATTTTTCATTTTATAAAGTACTAGTAAAACATGAATGGTTAAGATTAAAGTTGCAATTTTGTAAGGCACTTTTGATAAGTTAAAAGTTGCTATTTTATTTTATTCACCTTACCAAAAATAAAATGTTTTTTCTACTTTAAGTTGTGAAATCACAAAAGCTCTTTTATATGACATGCATTTTCCTCTCATACCCCACATTGATTTTCCCCAACTACCTATGGGAATATTAGATGAATAAAATATATTAATATTATTCTGATAATCTTATTAATATAGTACAAATCTTTCCAAAATATTTAGAGTAAAAACATTTTCAATTCTTTGTTTATCTCATCCTAATCATTAATATAACAAATCTTTTTAAATATGAGCTCTAGATTTTGTCATATCAAATACTAGAGAACTATAGCTATATGTGTAAATAAATTGGTTAAACAAATTTAATTGTTAATGTATAATGTAAGTTCGAACTCTGTAGTTGCTTTAAACAATGAGACGGCTATTTACACCCGGATTTACTAAACATACCTCAAAAATAATTTAAATTAAAATATTTTAATTAATATGACTTAAATACCCCTATATAATAATACATTCATAAATACATTACTAAATGTACTCCAAGATTACTAAACATACCCCACCTTAATTAAAATGTATTTATGAATTTACCCCAAGCTACAGAGCCTCTGGCGAAGGAAGGGGCCGTTGTGTCGGCGAGTGACATCTCTGCCGCCATGGTTGCGGAGGCTGAGATGTGAGAAGCAAGGGAGTTGTTGCTGTTTTCTTTTTAGTAATTCAGTTGCTTTTTTTTTTTTTTTGGAAATGTGATTTTTCTATGTATCATTTAGTCTGTAGGTGATTGATTTTTGCTGCAATATTTGTCTGTAATAATGGAGTATGCTTCGTTTAGTATGGGGTTAGGTGTGGGTAGAGCATAGATTTAAGATGATCAAGAAGAATGTGTTCTTATGATGCTGAAAACAGGTCATTCTGTCTTGTTTAGGTCTGACTTTCAATCAAGAAATGAAGGTTATCTACTTAACACAGATGTTGATGATGTATCATTGTATGAAACCAAGATCAAAATTGTTGTTTCTATCAATATTTTACTTCATTCGACCTTGATGCAGGCACGGTAAGGGATGAGCTACCCCAGGGATAGTATGCCAAAATTTGAAGTGAAGGACTTGGAGAGCTTGGATGGGAAGTACGATACAGTCGTGTGTTTAGACGTTTTGATACACTAAAATATGTTGAAGAACCCTAAAAAATTGATTATCAGAAACTGATTCCAGTTATAAAAGTTGGAATTCTAAAATTATAAAAAATGAAAATGGAAATCATAGATGATCAAACACCAAGAGTTCAATGAATATCGTCATTTTAATTAAAGTGGGGTATGTTAAGTAATTTTGAGGTATATTTAGTAATGTATTTATAAATATATTATTACATAAGGGTATTTAAGTCATATTAATTAAAATATTTTAATTCAAATTATTTTTGGGGTATATTTAGTAAATTTGGGTGCAAATAGCCACCCTTAAAAAATTTGTACTCTATCCGCACGCAATAATTTTAATAGTATTTTAACTCTAAGAATTTAATTTGAAATGATGATTATGTTATAATTTAAACATAGTTGAGTAAGTTTGGTGTGACAAATGTTTGGTGTAAAATTGTCTTACATAAATAAAGTTTTGATATTTTTATTTATTGATTTTTATTTAAAAAGAGCTTTTCATTTATTTATTATACAAAGTCTATATAAAATAATTTAATTGAATAATTATAATTTTTTATTAATTAGATTTCAATTATCACTTTATCTATTTCAAGAAGTTTTCTCGTGAAAATTTGACATCACTGATTTGAATAATCAATGAGGTCAATTTAAATTCTATGTATTTTTCTAAAATAATTTATAGAGTTTATTTTATAATGAGGTCAAAGATGCATTTTGAAATAATGAAATTAAATCCCAAATAATTAGTATAGTCAAAAGAACACGAGGGCTGCCGTAGTGTTCGATAATGACTGCTTTAAGATAATATATATTGACTTTTATTTAAGAGAGTAGATTGAATGAACCGGTTATATATGAACCGTCCCCACTTTAAAAAAACATTTTACTCCATTAATTAATTAATTAATATTAATTACATATATTATTTTTTATAATTAATGCTAAATGCTACGAATAAATATTAAATTTTATAATTAAATAAATCACGAACCACCCGTGTGCAATATTATTTAAACTATAAAAATAAAATTATACTTATATTATTAGAATTAATATTATACACTAAGAATAAATATTGGGTAAAATAGATTTTAAAAGTAATTAGTACTGCACTTTTAATTGCTTCTATTAATTACTTCGGGACTTTTGTTCCTTTTTCTTTTCTCCACGAATTTATGTATTGCATTATTTGATATTCCTGAAGCTGTGAAAATGAGTTAGCTAGTTAGTGGGATTTTATAATATTTATTTGACGAATTATTATTATTATTATTATTATTATTATTATTATTATTATTATTATTATTATTATTTTGGCTATATAATTTTTAACATTGTAGGTTAAGATTTATTTTTAATATGTGAAAAAGTTGTTGGGATTTTAATATTTTTTAATTAATTACTTTTTAAAACATATTTTTAACTAAAATTTTTAAAATTACTTTATTATAAATAAATAAAAAATGATCTCACATGTTAGATTAATACTTGTGTGAGATTGTATTATAAAATTAGTCTTGTGAGACGGGTAAGAAATGATAATAATTATTATAATAAAAAATGATATTTAATTGATAAAAATGATAACAAGAGTAAATTATTTTATTAACAATTAATAGTATAAATCAAATAAATAAATAATATTTTAAATAAAAAGTGATAACGACTTTAATAAAAATTAATTCATTACAAAATTGTAAAATTGTCGAGGTCCTCCTCTTAAAATAATGCATTTATTTGTTAAATATTATGTGCAAATTTTATTCACATAATTTATTAGACAGTTTGATTGACTGATATTGCTCCCAAATATTTAATCATGGATACATATATATGAGAAAGGAAAAATATATTTTAATTTAAAAAATAGGTTTTTTATATGGATAAAAATTGGCATTTTGGTATTAAAAAAAAAAAAAAAGAAATGGGGTGAGAAAGCCAAGAATGGCAGAAAAGATTAATGAGATCATTATTGGGAGGTTTGGTGGGTGTGAGTTGTGTGTGAGGTTGTCCAGATAGTGTTGTGACTTGTGAATTGTAATACCATCACACACTTCACCCCAAATTAATAATATTGTCATAAATCATTAACCATGTGGGGTATCAAACTATGCATTATAATTAAATAATATTGTCCCCTTATCCTAAAATATTATACACAATCATGAAAGCATATTCACATCTCGAGAAAGGTTCATATTCAATGTTATATAGTGTAATTTTTTATTTTTATTTTAAGTCTAAGAATTGTAAAGTATTACGAAGCATACTTAAATATTTCAATGTATTACCATTATAAAAAAATTACCAAGAAAATTTAGATTTTGTCATAAATATTAGGTATGAGAATTATTGACTAAAATAATATTATATATAGTTATTAGAAAATATTGTAAACTAGTAAGAATTTTGGGTGATAGGAGAAATATTTTATTTTGGAATGATATTTGTGCAGTAGAACATTTAAGATGAGATTCTCTTAATTTTATTATCTCAATCTAGATAAGGAGGTTAATATTTCAGAAATGAGGGAGTTTATATGACTTGCTATAGGACTTACTTTTGTTAATTAATTTATACTCGCTTAAATAGAGTAAAGTTGATTCTTCGCAATAGAAAAAAAACAAAAACAAAAACAAAAACAAAAACAAAAAACGCATGAGAAGTTATTGATGCAATGCACAAGCCCGAAAAAGAGGTGAAAAGAACCATTCAACTTTGGGTGGAACAAAATTATTTTGTTAAAGTTTGTGTTCATGTACGAAGAGTGTTGTGGGAACGTCTTTCTACTTACATAAATCTTAAAAAAAGGAATATTATAGCCCAAGATATTCATGTAAATTGTTGTTTCTGCAAAAGAAGTCCAAAAAATTGTTTGCCATGTCTTTCATAAATGTGAGTATTCTTATCGCTTTGAGATGAAATGTATTATATGGCTTGAAATTGATACCGTTTAATCCTCAAGTTTACTACTCCACATTTTAGTAGGCTTATTAGGAGGAAAGAAAATGCTGTCTTTGAAAATGTATAGTGTGGCTAATTTGAAAGATTAAAAACTTAATTATTTAAACATAAAATTCGGGATTGGAAGACTTTTGAAGAACTTAAATCTCAACTTTGGAGTAGAATATTTGAAAGACATCCAGCAAGATTATTAAGTTGCTATAAATAATGGAATCATTCTTCGAGATTTGTTTTGTAGTTTAGAATTTCAAATGAATGAATTTAAGAGTTATTGTTGTTAAGAATTATACTCTGCTGTTGCATTTTTCTTTCCATGTATCAAGAGTAACTTTCTACCCTTTATTTTAGTCAATATATTTTATTTTGCCGATTAAAAAAATAAAATAATTCATTTAGAGTTATACATGAAATTTACATGATTGCACTTAATCCTAGAATAAATAAACAACCTTGTTTTCTTCCATGTGAACTGTAATTAATATAAGGGTGTTCTACTATTAGATGTATCTCACTCAGAAATGATCGATTTAATTACTTTTTTTTGTACAAATAATTAATCTTAATATGATAATTTCGAACCAAACCTACAAAATAGACAACCTTGAGAATCAGAATTCAGAAATTACTAATCAACATATGATTTACTAACTAATTACCAGCTACTACAATTAATACATATTATTAAGATTACATTACATTAATTCTCTATTTAATTTCACATAGCAATCAATATATGTACATCATTTCAAGGTAGTAAATCAAAAGATGAGAAGAAACAAAATTCATCTGAGTCAACTAAACTCAATTACTTGTCAAACCTATTTGTGATTGAATTTGAAAGACCAAGCTAGCTATTTTTGCGTCCAATCCATAGACCGACTAATCCGTAGACCGATTAATCGAGTAGGCCAGCTAGCTAGCATCAATGCCATAGTTTCGATACACACTTGATTGGTTTTCTTCCCACCATCTCTTTGCTTCTATCTCATTGAATTTCTTCCTACTGCAACCCCAACACAACACACATGAACATATATATATATAGCTTAAACACGAAAACGACGAACGTAATGATCTACGTATACCTGAATCTGACTCGTCTAAGGCCAGTCTTTCCATGAGGCAATGCAGTGAATGTGATGAACACACCGGGCTTATACTCTTCTGTCCGTTCAGTTCTCGGACATGGTTCCATTGATGATCTTGCTTTGATCACGTCTCCATTGCCTCTGAACTTGCTCGAGAATACTATTGGAGAATCAATATCTTCGTGTTGTACTAGTGGCTTGCAATGTATCCTCGTCTGAGGGAACCCCGGATCGTCTTCTTCTCCACCGCCCGACGTTTCACTAAGCTGAAAACAAACCAAATATGATCAATGCATGCAAGTATGGTGTAGGTGTATAGATATTGTTGAGCTATAACATAGTATGGTTAATTCTTCATTGTTTATTAATTAATCACACATATAAACAAAATTAATAAAATCATTGTATTAGACAAAATTAGTCACCTTTGATGTCAATGCTTGTATCATTTCATTAGCCTCACTACACTTGGCAGCTTCCATCTTCGCCACGGACCAGGCTTCCTCGATTTTGTGGCGATTTTCTTCAATTTTCTCGTTCCTCGTTCGACACAGTTTCTCCAGATTGTCAACCTGCAAGGACCAAATCAGTCTCATCACAGCAAAACTAGTAGTAATCATGAACTATGAACATATATATACCTGTGCCTTAAGCTTCATGATCTCTTTCCAGAGGTGTTTTTCTGATTGATTTGAGTCACAATTCATTAAACGAACCCGAGGTTCAGTAGATAATTCGTCGCCTGAAGCACCAAAGGTGTTCTTCTTAAAGATTTGAGGACACGAAACGCGCCCCCATCTTGGCAATGCTGGCTCCATCTTCCCTTGAATGTCGAAATCTTTCCTCTCAGAACTCCGATCGCCATCAAACGAATGCATGCCATCGGCTGCGTTTGAGTAGCACTTCCGTGTCATTGGTGACGGTCTAGGTGTACTAGATAGAACACCACTTTGCAGCTGATTAAAGCATGCATTGCACACTCTAAAAGCCTTGCTCTCGTTTGGAGCAAGACTTGCAGATGTGGATCTCTTGCTACAGCAGGAACGACAGAACGAACGACCGCAGTTGTAGCAGTTGCGTTTCTTCCGAGTGAAGCCAAACGCATTGCCACATCCTCTGCAACACAACTGATCAGCAGTGGTTACAGATTTGTGTGCACATATTGCAGCTGTACTACTTGATCCACATCTAACTCTCTCAACTTTTCGACCCCTGAGAGCATCGACTAAACACGGGGAGTTTCTATCCTTCGTATCACCGACACCTAACTGCCCGTTTTCCCCGTTACCCCAAGTGTACACATTCCCCTTTGATGTCAAAACAGCCACATGAGTTGATCCAGTTGACACTTGAACCACAAACTCATCTGATAGCCTCCCTTTAACAGGTACTATCGACTTGTCTAGCGCCTGTGGGGCTCCGAGCTGGCCACGAGCTGCGCTTCCAAACGTGTAAACTTTACCGGTACTTGTTAGTCCTGCAGTTAGAGTATCTCCACATGATACTTGAACAAAATCATGATCAAACAGCTGTCCAACATATGTAGGCAAGAGTACTTTTCGTTCTTGATCCGTATGTCCTAGCCTTCCCTTGTCTGAATCACCCCATGTAAACAGTTTTCCACCCCGACTACCAGCCATGTTTTCGATGATTGCAGCAGTGTGCCACGGTCCACATGCCACAGTCTGTACGCGTACACTCTTGACTGATTCGACTTCTTTAGGGTGTGGATAGCTTTGTCGATTTCCATGGCCAAGAGCTCCAAATGTACCATCACCATAGGTGAATAAACGGCCACATTCAGACACAATTGCCGTATGCCATTCACCACAAGCAACACTAGATATAGCTACACCATCCAAAGGACCAGAAAGTCTATGTGGCAACCAATGGCTGATCTTGCTGTCTTCACTTGAACTAGTTGTGTAGTTATCCCCCCAAGTGTACAACTCACCGGAAATGGACAAGGCACACGTCTGATATTCGCCACAAGTGATAGACGAGACGTGGATACCAGTAAGCGAGTCGACAATCTTGGGGCAGAGTGAATCAATATCTACTTTATGGCCAAGTCTACCCCTCTTGGCCTCACCCCAGCAAAAGACTTCACCCTGCTTAGTCACCAAAGCAGCATGCCTCCTTCCGAGAGATATAGTCCTTACATCAAGCATCATGGTCGACTCGAGAAGCCTAGGTTGCAGTGCATTTGACTCCCCTTCACTGCCTCCCAAACACGCTCCACCAGCTCCTTCTCCCCAGATATAGACGTCCTTCAAGACGTGCGTTTCTGGAAGAGACGAATCAGGATAACGCGGTGCTGTGCTAGCACATATTGCCTTACTGTGTGCATGATCATCTTTGTGGACTAGTGGTGTGTTTTGGGAGATGAGAGTTACCGTGTTCCCCAGGCTCGATGCAGAACAGAAACTATCAGATGAGCGCGAAAACAATGATGGGGGGCTCCCACATAAACTGTGCACCTTGATTACAAGAAAGACATCAAAGATGAGTGTCAATAAGTAGATCACATTGCTGTTTCTAGTCTACCAGAATCATGGAATAGAACAAGAAAGAGACGAAGAAAAGCAAGGAAAGAACCTCAGATGATCTGGCTTTGTACTCTGATAGTCCTAAAATCTGCTTCCTTCTCATGAAAGAAGCAGGGCTGCTGATACAGCTTTGTACACCTCTTTGTTTCTTTAAAGTATCTGATATTGCTTCCTTCTGATAGTTCCTGGATATTATAGCTTGCAAGCCTATAAACCAAGACTCGGCTTGCACTTTGTCCTTGCATATCTGCAACGAGAAAAACGACACGTGATCCAGCAGTGAGTTCAATCAACTTACTAAGATCAAGCTTCTTTAGCTCACCAAGTCAAGACTGGATTTTCCATTAGCATGGATTAGAGAGAGGCACTGACTTTCCTTCTCGAGCTGTAGTTGTTTCTGCAGTTCAACGAGACTCGGTAAACAAGACGAGCGTATATAATAGCCATGAAATTAAACAAAGACTTAAACAGCATGTTGAACTCTGTCTCATTACATACAGTGTTTTGGCCTTGGATGATGTTCGTGACCGTGCTTAATCTGAGTTTCTTTTCGACTTGACCTGAATACCAGATCAAGAATCTCTCATCCTGAAAGAAAATCAGACATATTTATTCGCCATCCTACATTAATCTACTACGACAGGATGTGTACGAAAAAAAGCAACCAGCCCATCAGAATCTAAAGACAAGTCTTGTTATACAAGATGGTGATCATCTTACATGGATCATGTTATGAACACAAGATTTTAAATCATGCTATTCCATCATTCTCACTCACTCAAATCTACTTGATTATTACAAAACTAGAGTCTATTAATACAAATGTTAAGAGTGCTTATATGTACTCTTACCATAGACAACTTGAAAGGGCAAAATTTCGGTTTCCCTCTCTGGCTATACTTTAAAAGATGGGCACCCTTCTTCAACGCAACGATTGCCTGTTAAACCACGGAAACGAAGCCGTTTAGTAACAAGAAACAAACATGTACAGCAAAGGATGATTCTCAAGAATTTTAACAAATGTGGCACATGATCTCATGTTCATAGGCTATACTTTAATACTTTGCTCAGATAAATAAAACACGACACGATAACACGAATTGAAACAAGATTACAGGGATTCATTGTAACAAAATTGCATAAACAGGCATACTTAAATAGCAGGTAAAACAACCAAGTTTTCATGTTTGATAACAGGAAAATTTTCAAAGTAGTATTAGATTGGAGGATAATTAATCTCCAATTGTTCATTAAAAACAAAAAAATCATTATATAATTTGGGGCAAAAGAACACAAAAAAGAATTAAAAAAAAAAAATCCAACTTAACTACTCCATTAGTATTACTATTTAAAATAACAACATGCTAAGACTACTAAGAACAAGATAACATCAATTTTTTTTTCTTCCCTAAAATTCAAGATCAAAGCTTCTTTGAATGAAAACAAGATCACATAATTTAACAACTTGATTATAAACTCAGAGATGAATTAACCCACCTAAATTCCAATCATTAATTTCAATTAGGACAATCAAATAATTAAACACACATCAGTTCTGATTATATGATAATAAAACTAAAAAAGCACATAATTAAAGAATGTAATGTTTCCACAACCCAACACATTGCATGATATTATCTGGTTTAGTTTAACTCAGTACAAGAAATAAGCAAAAAGAATAACAAAAAAGGTTAAAGATATGAATTGGAAGAAGTAGGAGAGTAAGAGAGAGAATTCACCTGTTCAAGTGGCCTGTCAGAAGCAGAGGAAACTGATGGCAAAGATTCTTTACCCATTTTCTTGCTAATTTCATGCAATCTCACTGTGTGAAAGAGACAACAAACTTGGTAATGTTTTTTTTTATCTTGTTGTGTGTTGCATGGAGGAAATGTTAATGCAAGGTTGGAGAGGTAATTAAGAAGAGTAGTGTAGTTGTGGGGGGGGGGGGGGGGGGAAGGAGAGAGAGGGGGGGTATGATTAGTGTGGGAAGAGACAGAGATTGATTGATTAGTGAAGTTACTGAAACAACAATCGCACGTGTTCACCATACACACTTTTACTTTACCACTGTACACTTCCACTCTTCCATCATTCCTCCACATTGCCTCCCTGCATTTTCTCCTTTTCTTTACACCAGTTTTTTCCTGTTCAACTAGTAAGGTACCGGCCCGCACCTCAGGGTATACATCTTGTATTTACAATCAATGATCAAATTTTACGGTCGCAGTGTGAGAGCAATCTCTTAAAATAAAAAGCTTCTCATGTATAGTGGGTAGTGCCTAGTGGTTAGAATTAGTTGAGTCATCATAATTTACCCCTCCGCCACTCAATCGGGCCGAGACATGAGCACCTAGTATGGGCGTTTTTTTTTTAACCAAATAACAAGGTGGCATTTACGGTTCTTCGTTGTTTAGGGAAATTCTGTATGGTCGGGGTGTGGGGCGTTACAGTGGACGATTCCACTCTTTTACTGAGTAATAAAGTAACGTTTACGATTCTACATTATTTAAGAAAATTATTACTACTCTTGGTTCTTCGTTGTTTAAGAAAATTCTGTTAGTTCAAGGTGTGAGGGCGTTAGAGTGTACGATTCCACTTTTTCTACCGAGTAATAAAGTAACGTTAAGAAAATTATTATTCCTCTTGTATCCGTTATTAATTATTTGGGTGGGTCCATCTATATAAAAATAAGATGAATGCTTAATTATGAGACCGATCAAAATAGCGAAATCAATATCTATAGGTGGATGGAGAGAGTGTTATTTATTGATGAATTTTATTATTTTATATTGATTTTTTAAAGGATAATTGCATTTATTTCTCCATTTTTTTTATCTTATTTTAAATTTTTTTATAAAATAATTTAATTAAACGATTATCCATTCTCATCAATTAAATATTATCATTTCTCACAAGTTTTTGACTTCTCTCCGCCTATTATATCTTCACACTTTAATTTAGCTTTAATCAATTGGTGTAACATTTTTTTCAAATTAGAATATCTTCACACTAATTAATTAGCTTTAATCAATTCATGATGTAACATTTTTTTTTCCCAAATTAGAATAGCAGTTCTTATATTTTGATCATGATTAGTAAGGATGGTTAGATAGAAAATTTCTACTTTATATAGTATAGTATATTAATCATTATATATATATATATATATATATATATATATATATTCGGTACGTGTACAACATATATTATAATAATATAGATTTTAATAAATGAAATAAAAATAAAAGAATAACAGGAAATAAATGAAGTAGTGTGATATATATATATATATATGTTTGACAATTAATTGACAATATCCCACAAGTTGAGAAACTAAATCACATTGCTACTGATTAATTTGGTCTGTTGTTACACCCATCACACCTACATTTGCACATGGACACATACTTCTGCTTATTAAATACTCTTTTTTTTTTTTAATAATATTTTATCTAATCGTATAGTTAATATATACATAAAACATAGAGTACTATATAAACACAATCCCCATTTATTTTTGTAAACGAAAATTAAACTAATTTTAAGGTATGATTGCAATGATTAGTTTGGGTAATTAGTACTACATGGAGTACTAAACTTCAGATTCATTTTGAGAATATAAATGCATTTTCCAATGTTCTCATTTTTTTATAGTATTAAAATTTTCAAACCTGGAGCTGCTGGCGGAATTTTTAACAATAAAATGTAAACTAACTTGCAACAGCTCAAAAGATTGTGTATTTATTAATAATGGTGAATAATTAAATTTTAAATGTATTTAACACTTTAAAATAAGATCCATTTACCTTATTCTTTTTCCTAATTTTAAAGTTTATATTTATTATAGATAAATTATAAAATACAAAAACATGGGCGTTTAAGGTTTATTAAAAAGACAAGTAACACACAAAAATACCAGTGCTCATTCATTGATATATATAATTTTTATTAAATTTATTTTATGCAACACGTGTAAAACCTGCTTAATAAGACATAATATAAATATAGTTAAGCTCCCTTCCACAATCTATATATATTGTTCACTTCTTACTTCTATTTTATTCTAAAGAAAAAAAAAACAATTTCTTTTAACTAACTTTATTCATTACTTATTGACATTTTTTTTATAACACGTATTTTAAGATAATAATTAAATAAAATATAAAGTATTTTTATATGTTTATGAATGTTAAAATGATAAGATAAATTTGAAATTATATAAAATGTAATTTTAAAATTTTGAATTGAGATGCTATTTCTTTTAATAGTAAATGATTTTCATGGGATAAATAAATAAAATAAACAATTATAACAAAAATTGATTATTATAGAATTAATGGTAAGAAAAATCATAAATTTTATTTTTATTGTAAATTAAACTCCACCTTTAAAAAATTATAAAATGAAACACAACCTTTAAATATTGTTGTAAAATACACTCAAATTCTAAAAGAGAATTTCACCTGACCTTTGAGAAAATATCACACATGCATTGAGGGTAACTTGTACAATACTTAAATGTTTGGTTTTCTTTTTTTAATTTCTCAAAAATGAATACTTAATTTGCAAGTTTTTTTTTTTTCTTAATCAACCCATTATGCTGCAGTACACTATATAGTAGTATATAAATAATTGACATAATACCTGTATTGTTTTAAAGATTGCAGTTTTTCAATTTGTAGTGTCCACTTTTATAGCTACATAATATGAAAGATGCATGTGCATGGCACTTCCAACATTCTACAAATTCTGCATAATTATGAACCATGAGAACCACCCATATATATCAAATACAATTTACACACTTTTTGTTTTTAATTTATACCTTGAAATCCAAATCAATTGGGTAGCCGAGTTTGATTCAACTTGACTTAATTTGTTAATTAACGGACATATAAAATGAGATTGAACTCGAATTTGAGTATTCAAGGGTCATGTGAATGGTTCATTTATTTTAATAGTTAACACTACTACTCTACCTAAATGGAGTAATTTATCAGTTATTTATTATAAAAAAATACTTCTTCCATCCCTCTCAAATAACATCATTTTACTATATTGAATGTCCCGTCCAAATTGCATAATTTTTCTTCTTTTAATAAAAAGGGTCCACTAATGGCACACTACTACCCATTACATCTCTCTAATACACCTATCCACTTTATATAAAATAATAATGTTCCATAATTTACGTGCAAAAAATAAATTGTGTTATTTGTCTGGAACCAAAGGAGTATCATAATACCAAGAATAATAATAATAATAATTTTTTTTTAACCTAAGTGTAGAAAAATGGGTAAAATAAAAGCGACACAGAGTTACTCTATCCGTCCCACCCAAATAGCATAATTTTAATATATTAGACGTCCCATCCAAATTGCACAATTTTCCTCTTTTAGTAAAAAGGGTCCACCAATGGCCCACCACTACCCATTACATCTCTCTAATACACCTACCCATTTAAATAAAATAATAATACTCCTTAAATAACGTGCAAAAAAGAAATGCTCCTATTTGCTTGGGACGAGGGAGTACATTGTGATGAATTCTCGATACACCGTATGGCGTCATTCTTAATAAATTTTTCATAAATCATGAACAAGCTATAAAATACCATGATAAAATTATAGTTTTTCCTACACTATATCTTAAAAATAAGCTTTAATTAATCATAAGAATATAATAAGTATACACTGATGCAGCGCATGTGTTATACAATGCATGGAATAATTCGAATTAATCAATTAAAAAGAATTGCAGATTAGATTAATGTCTAATTATGAAATAATTACATTTAGATCAATTTCACAACTTGTGCAATTAATTATAATTCCATCTAATATTAAGTTCTACTATGTATTATATATAATCATAAATCAGTTGCTTTAATTTAGATTGGACATATCCCTTGATATATATCTTTCTCACAATAAAATTTTGTCAATTTAGTGATGGCAGGATCTAAGTAAGAAATTTCTTTGTAGAAAAAGTTGTGCATAGATATAAATATCATATATAGGGTAGCAACAACTAGCTGGTAAAGCTCCAAAAGAAGTGCCCTAATGTAGGTCCAATTTCATTTATTTCATTAATTATTTTGTAGAGTAATTCAACTATTTATTTATTTATTGGACACTGGTTAATTAGATAGTAAATATATGGAGTAATTAAACTTTGTCTAACACTCCAATCCGTAAATCGATAAAATAGTTATTTGCTTTTTTCATGTTAATTACTCTATTCGTTTAGTAGTTTTTTTTTTCACGGGATTAATAAATATAGTATTTTAATATATAATGAAATGAGTGAAATGATATTTTAATATATATTAGGTAGTTGTATTAGTTTAGTATTGTGGGCCCATGAACATATATATTGGTCTCATTTATTATAAAATGAAATGCAAATTTTTGTATGGGACGCCTAAAATAGAAATACATAAATATATTTTTATAGGATTGATCGTTATTTTCTTTTACCCTCAAGTGTAAGAGATCGATTGTAGCGCGTGTGACCAAGTGAAATTATCGTTCCCACGAGATAGTTATAAATTTAATAAGTAATTCTATATATGATAATTAAATTGCAAGACAAATCTGGGAGTTTTTGGAAAGGATAATTAATTAAACTAATAAAAACTGAAATTAATAATTAAACTAATTATAAAATAAAATAAATCACGCAAGAGAGTACGATTTAAAAGTTCAAGAATGGAGAATTGGTAATGCTCGGGCTAACAGCTTAACTATGTGACTAATTTATCTAGACCCAAATTAATTACCTGCAGACCCTTATAAGAGGATCACTAAGACTAGTTAAATCACCTTGATCGGGTAAGATCTAACACTTATAATGAGCTGCAAATCCTAGGATCAATAAGGAATTAACTCTCACTCCCTCTATAGGTACTTCATGCTAAATTCCATTAAAGGTTAGAGCACTAGACTTCCATTTCTAGGTACTAAATTATTAACCCCTTTTGTCTCCTTACTAATTACCTAATAATGATGTTTTACCAAATAATTAATATTCCAAATTGATTGTCTAACACTATTAGAAATTATAGGTCAATCCCCTAAAATTGTCACATGAAACAACAATTATTATGCAGAAATAAATAATCCTATTAACTATCAATCAGTGATACCGTCAAGAATAATTAAAGGAAATCAAAACTCAAAACACAATAATATGAAGTCTAAAAAATAATTAAAGGAAATCAAAACTCAAAACACAATAATATGAAGTCTCAAAAATATCTTCTTCAATAAGGAAATAAACATTCTGCAGAGTAATAAATCCAAGTCTAGGGCAATCAAATCACATAGTCAAAACTGTATAAAAGCCCTAATATTACCAACAAAGAAGCTTAGCCCATGGATTTACGAGGGCAAATCACAAAGATGTAATAAGTCTCAAACATTGTTCTAAAATAATAATAGAGATAAATAACTGAAAAATAAAGAACCATTTTTGAGGACTCCGATTCTTCAATCACGATCTCCGTCGGAATCTCCATCTCCTATTCAAGTAACAACTCCAATCGTCACTCCGGTGGAGGGATGAAAGGTGGTGAGTGATGGTAGGGTTCTGTCTCTATAGGTTGTAGGCGTGTGTGGGTTCTGTTCTGTAAACTCAGCTTTATACTCTACATATTGGGCCTGGGCCAGAAATATGCCGAAAATAGAACATGGACGTAAGTTGGACCACACACGGCAGTCACACGGTGATGAGTGGTATTTTTACCTAAATTTTAGTGTCTTTTTATGTCCGTTTTCATATTATTTTATCCGTATTTTATACGTAATTTGGTTGTGTTATGTGTTTTTATGGAAATGTGTGAGAATAAGCTTAAACGTATGTAAAACAGGTGAAAACAGAGTAAAAACGAAATGGAAGCTGAAACGAGCAAGAAATGGGGCTAAAAAGACCCAACTCGAGTTGCAAGGTCCAACTCGATTTGCAACTCGAGTTGAGAGAAGGTCGAGTTAAGGTCCAAAAATCGTCCAGAGAGCTTACTCGAGTTGCAAGGTCCAACTCGTCGAGTTGGGAGCAGGGCAGCGACCAAAAATCATACAGTGAGCTTACTCGAGTTTTTAAGTCGTTACTCGACTTGCAACTCGAGTCGAGCTGTCTTCCGAAGGTTTTTCAATTTCAGAGTCTCGCAACACGATCGAACAGACGAGTGCACGAATTGCCAACACGAGTCAAGCTACTTCAGCTCGAGTTACACTACATGCAACTCGACTCGTGTTGCAACTCGAGTTGGGTAAGGCCAACTCGAGTTGCATGTTTTTGGGCCAAAATTCGAATTTTCACCTACCAATGTGTGTAAGTATGTGTAAAAAGCTCATTTGTTGTTAAATTCGTGGCCCAACTTGGAGAGGGTATACATAGCCTCAAGTTCAACATTTGAAAGGAGATTGGAGATTCCACTAAGGGTTTGCACCAAAACACATAGATCACACACCATTTCCTTCCATTCATACCATCATCTTCATCCATTCACCATCCATTCCATCTACCATCATCACACCATCAAAACCTTCATCCAATTAAGGAAAAGAAGCAAGGAAGAGAGCAGAATTGCAAGGGAAGGAAGGAGATCACCATTGAAGCACTTCAAGGGAGTTTTCATCCATACTTTGTAGTTAAACCTCATAGTTTTATCATGATTTGTATGGATCTTAATGTCTATGTTAATTTACTTTTGAATATGGTATGATAATCTCCCTTGTGGAATTAGCAACATGAGAGTTATTGGTTGATTTTGGGAATTTATATATTTGAATTCATATGTTGATTGGATCTATGATTTTCTATCATTGATTGTTAATTGCTTGATTTGTATTATTGATTTGTGTGGTTAATTGTCATGAACATGTGATTAGATTGAGAAATCAATTAAATGTTTAGGATAGTTCATTGAATCAATTCATCATACACTTCATGTTAATTATAAGTTGTAAAGAGATTGAGAAATTTTTTAGAATTTAGAATCATTTGATAGAACATGTGATTGGTTTGATCGAGAGGTTGATTAATCGTGTGAAGGGACTCTCATTACAAGCTTAGTACATAGTTGAAATTATTTGTGTGAGAACCAATCCATTGAGCTATTTGATATTCATATCATATCAATCTCGAGAGGGAGTTTAGGTGAATTTAATGTTGGCACTTAATCCTACATCCATGATACATATGAATTTGATATATAATTCTTAGAATTACCACTTCTTGATTGTTGTTAATCTCACTTTTAATCAATTTGGAAAACCACTTTTAATCAATTTATCTTGTTTGTTTGATCATTGTTTGTTTACTTGCATTGATTACTATTTCATTACTTGTTTGATCAACCAACCTTTGATGATTCGTCTCTATAAAATTACGAGAAACGTGATATCGCTTAAGCACTAGTACCTACCTCCCTATGGTTCGATAAATTCTTGAATTGGTCAACCCAACTACAAGTTATGGCTAATCAAATGACGCCATTGCCGGGGAGGCAACGGTTGCTAGTGGTTTAACGAAGGAGAATTTCGATTAGTATTACTAGAGATATTTTTATTGCTTTTTGTTATTTGCTTTGAAAATTTTTTGATCTCACTTGTTCGTTTTGATAGGTACTTCGAAAATACCTTGAGAGAAGGAGAATGGGGGATCAAAAACCAAAAATAGAAAGTTTGAAGAAGAATTGCAGTAAGCCTTGAGAAGAGTATTTAAATGGATAGTTGGAATCAATTCACAAATGTCTTTGGGGATCAAAGTGTAAGGGTTCCACCTCAATAATCAAGAGGCTATATGAATGAGAGCAACTATGGTTACAATTTCCAAATGAATCAAGATAGCTCTCAATACTATAATCAAGGAAGAAATAGAGAATCGCAACAAGTTTACGATGCAAATACATTTCACTCTTATCAAGCATGTCTTATTCTTTACCGAATCCCAACACCAACCCTCCGTTTCAAAATTACGCCTTACTTGAATTATATAGAAGAAGTGCTCAAAGAAGTGATGAAGACCAAACTTCTCAATCAAGTTTATTGTTCAATGAATCCTCCAAGATAATTACACCCGCTACTTTGAAATTGACAAGATAAATAAGAAAGATGAATCAAGGTGCTTATGGTCAAGTCTTGTCTAGTTCAAGTTTGGGGGATGGTCAAAATGTGCAAGGTGTGTCGATTCCTATACCTATGGAGCAAGACGAGTGGAGGATGCCTAACCATCAAGTAGGAGATGCTTATTTCATGGGAGTGGATGTTTCCAAGGAAATTTTCAAAACAATTATGAGGGAAGTTTTCATGGGAATTATCCACCAATTCAAGGATGGGATATTGACAACCAAGAGGGAGGAGACGTTCAACAAGTTGAGGAAGAAAAATCATCTATAGAAGTCTTGATTGAGATGATGATAACAAACCTTGAGGAAGGCAAGAAAAGAGATGAAGCACGAAATGAGGCAAATGAGAAGAGGTTACAAGCCTTGGAGCATCAAGTAAGCCAAATTGTAAGTGCTTTGACCAATTTTCAACAAGTTGAAGAACTTGAAGAGAGTAAATTTGAAAAAGGATTAGAGAAAGAAGAGATGTTTGGAGAGGAAGAATCAAAGGAGGTATTGGAAGAGCCTATTGAGGCAAATGATGTTGATGAAGAGGAATAAAGTCTAGAAGCAAATGATAATGACTTGAAGAGTGAAATGAGCATTTCTAAACCTTTAAACTCTTTAAGTTGCTTTGAATTTTAAAATATTGTTTACATTGACTTTGTCTTACCCATTGATTCTTCTCACATCCTTAGGAACAAAAGAGAACTCGAAGAGATATTGGGAGTTTACTTGGAAAGAAAAAATAAGTGGTGTTTAAGAATGGAGAGGGCAATGGAGTGTAAGCTCAAAAGAGTCAAATTTCTAAAGTCATGCTCAAATGATGCAACAGAGGCCGTCACTTACCACAAGTGCCTAATAGAGGAAGAAGCACAACGTTTAAAATTCGATGGCAAGGACGAAAGATATCCGTGACCATTCCGATGAGTTTTTCATATCACGTCCTACTTGAAGAAGTTAAACTTAGCGCTAGATGGGAGGCAACCCATCATTATCTTTATTGCATTATTTCTTGTTTTCAATAAGGATGATGGATTTGATGTTGTTTTGCAATTTTTAGTCTTGTAGGTGGATTGTGCTTGTGAGAAGAAGGCTTATTGAAGTAAAGAGAAGTGCTTCATGGATTAGAGTAGACATGCTCACCACTTGTTGCAAACTTAATTCTCAACTCTTATCTCGAGTTAAGTTTGGGGGGCTAATGCGTGGTGGACATAACTCAAGTCAATGGATGCATATGCTTCTCAACAAGAAGCTCATAGATGGAAACTACAAGGGTAAGTCCCACCAATTTTTGCAAACTTAAGTCTCAACTTGTTTCAATTTAATTTTGGGGGGAGAGTGCATGGTGCGACTCACCACTTGTGTGTGCTTGATATGACGAGAGGTCTTCTTGTAAAATTGGGTCAATTTTAAAATTTTCTCATGAGTTTTGGTTGAATTTTGGTATGATTGGTGGTGATTGAAGTGCATGATAGTCCATTTTTTTATTGAAATTGTTGAGCTAATGGTTTTGTTGAGCATGTATGAAGGGTATTGGAAGCACAAATTGAGCTCAGAGCTAACAACGTCTACTACCAAATGCTTATTGAGGGAGTTCACTCTACACCTTACCATTTCTATGTGCTTAGCATAATTTATGTTGATTTGGATTGATGTGATTAGCATGTTGCTTCATGTGTTATATTTTGGGAGGTTTCATTTTCAATCAAGGTGGGGATGTTTGTGAGCTTACTTGATCATGGATGATATAGAATGTGTGCTTTATGGTTAATGATGGTGATTTTTATTTTGCATGTTATGTGTTTTTGTATTGTTTCTTGTTTGGTGAGTCTTTTCTTATGTGCTTTGTGTGTATTTTTATTCTTGTTTAGGGATTGTTTTGGTGGTTTATTTTAGGGAGGTCGTGATTCATTTTTGAACATGAGTGATGACATGTTGTGGTAATAAGTGATGACAAGTTATGATTAAGAATCTCTACAATTTTGAATTGTGACATGTTTTATTTAACTTGTTCAATTTTGAGATGAATGTGGTGTAATAAGTTTCATAAGGTCCAATGCATAAGCGTGTGAGATTTTGAGCCTCAACCGTGCATATATGGTATTTTTTCTTGAGTGAATCGGTTGTGTTTGATAAGCTAGACTTGCTCAAGGACTATAGGAACGAGCCCAATTAGTGGAGATTAATGACATGATCTAAGGCCATCTTTGTTATTTAATAATCATTGCCATATATTTTCCTATCATGAACATAATCCCTAGTCAACCACTTTGAGCCTTTAAGCTTATTTCTTGTGAATTTAGCATATTACAAGCCATGATTACCCACTTAAGCCGTATGTATACCCTTTGTGTGGGTAATTGAGGAGATGGTAGCTAGAAATGATTGATTGAATAACAAGAGAAGAAAAGGAAATGGTAAACAAGTAAGAAAAATGATGAAAATAGCAAAAACAAGAATGAACATGCAACTTCAAAACAAGAAAATAATCAAAGTAACAATAATATGCTCAAGTAGTTAAAAGTTCGAAGAAGGAGGCATGCATTGAAAGTAGTTCAATCTAAGGAAAGTTGATGATTAGTTCTTGTGAACATTAAAGACAAGAAGAAAGAAAAAAAAGTGGAGAAGTTGGAGAAATTGGTCATCTCTTTGATTACTCACACTTGTTTAGTCACTATTACCATATTCTTCCTACCCTACCAAAGAGCCTATCATTACATCCTTAATGAAAGACTTTTTTTTATCATTGATTGAAACTTTGGCGGTTTGTGAATGTAGTCTACGAGCAAGCTTATAGCGAGTCGAGTCAATCGGTTAATGAGTGTTGATTTACCCTACTTTAAAGAGTGTTGAGTGAAATTGATATCCCATCGTGAGGCTTGGAAAAAGAGGGACTATATTATATTTTGTTCTCTTGTGATTGAACTTGTTAATTCCTCATGTCATGAGTTTAATGTTCTAAGATGACTTAGCATACATTGTGGTTCTTATTGCTATTGATGTATTTTTACTTATATTCGTTTAGTCTTTTTCTAGGTGAAAATCTCACCCCTTGATTTATTATTTTCGTTGTGAGGGGATGCACAACACTTTAAGTTTGGGGGTGTGATTAGTGATAATTTCACCTAAATTTTAGTGTCTTTTTATGTCCGTTTTGGTATTATTTTATCCTATTTTATATGTTATTTGGTTGCATTGTGTATTTTATGGAAATGTGTGAGAATGAGCTTAAACGTATATAAAACAGATGAAAATGGTGCAAAAATAGAACGGGAGCTGAAACGAGCAAGAAACGGGGCTGAAAAGACCCAACTTGAGTTGCAAGGTCCAACTCGAGTTGAGAGAAGGTCGAGTTAAGGTCCAGAAATCATCCAGAGAGCTTACTCAAGTTGCAAGGTTCAACTCGACTTGCAACTCTAGTCGAGTTGGGAGCAGGGCATCGATCAAAAATCATACAGTGAGCTTACTCGAGTTGTCAAGTCGTTACTCGACTTGCAACTCGAGTCGAGCTACTTTTCGAAAGTTTTTCAGTTTCAGAGCCTCGCAACACGACCGAACAAGTGGGTGCACCAATTGCCAACACGAGTCGAGCTACTTCAGCTCGAGTTACACTACATGCAACTCAACTCGTGTTGCAACTCAAGTTGGGTAAGGCCAACTCGAATTGCATATTTTTTGGCCAAAAATCTAGATTTTCACCTGCCAATGTGTGTAAGTGTATGTAAAAAGCCCATTTGATATTAAATTCGTGGCCCAACTTGGAGAGGGTATAAATAGCCTCAAGTTCAACATTTGAAAGGAGATTGGAGATTCCACCAAGGGTTTGCACCAAACACATAGATCACACATCATTTCCTTCCATTCACACCATCATTTTCATTCATTCACCATCAGCCCACCATCAAAATCTTCATCCAATTGAGGAAAAGAAGCAAGGAATAGAGGAGAATTGCAAGGGAAGGAAGGAGATCACCATTGAAGCACTTCAAGGGAGTTTTCATCCATACTTTGTAGTTAAACCTCATGGTTTCATCATGATTTGTAAGGATCTTAATGTCTATCTTAATTTCCTTTTGAATATGGTATGCTAATCTCCCTTGTGGGATTAGCAACATGAGAGTTATTTGTTGATTTTGGGGATTTGTATATTTGAATTCATATTTTGATTGGATCTATGATTTTCTATCATTGATTGTTAATTGCTTGATTTGTATTCTTGATTTGTGTGGTTAATTGTCATGAACATGTGATTAGATTAAGAAATCAATTAAATGTTTAGGATAGTTCATTGAATTAATTCATCATACACTTCATGTTAATTATAAGTTGTAAAGAGATTGAGAAATCCTTTAGAATTTAAAACCCTTTGATAGAACATGTGATTGGTTTAATCGAGAGGTTGATTAATCGTGTGAAGGAACTCTCATTACAAGCTTAGTACCTAGCTGGAATTGTTTGTTTGAGAACCAATCCATTGAGCTATTTGATATTCATATCTTATCCATCTCGAGAGGGAGTTTAGGTGAATTTAGTGTTAGCCATTAATCCTACACCCATGATACATATGAATTTAATACATAATTCCTAGAATTACCACTTTTGATTGTTGTTAATCTCACTTTTAATCAATTTAGAAAACCACTTTTAATCCATTTATCTTGTTTGTTTGATCATTGTTTGTTTACTTACATTGATTACTATTCATTACTTGTTTGATCAACCAACCTTTGATGATTCGTCTCTATAAAATTACGAGAAACGTGATATCGCTTAAGCACTAGTACCTACCTCCCTATGGTTCGATAAATTCTTGAATTGGTCAACCCGACTACAAGTTTTTGCTAATTACATGGTGCACACACGGCGCATGGCGTGGCATTGTGCTCCGTGTGCAACACAAATCCTCACTCGGCGATGCCTGTGCGCGATTCTTCCTCACACGACGACGTGGTCCTTATGCACGGCTTCGTGGTCTTGATTTCGGCCACTACGACTTTGAAAACTCCTCGCACGTCCTCGTTGGTTGTCATACAGTCGCAACCGTGTGACAAGATCTCACACACGGCTTCGAGCGAGCTCTCACACGACTGTAAGTAATCATGCACGGCTGCAGCCGTGCAACAGCCGTGTGACCTTCTTCTTCGACCATTCCAGCTCCATTTTACTCCCATTCGATACTTGATCACTTTATCCCTCTTTTCCTGTGAAAAACATGACAAAACATCTCTCGAGCACCTTTTATCGGTAACAACATGAGCATTACCTTTTCGTGCTAATATCACAACAAAATACATCAAAGAGGTATTAAAATGAACCTAAAAGATCATGAATTTCCATTCTCATCAAGGATGGAGTGAGTATAAAATACTATTATTTTATATAAAATGAAAATGATATTGGTAGTATCTGTGGATGGATCAAAAGTGGTATTCTTTATTATATATATATATATATATATATATATATATATATATATATATATATATATATATATTATTTGAAAAGGTTGATATCTTATTAATACATGAAGGGAGTATAATCAACTATTAACAGTCATCACTTAAAGGGGACTAACTAAGTTTATTTATAAAATAATAATTCATCCGTCTCACACTTATCTTCATTATAAAAAATAAATTTCACATCAATTAATAACTTCAAAAGTTATTTTAATCTTAAAAATATTACTCACATATAACACATATAGCATACTTTATATTTTATATATTATTTAAAAATACTTTATTACTCTTAAAAAATTAATAAAATTGATCAAAAAGTAATTTTTCCTAACATACAAATCTACAATACTGGTAAAAATAATACGGGATTGAGAGAGTACTAAATATTAAATTGATATGTTTATTTAAAATTATAATTGAACTTTGAAATTGAAAATAATGATAACTTACAGGACTAAATGAATATAAAATCACATGCTTATAATTGATTTATGCCATTGTGTATAATAAATACTTTCTCCGCTCTACATGTTTTATCTTTTAACTTTTCACGTAGATTAAGAAAAGTGTAAATTGAGTATAATTATGGAGTGTACTTGATGCACCGATATAATTGGAGTTTAATAGATTTAAATTAGAGTATTGTGAATAATATTTGTTTTAGTTTTTAATTATTTAATTTAATTTAATAATAGAAATTAAATTAAAATTTAATTTAATAGTTAAGATGCACCAAATACATTCTAGTTAAATTGTAATTTGATAGATAGTTTGGGAAAATTTAAGTAATAAATAAATAATTAAATATTTTAAGTGTTTTAAGTGGGGGATTATATAAATTGTTATTGGATTTAGATAGTATACTATAAGATGAGCTGTGAAACATGATTCAATTTATTTTATCCACTCACTTACCTTTTAATCTTTTGGTCATAATTAATTCAATTTTAATTGTTTCACGTGAGGGTGTTTCGATTAGATACGTGTTCTTATTTAATTTCACTCGAAGACAGTGAGTAAAATTCAAGAATTTCATCCAAAACCCTACCTCACTTATTGACCTTTCACATTTCAAAGATATTAATCATGATGGGATTGTCACAATAATATATAAACACCCACCATCCTTTAAATTATGATATATACTTCTTCCGTTTCCTTTATTGATTTTGTGATTTTCATTCGTCTATCACAAAGTTTTTTTTTTATTGATGCGATTAAAAAAATATTATACTAACTCACTATATATATATATATATATATATATATATATATATATATATATATATATATATATATATATATATATATATGAGACCTACACTAACATTAATATAATTACACACTACACGATTATATATCTAAATTAATTTAATTCACATATAAAAAAGCAAATAGTTTAGTATCAGCTATCAAGGGTATTGTCCGATGACTTGGAGTATATATATGAACAGTATTTGTGACAAATTTTAATCATCTTCAAATACATTTGTTTAGAAAAAATTGAGTGTTTACAAAGATTAATTATGTCTTAAATAATTAATTTGCATCTATAAACAATTATATTAAAGCATTTCAATTTTTTATGATTAAAAGTAAGTATATGTATATTATTTATGAGAATATTTTAGTCCTTTTTATTCTATAAATAACTATATTTAATAGTAAATATAAGTTCTTAAGAATCATTTTTTGTGGTCGAATTTTCACATACACATATATACACACACACCCAACATTATGTCTCTCTGTCTTCAAGATTTCAGCCCACATGCTTTAGCAAATCTTTGAGCAATGTCGGAAATCTTATATTAATATTCATTTATTGACTATAAAAATGAAAATATTATGAATTCATATATAATTAAACTTTTTTTTTCTTTCTCAATACAAATGTTTTATTTTTATTAAGCAAGGATAAGGTTAGTACGAATGAGAATGAGATTAATTGACAACATTGATTCAAATACTTGTGTGATAATTTTACGGAATTATTTTGAATAAAAAGTGATAACATTTTAATAGTAAAGTAATTAAATGATGAAAAATGATAATAGAGCAATGAATTATTAAGTCTATTCCATAAATAATTTATATTACAATGAAAATTAATAATATTTTTTTTAAAAAAATAATAACATTTCTTGATAATTAATTATGAAAACTTAAAATGATCTCACACAATACTGATTTTCAATAGATGTATATATTTACAAATTAATAATTAAGATAGAATAAATATTTTTTTATTGTTTTAGGAGCTTGTATTTTGGATATACATGCATGAATTTAATTATATGTGAAAAATGATATTTAAAACTTGTGGTATTTCAACTTATATTAAAAATAAATTAAATTTGAATAAAATAATAATTATTTTTAAAAAAATTTTTTAAAATATTATGTTATCTCGTTTCATTGTGAAAAGAAAAAAAGCCCTGCGGCAATTAAACCTTATAGTTCTATAATAATAATGTAATAATAATCAAATTAACTCAAACTAATATAATACCAACATAAATAATAAACTATAATGCCACGTCACCATCGAGACAACGAGCATTATATATGCTGACGTGTCTTGGGCACAAATGACATTTGCATAAGTTAAAATTTCACAAAAGTTCCCTTTTAAAAAAAGAAAACCAAAACAAAACAAAAGTAAAAAAGTTCACAAAAAACTCTCTTTTAAAAAGGAAAAATACAAAATAAAACAAAATCCTAATGAGTTCACAAAAATATAAACACTGTAGCATACATGTGCAGCTTGAATTCTTTACTTAATAAGCAAATGCACTTCATAATTATTAATTAAAAATATATATTTAATATTAATTAGAGAATTCACAAATCATTCAAGAAAATTAATAAATCATGGAGTACGAAACAAATTTTATATCGAGATTGAATTTTGAAATAGAGATGAACAATGAACTCGTAATTGGGCTAAGAAATTGTCTCACAAAATAGCACCCGTGAAACATATAAAAAATATAATATTTTAAAGAAAAGTGATATTCAATTAATAAAAAATAATATTAGTGTTGTGAACTATTTTATGAATAATTTATAATATAAATAAAAATTAATAATAATTTTTTAAAAAAATGATAGAAATAATATCTTTAATAAAAAATAATAATCAATTAAAAAATTGTAAAATAGTAGTATATTGTATGAAGGTATCCCACGATCCTTTAATTGAAATGAATTCTCACCCACTAATTAAACATTTGGTCACATACTAACAATATTATGCAAGATTCCAAAATCTAGGATTAGGGCAATACAGGGACATCTACTTAATGCATGTTAGGGCTATTCTTTCTATAGTTAGGTGTTAACATCTTATTCACATCCCCTCAATCACAAATCCATTTTATCAAATTTATTTTCTATTAAAAATTGTTATATGTATTTCATTTATTTATATATATATACTCAAATTGTAAATCTTCTATCATAAACGCAACTAGCTATTAAGTATTTTTCGTATTTAATAAACATCACTATGTGTGTAATTATTTCTCTTTTGAGTATTTTTTTTAGTTTATAGGTTTTTTTTTTAAATTATTTTATATAAATTATAGATTTTGAAAATTTAATGAATAAATTAGAGACGTGAATATGACCATTAGTAATCATTGCTAATAATTGTATTAGTAATTTATACTCCTTTCACCCCAACGAAATGTCTCAATTTTCTATATTGAGCATGTCATTCAAAGTTTTCATTTTTCTCTTTTAGTAAAAAAGCCTCACATATGACGCATCACTCACTATTAATACAATTACCGACTATATATATAAAATAACAATACTTCTTAATCTACGTGCAAAAAAATAAATAGGGACATATGGCCGAGATGGAGGGAGTATAATGATTCCGTTGGTAATTACTAACAAATTGAATTCTTTTGGTAAAATAGAGAATAAATCCGTTAGTATTCCGTTGCTAAAAGAAAACTGTCATTTTTATTTTCAATCTGTTGCTAATTAATTCCATTAGCAAGTTCCCTTATTAAAAATGGAGTAGTTTTTTTTTGTGTCCATTATTATTTTTAATGGGGTTAAATTTATCCAAAAATTTCCTATTTATGCTCAAAATGAAATGAATTTGTGTTTAAAGAGGAAATCAGCTTATTGGAGTAATTAATTTTCACACTAAGTGCATGGTGAGTATAATGAATGATTAGGGTTTCAAAAAAAAAAAGTGTAATGAATGATTAAATACTGATTAAACACCAGTTACCCGAAATAACTACACCATTAATCATTATATTGAATGATTTTGGTAAGGCTGTCAATGCTAAAATTGATGCAGCTATGGAAAATATTAAATTAATTAGAACTATAATAATGTCATAATGATCAAATCAATCTTGTTACTGTTTAGGATGAAATAATTTGTGATACAATTTAGTGGTTTAACTTTGGTTCTACTAGTAACATGAACTTATATAGTAGTATATTTAAATATACTTAATCTAAATTAAAATTTATAACCAATTGAAAATTCTTGTACTCTCTCCATCCAAAAGATATGAGATCCACACAAAAACAATTTATTTATATACATTGGTCCACACACACATCACACTCACCACTAATACAACTACTCACTACACATTAAATATTATTTTTCTCACCTCACTTTACATTAAATTATTATACTCCCTCTGTCCCATAATACTTTTCTCACTTTCCTCATTTGTTTGTCCCATAAAACATTTCACCCTCCAAAAAAGAAAATATTATTTTATCCAACAACCTCAAAAGTTACTTTAATTTTAAATTTGTCACTCCTTTTTCACACATATATCAGTATTTTATACTCCTTTTATTACCTAAAATACTACAATACCCTCCAAAGTCAATAAAGTTGGTCAAAAAGTGCACATTTCTTAAACAACGTAGAATAGTAAACGTGAAAAGTATTATGGGACGGAGGGAGTACTCCTTAATCTTCGTGTAAAATAAAATGTATCAATATCTTCGGAAGGGAGTAATTGTTTAGTGTTAATGGGCTCAGCCCGTAACTGGTCTTATTTTCTTTTGGGCCTTTCGTCAACAACATACTTTATTTGGATTTTTGGGCATTTAGAAAATTGTTGATAGCTTTTAATTTCAATTTACTTATGGTACTTTGGGCCATACCTCATTCTCACTTTTATAAATTAGAAAGATAATTATATGTTTAAAATGTAATGGAAGACAAGAGTAAAATATATCATAAATAAACAATAATTAAATTATTATAATCTAAAAATGATCATAAATCCTAAATGTAAGCATTAATTAATAGCACTAAATAGACATAGAATAATTATTTGCTTCATTAATTTTATTTAACTATATTCTCCCTTTATAATTTTGTAATTTTCATTTTATTTTTTCAATATTTCATATATTTTTTCTTTTTTCTTTCCTTCAAATTTTAGACTTTGCTATAAATGAAGTTGAAAATTGAAAGGTGGGTGCTATACAATAATGTTGAATATTCTGATTAAACTAAAATTAGATTTATAGCTACCCAAAATTTTTTTAAAAAAATGTATCAAGGAACTTTTAAAGAACATTTATAGAACAATATTAAAAGCCTAAGACATCAATAAAATATCTCAACATTGATGAATAGTTCATCCGTTACCACTTGTAATCAAAACAAAGTATTTGTACTTTATGAGTAGCCATCAAAGTAAAAATTAACCAAGAAAATATATAGCACATTGAATGAGTGCAACTCAAATAAATCGTTCTAATGCTATTGTCAATTGTCATCATTATACTCCCTCCATCTCGGTTACATATGCTTGTGCCTCGTATGATAAGTCATAAAAAATAGATGAATTATTTTTAATATTACTAATATTATCGAGTGGTTTTTTGAAAGTCGAAATAAACGAAATTGGAGTTTTCTTTTTTTTATTAATTCTTTCTAGTTTTCTTTCATTATTGTAAATGTATTTATCAAGAATTTTTTTTGTTAATTTAAGAAAAAGTTCTGTATTTATTTTGGAAATATTAATGATAGATAAAAATAAATATGTGTGTATTTTATCAATGAAAAAAAAGGGATAATTTACAGATTAATCGATCATTTCTTCTTTTTAACATTTGTTGTTTTTCTAATTTTTTAGCATTATGACTTGTAGGACTAAGATTATTTATTCTTGGAGTTACTTTTTTTTTTCTTTTGTCTCCTGTTACATTTTGGTGTTACATCTCATGTTACAAACCGTTGGATGATTGACACATAGGATAAATTATTCTATACCCTAACAATCAACCCTAAGGGGAAAGGTTGAGATTTTCCTCTCCGCATATGTGTCACTCATCTAACACGTGTAACAGGAGATGTAACACCAAAGTGTAACAAGACATCCATGATCCCTCCATCCCACCCAAAAAGTCCATTTTTTTCATTTTGAGTATTTCATTCAAAGGGTCTTCTTTTTTTTACACAGCTCATACACACCACTAATACAATTACCACTAATACAATTAAAATAGGGAACTCACGCTCCTACTAATACAACTACCAGCTCCTACCAATACAACTACTACACATTAAATAATAATAATACTCCTTAATTCACGTGAAAAAAACTAATGTAACCTTTTGGGTGGAATGGTGGGAGTATAACACGGATAATAAAAAATGTATCTTCACGATATAACTAGAGAAACGTTACTAAATCAAGATGTATAATTTACGCTACATATATACTTGAAAAAAAGAGCACATTGTTTTTCTATTTGGGGTAAATTTCTACGGTTACATTGCAGGATCTTGAAGATTACAAAAAATAAAGTAAATTGGAGTATAGATTCCAAATATGAAGTTTATGATTTGTTGCAAACTAAAACAATTCTTGATTCCAAGAAAAGAAGCGAAACCCAAACAGCCCCCACGTGATCTCAAGCCTTCACTTTCATCGTCCCTAAACCGCCATCAACCGACCCACCACGCACCACTCTACTTTCTCCAATCCTTCCATCTTAATTCACCTGAAAATTGAAAATCCTGAAAGCTCGCCCTTTGTTGCTCAATCACTATCACTCTCCAAACCGGAAGCTTCGCCGTTTCAACCTAATTCAGATGTGAATTAAACAGCAGGGATCTTTCGTCGAACACTTGGAGTGCAAGAAATGATAGGGGCCTTCCAGTTGGGCCTCTTGGCGGCGTGTGTAGTTCTGTTTGTGCCCATGGGTATGGCTGGTTGGCACTTGAGCCGCAACAAGATGCTGTTTTTCAGCTGCGCCCTCTTCATTACCCTTGCTGTGGGCGTCCATTTGATGCCGTATTTCCCTTCAATCCCTGCTTTTCTCTCCGCATCCGAGGTACGTTCGGCCCCCGCTTCTTTGTATCGTGATTCTTGCTTTCTTTTCCTTCATAGTGTTGTGTATAGAGATGATAGTGATTGTGATGATCTTGTTGATATTAATGAGAATGGGTGTAAGAAGTCTTGGGAGTGGATCAAGACGGGTGAGGTTGAAGAATGTGAGTTTCAGAAGTTGAGGAGATCGGATGTGTCGGATTTGTTGAATGGGTCTTGGGTGGTTGTGGCTGGTGACTCTCAGTCGAGGTTAATGGCTGTTTCTGTGCTAGAGCTAGTAATGGGAGCTGAGGGTGTAGAGAGAATAAGAGAGGATTTGTTCAAGAGGCATAGTGATTATTCGATTATGGTTGACGAGATTGGGATGAAGTTGGATTTTGTTTGGGCTCCATATGTTTCAAATTTGACTGATTTGATGATAAGGTTGAAGCAAAGTAAGAACTTACCAGATGTTTTGATGATGGGGGCAGGGTTGTGGGATATGCTTCATGTGAACAATGCCACTGAGTTTGGTGTTTCTTTGAGGGTTTTGAAGGATCATGTATTGGCACTTTTACCGGTGTCTTCGAATTCAGATGTTCATGGTGGAGGGGTGAGTGAGTCCAAATCTAGCCACTATTTACATATATTTTGGGTTGGAATGCCTACATTGATAACATCAATGTTAAACACTAAGGAAAAGGTTGAGAAGATGACCACTGCAGTGTGTAATTCTTATGAGAATGAGCTTCAGGGAAGCAAGCTCTTGCGCCAATTTGGTGGACCACTTTTTAAACTTGATATGCGATTGTTAAGTGAGTTATGTGGCACTCGTTGTACAGCTGATGGAATGCATTATGATGGAGTTGTGTATGACTCTGCCATTCAAATAATGTTGAATGCTTTGCTCATAGAATCTAATCAGAAACCCTAGTGATGAAAGTTTGTTTTTGGTTGGACCATTGGAAAATTGATCCTTATGAAGGACTGAAGATCCTTAGGATTTTGAAATTAGTTGCTATTTGGTGGAGGTTGGTTTAATCTTGCATATGTCAGTTTTGTCTCTTTCTGAGGGCTTCCTTATTGACCTTTATGACATTAATTGAGTCTTGACATCGATTCAGTTGTTGAAGGTTTATCATTACAGTTTAGGCGGAAGTGGTTTTCTTATTGCTTTTTTAGTGCTAGACTGATACTCACACAAGTTGAACTATTATTTCTCACATCCAATTTTGATGTGAAGAGATACAGATTGTTGTAATAATCTCCTTTATACAAGTTTTAATCCTGAAAGGGTTAGTCAAGATTTAATTCCAAATTATTTGATCTTCCGTTTCTGCATATGCCTCTTTAATTTTCCTTTTCTGATGCATTGATCCGATTACGCTGCCATGTTTCTCTCCTACTCCCTTGATCACAATTCTGATTCTTGGCAAGTGTAATTTTAGTATATCCAAGATGTTTTATTATTTTCATGATATTGTGATTTTTTAGCATATAATTAATGAGAGATGATGCTAAGTTTTTTAACACTTTATCACAAAGATTGTTTCTTAATTTGTACTTGGGATGTTCAATTGTAAATTGTATCTATGTACTTGTGCAAGTTTCTTTGTTTGGTTGAGCATACATTGTGCAGTT
Source organism: Pogostemon cablin (assembly GCA_023678885.1). Lineage (NCBI taxonomy): Eukaryota > Viridiplantae > Streptophyta > Magnoliopsida > Lamiales > Lamiaceae > Pogostemon > Pogostemon cablin. The sequence continues at coordinate 6,128,676 of CM042991.1, read as the reverse complement.
ACAAAGATGTTATGTAATTAGGGTACGCCTTAAGCCATGTCCTTAACAACCTTATGAAAGTTCACTGATAAACTAGATATATATTTGTGATTTGTAATGTCAAAAAACGATTAAGCTATTTGTATGGAAAGCCTTCTAGTGGAAGGTGGGAGAATTGTTGATTGCAACTTAGAGTTTGAGGCTCACTGATTTTCTTTATCATGATTAAGAGTGGCCTACACCCTTTCAAAACTTTCTATATTTATATATTCATGTTAACATAATGCATATGTATGATGTGATACTCGTGTAGACTACACATAGTCTAAATTGCCCAGTTGTGAGCATCACATTAACACACATCATTTTCTGTATGCTATCAGATAATGATAGATTCCTTGTTACCTTGCTAAACTTTATTTGTTAAATATATTTCAGTTACCATCTTAGTTAACGCCCTAAAGAATACCGCCACGTTGCTCAAGTCTACTGAACGTGATGAAAAGAAAAAGATTGTGTATAATTGGGGGATTTGACTTGGTAATTGTTTATGTCTGGTATACGTTGTAGACTGAGGCAGATGAATAGATTCTTAGAGTTCTGGTTAGTTTCCCATTTGAGAGTAAGTTCACAGCCAAGCACCAAAGCTACCTTTACACATAGTCTAGTAGTCCTAGATAGTTCACTCATCACCCATCAGGGATTCTCAACGATTAGGCGTACTGAGTTGTGGAAAATTGATCGGTCATTACATTTATCTTTAGCGTTCTTTTCTCAGTAATGTCTGTATTGCATGGCTGAATGTGCGTTAAAGATCACGTCTTACAATTATCTACACACGTGCACACAGCACATTGTCTTTAAACACGAGTTTTGGATATTGTTCGATGAACTCTCCTTTTTGTGTGATGTACATGGTCCAATGCTTCATACTTGCATCATTCATGAATACCACTGCCTTCTTACTCTAATGAACTCCTCTTAACTTCTATATTCTTGTCAACTATCATCGTTTTCAGTTTGTTCGGTTATACTGTTATGGTAGTTTTGAAGCTCCTACACGTGTGTTTTTTTAAATGTAGAACTAGACATCGACATATTCTAATTCTGTGAAAATGTGCAGCATCTTTTTAGCCTTTTGCACTGCTGTCTTTAAACTCTTTATGGCTGTGCAGCCCCATTTTCTTGTGCTTTCTGTTGGAGCACACAACAGGTAGGGAAGTGAGTAAGGTGATGCTTTGAAGGGCATTCGTCAAATAGTAAATCTGTAGTTTTTCATCCCCTAATTCAATATATCACAATCGAGCAAATATTTATGTGCAGCATTTGCAGTGTGCAATTGGAGTATTTAGTCTTTCAGTTACAATTGTATGAGGTTGCAACTGTTGTCACTTGGAGGGTAGAATATGACACAATGGAGCATGTGTAATGTGTGTTTTCATAAGGTCGGAAATTAATCTCGAATTTTCTGTTGTATTTTAATGATACATCTTATGTTGCACGTGCTAGATGTATGGGAGGAGAAAATTTTCAAATTCCAACTGTTGGAAATTTATCCAACTTTCTCGAGTCATTATTGTTTGGATGTGTAATAGAAAATATAACATCAAAATGTAATGGAAGGTTCAAATTGTTGGCGTACGAACCAGCTTCCTTAAGATACCTTAGGCGGCTGCTGATCATCAGGGAAATTTATCCAACTTTCTTTAGTTATTATTGTTTGGAGTGATAGTAATTAGTAAAGACAATATAGTTAGTTTTTTTAATTAAAGATTATACTTTTTTTTTATCCTATTATTCATCTTAAATTTTCTTTAAATGCATTTATAAAACTCTTCAATATTGATTCTGAAAATGGAAGTTAAGAGTGTTTCATAACTAATCGCACCTAAATGCTGGAGTATTATTTATTTATTAATTAATTAATTAATATAAATTTGTGTGTTGGATGTTGATTTAATTGCAAGAAGAGAACATGAAGCGGAAAGATGAGTTGATAAATGAGTGACACGTGGCTTTGCAAGAGACCAGATGGTTCTCTTTCGCTACGTGGTGCTTGTGACCTGTGTGGCTTTTATTTTTTCCTTGGTTTTTTATTCCTTCAAATCTACACCACCTCTCACTCATCCCAATATTATTATTATTTTTATTTATTTGTTTATTATCCACTCCTGACTCCTCTCTTAAATCCTCCGTCCAACCATAGAGTTCACCCAAAAAAAAAATAATAGTAATAATAAATAAATAAATAAATACTAATAATAATTAAATTGTTATTATATTTTAGAATCAAATTAGAATGCACATGATATACTGATGCACCTATTTAATCTCAATCATTAGATTAAAATACTAATCAATAACAATTTTTGGATTAAAATAAAATAATTAAAATTTTAAAAATGAAAAATAACTAACTCTAAATTATAGCCTATAACCTCTATATGCATCAGCATCACAGAATAACCCTACATTTTAACATAAACAATATATTTTACATTATTTATCATCCAAAAATATTATATTAATTAAAGGTGAACTTATATTGTAGGGTGTAATTAAAAATTTTTAATTTGGACTTTTTATTTTGGCTTATATTTTTTCTATCAAGAATTCAATTTTGAGCAAATCCATTTTCCCAGAGTCTCATTTTTCTAATGATCAGTTCAACCGATCATTTTCTCAGTCCAAGTTTCACTATGCGATAATTAAAAAATAAATAAATAAATAAATATATATATATATATATATATATATATATATATATATAATTTTCAATTATCATAGCTATGCTATTTATTATTAATGTCTCATCAGACTTGGATTTAGCTGCACAAATTATATTTCAAGTTTGAAAATATAAGAATTCCCAAGATTTTTATTTTTTTATTTTTTTTAAGGGAAAGCAAAATTTGCATTCCAAATTCATTATTATAGCTTATTTTATTTTTATATTTATTAATTTTAATTTTAAAAATATAATGTAATTTTAAATTATTTTATGTTTATACTCCCTCCATCCGTCACAAACATATACATTTACTTTTTACACTTGGATTAAAGAATATTATTATTTAATGTGTAGTAGATAGTTGTATTTGTGGAGTCAGGAGTGTGTGGGTCTCATATTATATTAAATGTATTAGTGATGTGTGTGGATCCCATGTGTTTAAAAAAAAATGTATACTTTTGGTGCGGACGCCCAAAATAGCAAAATATACACCTTTTCGGCGGACGAAAGGAGTAATATTTAATTTAAAATACAAGTGATATATTTTTATAAAAAAGTGATATAATATTTTAAAAATAAGTTTTAAAAATAAATGACAGTATCTTTTATTAAAATAAATAAATAATTACGAAAGCAAGTATGTCCTTAATACTAGATTGATCCGTTTAATAATAGTATGTCTTACGTATACATCTTCTCAGAAAAAAAGTTTAATTCGCTTTAGGTAGCCCGCGAAATGGTTCACAGATTTATTTTATTTATTATTATTTTTTTCTATTTAAGTTATGCGATAGTGGGTGGTGGCGGCGGCGGCTTTGAATGTACGGCAATTGAGGTGGTGGTAGAACACTAGAACGTGCAAAAAGCTTTTATGCCTAAACTAAAACGATTTTAGCAATTTTATTATTCTTCCTTACAATTTTCATGGCTTAATGAATTTGGACAAATTGAAGCCAAGTTGCACAAGAGTTAGGAGAAATTGTTATGTGACCAAGTTTAGTGATAATTTTTGTAATACTCAAATCAATATAAAATAAATAATTCTATTATATACTCTCTCCTTCTCATAAAAAAAAAGTTACATTTATTATTTGTACGGAAATTAAGAAATATAGTACTTTAATGTGTAGTGGATTGAAAGATAATAATTATATGGTGTACTCCACTATAAGGGCCCAACCGCTCATGCCTTGAGAATTGTTGGAGGAGGTAAATCGCAGGATGTGTCTCAAGTGACTTATAGAAAGGGCTCACTGTTTAACTTGTGCTTGTAAGGGGCAAATTCATGCAAAAAAAGAAAATGTATAGTGGGTAGTTGTATTAGTATTGTGTGTGGACCACATGAAGATAGTGGATGCTCTATTTAGTAAATTGTACTCCCTCCGTCCCGTTTCAATGTTTACGTTTACTTTTTGCACGTTGATGAAGGAGTATAATATTTTAATAATAGATAGTGTGTGGAAAGATATAATATTTAATGTAAAGTGGGTAGGTGTATTAATGTTGGATGATATATTAATTGTTTTAGGTGTGTCCCATATTCCAAAAAGAAAAACATAAACATTGAAATGAGACGCGCAAAATAGAAACATAAACATTGAAACGGGACGGAGGGAGTAACTCTTATGGCGGGACGGAGGGAGTATATATTTATGATTGTGTTTTAATAATTCAATTTGAGTGTATATTAGGTGCACCCGGGTGCAAGGGTGCACCCATATATGTATAACTTTTTATTCTATTTTGTATACATGTTATTCTCTTTTGTATGCGTGTTTTGTAATAATTGTATATTTTTTTCACACTAAGTTTTTCATTAAAAAAACCATCATTCATATGTGTATAATTTTTTATTCAATAGTGTATACATGTATTTTAATAATTGTATATTTTTTTACACTCAATTTTTCATTAAAAAAAATAACAATTAAATTGTATACATTTTTACTCATAATTGTATATATTTTTGTTTATATTTGTATGTGGGTGCACACGAAGCTTCGTGTGCACCCGGGTGCACACTATATTTAGCCATTCAATTTTATATACTCCCTCTGTCTCCTTTAAAGATATTATTTTTTTAATTTTGAGTGTTTCACCCAAAGAGTCTCAATCATTTTTTACACACATGAGACCATACACACCCACTAATACAATTAAAATATGAGACTCACACACCAATAAATCTAAAAGAATAAAATGAAACTTTAACCATTGGGTTTATATCATTTATTTTTATTCGTACGTTTATCAATAAACTTAATTATGTGAAATTTTTATAAATGTTGCTTTTCTTTTAATTTAATTATTATCATATGTGAGTTTAAATTCTAACCCAAAATTTTTTATGACTAATTATTCTTAAGGAGTAAGTATTTAAGTAAATTTATTTAAATTAATAATTTCGAATTATTGTTTTCTTTTCATTTAATTTCACACAATCCCTCATTAATCATCACGTCGCTATCGTCGTCCACCGCCAAAACAACTCTAGCCCTTAAAATTCACCCTACTCTTTTTCCCTTTTTAAAAAATTATTATTGTTATTATTATTTTATTTTTAAAATCTCTTTCATTATTAGAATAGTATCGATTATGAATATTGGTTTTCCTTTTTTAAATTTGTGTAAATAGTGATGTTTTTATTAACTTTTATTCTTTACCAGATGGATAATTAAAAGGATTTGAATTTAAATGAAAATATTAATTAAAAAGCAGTATAATAATTGCAATTAATCGGTGTATGAAAATGAAAATATTTTAGATAAGGAAACACTTTTCTTTGCATATAATAAAATTTATCAATTGAGTGTGTACACTTTTCTAAAGCCACACGTAGTAATCATAATATAAATATAGTTTGACAAAGATTTTGTGAAGATTTTATGGAGTAAAAATATAAATATAGTTTGACAAAGATTTTGTGAAGATTTTATGGAGTAAAAATTTGACGTTGGATGGATGAGTTTAACAAATTTCAAAATTTTATTTGAGCATTGACAAAAGATTTATACATTAGTTTATGATGATAGTTATTACTACTAATAATTTTATAAAAAAAGGGTTAATTTATAATTCATACGGTTAAAGTTTTGTGAAAAAGTCTCATTAGACAAAAAGGTGATACATTTCTTTTTTTAAATTACACATTGGTGAGACAAGTTGTAAGACAAATTAACTAATTATTAAAGTATTATATAAATAAAATATGTTTGTAGTAACTATATTACGACACCTTTGAATTATACTTTTATATACTTTAAAAAAATATATTTTAATATCAACAAAGTACTCTACTCTATTTATATAACAAACATACACATTTCACATACCATCGATACTTTAACAAACTCATGAATAAAAATAATACATTAATTTATGACTAAAAATAAGAACATTAAAATAATTCACTATCTTACAAGAAGGTGATTAGTCTTTTAAAATTCATTATTCTACCATCAATGCCACTCTGATTACCACAATCACTACCAAACACCCCTTGTTAATGCTCCATTTAGATCTACAATTCTTTTCTAATTAATAAATACTCCCCGTTTTATTTAAGATTAAATCCTCTCCTAAAGTGAATATTAAAAAATGTGATAATTTTTAATTGTATTATGATATTTTTTATAAATAAATAATAAAATATGTTAAATGTATTATGTAGGGATGATTTTTTTAAAATAAAGTGTACGAATAAAAATGATTGTTTGGACTATTTACTTTTTTTTCTTCTGAAGTAGATTTAAACTTTTATAGTAACTCTCTACAATGAAAGTGTACAATCTAAAAAGGAAGAAGAGGGATTAATATTTAATTTCATAAAAATAATGCCGACAATAATATTTAATTTCTTGTGTTCAAATCCTAATTCATGAGAAACCCATTACACATACCAAAAAGCGGTCAACTTTTCTTCGTGAAAATGTGGGTAAGGCCTAACAAACACCACTAGAAGTAAGACACGTGGAGGTCAAGGGCATCGGATGGCAGGTGAGCACACGCGCTGGGGAAAAGTGAAGAAAAGAGCATGGGTGGGCCCCAGATGATCAGGTAGCCACGTGTCATTGCTTCTCCTTGGATTTCAGCCACAACATATTCTCCAAGGCATTCCCGATGCTTCAGTGAATTTCCATTAATTAATTAATTTATTATTTTCTTACCGTGCTGACGTGGCACCTCCTCCCTCCCCCCATTTCCCTTTTCTCTCTTCAACCTCGTAACCTAAAACCGCCCTAAAAATAGTGTCCGATCTCTCTCTCATTCTCCAGATAATATTCATAATATCTTCCTTTTTTTTGGTGTTTTTTAATCTGAATAAACTCTGGGTTTTGCAATTCCACTTCAATCGCCGACTGTGTCTTTGCTCTTTTTAGATCTTTCGGTTGAATTCTCTGTTTCGATTGTTGGATTGAGGCAAGGATTCCATGTGTTTCTGCTGATAATCTGCTAATTTTCTCGGACACGAACAGCCCCTTTTCAGGATTTCCGTCGCTCTGCTCTTGAAATCCTGCTTCCAGAGCTGTTTGTGTTCATTCTTTTCCAGTCAATTAAGCAATTTTGTTTCGTTCTCTCCTCTAATGAAATAGAAAAATGGGTGAGTTTTTGTATCATGGAAGTATAAGGGTTTGGTTTTTGTCCCAAAATGAGGTAAAAAGATGAATTTGATCGGAATAATTGATTCATCTCAAGATCAAGATTTCAGTTTTTCGTCTAGGATTGAGGATTCGAAAGTAGTTCGATTCAGCTGAGAAGCTTTATTAATTTCTGCTAGAAGATTCGGAGACACTGTTGTTTCCTGTAGCTATGGGAGTACAGGTATAATAAACCATAATTAGATTCTAATTTTATATGGAGACTGTGATTTCATTTTTATTATATTCTCTTTTGGTCTTAATTTATATAGCAGCAAGACTAATTGTGTTCTTTCTCTGTATGGAAAGAGGAATTAATTGTTCAACAATTAATTATGTTGTCTTAGTTCATTCAGTATTTTAGTTGGTTTTATTTCATGAACTTTTATTATAAACTTGCTTCATGTGTCTTCAATAATATTAAAAGAAGCTGTAGTAAAAGATGAGAAAATGAAAATAACCAAGTTTCTTGGACGTATACATAGGCGGTGTTAAATGCTCCCATGGTTTGTAAACTTTGCCTGAAAAGAGATAACTATGTTATGCACTTCTACATGAATTATGATGAGATGGCAATATATGATAATGGAGCCAATCTAACAGTTGGGATAATGGCTTAGTTTGTCGTAGTCTCGTCAAGTGATATCAGAAGCTATATGCAGGAATTGTGCTTTGTTCATGAGTAGTCTATGCAGAAATCAAAACTTTGTTTAACTCTGCAATAAATGAATTCAAATTTATGTATAAGCAATATGCTTTCTTCTGAACATTATTTGTTAATTCAGGGACATCTTGAACGTCCTATGAGTGGTAAAGTCGAGTTGGAGGGTAAAACTACTGGTAATGGTGTTCAATTGACGGAGCAGTTTGTTACTGGAGACTCGACTCTAAAGGTTTGTATCATCTCTATTGATATTAATACGTGTGTTCAGACATTCAACTTATCTTGTTGTATCTTGCTTGGGTAGGTGAGGAAGCCGTATACAATAACAAAACAAAGGGAAAGGTGGACGGACGAAGAGCATACACGATTCCTTGAGGCCTTGAAACTTCATGGAAGGGCATGGAAGAAAATTGAAGGTGACTGATTGGATGGCATTGTGTTTGTAAGAGCCTGTCTACTTTTAATGATGTATTCTGATGAGATTGTGTTATTTCATTGTCCAGAGCATGTGGGGACTAAAACAGCGGTCCAAATCCGGAGCCATGCGCAGAAGTTCTTCTCCAAGGTTAACTGTTTGTATGCTAGTGTCATTTTCATGGTTATATATATGTATATGCTGCTTTTTCTGTATGTTATGTTGCTTGTAACACTTTGGCGTCTAAACTGCACTGTTCAAATTGCTGTTCTTATTCATGTCTGGATGTACGTGTGTGGATTTTAGATTGTTCGGGAACCTTATAATGGAGACGTTGCTGATGCAAAGCCAATCGAGATTCCACCTCCGAGGCCTAAGAGGAAGCCGGCACACCCTTATCCTCGAAAGCTGGTTTCTTTGGTTAAAACTCGAATCTCAATACCTGCTAAATTAGCAAGATCGGTATCTCAGCTTTCGTCTATTTCAGAACAGGAGAACCAGTCTCCTGTATCTGTGTTATCTGCAAACAGTTCAGACGTGTCTGTTCGAGCTAATTCATGTACACCTAAAGGTAGTCCACATCCCGTATCGTCCACTCTTGTTCCTAAGGCTGGTCTAAATTTAGGTTCAGAAGTACCTGAGAACATACCAGATGACTCTATATCTCAACTTGACAGTGAGTATGAAGCTCCTAATCCTGAAGAAGTTCCTCTGGTATTATTCTGATTTGCTCTATTTTTTCTAGCTATATACGGCCCAATTCGTCAGAAACTAACTTATGTTTACTTCTACTGAACAGAAACAAGAATCTATTTCTCAAAATGATGATCTTTTACAAAAAGATCAGTCAAGTGCGCAATGCTTGAAGCTCTTTGGTCAGACATTATATGTCAACGATTGTTTTGTAACATCGTATGTGATCCCTGGGACGTGCAAACACACCAGTTTAGATAAGGAGGAGGAGAAATGTCTATTTGCTCGGAGAGACGTACCTCTGGAAAAAGTTCCTGCGAATCCTTGTGAGGATGCTTGCTCTCCAGTTCCTTTGTCATGGCTGACACTTTCTGGTAGTGCAGCACTTTCAACTCAGAATGTGCAAAATCCAACCCCAATCACAGCTCAACCGTGCGTGAAGAAAGAAAACCAGGATAAAAACGAACAAGACGAGGTCTCCTCTAGCGGATCAAATACAGGTTTAGCTAGTGCAACATCAACAGGAGAGAGAAGCTGCAATGTTGAAAAACCATTTACCTTGTCAAAACTACGTAAAAGAACTTCAGCAAACTCTGAAGACTGTAGAAAGGGCTTCGCCCCGTACAAGCGACGTTCACCAGCACCCGTTTCTTCCACAGAAACTGCTAAAGATTGAGAGAAGCAACGGAGGTACATCTGCTATTAGAGTAGATACTTTTTCACCCTCATGATAGATGAGAAGCTGTTGTAGGTAATATAGAGTGACGGTTAACTGGAACGATGAAAACGGTATAACGGTGAGATAGGTAGAAGCAAATGGGAGCACAGCCTATCGTCGTGTAATTTTGTGTAATTGTATCAAGCTTTATGTCTATCTATCATGCGATCATCTGCATGATGCTATGTAGTTGCTCTTATTTTAGGAAGTATGTTTGTTATCCTATGTTTTCCAGTTGCCTTTATTGTTGTATCGATAATAGGGAGTGTTTGGTTTTTTGAGATGATAAGACCAGAAAAATCAAAACCTAGTAGTATTCTGAGGTATACACAAACCTAAACACCACATAATAAAAGGATTAACATGTCATAACTTTCTATCAAAATGTGTGTTTGATGGGTGTGCATTGGTCTGTTTGGTTACCGGATTTTTTTTGGCAAACCCAATACCAAACCAATTTCGACCAAACTGAATTATTTCGGTCTAACCAAACCGACCGATTTACACCAAAATGGCAAATGTGTGTTTGAAATTGGGGTTTAATGAATTAATTACAGCGATTTGGGTGTTCAAATTTTGGCTGTGTTGTCCATATTGACATGGAATGTATGTGTTTAGTGATGTATGTATATATTTTTCTTAATTAATGTATTACTTATTTATATTGACAGAAGTTCCTTTTATTTCCTAAATTGTAATGAGTTTCTATCAACAACCTCGATATTATGGACATTATACAAATATAGTCACATGAAAAAGAAAAGAATCCAATACAAACAAGTGTTACACCAACATAATCAACTGGAACTTCAAGTTCCCTGATTTCCATTACACAACTCTACATCAACAACATTTACTAGCATCCCCACCTATCCATCTCACTTGGGTTCCATCCGAGAAACAGTGCATTCTCGGATGGTACCCGATAAAATGAAAAGCACGAAGAACTGTTCGATGAGCTTCACAAATGCGCTAAGCAGCATTTGGCACTTGATCAACAATCAGTTTCGCGGTCAATTACTTCATTTGTTATCAATTCATTGTAACAGTCATATATTACATACATCCTTAGCTAGTCAACATATCAAAATCTAATCAAAATATCCAAAAATTTACCGCCAAGAAAACTCAAAACAACACCAACACGTGGGAGAACTTTCCTACATCACTTGCGCCTAATCTGCAGGTTGGTCATTCCAACTTTCACCTTTTCAATGCTCGACTCACTCTTCACCTCATCTTGCGTCTGGTTGGCAATGCTAAGCCACGGGTGCTGCAGACACTGCTGGGCAGTTGGTCGCTTTTCTGGATCAAAATCGAGCATGGGACTGAGAAAGTCTGCAAATTCACGAGCATCAGCTTCCGAGAATTTGTACTTATCAATAAGCAACCGATCAAGAGACCCGTATTTCAGCCTTCTAATCCGCTTTAAGTCGCCATATCTATCAAAGTAATCTTTGGAGCGACCCCCACCTGTGGCAATCTTTTGTTGAAGCATTAGCACTCAGTGTTAGAAACTATTGCAGATATAATTGAGTAATAAAAATACATGGAAAAATATATGTTCACCTTTCGTGGGATCTTTCCAAGGAGCTCCATCATCAATGCGAGGTGATCCTGAAAAATAAATCTGTTAATGACAAATCAACTGATCTACTTCTAGCAAATTACTGATAAAGTAAAGAAAGAATAACAAAAAAGGTCTAAAAGTTGCTAATTAGTTCATTTTTGGCAACTTAAACTGCAAGCATATTAGGTACTCTGACGGAGGGCCATTGCTCATTTTGGTCATCAAAAGTAAAACTAACTGTAAATCAATCAGGATGTAACATTTTGATCCCAACCACATGGTACACTGAAAGGTTTCAAATTTCAAGATTGAAGCATCTTATCAAAACATATAATTGATGAAATATTAAGAATACCAAGCAGTCATTAAACACAAGATGCAGATGCAGTGATTTGAAATTTGATCCTACTGAAATGAAGCGTACTAAAGTTGCTTTCCTTATCCTATAATGCATGAAGAAGAAAATAAGAGTAGATTGTAACCTCATCCTCACTGAACCCTTGTCCAGTCTTGGGAGCAAACATCATCTCACCGGCCGCAAGTTCAAATGCAGTACAAGCAAATGACCACATATCAGCAGGAAAAGAATAACCAGATTGAAGTACGACTTCAGGAGCTCTATATTGTCTTGTTTGAATTTCTTCAGCAATTGGTCGATCAGCCCAACACGCATTACCGAAATCCACAACCTTACATCTCAAGTCTATACCATCCAAACTCCTCACAGGCTTAGCAGGAACCACTCCGATCCCTCCCATAGATGATCGCCTTTCTGATATTCTTGCAACTGCTCTTCTTGCCCTTTGTTTCAGTTTTTTCTCAATACTATTTATGCAAACTCCACCATTTGGGTTTCCCTCAGGCCTTTCGAGAATGGGAGTCATTCCGGACCTAATAGGATCCTTTGCAGAATTAATGGTGGAACATAGGAGAATGTTCTCAGGCTTTAGGTCAGTATGTATAATTCCTAATTCACGATGCAAGTAATCCAGAGCAGTCAAAATGCACTTGCATATCTCCTTAACCCTATTAAATTCAAGACCTTTATACCGGTTGTACTTGATTAAACCGAGCAAACTATCCCCAAGAAATTCCAGGACCATGCATAAATGCTGCCCATTGGGGCCCACGTGCTTAAAGTGGTCCACTAAGCGCACAACAGACTTATTGTTTGAGGGATCACCAGTGGCAATAGCAGAAAGTATATCAATTTCATGAAGTGCTGCCTGAGCAAATTGTGGTGCACTTTTCTGAATCTTCAAGGCAACATATACCTATGAAACCAAACCAACCACAAATCTAAAAATGTCAAGAGTATGCCAATAGAAACCATGAGGAGAGCATACATTCACTAAAACTCTAGCATTCTCCAAAAGTAAGTAATGCAAAACGGAACGCTCCCAAGACTCAGAACACAATTCAATATCTGTAAGCTTACAGCAGAGAGAACACTCTTTAAACACCAAAACATATTTTCCTTTTAAAACGCTATGCTTGGGAAACAAAACAGTATCCCTTTACTGCTTTAATTACACTTTGCAAATTAATTGATCATTTGGGACCATAAAGCATTCCTCTTCAAGTATGCAAAAATATTAACAAAAATGCCTAACTCTCGTGATTCATCTGAATTAAGTTAATGAACTAAATAGCTATTATTACTTTTGACGTTTGAAAATTTTAATGCATCTCCTTTTTGGAAGTATCTATAATTCACCAAATCATAAACAGAACATGTTCTTTATATCCCCTTCTTTTGCTCATTATCCAGCAATTAAGATATCAACACTCCAGTCTCTACACTAACTTCTGGAGATGTTAGAACGATAATACATAAATTGTGATTCTACACACGAAAATTAAAAGTTAATACAACAAAATTAAGAAAGACTAAACATGATCAGCCATGATCTTCAAAAAGAAACATCTAGCTAAAAATTTAAAGCAAAATCGATACAAGTAAATCGAAAAATCTTACAGATGATTGAGTGTCATAGGCGAGCCAAACTGTGGAGAACTGGCCCCAGCCTAGTTTCTTCTGAGCGATGTATCGAGCTCCGGCGAAGGAATCGCCGATTCGAACGGCATGATAGCCTCCTTTTCTGTAGGAATCGAATCCTTCATCCTCGTCTTCGGATCCTGAGGATGACGATGGGCAACCGGACATGATGATCACAATAGAGAGTCAGAAATCGGCGATCGTGTATATACAAATCAGAGATGGCGATCGGTGGCAAAAATTCCCAATCTCGCGGGATTTGGTTGGCGTGGTAGAATTTATCGAAGGTGGGTGGGGTGAGATTGGAAGGGAAAGCAGCAATGGTGGAGGAGATGAGAGGAGATTAGATTGGAATGGTTAGTTAATATGATTACTATTTTTTGATTAGTGCGGTGAGAGGTGTCTTTCAGCACAAAACTCTCTCCACTTTTCTCTCTTCCTTCCTCTTTAATTCTACCCGGCTCTTCTTTTTTCTCTCATATTCTCTCTCCTCCCACCCTCTCTCTCTCTTCTTTTTTTTCTTTTTTTTTTAGGGCAATCATCAGGTGCGCCACGTCAAGATCCGACCCGCTCTCATTATTATATCATTTTACAATCACCTTTGTTTTTTTGACAAATTCTCTTGTGAAACACTACATATGTGACACATGTTAAAGTATGTGTATAATATAGATAAAGTTATGTTTAATTATTGTTAAAGTATATTTTTTAAAGTATGATAAATGATGAATTAAAGTATGATTTTAGAGTGTTAGAATATAATTCATTAGCCACATACTTTAACAGCAAATAAACATACTTTACTTATAAAATAAGCATACTTCAGTAATGGGTTGATCCGTCTCACAAACAACCCGTCTCACAAGAGAGTAATTCTTGTTTTCTACATTAAAGAGCAGTATTATTATTTTATACTCCCTCCGTCCGCTTATAAGATGTCCGTTTGCTTTTTGCACGTGTATTAAGGAGTATTATTATTATATGTAAAGTGGGTAGTTGTATGAGAGAGAAGTGGTGAGCCATATTGTTTACTTTTTTACTAAATAGGAAAAATGGATATCTTTAAACCGGACGCCAAAAATAGTAAAATGGATACCTTAGAAGCGAACGGAGGCAGTATAATAAAGTGACAGGTTTTTTAGTGGTGGGTGTAAAAGCAACAATTAATTTGTGATGAGTATAAAAAGTGAGTATTTTAATTCTCACATGACTCGTAGTCACTGGTGACCCTCTCACATTGGGGTGTGCATACCCCATGTGTGCACACATGTGAGGAGGTCATCGGTGACCACAGATCACCTAAGTAAGCCCCATAATTTAGTTTAATGAAAATGTGTGTAAAATTATTGGAATATTTGCAAAAAGTGAGTATTATTGAGATGTACTCCCTCAGTCCCTCTAATATGTATCCTTTTACTTTATTAACGTAGATTAAAGAGTATAAATTTTTAATGTGTAACGAGGTGAGAGAAATAATATTTTAATGTGTAATGAGTAGTTATATTAGTGTTGAGTGTGGGCCCCTTGTGTGTAACATCAACCCAAAAAAGAAAATGAATACTTTATATTAGGAATGACCAAAATGACAAAATGATACGTATCAAGGGAGTACTAATTTTTTCATTTTAAGAAACGTGCACAAGTGTTTGTAAAGTATGTTATAGTATGTGATAAGAAGGGATGATAATTTTAAAATTAAAGTCGGTTCAAATCCCCTATTCCAAAATAGTATTTCATTCCCTATTCCATAACTTAATTTTTATTACAATAGTATACCATAATTAGTGACCATTAAATCCTTGTACACGTGGCGTTAATTTAGGCATTGATTGTAATATGTTGCATGTATCTAAAAAGTGGAATAAAAGATTAAATGCGTGAACGTAATAGGTGATCCCATTTGAATTTAAAGTGTGTTTGTAGGGAAAGTAGTTGGGTGTCATGTTCTTTTATGAAAGCGAAGTTAAAATTGAGATAAAAATACGCTCGTGTCATGTCGAGTAATTGCAGAAGAAAAAACAGCAAAATTCGATCCAATTTATCATAATCGATTAGTTAATATAGGTTTCATCGTTTCTATGGTTACTTCTTAAACAGCGAGGTCTTCTCTATACACCAGAGCCTTTACTTCACTTCATTTAATATTTCATCAGCAAAAGTGTGAAGTTGAAATTAAAATGGAAGGAATATTTTTCTTGGTTGAATATTAATATCTTTCATCTTTTAATCAAGCTTAGTATATACCCTTAAACACATCTGTATTGTTCGCTAATTCTAATTTCTAATCAGTTTATTAAAAAAAAAAAGAAAAAAACCGCTAAAAGGAAGGAAATAAAGAAAAACTCATATTTTTGTGATCTAGTGTGGCGTTATATGGTTATATGTGACACCGAAGAGAGAGGGTTTTAATTATGAGGCCATGATTTGTTATAATCATGATTTGAATTACAAAAACTAGTAGTAGTAACTAGTCTTAACACAGTGGACTGTGAAAATTTGCAAGAATGTGAAAGTTGGATGAGGATATATGTTTTGAGACATTGATGATGATGGGATGAAATTTTATGTTCCTTTAACTTGGCTTAAAGTTCGAATTGGAAATAATTTTATCAGATCTTGATACATGTTTATCCTGATTCTAAATACTTTTCTAAACATTCTGATTAATTTTTGAAGCATAAAATTACACTTCTTTTTCTTTTTTGGTGTAATATTTCAAATTTAGATGTTCCTAATATCTGATCACATTTAAAGCATCAACTGCAAGCTATTTATTTATTGATAACACAAAATTGGGTATCACAAATCTGGCTGAAGAAAGACTAAAAATAAGAACATACAAACATAAAAGCTAAGCTGCAAAATAAAATGCTTAACATTTACCTAATTTCCTATGTAACTAGCTAGACTGCCTCCATGGCCAATGTCTCCATCTTGTTCCAGATGGAGACTTAAGCCCACCATCAAGGATCGCTAGGAACAACTCCTCGGAAACCACTCCGCAGAGCTCATTATCCATCATCACAGAGTTCAAAAATATCCTTTTTTTCTTTGTCAAGCGTTGCTCAACACACCTTTTAATAGATCCAAACCCTCAGCCGATATGCTCCTCCTCTTATGTGACCTCGGGATTTCAATCCTAGGAGGAGGATCAGGGGAAAAACAGATCACAACAACCGTTAAGTTATCACACGTGTTGCGTTTGAGCGCCTCCTTGACAAGCACTCGTGAGCAGCTTGCAGGGTCGTTATGTGTCATAAGCTCCTTCCTCACAATGGTTACAGCATATTGACTGCTCATGACATCCCATAGGCCATCACAGCCGATTATCAAGAACTCGTCTTCTTCTGTTAGTTCCAACTCCTCTAGCTCGGGTTCTGAACTTAAAGGGTATTGAGAACCCTTGGGACCCTTCATATGCCAGTCCCCAAGAGCACGTGCAACTGAGAGTTGGCCATTGAGGTATCCATCATAGATTGTTCCACCCAATCTTTCTATTCTAAGTCGTTCAGATGTGCAATTGGGTTTATGATCTTTGGATAGCTCTATTGCTCTTCCTCTTTTGCCTAGTACCGCTCTAGAATCCCCGGCATTAGCAATTATCATAGTCCTGACAAATAATTTAACAAATGAAAACAAAATGTGTGAATGTAGCAGATCATATGCTTTTGTTTGGAAATCAAGAACAATATATGTAACAAGCAGATACATCAAATATGTTCAGCGTCCTAAAGTAGGGAGATCGAACACCCACTTTTCACGCTGATGATCCATTCATATTAATATTTCTGCGCCAGAAATCCAAATGCACTATATACCACCAAATTCAATATCTAAACAAACTTCCTAATCCTAGAGAATAATGATAGCTTCTAAGAAAGTTTGACGCAAAACCCTATTTAGTCATCCATCTTCTGATGCTTTTCTAAAAATATATTATACCTGAGTTCAGTGATAAGAAGTTTGATTTCTTACCTCCCCAAAATTAGAGCAATGATAGCTGTGGTGCCGGATGAACGATCAAGATTCTTGTGATCTGCCAATGCATGATCCGTTCTCACAAAAGCATTCTTCAGAGCTCTCTTTACACCATCAGGAAAATGGGAATCCTCAGTAATGAACTTAAGAATATTCTCTCTAGTGAAAGCTGCAGCATCTCTACCACCATGACCGTCAAACACCTGAAAAAAGCCACCACTCAACGAAATGTACAGTGTACAACATAAATCATACATAGTTCTTGCCTTTTCAAGTATGATATAATTAATTATGCCATTCTATGAGCAGTCGGCACCTTTTTTGGTTCATAATGAGAAGACAAACAACATGCCTTTTTGTTGATATATGTCATGTCATATACAAGATACCACACTTGAGGATAGACGCACATACAAAGTACTAAACTGAAAGCAAGTTACACACCCCATAAAATGCTCCAGGATTCGGAAAACCAGTAGTTGTACCAAGATATTCGGAAAGATCATCGAGACAAATGAACTCATCTTCCATAAACTGCTTGGGACCTATCTCAGAGCAGCTACCTGAGCGAAACTCAGGTTGAAATCCAGAATCCTTGTCTGATGACTTTACACCAATTTCGGTAGGACATTTCTGGACATTCAAGAAAAGCAATCAAACCATTGATCTTATGAACCCTCACTTCAAATCAAATAAAGAGTATACTAAACATACATCCATATGTCCAGCAACAGGGAGAAGAATATCCTATCATCATTATCATACAAGATCAGAAGAGAGACCTGAAATGCTTTTGATAGCATGAAAGTATGGTAGTTATAAAACAATCGATATTTCCATAATAACATTGCACTTATTTTTAGAAAGAGTACATAGTGAGTTATGAGGGATCAGATATACAATCCATCATATTGCTTTGAAGAACTCCAAAATCTTTTCTTTTTTTTTTTCCCCCTTTCAACCTTATGCTTGTAATAATCTTAAATACATACACCTTCTAGTTATTCGTATGTTCTAATCTTAATCTTTCAAAACTGAAAGGAAATTTTTGAGTAAAGAAAAAAAACCCAACTCAATGAAGATATCAAACTCATCAACTATCATGAAAACCAACAATTCATAGCAAAAGAAGCAACTTAATAAAACAGATACACTATTAAACAACACAAATCAATTTCTTCACTCGAATAATTAGGGATTGAATATTAACACACAAGGCGCATGGTAAAACCTTTTCTACGAAAGAAGGATGATCTCACCATAGAATAGGGATCAGCCAGAGTAGCTTGGCTGATGCAATGGCGCATCAATGGAGGTCGAGCTGCTTTCGCTTGTCCTGAATCATCGCAATCCTCCTGAGTTTTCTTATCCAAATCTGAGAGCTTTTCGTGCTCTTTGCTAAACCCATTATCTAGGTTACCTTGACAGGCTATTGCGTCAGTGCCTGGAGCCATTTAAGGTTCACCGCAACAAGAAATCGAGCAATTCCACACTGGCGCGCTGTTCTCCTTGATCTGAATTCACGAACCCATTCCCCACTTTCAACCAATCGACCAAATTATCCAAATTGCAGAACGTCGGACAGAGCTGGATATGTATTTACCGGAAACATGTTTGAAAGAGGAGAGAAGAGATGCGGCGAAGAATGGTAGTAGGAAGAATCGTCTATATATGTGTGAGGATTTGAGCTTTCATTGCCGCCATTTTAGGGAGAGGGAGAGTATTTCTCAAACCATCAAATTACTGAAACGATGTAACCGTTTTCCATTATTAAAATAATTTATATTAATTTTCAACCCCTCAACTTTCGATCTTATTCAAATAAGCCCTCATACTTTTATTTTACAGTATAATTTTGATAAATATAATTTCCTAAATGCCTTTTTTGCAAGAGTGAGGCTCCTGTGCACCCGAGCGCACGGAGCACATTCCGTGCGCTTTTACAATTTTCATGTCTCTTTGCAATTTAGGACCTTAACAATACATATGTTTAAATAGGATTGGAGGGGGAATGGTTGTGTTCACATGGGGACACGGAGTATTCTCCGTGTCCCCGAGTCGCAAGAACTTTTGCCTTTTTGCAATGTTGTAATATTAAATAAGTAGAACACACTTAAATAGGACACTCCCTCCGCGTTAGAATAAGTGTCACACCTACTGTATCCGTTAAGTTTAAAAAAGTTATTTTTGACAAATTTTAATTTCTATATACACTATGTTTAAGAAAAACTATTTTTAACATAAACTTGATTTAAGATATATTTTGAAATTATAAATAAATTGATATGATATTTATTTTTTAAGTATGATATTGTGGGATAATCAAAAATGAAAATTTACATTAATTATGGAAGGGAGTATTAATGATAATTTTTACAAATATACTTGGGGTGATTTCAAGAAGAGTTACTTTCCTGTGAGACGAGTTTTTTGTGAGACGGTCGTGAGACGAGTTGACCAATTACTAAGTATGCTTATTATGTAGTTAAAATATGTTTATTTGTAATTAAAGTATGTCAATAATGAATCATATTATAACACCATAAAATCATACTTTAATTCATAATTCATTATATATTCTAGAAAACCTACTTTAACAATAATTAAACATACTTTATTAATATAATAGACATACTTTAACCGATCTCACAAGCCGTCTCACAAAATTAAGTTCTCACAAGAGACTTCAAAGTCAAAACATCTCATGTTAAACTAATATTTTAGATAATCATGACATTAAGATAAAAATAAATCCATAAACAAATTTAGTTTAATTAAATAAACAATATAAGATAACATTTTCAAATTCTCATCAAGTTAATGGAAACACTAATTAAACAAAACATATGATAAAAACACAACATTAAATTTAGAATCTTGAGTTCACCAAGAGAAATAGACTAAAACACAATGCAAAGCTCTTTACATGAACTTGATGCAACTAAATCTAACATAATCAACTAAGTCAAAAAAAAGCTTAAGTTATTTCTTTGCTACAAAATTTCAAGATAAAGAAAGTTCTAACTATTTGTTCCTTTTCCCTTTACTAACCTTTCTTGAGAACCTTTCTTTGGGATCTAAAACAGCTTCACTGAGCATCTCCTCCCACAGTTGTTTAAACTGATCGTCAAATCCTTCCTGAAACCAATCTCGAATTTCCCGGAACAACGCTGTAGGATTTTCTTTCCAAAGCGTTCGAAGTTTAGCACAACTGTCTATAACTCTTCCCTTTGTTTTTAATTTAGTCAAGAGATTACATGCGCGTTTCATACTCCATGCTTCTGGCTTCAGCATGGTCGCTGGAGAGGCGGCCATAAGTTTCCGAACATGTTTTAGGCACGGTAAAACTTGGCCATGAAGCAAAGCATAACAGAAAACAGCAACTCTAGTGGAATCATCTTGAATTGGCAAACCATGTAAAGGAAGCACCCAAAGATGTGGGCCGAAAGTTGGCGCCACCCATGAGAAGACTTGATCTGACATGGGTTCGTAATAAGGTTTTGGCTCGGAGAGTGGGGCTGAGAAACTGCACAACGCCCGACCATATTCTGGAAGCCAGTTTGCTTTCACACTTGTGGCTCCATGAATATATGGTCTTTTAGTGTGTAGTAATACACTGTATACCAAATACTCAGGTGCTGACTTGGAAAGAGATGACCAGCGATGGAGGAAGACTGTTTCTTTGGCCATGCAAGCTTGGTATCGGACTGCATTCGGGTTTTTCTCTCCCTCGGCCAAAACTGCACCAGCTTTTATGCGTTTAGCAACCCTGTCAGCCCAACCAGCACAGATAGCCTGTCCCAAAATCTCTTCCTCGTTCAGGAGAAGAGGATGTTTCTCCGAGGAAACCATCCAAGCACGTTCTACATCCTCGTGAGTGCCATGATTCCATGAGAAATCGTGCTGAGTATCACTGACACATGAAGCAAAAACTAGTTGGAGAAGCTGTTTTCTCAGTTTGGACATTTCTTCCATTGTCTTGTAGTGCAAGGCATTTTCGCTGCAAAATTCCATCCGGTTTTCAGAGAGTTCAAAACACTGAAGTGCGAAAGCTACAGTCAAAGCATCGCTCGTAGGGTTAGAAAATTTTTCACGAGAAACTCGAGCATCGTGTTTCATGTTCTTTTTCCTTAGCTTTTCTTCTCTGTCAAGAACTTTCTTGCTTTCTTCAGAACCAGCGTTTGATTTGTCCGCATAGAACTGGTTTTCTTCAAAATTCAAAAGAAATGGATTTGACAAACTTAAAGCTGCAGCTGCTGCAATGGTGTATGCCAAGACTAGATTTGCCCGCTTATACTTTTTCATCTTCTGCATAATTTGGATAACGGTAAGAAGCATTCTGGAATGACGCGGACTCATTGGATAACGAGCCATGGCCTTCCCTAGAGGAGTTAACCTGCCTTTGTCATCCAGTGCTTCAAGAACCTTGAGGCATCGCTCTGCTTCGATCAAGGCATTAGTCTCTGGAGGTGTTGGAAAGGGAAAATTTGCAACCTGAAATACAGATCATATTGAGTTAGTTCACAGAAACTGAATTATTATGCTTCCATTTGCAGAAATTAGGTCCTCCTACTATTAATTTGTATAAATTAGGTTCATATACTTCCATTTGCTATAAATTTCGGTCCCTCCACTTAGTGAATCACATAAGAACCAAATTTAAATGATGCAAATAAAAGTATAAGAATTAAGAACTAAACTTCTACAAATGAAAAGCAGAGAGGACTTAATCCATGCAAGATTGGAAGTGTAGAAGAGAACAAGTTCAAGAAAAATTATGGATTTCAACATTTACGAAATGAAAGTATGAAAACTTAATTCACAAAAGCTTAAATGTTCAAGGACACGTAAAATTTTTAAAACAGTAAACTAACCTTGCCAATATGCATGGATTTCAAAAGGAGGACAACACCATCAACTGGCACTTTTGATATTTCAGCATTTGAGAAATCGAGAAATAAGTTATTGAAGACTGCTGAAGAATATAGACGATAACAGTGTCCTGGCCCAGTTCTTCCAGCTCTTCCTGAACGCTGGGACGCAGAAGCCTTACTTATCCACTGTATCTCATAAGTTTCCATGCCATTGGTGGAGTTGTAATTCTTGACCTTTTCTCTTCCTGTGTCGACAACATACTTTATCCCCGGAATTGTCAAAGAGGTCTCAGCAACATTAGTAGCAACTACAACTAGGCGTTCTCCATCGGTGGCTTCTTCAAATACTTGAAGCTGGGATGAGGCAGGAAGCATTGCATAGAGAGGAAGAACACACAACCGACCGGAGGAAAACCCCTTAGGTTTATTATCTTGTTCAATAATGGAAGTAGACAGATTTGAGCCTCCTCCTAGAGTTTGGGCAACATCTTGGACTTCATTACAAGGTTCAGAAGCATTGCCTGACAAAGCTTCAAATGCAGCCTTCAGTGATGCAAGGTTTCCCAAAATATCTGAAGGCTTACCATCAGATTCAGACTTCGACTGATTCTCATTGTCATCAAAGTATTCCAGATCACTTTCTTCTCCCGAATCAAAGGAAGTATCAGACTCATCTTCTGATAGTTCATCATGATCGGCCTCATTGTGAGAATTAAAACGTTCAGTAATCTCATGGCCGGAAGTCCCCTGAAACTCAAATGCGTCACTAATCTCTTTAATATCATTTTCTTCTAGAGGTTTCTTTTCAGAGATGAAAGAGGCCTCATTATTTCCTCTGACCACCCTATCAGCTCTCTCTTTTGAAGCTCTACGCAATTTCCGACAAAGGAATTCCACCTCTCGCTGCCCTGTTACAAAAACAAGAATCCCCCCGGGTGGTAATCTCTTGTGAATTGACATAACCTTCTTAAATGCTTGGCCAACATAATCGATGATCTCTGTCTTCTTCGAGAAGTGTATGGTAACTGGATATTGCCGAGTTGGAATTTCAAGTATAGGTGGAGGATCACGAAAAATTCTTTTACCAGACACAAAATCTTCCACACGTAATGTTGCACTCATCAACACAAGTTTTAACGGGTATATCCTATTATCACGTTGAATAGTCTCCCCAGCAAGAATCATCTTCTCCTGCTCCTCATATTCCCTCTGCCATAAAGTAAAAGGATGTAAGACATCTAAATATATTTCAATAGCACAACCAACAATACAAAACAAGAGATCGTTTAACAAAATTTAGTATGGGATCTCCATTCTCTTCAAGTATACACAAATTCAATATGGTTTACATTTTATAGTGATATAATAAGTACAGCACATATCATCAATATAGGCGAGGATTATTACTTGACGCGCTTGGATAACTCGAGAAAGCATCCCGATGAGTATATCTGTATTCAGACTCCTTTCATGAGCTTCATCCAAAATTAAAACGGAGTAGCGTTTCAACAGGAAATCATTCTACAGCACAAAAGAAAATTTTCAATTAGAGCAAAAAAGGGAGAAAAGGTAAACAAGAGAAGAGAATAACATAAATGGGTCATTCCAGATATAGAGTTAAATTCATCTAACCACTCTAGCTCCTGAGTACTACAAACAATTAAGACAATTGATTGTAGTGTTAAAGCAGAAAAGAGTATGATGATCATATCATGACTTGCATGCATCCAGTGTCAGAAGCTTCATGTATTAAATATCCAAATTGCTAAAACCATCAAAGAATCCATTAACAGATTTTAGGATTGAAGGAAAAACCTGGACTACTCGAAGCAAGATTCCATCAGTCATAAACTTGATAGAGCAATTCTCTCCAACCCTTCTGTCATGCCTCACTTGAAACCCTACCTCCTTACCCAGTCGAAGCCCAAGTTCAAATGCTACTCGCTTGGCAGTTGCAAGTACAGCAACTCTGCGAGGTTGGGTAACACCAATAATGCCACCTCGAGTATTTACTAGATTTGATCCATAACCAGCTTCATAAAGGAACTGAAAGCGAAAGGATAGCAGATGATAAAATGATACCACAAAAGAACTCTTTGCAAAATATTAGTAAAATAAATTCAGAATATATATAACTAACCTGAGGAACTTGGGTTGTTTTACCACAGCCAGTCTCACCACATATAATAACACTGACATTATCATTTATAGCTTCCATTATTTCTTGCTCCATCATAACTATGGGGAGACCCATTCTTTGCTCTTCCACATCCTTGGGTCTCGATACGTTCACCACAGTTGGAGCAACAAGGTTTCTTTCTGAAGAACGGTTGCATTGATTATTATCAGTACTAAGGTTGTATTTTGGATCCCTCTCTATCTTGTCCTGGTCGAGATAAAAATAATTTGGCTTCCACAGTTAGAATTTATACAGGGAATGAAAGAATAGAGTAACTATGCACACATCTAATAAAAGTTGTTACAGAATTTATTAAATACCATAGGCTTATCAATGACTTCTTCATTTTGGGTTGATTGAGTACACTTTTGCGGAGATTCTGGTGTAGATTGTTGAACACTGTCATTAGCCACTTCCTCCACCAAATCACCCCCACTTCCACCATAAGAAACAGGTCCAAGACTGAAAGCTGATGAATGGGTTATAATCTCAGTCACTTCAACTTCAATATTTTCAGATGCATCATCCCTTTTCTTCTTCGTGAAAGGCTGATCAACTTCTGGCAGTTCCAAACCCATTTTAGAAAATTCAACTTCCCTTCTCCTCTTCTCACGAATGGTTTCAACCTGTAGTACATGGGGCCATTTACAATTTTTGGAATTTTATCTCCATCAGGAAAGGATAGTTAGATGAACACAAACCTGCCCCAAGTTCCTTGAAGACCACATAAGAGAATAAACATTGTCTTGAATCTTATACTTCCTGAAACATGATTAATCGAAGTCCTAACAAGTTAAAATGTCACAAGGAAATCATATAAATTCAATCATGATTGATTTCAGAATGTACTTACTCCAATGTCTCCATGCTTTTCGATAGAAGGGCTTCCTTTTCTTTCTCCTCCTAAAAGTTCAATTCCAACTAATCAACGACTAACTCGATAATCAACAGCCAAAAAATAAAATAACAAAGAAACAGCAGATCATATTCCATATAACTCACATACCTCAAGCTTCTTCAACTTTCTTTTCTGAGATTTACTTAACTTAGGCTTGTTGTTAGTGTAGGCACCTAAATTTTATTGCCTATTAAATAAAATATGTGGCAAATTAATGCAATAATTATCAATTAATTATTTATTTATTAAGGAATTTAAATAAATTAATTCCTAAAATAAATGAGTAAAATAATTGATAATTAAGCCTTATCCAGTCCAGCAGGCTTAATTAAAGGAAAAAAGCCCAACATATCTTTTAAAGGAGAAAATATTTCTCAAGTGGTTATTTTCTCTACATATAAATAAGGGGCTTCAGTCCTCATTCCAGACACACCAAAAACATCTGAAGACGCGCTTCTGAAGAGATCAAGAATACGAGTAGTGCTCCCTTGAGATCTTCAAGCATCTTCAAGTCAAGACTTAAGATCTTCAAGCATCTTCAAGTCAAGACTTAAGATCTTCAAGCATCTTCAAGTCAAGAACGGTCTGCGATCAGAGATCAAGGTTCTAAGCCCCTCCTATTCGACGTTCTTCCATCCAACCGCCTCCGATCAGAGATCAAGGTTCTAAGCCCCTCCGATCCGGCGTTTTTCCATCCAACCGCCTCCGATCAGAGATCAAGATTCTAAGCCCCTCCGATCCGGTGTTTTTCCATCCAACCGCCTCCGATCAGAGATCAAGATTCTAAGCCCCTCCGATCCGGCGTTCTTCATATCAAATTCATCCAGCAGTCTCCGTGAAGTCAACGTTCTACCAAATTGAACAGCATTCTTCACAACAAATCTTCAAGTCAACGTTTTATCCGAACAAAGGCTCGACGCCTCCGGATAAATATTTTAAAGCTTCAAGTCAACCCCGAGCACGGACAAGCTTCATCCGAAGATCCGGCTCAGAAAGTTGAAGAAGTCAAGAAATCAACTCAAGAGAGGAATCAGAGGATAAATAGAAGCTGTTTACTTAAATTCTCAACTTCAATCCATCTTGGATTATCATTGTAAATATCTTTTGTGTTTATTATTTTAATAAATACAAATTTTGTTGTTACAAATTTTGGCACGCCCAGTGGGACAGTTTCGACCTCTCATCTCTTCTCTTTAAAAGTTCAAAGATACAAAGTATGGCTCCTCTCAGAATTGCAATAAGAAGGTCTCCTGTCTTAAAGCCTTCAGAGCTGCAGACTGTGAAGATTCAAAGGACAACTCCAATCAAGATTGCAATAAGAAGATCTACTGCCTCAAAGCTTTCAGAGTTGCAGGCTAAAGATGTCGAAGTCGTTACAAGAAGTATATCTGAAGGCTCCTCTATGACAAACCTTGTGGAGGAGATCTTTCTCGATAAGCCAATGCACAACGATAAAGATAGTGAAGGTGACTCTAACATCCAAACTATTCAATTCATAGAAAATTCAGCGTATGACTCACCCATAGCCTCTGCCATGGCAACAAATGCTTCGTCTGTCGAAGAACAACTGGCAAGTTTGACTCAGTCCATTGCTGCACTCACTAAACAAAGCCAAGAACAAGGTCTGTTGATATCCAAATTGATGGAAAAGATGGAGATAGCACAAACAAGCCATGCAGATGATAAGCAAGTTGAAGGTAAAGACGAGGAGGAAGACTCTTCGAAACATCATCTTTCTGAAAAGAAGCCAGTTGAAGAACATATACAAATTTCTGCTGACGGAATGCTCCCTATGAACCAATTGAAGAGCATCGTACTAGAGACAATAAAAGACAAATTTAAAGAAAGCTCAAATTCTTCTGTTGCCTATAAAAAGCCATATACAAAGAGAGTTGACAGTTTGAAGATGCCAATTGACTACCAACCTCCTATCTTTCAACAATTCGATGGCAGAGGCAATCCAAGGCAACATATAGCGCATTTCGTCGAGACATGCAACGATGCTGGAACCTTTGATGATCATATGCTCAAACAATTTGTCCGCTCGCTGAAAGGAAATGCTTTTGATTGGTATATCGACTTGGAAGCTAACTCCATCGACAACTGGGGGCAAATGGAAAACGAGTTTCTCAATCGCTTCTACAGCACTCGAAGGACTGTTAGTATGATCAAATTGACTAACACTTGCCAGTGGAAAGAAGAGTCAGCACTCGATTATATTAATCGATGGAGAAATCTAAGCTTGAATTGCAAAGATCAATTGTCTGAAGTCTCTGCCATCAATATTTGCATTCAAGGGATGCAATGGAGTCTGCGATACATCCTTCAAGGGATTCAACCAAAGACTTTTGAAGAACTAGCTACAAGAGCTCATGATATGGAGTTAAGTATGACATCAAGTCATTTCGAATTGCCAAGCAACAACTCTTATGAATTTGAAGACATTTCACTTGATGAACCTCTCGAGGAGGAATCACATTCAAAGAAGCCGGTGTCAATAAAGATTCAAAGAAATGAAGTTAAAGTAAGAGAAAGTAATGCACCCGATGATTGGGGGCAATGAACTATTAACAAAGTCAATGCTCCTCGACACGAGAATAAACTGTCCACATGTTATACTCCTTGATACGAGTTAAATCTATCTAAAATTTCTCAAGCAATGCTCCTCGACACGAGCATAAACTGTCCACATGTTATACTCCTTGATACGAGTTAAAACTATCTAAAATTTCTCAAGCAATGCTCATCGACACGAGCATAAACTGTCCACATGTTATACTCCTTGATACGAGTTAAAACTATCTAAAATTTCTCAAGCAATGCTCCTCGACACGAGCATAAACTGTCCACATGTTATACTCCTTGATACGAGTTAAAACTATCTAAAATTTCTCAAGCAATGCTTCCCGACACGAGCAAAAACTGTCCACATTGTGCTCCTTGATATGAGTTAAAACTATCTAACTTAAATCAAATCTCCTTGAGAATAGACGAAACTCTCTGCATGTTATGCTCTTTTGATACGAGCCTAAACTATCAAACTCAAATCAAATCTCCTTGAGAAGAGACGAAACTCTCTATATGTTATGCTCCTTGATACGAGCTTAAACTATCCCACTTAAATCAAATTTTCTTGAGAAGAGATAGGACTCTCTACATGTTACACTCCTTGATACGAGATTAAACTTTCCAACTCAAGTTCAAGACTCCTTGAGAAGAGTATAAACTGTCTACAAATCAAATTGAAGACTCATTGACACGAGTATAAATTGTCAGCAAATTCAAGTTCAAAGCTCTTTAACGCACGAGCATAAACTGCATGTTACTCCTGGCCCGCACGAGTATAAACTGTGTACGGCACCCCCTATTCAAACCAATTCATGTCCTTTTGAACTACGTTATGACTTGATTCTCTGTGAAGAGGTACGTAGCCGCTTAGCACTTCACTAAGTTCAGTCATAATTCAGACTATTCGTATCAAGTTGCTGAGACAAGCAATAAAATTCAGTCATGTTGATCAATAATGGACTGTCGCAATTTGTTCACTTCAACACAAAGGCGTCCGTGAACAAAGTGCGAGGGGGCATTTGTAGGCACCTGAATTTTATTGCCTATTAAATAAAATATGTGGCAAATTAATGCAATAATTATCAATTAATTATTTATTTATTAAGGAATTTAAATAAATTAATTCCTAAAATAAATGAGTAAATAATTGATAATTAAGCCTTATCCAGTCCAGCAGGCTTAATTAAAGGAAAAAAGCCCAACATATCTTTTAAAGGAGAAAATATTTCTCAAGTGGTTATTTTCTCTACATATAAATAAGGAGCTTCAGTCCTCATTCCAGACACACCAAAAACATCTGAAGACGCGCTTCTGAAGAGATCAAGAATACGAGTAGTGCTCCCTTGAGATCTTCAAGCATCTTCAAGTCAAGACTTAAGATCTTCAAGCATCTTCAAGTCAAGACTTAAGATCTTCAAGCATCTTCAAGTCAAGAACGGTCTGCGATCAGAGATCAAGGTTCTAAGCCCCTCCTATTCGACGTTCTTCCATCCAACCGCCTCCGATCAGAGATCAAGGTTCTAAGCCCCTCCGATCCGGCGTTTTTCCATCCAACCGCCTCCGATCAGAGATCAAGATTCTAAGCCCCTCCGATCCGGTGTTTTTCCATCCAACCGCCTCCGATCAGAGATCAAGATTCTAAGCCCCTCCGATCCGGCGTTCTTCATATCAAATTCATCCAGCAGTCTCCGTGAAGTCAACGTTCTACCAAATTGAACAGCATTCTTCACAACAAATCTTCAAGTCAACGTTTTATCCGAACAAAGGCTCGACGCCTCCGGATAAATATTTTAAAGCTTCAAGTCAACCCCGAGCACGGACAAGCTTCATCCGAAGATCCGGCTCAGAAAGTTGAAGAAGTCAAGAAATCAACTCAAGAGAGGAATCAGAGGATAAATAGAAGCTGTTTACTTAAATTCTCAACTTCAATCCATCTTGGATTATCATTGTAAATATCTTTTGTGTTTATTATTTTAATAAATACAAATTTTGTTGTTACAGTTAGCATTGAGCTTCGCAGAGACCTAATATACATATCAAATGCAAAATTTAAAAAAACATCAGACATATCTACAATCATACAATATCGAGGCATAAACACTAATCGCTAAGATACCTGATTTTTGCCCTTCTTTTCTTTCTTCTTCTTTGGGAGCAATATGATATCTCCACCATCGCTCTCCAAACTATTTTTTTAACCCATTGCAAAGAAAAAAAAAATCAGCATAGTTATCACCGAAACCTAACAGAAAATTTTCCGATTAAACCCTACCTCGTGAGATGTACTTCAGAGGTCGAATTCCTCGGAGGCTTCATACTTGTCTAGCGCCAATGAGTTCTAAGCGGTTGTCCTCTCTCAGAATAACTTATCAAACATCGTTTGCTTATATGAAAAGAAAGCAGAGAGCGGAAGTCCACCGGTAAACAGAAATTGACGTTGGGGGCGTCGGCTTTTGAGAGTTAGGAGAGGGCCGGCGGCCGCTCTGGGAGCGCAGAAGAAGAGCAAAAGAACGAAATTTTAAAAAGAAAAAACTAATTAATTTTTATATAAGATTAAATAAAATAAAATCCAATTCAATTTTTTTTTTAAGTTTTTTTTTAATTCTATTTTACTTCTATTTCTTTTAGGGCTAATTTGTAAGACAATCTAAAATAAAGGTGTATTAAATAGAGATAAAGTTTCTTAAAATTATATGAGGTCTTATATAAATATAAATATACTTTACTTATATAATAATTATATTTCAGTAATAAATTGATTTGTATTACAAAAATTTGTCTCTATGATAATTGAGATTTCATTTCAGCAATAAATTGATTTGTATTACAAACATTTGTCTCTCTGATAATTGAGATAAATGAGTAATATTTATAAATGAATTTATTTGGCACAATGTTATTATGTTACTAGATAATAATTTGTATGGTGGGATATTACCTTTATAACCATCAAAGGTATAATATAATAATTTTTTTTTTAAATACTCCCTTCATTCCATCGAAAGATCACCATTTTACTATAGTAGGTGTCACATTCAAATGTTCTCATTTTCCACTTTTAGTAAAAAGTACCACATGTGACCCACCATTCACTACTAATACAACTATCCACTACACACAAAAGTAATACTCCCTCCGTCCCATAATTGTTGTCGTAGTTACTGTATACACAGAGTTTAAGAAAATTTATTTTTTGACCAACTTTATTGACTTTTTAGAGGTATTGTGGTATTTTTATGTAATAAATAAATTATAAAGTATGTTATGTGTGTTAGGTGGGAGTGCATTTTTTAAAATAAGATAACTTTTGAGCTTGTTGGTTGATGTGAAATATCTATTTTTGGATTATGACAGTTATTATGGGACGGACAAAAACGAAAAGTAAGACATTTATTATGAATCGGAGGAAGTACTCTTTAATTTACACACAAAAAGCAATCGGTGACGTGTGACGTTTGGGCGGGCGGAGGGAGTAACAAACTATGACGATGAGGTAACATTAAAACTTGATATAACATTTTTTTTTTCAACTGCCAAAGTTTGATCGGATTCCCATAGCTCCCAAGTCCCACCAAAGAATGTAGAACAACAAAAAGAATAAAAAATTTTGCACAATTTTATTACTTAAATACAAATAAGTAATATAAAAAATTTATTACAACCAAAGTTGATTTAAAAAAAAAAACTAACACTTTAATAAAAACCAAAAGTATAAAATAGTTCCAACAAAAAGTTGCACAATATATTCGAGTAACACTTCTTTTCTATTTCTAAAATCTAAAATATTACTTTGCTTCAAAGAATTCACTCTGTGAATTGGTTGCCATCGTATCTTCCCACATCTCAATTTCACAAGGATCAAGTTAAGTTCGAATAATACATCACCATACTACATGACTTCAAATTATAACATTTTAAAAGAACAAGAATTAAATCAAGATACAAAGATGGATGACATTTCAATTAGTAATGTACCAAACACCCCTTCCATTAAATTTCAATTTGTATTTATGTTGAGGATGAAAGAGTATGATTGATCGATATTACAAACATATTCTTGAATTGCGAAGAAAATATGTAAGAATTAGAATGAACAAATTGGTGTGATGATGGTTCATGATAAAATCCACATGAACAGAGTTGACCAGCAAGTGAGAGCTAGGACTGCAGCTAGGTAGGTCCAAAGGAACAAAACAGAACACTCCTCTTGCCCCACCTCAAACAGTTGTGTCATAGTACCTGCACCCACCGTTAAAATATCGATACCTCAAATTTACGGACAACGTATCATGGCAAAAAAAGTCATCTACCTATGTTCATGGCGGGTGGAAGAGTGAACTGAATCATGAGAATGAATCGGTAGAGTGGATCCGAGGGAAGATACCCCAAGTGTGCAGCCATTCGGACAACTCCAATCCCTATCACCGGCAGTATTACATACCTCACACAAATCACCACCACTATCAGCATCGGCCGCAGTGTTGCCTTGCGCAACCCTGCATTCATTCCATGAGACGATCTCACACAAAACTTGTTTTGTTCGAACATGCAGCTACTTACCTTGTATTAAGTTGCCTCCTAGTATGAGGGTGATGCAGGGGATGGTGCCACCGCTACAAGATTGCGAACAAAATGAGCTAGTGATTCGGTTAAGAAGAAGAGCATAATGTGTGCATGTAGTGTTATGTTACCCTAGTAACTGCAAGGTGTCGTTGATCACTCTGAAGGGAGCGTCTTCGCCGATGATGAGGTGTCGTAGCCACGAGATGGCTCCAAAGACGAGGCCGAGGATCTGAGATGGAATGTAGTGTGAAGTAGGGAGAGTAGAAGAAGCATGAAATGAAAGGAAAGTAGAAAACAACTCACAGCAGCAACCACAGGAGGTGACATAATCTCCTCTCCTAATTGGTGCAGCATCACTACTATTTGATCCCATAGTTTTGCATTCTCTTCTTTCTTCTTCTACACATTTCAACACCATTACATTGTGATGAATGCCAACATATGAATGTATTCACTCACTGTTTGTTCTTGTTTAGGGTTTGCAGCTCCATTGAGAAGAAGTGAGCTTGGATCAGCCTCTAAGTCCTTGTTTGACACCTTTGTAGCTTCAACAGATGCTCTGTATTTGATGCCGGCGCTTCGTATTAATTGGAAGGTGTGAGTTGATTAGAGCTATTTTCACCTAGATTTTAGTGTCTTTTTATATGTGTTTTCGTATGATTTTATCCGTATTTTATGTGTTATTTGATTGTGTTTTGTTTTTTTATTGAAATATGTGTGAATGAGCTTAAACTTAATTTCTCATGTCATGATTTTAATGTTGTAGGATGACTTAGCATAGTTTGTTGTTATTATTGCTAACGATGTGTTATTGCTTATATTCGTTTAGTCTTTTCTAGGTGAAAATTTCTCCTTTTGATTTGTCATTTTCGTTGCTCGGGAACGAGCAACACCTTAAGTTTGGGGGTTGATTAGAGCTATTTTC
The DNA here is from genome assembly GCA_023678885.1 of Pogostemon cablin. Lineage (NCBI taxonomy): Eukaryota > Viridiplantae > Streptophyta > Magnoliopsida > Lamiales > Lamiaceae > Pogostemon > Pogostemon cablin. The sequence goes on along the minus strand of CM042991.1, from coordinate 6,095,285 downwards.
ACCTAGATTTTAGTGTCTTTTTATATGTGTTTTCGTATGATTTTATCCGTATTTTATGTGTTATTTGGTTGTGTTTTGTATTTTTATTGAAATATGTGTGAATGAGCTTAAACTTAAGATTTTCACTTTTTATTGGATACTAAACATGATAAGGAAGATATAGGAAAAAGCGGATCTCAATTCGGAGTTGAAACGAGGGAGAACGAGCCAAAACAGTGAAGAAATGCAGGAGCCAGCACACGAGCCGTGTAGCCAACACGGCCCTGTAAGAGTTGGCCGTGTGGCGACATCTAGTCATTCAACACGGGCAACTTCAGGTCGTGTCCAGTTGCACGAGTCGAGTCGGGAGCACGAGCCGTGTCGCCAACACGGCCCTGTAAGAAGTGGCCGTGTGGCGACATCAGAAGACACAACACGACCACCCTGTGCCCGTGTTACAACACACGACTCGTGTTGGCAGCACGAGCCGTGTCATCAACACGGCCCTGTAAGGCGAGGCCGTGCGGCAGCATCAGAAGACACAACACGGCCACCTCGTGGCCGTGTTGCAGAGCACGACTCGTGCCGGGTATTTTCCTGCAGAAATTTCCAGATCCTTCTATAAGCCTCCATAGGGGGTATAAATACCCCTTTATTCAACAATTGGCAGGAAGATCCGAAATCCTATCATCTACACACACCTCACACACCATTTCTTTCATTTTCCACCATCATCTTCATCCATCTTCATCCATCTTCATCCACCCATCATATCTTATATTTTTTGTGCTAAAGACTTCAAAATCAAGAGCTAGAGGTGGAGATCAAGAAGAATAGAAGATTCTCTTCAAGAAATTGATAGGGAAGAATCCATTCATTTTGTATTTCTTTAGATCTTAAACTATGGGTAATTGTAATGAATCATTTAATTGTTTTGTTACTTTTACTATGATAGGCTAATCCCTCTAGTGGGATTAGGAACATGAAGAGCATATTAGATTTATATTATCATGTGGATTAAATTTGTTTTTGATTTAATTGATGTTGATTTCTATTCATGGAGTTTATTTGTCTTGATGTTGTGATGGCATGGTTTGTTATTCATGAATGTTTATTGGTTTAATGGATTGTTGATCAATGGATTATTTGTGGTAATTAAATGCTATCATGATGTTCATGTATGTATTGCTTGGAGTGAGACGGAAACGACCTTCTATAGTATTAGGAAGGCATGAATAGACATTGAGTTTGGGTTTGACCGAAAGGATATTTGAATTCAATGAGGGGAACCAATCCATTCGTTGGCCTTAGTACACAAAAAGGGAGAGTTTAATCTAACTAGTACCTAGATGGAAGGGGTTAATGTTGGGCTTTGATCTTAAGTGCTTTTGGGAGTCTAAAATGGATCAACAACCTTTGTAACCCGAAAGGGAGCTTAGGATACAATCGTGATCACCCTTAGTCTACATCAATTGAATTGAATTCCGTTTGCATGATAATATGAATCGAGTGTGCTTGGATGTTTCTAATCCCATGTTTTTCATATTTGAACTTTAGCATCCATTTTCCATAATTGTCATTTCTCTTATTTGTTTTTCTTATTTACTTGTTCCTTGTTTTAGTTGTTAATCATCTTAAAACCCCCGATCATCTTTACAAAAACAACAATGAACATGAGCTCACGTATTTTGCTAGTCCGAACATAACTCCTTATTGGATTGATAATTTTTCTTGGGATATACTACTACAACGATCGAGTATTCTTGCTCGTGAGTGCTAAAATTAGGCAGACAAGAAAATGGCGACGTTGCCAAAGGGGAGTTTGACGGACTAGTCGAGTACTGTGTTATTGTTTTAGTTGTTCTTGATAAGGATACTTTTTATTTTATTTTTACTTTGTTTACTATTGTTGTTTGTGGTCTCACTCTTGACTTTTTTTCGTAGGTGTTTTATAATCACAAGATCAAAGGGAAATCAATCGATCATTCCTTTGAATTTGGAGATAGAAAAGACCGCACGGCAAAGAAAACGAGAGAGACGTAAAGCGAGAAAAGAAAAGATGGAAAATCAACATGGAGATCATGTCAATCATAATTTACCCCATGATCCATTACAAGATCAACGGGGGTACAAGAAGGAGTACAAGAGAATCAAACGGAGATAATGAGGAATTTCTTTGCTCAAAATCAAGAATATATGCAATTGCTTGCCAATCAAGAAGCTCAAAGGATACTCCAACAACAAGAGGCACAACCACATGTTCGTAGAAATGTCCAAGAGATGGTTAATATGTTCAATAACCAAGCTATGCAAGGAAATGTACAAATACCTCAAGAGAGGCCAAGGCCTAGAGCAATCCGGGATTACTTCCAACTGAGAGCCGTACACAACATGGTTCCTCCGGTTCAAGCCAACAATTTAGAAATCAAGACCGGATTGATCAACATGGTCAAAGAAAATCAATTTGGGGGAGGTCTTCTTGAGGATCCAAATATGCATCTAGCTAGCTTCTTGCAGGTTGCAAATACCATTAAGATGAATGGAGTATCGGAAGATGCTATTCGGATGAGGTTGTTCTCTTTTTCTTTAAGAGACAAGGCTAAGGCATGGTATAATGCAATTCCTTTGGGAAGTTGTAATACATGGGAAGATCTTGAGCAAAGGTTCCTAAACAAATACTTTCCTCCTTCAAAAACACTCCAATTGAAGAGCCTTATCACTCATTTAGGCAACTCCCGGATGAAAATTTTTATGAAGCATGGGAACATTACAAAGAGATGCTCCGAAAGTGTCCTCAACATGATTTTCATGAGAATCAACAAGTGGCTTTCTTCTATCAAGGGTTGAGCCAACAACATCGGATGCATGTAGATGCCTCATCCGGAGGGTCTATATTTGGAGTGGATGCTATGAAAGCAATGGAAAATTTTGAAGATATTGCAATGAATGCTTATCAATGGCCTTCCGAACGAGTAATGGGAAGTTGTGCATTTGGAACGGTAGCTCAAGTGGAAAATGTGTATAAAGTGAAGAGCGATGTGTTTCAAAGTCAAGGCATGAAAGAATTTAATGAGAGCATCAATGCTTTAACTAAGCAATTGAATTTGATCACTCAAGGAGTGAGTCAAGGGGAAAGTACGAGTACTACCTTGAACGAGAAGAGTAATGTGATGCAAAGGGTAGAGGATGTTGCCTATTTGGATAGGAGAAAATACCAAGGGAATTTTCAACATCAAGGGAATTTCCAAGGTAATTTTCCCTCTAATCAAGGAAATTTTCATAGAGGAAATTATCAAGCGCCGAGAAAGCATGAAAATCTTTCTTATTCTAATCCTCAAGCCGCCATGTCATTTCCTCCGGGATTCGATCCGAGTGCTAAGTTGCCCAATGGAGAAGGGAAGTCATCGGTGGAAGAGACATTGCTAGCATTCATGAAAAAGCTTGAGGCTAGAATTGAGGAGAATGAACGGAAATCCGACAATAGGATGAGAACGTTTGAGCATCAAATGGGTCAAATTGCTTCTTCCGTGGGATCACAACACCAACAAGGAAAATTCCCATCTACCACGGAAATAAATCCAAAAGAGCATTGCATGTGCATAAAGGTGAAAGAGGATAGTTTGGTTGAAGAAGGGTTGGTGGATTGCACGGTGGATGAAGAAGAAGAAGAAGAAGCAAAGAGAATAGAAATTAAGTTAGAAGAAAAGAGGAAGAAATGGAAAGAAGAGCACGTACCTAAGTGGAGAAAGACTAAGGAGAAAAGGAAAAAAGAAATGGAATATGAACGTGATTATTGGGGAATTCCGATTACTCCTTATCCACTCCCTTATCCTCAAAGATTTGTTAAAAAAGAAAAGATGGAGGAATTTCAAAAGTTTGTTGAAACTTTGAAGAAGAAATTTGAAGAGAGAAAGAAAGCGAAGCTAGTTGAAACAAATGAACCATTGCATGAGGAGCCTTCTATAAAAGTTGGTGATCCGGGGAAGTTCGTTATCCCTTGTGAAGTTGAAGGAAAGAAGGTTGTTAATGCATTGTGTGACTTGGGAGCTAGTGTGAATGTTATGCCTCATTCTCTTTTTGAAGAATTGGATATTGGAGAGCTCAAGCCTTCCACTACATGCCTTCAAGTGGCGGATGGATCAACTATTAAGCCCTTAGGGGTAGTGGAGGATGTAGTGGTTGAAGTGAAGAAGTTGACTTTTCCGGTGGATTTTGTTGTCTTGGAGATGAAGGTTGATCCTCAAACGCCTATGATCTTGGGAAGACCATTCTTAGCTACGGGAAAAGCTCATATTGATGTGGAAAGAGGAGAACTTTCTTTGAGTTCAAATACGGAGAGTGTTACTTTTTCATGTAACAAGGCAAGAAAGAAGGAAGATTCTTACCTCAAGCCTCCAATCCTACCTCCGGATGATCCTTATGGATTTGAAAATTCTTACTCTTTTGAATCTTCTAATTCTCTTTTTCATGATTATATTAAAGATTTTAATCTTAACTTGTCTTTGCTTGATATGTATAGGAATGAGGACTCGGACATTGAATGGAAGGTTGATAAAGAAGAATTTCATTGGCCTTATGGAGACGAAGCATTTCCATCCACAATTCTTCGTGATGATTTGATAATTATAAGCAAGAATGGAGAAATCATGTTGATGGAAAAGAAAAGAGCCAAGAAATTTCTCAAAGTGAAGATGAGGCCCGATGGGGTCTTGGATTTCTCCGAGTGTTAAGAGCTTAAATCCGTCCGGCTTGAAAACGTTAAACTTAGCGCTCGATGGGAGGCACCCCATCACTATCTTTATTGCTTTACTTTTGTTGCTTGTTTGTTTTGGCCTTGTAGGTTGATTGTACTCATGGAGAAAAATGCTCATTGAAGAAAAGAGAAATGCTTCATGGATTCAAGTTGACATGTTCCACAACTTGTTGCAAACTTAATTCGTGACTCTTGTCTCGAGTTAAGTTTGGTGGGTGCTAGTGCGTGGTGGACATAGCTTGAGTCGTGTGGATGCATATGGTTCTCTACAAGAAGATTATAAATGAAAACTACAAGGGTAAGTCTCACCACTTTTTGCAAACTTAAGTCTCAACTCTTGTTTCGATTTAAGTTTGGGGGGAGAGTGTGTGGTGTGACTCACCACTTGAGTATATTAGTATATTCTTGTAAAATTGGGTCAATTTTAAAATTTTTCTCATGAGTTTGGGTTTGATTTTGGTATGATTGGTGGTGTTGAAGTGCATGATAGTCCATATTTATAATGAAATTGTTGAAATAATGGTGTTTGTTGAGTGTTTGAGCATGAATGAGAGGTATTGGAAGCATGATGGAGCTTGAAGCTAACGCTTTCCTTACCAAATGTCTATCGAGGGAGTACTCTACACCTTATCATTTTATTACTTGAAATGAATTGATTTTGATTTGGATTGTTGTGACTAGCATACTACTTCATGTGTTATGTTTGTGGGAGGTTTACTTTCGTATTTTGGGATTTTCTTTTCAATAAAGGTTGAGATGATTGTGTGCTTAATTTTCTTATGGATGATGGTATTTTGTGTTTTTGCATGTTTTGTGTTTTTGTTGTGTCTTGTTTGTTGAGTCCTTATTTGTATGTTGTGTGTATTTTCATTCTTGTTTTGGGATGTTTGGTGGCTTGTTTAGGGATGTCGTGAGTCATTTTTGAATGTGAGTGATGATAGGTTGTGGTGATAAGTGATGACAAATTATGATTAAGAATCTCTACACTTTCAAATTGTGACATGTTTTACTTAACTTGTTCAAATTTGAGATGAATGTGGTGTAATAAGTTCCTTAAGGTGCGAGCACAAGTTTGTGAGCATTTGAGCCTCAACCATGCATACATGGTATTTCTTCATGAGTGAATCGGTTGTGTTTGATAAGTTAGAACTTGCTCAAGGACTATAGGAACGAGCCCGATTAGTGAAGATTGGTGAAATGATTTAAGGCCATCCTTGTTATTATAGTCATTGCCATATATGTTCCCTACCATGAACATCATCCTTAGTTAACCATTTTGAGCCTATAAGTCTATTTCTTGTGAATTTAGCACATTTCAAGCCTTAATTACCCATTCAAGCTTATATATACCTTTGTGTGGGTGATTGAGGAGATGGTAGCTAGAAATGATTGATTGATTAGCAAAAGAAGAAAAGGGAATGGTAAACAAGCAAGAAAAAGGATGAAAAGAGCAAAAACAAGAATGCACATGCAACCTCAAAGTAAGAAAGGAGCAAATCAACATCAAAATGCTCAAGTAAACAAAATTCAAAGATAGGAAGCATGAATAAAAAGAAGCTCAATCCAAGGAAAGTTAATGAATAGTGCTTGAGATTGTAAAGATAAGAAAGGAAGAAAGAAAAGTGGAGAAGTTGAGAAAATTGGCCATCTCTTTGATTACTTACACTTGTTGAGTCACTCTTATCCATATACTTCCTACCCTACCAAAGAGCCTATCATTACATCCAAATTAAAGACCTTTTTGATCAGTGATTGAAACTTTGGTGGTTTGTGAATATAGTCCGCGAGGAAGCTTATAGCGAGTCGAGCCAATCGATTAATGAGTGTGATTTACCCTATTTCAAAAGAGTGTTGAGAGACATTAATATCCATTGAGAGGCTTGGGCTTAAAAGGAACTATATTACACTTTATTCTCTTTTGATTGAACTTGTTAATTTCTCATGTCATGATTTTAATGTTGTAGGATGACTTAGCATAGTTTGTTGTTATTATTGCTAACGATGTGTTATTGCTTATATTCGTTTAGTCTTTTCTAGGTGAAAATTTCTCCTTTTGATTTGTCATTTTCGTTGCTCGGGAACGAGCAACACCTTAAGTTTGGGGGGTTGATTAGATCTATTTTCACCTAGATTTTAGTGTCTTTTTATATGTGTTTTCGTATGATTTTATCCGTATTTTATGTGTTATTTGGTTGTGTTTTGTATTTTTATTGAAATATGTGTGAATGAGCTTAAACTTAAGATTTTCACTTTTTATTGGATACTAAACATGATAAGGAAGATGTAGGAAAAAGCGGATCTCAATTCGGAGTTGAAACGAGGGAGAACGAGCCAAAACAGTGAAGAAATGCAGGAGCCAGCACACGAGCCGTGTAGCCAACACGGCCCTGTAAGAGTTGGCCGTGTGGCGACATCTAGTCATTCAACACGGGCAACTTCAGGTCGTGTCCAGTTGCACGAGTCGAGTCGGGAGCACGAGCCGTGTCGCCAACACGGTCCTGTAAGAAGTGGCCATGTGGCGACATCAGAAGACACAACACGACCACCCTGTGCCCGTGTTACAACACACGACTCGTGTTGGCAGCACGAGCCGTGTCATCAACACGGCCCTGTAAGGCGAGGCCGTGCAGCAGCATCAGAAGACACAACACGGCCACCTCGTGGCCGTGTTGCAGAGCACGACTCGTGCCGGGTATTTTCCTGCAGAAATTTCCAGATCCTTCTATAAGCCTCCATAGGGGGTATAAATACCCCTTTATTCAACAATTGGCAGGAAGATCCGAAATCCTATCATCTACACACACCTCACACACCATTTCTTCCATTTTCCACCATCATCTTCATCCATCTTCATCCATCTTCATCCACCCATCATATCTTCCATTTTTGGTGCCAAAGACTTCAAAATCAAGAGCTAGAGGTGGAGATCAAGAAGAATAGAAGATTCTCTTCAAGAAATTGATAGGGAAGAATCCATTCATTTTGTATTTCTTTAGATCTTAAACTATGGGTAATTGTAATGAATCATTTAATTGTTTTGTTACTTTTACTATGATAGGCTAATCCCTCTAGTGGGATTAGGAACATGAAGAGCATATTAAATTTATATTATCATGTGGATTAAATTGGTTTTTGATTTAATTGATGTTGATTTCTATTCATGGAGTTTATTTGTCTTGATGTTGTGATGGCATGGTTTGTTATTCATGAATGTTTATTGGTTTAATGGATTGTTGATCAATGGATTATTTGTGGTAATTAAATGCTATCATGATGTTCATGTATGTATTGCTTGGAGTGAGACGGAAACGATCCTCTATAGTATTAGGAAGGCATGAATAGACATTGAGTTTGGGTTTGAACGAAAGGATATTTGAATTCAATGAGGGGAACCAATCCATTCGTTGGCCTTAGTACACAAAAAGGGAGAGTTTAATCTAACTAGTACCTAGATGGAAGGGGTTAATGTTGGGCTTTGATCTTAAGTGCTTTTGGGAGTCTAAAATGGATCAACAACCTTTGTAACCCGAAAGGGAGCTTAGGATAGAATCGTGATCACCCTTAGTCTACATCAATTGAATTGAATTCCGTTTGCATGATAATATGAATCGAGTGTGCTTGGATGTTTCTAATCCCATGTTTTTCATATTTGAACTTTAGCATCCATTTTCCATAATTGTCATTTCTCTTATTTGTTTTTCTTATTTACTTGTTCCTTGTTTTAGTTGTTAATCATCTTAAAACCCCGATCATCTTTACAAAAACAACAATGAACATGAGCTCACGTATTTTGCTAGTCCGAACATAACTCCTTATTTGATTGATAATTTTTCTTGGGATATACTACTACAACGATCGAGTATTCTTGCTCGTGAGTGCTAAAATTAGGCAGACATGAGTCCATATGTAGAACGCACCCAGCTGCACAACTTAGACATAACTATCATATAAATATTTCATCTCATATATTTCATCTCGTATTTCACGGACTAAAGTGTCCGGTCAGAGTAAGACTTCATTTTATAAGCCAAATTGATGGTTGGATGAAATAAGAATAGAAGATGAAAAAAGTATTACCGCCATGGAAAAAGAAACATATGAAAGGCCCATAGTAGAGCAAATTTGGTTGTCTCCAAAAGGATTGCCTTTCTCCTTGCAGATTGCAGGGATGATTATCAGCAAAATGTTTCCCAAGTTCCCTACTCATCATACATACATCTTCATTAATAGACTTAACTTAATACATATTCTCTCCGTTTCATTTCATTCTTAACTTATTTCCAGTTCTGGTGTCTCATTTCAATATTTATATTTCCCTTCTTGGTAAATGAAACCCACACAAAACAATTAATGTATCTTCATGGGACCATGTACAAAACTAATACAACTACCCGCTATACATTAAAATATTATTTCTTTCAACCTACTACTCATTAAAATACTACATTCCTTAATCTACGTGCAGAAAGTAAAAAACGTAAAGATTGAAACTGGACGGAGAGAGTATTGATTTCCAGCTGATCATGAGTATGTGCTTATACAACACATTCACACACACACATACCTGATGAACACATGGCAATGATGAGATCTTGAATGTAAGGTTCTGGCTTAAGTAATTTAACTGCAATCCATCCAAATGTTCCCCCAAATAGGAAAGTAATCCCTATGTTAACTGGCATGAACCACCTTTATATACAGCTTGCTACATCAATCGATAATTGGAATAGTGCGTGTATTAGATGACATCATCAATCGAACCCCACCCAGGGCCAATAGATGTTTGATGACATGAAATACATACATACCATGAGATGATGTCTTGGTGTGTGACAGTCTTGGCAAGACTTGAGAACACAAGTGATGGGGTGAAGGCCACAAACACAATCTGCATGGCATACACATGTATAACAATGTTGTAATAACTAATGATTCATGTATAGATGTAGATATATAGAAGAAGGTGGGGTATAGTGTTACTTTGTTGGTGTACTTTCTAGCATCAGGAGGAAGAAGGTTGAGATGATCAGTAGCCATGAAAGCTCCCAATAAGCTTATGATGAGCACCTGTATGACGGGCATGGATGCTACCTTGTATGACGGGCATGGATGCTACCTTCAACAGAGACACAAACCCCATCTCCCCCCCCCCCCCCCCCCTCTCTCTACAAATCTAAATCTGTGGAGAAAACAAGAAAATGAGTTTACTAGAAGCTGCTATTACAACTGGGTTCTTTAATTCTGTTTTCCTCATATGAGTATGCAAGGAAATAAATTTCAAGGTAATATAGTTGACTATGAGATCATGTGAATTTTTTTTTTAATTTTTTTATTTAATTTTAATTAATTTTAAAACCTATCTAGTCCACATCAAATCCGATTATGTATGACTGCAGTTGGCATTACACTAGCCAACTATTAAATAATAAAAAAATGATCGAGTACCCACTGTATAATAAATTTCCATGCATATCCATTTAACAAAACTATCGAACACATATTAAATATAAATTTTAATGCATATTCATATATATATATATATTTTTTTTCTAACCAATTAATCCAATATAATTATAGTTAATTGCCCGTAAATTATGTAAAAATAGACAATAATTTCACTTACCAGCTATTTTTTCTGAATTTACAGCAGTACTCTGTTTGTGTCTAATTAATTACAGCTGGGTTTAATTCCTGCATTTCAAATTAAAATCCCATATAATAATGACAAAACAACACCATGCACATACTATCAATTATCAAATCTCATTATGATTTTTGCGAAATTACACTATATAAAACAAAAAAACAAGAATGATTGGTGGTGGAGGGAAGATGAAATGGGATTTGTTAATTCTCTTTGAAAAAAATAAGAAAAGTGGAAATTTTGCAAATGCTGACGTGTCGCTCTATTATTGGAAAGTGGGGGCCACCAAGAAAAGAGAAAAAAGAATAGGATGCTTGAAACAAATGGAAGAATAAAATATTGGATCCAATCAAGAATTATAATTGAAGAGCATGTGTATTCGTAAGAACTACTGCAAATTCAAATAAATGATGCAATATTAATTTCCAGCAGATTACAGACAAAGAATCCAGAAATTAAAAGGAGAGAGAAGGAGTGGGGAGAGAGAAAGAGACTTTTTTAAGAGAGTGAGATTCGGATCTTACCACCCTCGAACTTTGCTTGTAATGTGACTATTATCAGTCAATATATATACACATTGGCACTATATATAAAATATAAATCGAATATGATACATTTATGAAAGGAGATAGGAAATTTTGTTGTCAATTTATAGTGGTGCACCTAAAGATAGGGTGCACCCACATACAAATATAAACAAAAACATATATAATTAAGAGTAAAAATGTATACAATTTAATTAATTTTTTTAATAAAAAATTGTATATAATATTCAATAAAATGTTATACACATATGGATGTTAATTTTGTTAATGAAAAATTAATGTGAAAAAAGTATACAATTATTACAAAACACATATACAAAATAGAATAATATATATACAAAATAAAATAAAAAGATATACACATATGAGTGCACCCTTATACCCGGGTGCACCCAATATACACTCAAATTTGTTTATTGGGAAGTTCATTTTAAAGATGAGAAAATTCCTAAAAATACTCAAATGGACAAAATATGCGACTGTATAAATATTAGTGTACGTACAAGTCAGTGAAATGGAATCTGTGTCATAATTATCCTGCTATTTTATTTGTGGAATTGGAATATCATACTCCCTTCTTTCCATATCAATGATTATGCTTCCTTTGTAAATAGTTACAACATTGATGTGAGAAGGAGGGAATACTTATCTTCCAATTCGAATATATTTCCCTTAAAAAAAAAAGGGTAACTTGCTCAAAAAAAATCTTGAGGTTTGTCCAAATTATTGAATAAACCTCGTGACTTGAAAAACTACCAAGTCCCCCTTTAATTTGTGTATTTGATTTACACATTAATAAATATACCCATATTTTAAAATAAAGAGGGAACGAATGACATTAATAAATACTCCATGTATTTAACATTGTATTTTTAAATTGAGTGTTGTTAAATGCACACCCATCTTTATTGAATACACATCCCTTTTTAATACACATCCCCCTTTTAATTTTTAAGTTTTAATATTATTGTATACACACCCCATAAAATTTCTAAATTATCCTTCTAATTTTAACATTAGACACACCCTCAAAATTCCTAATTCCTGCAACTAGCGTGAAGTTTTTATAGTTTCAACTATTTACTAAAAAAAATCATCTATCACCATAGTTATTAATATTCTTCTCACCGCAGCATGTACGATTATCTTATATCCCAAATTAAAAAAAAGTGGAATGAAGATCATCATCCCAAATCAAGAAAAGTTGGAATATTTTATCGACATAGAGGAACTAAGGGCGCACGGGAAATTAAATTATGTTAAATTTAGATTCATGTTATAGTGATGAAAATCAAATCTTTATGGGTTTTGGCTTCATTCTTGTAATTCTTTATTTTTTCTATTGAAATCATCTGCTCAATTGCAGTTTTTTTTAATCTGATTTGCAGATGCCGAGATTCTTATTTTAAGAAAATAATTATTTTCCGCCTCTTTTTTCTTTCTCTCTTTCTTTATGAACTTCATAAATATTACTCCATATATGTTCTTGATTTGCAGATCTCTAAAGACGTTATCCAACTCTTGATAATAAACTGCTGGATTGCGAAATCATAATTGCCATCGACATGGCATATATTAAGGATTTTATAAGATTAGATGTAAATAAAATATAATTTAATTTAAAATATATGGATGATGTGTATTTAATGATCTTAAGGGTAATATAGACTTTTTAAATATAAAATAGTTTAACAATTTAATAATAGGATGTGTTATTCAATAAGGAGGGTGTGTATTTAGTCTATGCCTTTTAAAATTTCACTAATTTTTTTTAAAAAAAATTAATGTAGAAAATTTGGATTAGAGAGATTTTTTTATTTTTTACATGTTAAAAAAAATCCCTAAGTATCGAAATTTAAAAAATAAATAAATAAATAAAATAGTAAAATTTAAAATACAATATTAAATATATGGGTATTGATGTCATTTCCATATTAAATAAATAAAAAATTTCCTCTAACCCTAGTTTTTTACATTTAAATAATAAAAATTTAAAATAGTGAAATTTTGAAAATACAATGTTAAATTCATGGGTTTTGATGTCATTTTCATCCCTTCTTATTTTAGAAAAGGGGTATTTTTAATAATGTTCAAATTTTAAAAAAAAGTCAAAGGAAGTAGTTAGTAGTTTTTCAAACAACGAGATTTATTTGGTAGTTTGCACCTGATTTATTTGGTAGTTGGACAAACCTCGAGGAAAGTTTTGATAATTTACTCTATTAAAAAATAGGGATTATTAACCATAAGTATGCGTTTGTATAGCTTAATTATTAGTAAATAAATTGATTAAATATAATTACTGATAGATACAGAAGACCTAATTTATTTTTCAGCATTTTCCATTGTATTCATCAATCGTGCATTAAGGAGAAATTTCAGGATATCTTCTATTTCTCACTCTGAATTGCACGCTAATGTACAGTAAAGTGAAAGTTTAATGAGTTTCTTATTTTGTGAGAATTTATTGGCTTGTTATTTATTCTGGTCAGATTGCACACTGATTCAACGTTCACTTTCCAATCGTGATTTAATATCTTCTACATTTCTCTTTTTGAATTGCACTCTAATGTACAGTAAAGTGAAAGTTTAATGGATTTTTTATTTTTGGAAAATTTAATGTTTCAGAATTACACACTAATGTACAGTAAAGTGAAAGTTTAATGAGTTTCTTATTTTGGGGGAATTTAATGGCATATTCATTCATCTGGTCACATCCGAATTTAATGGTGTAGATTGCATATTGGTGTACATCAGCATGTGATTTTCAATGCCGATTTTAATAGTTTATCCTTTGTTTCTCTCTCATGATTTATTTATCTCACAAGGATCACATCGATGTATATTAGTACAATTACTTAATCGGGCTTTTTTTATTCTCTCTTAACGACGCACACTGATGTTCAGATAGATATTATGTGTAAAACAAAACAAAATTTTATATTCATGAGTAATTTTCTAAAACGAATGTATCGTTTAGTAATAATTAAAAATATTTTGTACTTACTATTTATTGACTCTAAAAAAATATAAAGCGTATTGTGAGACTATGTCTAATTGTCTATATATAAGCGGCCAGCGGGAATTGCAAGATGAGTGAATTTATTATGAAAATATGATTATTATTATTATATAAATAAAATATATTTGAATTGTAAGATGAGTTAATTTATTATTAAAATATGACTATTATATATATAAATTTTTTTATTATTAGTAGTTGAAATTAAATTTAGTAGTAGTAAGTATGATGAATTTAAAATGTTAGCCGGAAAACAGAAGTCATTAGGACCAATTCTCTACTGTCAGTGTCACGTCATCAGACTCCCGTCCCTACTTAAATACTATTATCTCGTTCATTGCTATTTATTTTGTTATTTTGGGTTGTATATTTTTTAAATATTTATATTCTCATTTTAGTAAAAATGTCCATACATGGTTCATCACTTTCAATCATTCTATACTAATACAACTATTTATTTTATATAAAATAATACTAATACTTCTTAATATACACTTAAAAAAGCAAATGAATATCTTTAAAAATAAGTGAATACTCCTCCATAACCTAATTAAATTATTACATCGTCCAATATATTTTACGTACAAAAAAAAACGAATATTTTGGGATTGAGGTAGTACTTCTCCATAACCTAATTAAATTATTACATCGTCCAATTCATTTCGATATATTTTGGAGTCTGAGTGTTCCAATTTTTTTCTCTTAGTCTATCTACTAATGGTCCAATACATATCACTGTTACAACTGTACACTTCACATGATAATAATATTATTTTTTAACCACGTATAAAAAAAACAAATAATTACATTTCCATTAAATAATTACATTTCTTATGAAGGGAATATTATAAATAAAATAAAAACTGAATATGTTTGTTTAAAATTTACGTGAGATTTTTAAAATTAATAAATAGCAATATAAGCTACATTTGTTTTGAATTTTGATATAATAAATTTTAACTTTTTGTTAAATTAATAAATATGTAAAAAAAGTGAATGATGATATGTGTAACAAAATATTAATTAATACGAGAGAAGAGATGAAATGAGAGAGATCACACTAAAAAAAACTATTTTTTACCGGTGGAATATTCTGTTGGTAAAAACCTCAATTCCATTGTTAAATTTGTTTACCAACGGATTAACAACGGAATCAATTGGTAAAATGGTGGTTGATAAATAAATTTTTAGCAACAAAAATTCAATTCCGTTGGTAAATTATGATGATTGATAAATTTATAACAACAAAAATTCAATTCCGTTGGTAAATTATTCTGTTAATAATCCGTTGCTAATAATTCTGTTGGTAATTTATATAATGATTTCCGTTGGTAATTCGTTGGTAATTACCAACGGATTGAATTCAGATGGTAAAATAGAAAATAAATCCGTTGGCATTCAATTGCTAAAGGAAAAATATCATTTTTATTGCTATTCCGTTGGTAAATTCTGTTGCTAAAAAATTATTTTTTTTGTGTTAAATATATCACAAACTACCATTAGGATGCAATATTATATGTAAAATTACAATTATATTCGTAAAATTAAAGAATAAATAAGTAAATTTTAGAGGCAAATTAGAATATGAACCACAATTTTTCATAAATTGAAGAATGTAAAAGAAGTCAAGATAAAATATTACATATATGTACATTATTAAATTATACAGTAATTAATAATAATTAGAAAAACAAAAAAGGAAAATACATCATAAAAAGTACTAGAAAGTATAAGTAAGCCCTTAGTTAATTATATGGCCCAGTATAGGCCATTCTATTCCTAAGGCCCAATAACTTGAACTTACAAACTTTTTGTACTTTTTCTTTCTTCCTATAATCAAACTCAAATTATATAGAACTGAAAGAATAATACTCCCCTTTTCTCATTTGATTGTACTATAATACTCTTCCCATCTCAAAAAATAAATACTCTATCCAACAATCTTAAAAGTTAATTTAATTTCAAATTTATCACATTTTTTCACACACATATGACATACCATTACTTTATTTTTTTTATTACCTAAAAATACTACAATACCCTCTAAAGTCAATAAAACTGATAAAAAAGTGTAACTTTTCTTAAACAATGTGGAACATTAAATGTGAAGCGTACTATGGGACTATGAGACGGAGGGAGTAATATTCACCATTTTCTCATTCATCCGTCCACGATAAAATTAATTCCTTAAAAAAAATCTCAATCCAAAAACTCAAAGGTATATTTTAATTTCAATATTATCATCAACTCTTAATACACAACATATTTTATACATTATTTATTACCTAAAAATATCATATTACCTTCAAAAGTCAATAAAAATTAATAAAAAAATATTTTTTTTCTTAAACAACTTGTAACAATATAGGTGAACTTATATCCAAGAGCATATTATCTAAAAAAATCATATTACCTTAATAAAAATTAATCAAAAAATAATTTTTTCTTCTTCTTGTAATAATATAGGTAAAAATGTTAATAATTTTATACATTATTTATATCACACCAATTCAACATGGGTAAGGCTTGTGTGTGCCCGGGCACAGGAACACATGCTGTGCGCCTTTAGAAATTTATTATTATAGGTAAGGGTACATTGCTTTGGTCTAAAGGGTATACACTTTAATTAATAAAAGGTAAATCATTTTGTTCTAAAGGGTATACACTTTTCATTAATATTTTTTTTCTTTAGAAAATAAAGGGTACTCATTTTTATACTAAATGATATACAATTTAACACAAAATTCTAAAGGCGCACGGAGTGTTATTCATGCGCCCAGATACACACAATAATTTTCTTTAGAAAATAAAGGGTACACATCTGTATACTAAAATGTATATAATTTAACACAAAATTCTAAAGGCGCACGGAATGTGGTCCATGCGCCCGAGTGCACAGAAGTTTTTGCCATTCAACATACGTAATTGATTTTTGACAACACTTCAAACCATAGAAACTTGTGACAATATTTATTACATTACTTAATAAAATATCGAAATAAAATAACTATATATATATATATATATATATATATATATATATATATATATGTATATGTGGTGACGTGGTTAACCACCGTCCCCCTTAATCAATATTTCTTTAAAAAATTATAATATTAATATATTATTATGAATAGACATTATTCAATCTTATCTATTTATTATAGGTAGACATGTAATACTTAATAACTAAGATATGATACATTTACAAATTTACAAATTAATACAGATACTTTGCCTAATTTTGTTTTAAGGCCCAAATCATGATATGAAATCAGTCGATAAAGCATAAATCGCCTTTCTTAATATACATTTTCTTATCACTATTATTATTAAGAGAACACATGTGATACTTTAGTAATTAAGAAATAGTGTATTTATATACATATATAACAATTTAATTATATATCCAAATTTTCACACATAAATATTTATGCACATATATACTCACGTATTGTGACCATTATTATCACAAACGTGTCAATTAAAAATATAAAGATAAAATATATGTAAAGACAATTATCACATAATTATAAAAATGCACGTAACACAAATTAAATTATATTGCCACATGAATAGCGAAAAGTTCACGTATCACAATTTATTATCTAAAAACATCATAATACTTTCAAAAGTCAATAAAAATTAATTAAAAATTATTTATACATATTTTTTTTTCTTAAATTATATCATGAAGACATATTTTGCTATGCGTTTTGTTTCTTATATTGCAGGTTGAAATGTGATGAAAGAATTCTTATATTGCAGGTTGAAATGTGTTGAAAGAATTGATTGAATACGGTAAGGAATGAGAGTCAATTGGGATTAAAAAATCCGTTGATTGATTTTTTGAAATTGAAGAAAGAGAGTGTTGCGTGATTAATTAAGTTAATTTAGGAAAGATTGAAATTAGATTAAAATTAGAAATTGCTAAATTTCTCCGAATTCAATTCGGACGTCTAGAATTCAAATTGAATTCTTGAAGTAGTGACACTACTTTTGTTATGCAGGAACACTCTGAAATTTCGAAAATGTGAATAAAATTTCCTGTTCAAATGGTGTTTGTATTGTTGGGTATATTTGGGTTTCGGTATAATATGTTGACTTAGAAAAATATGATAGAAAAATAAGAACGGAATTTGAGTCGAGTCAAGAGTTACACTCTTTCTCCTTAAGACGAAATTGTCCCGCTCTGGTGCTTACGGTTCGATGGCAATCATCTCCAAGATACAACGACTCACATCTTGTGATATTAGTATCACTACAAATCACAAGATACGACAAACCAACCGATATTATGAACTCACATTAGGAGTAGGACGACATAAAAAATATTAGAAAACGTTTTCGGAATCGATCAAGTACTTCGAAATTATTCGAGTGAAGAATTATGAAATGAGATGACCTATTTATATATTTCAAGGCGTCTTTTCGTGAATCGATGCGATCGTTTGATTTGATTTTGAATTCAAATTCTAATGTCTTTTCATGAAAAGACACAATTTATTCAAAAATTACACCTTTTAATTACACTTGTTCATAGATACGCTTTAATCTAGTATTATACATCATTTTAAGGTTACTTTTTCATTCACCTAAAATTTCCATGCATAGTTAACGACTTTCAATTATTTATTTATTTATTTTGAATTACTTGAGAATCACATTTATTATCTTTGTAAGTTTAGAGAGAACTCCTCCTATTAATTACAAACTAATAATAATAATAATAATAATAATAATAATAATAATAATAATCCAATTTTTAAGCTCTCACCGCCATTTTGAGGTAGCCATATATTTATTCACATTTCATTAATAGTAAAAATATACTATATATTTCACCTACTTTTTATCATTTATTCATCAATTCCAACAACTTTATTCATTTTTTTTCACTTTATTTATCATTTTCAATAACTACTTACTTTTTCTCTTTAAATTAACAATTTATCTCTACTTTTTCTTATATTATTATATATTAAAAAAATAACACTTCTTAATCTCCGTGCTCGGTATAAATACGAACAAATACGTGGGACGAATGAAGTATTTTTTATGACAATTATAACCTCACTATTTTATAACAATCTGTCATACCCTTTCAGAGAGGCATACAATGCAGTATATAAAAACAATGCTAGCTATATTCATACACAACATCAACGTAGAAAATAGAAACGAGATCCTCTATATCAAAAAGAGACAACGAAGTACTGTATTCCATCATCGTATATACATGGCGTATACTGAACGCATTGTTGATAGTAAACAGTTTGCAACAAAAGAATGCAACCGGACGATAAAACGAGAGATGGAGCTAGTGATCAAAAGCATACTAATTTCATCAGTGATACCAAGAAAAAGCACAACAAAACCCATCGTCAAGCACAATCTAGGACGTGTTACGAGGATTAAAGATCAGGTATTAGTTTCCATGTTTGAGCAGGCATCTTATCAGATCAAACTAAAGGGTTTCGGTTTCTCTTATCAGAGAAACATACTGTCATACGTCCATGTTGTAGTCGTCTTGTTGCAAGTAAGGGTTATAGTTCCCTGGGACTTCTATCTTTCCTATGAACTGGTCCATTCCTGCATTTGTTAATTCATGTGAATCTGGTGAGAGTCGAGATTACATTGATACAATTGTAATGTGTGTGAGAATTGATATACACAATTGCATATTCTGGATGATACAATATTGAGTAAGAAGTAAAGCAACGTCGAAGCTGAAAAGGCATACCGGACCTACTTTTTGTTCCATACATTCAATCAAATCCAAGCCATGATGCATGGGGGTAAGAAATGCATGACTCGTGTATATATACTTGATATCATTGCATTAAATAATACTAACATAGTATATATTTGCAAAAGCAGATGTATATTCATAGTAGATTCACCACTAACAAACATAAACATACATGAGCACAAGCTGCACAACGGTGTGTGTAATTACCTATATAACAGCAATTTAACTTGTGCAACCAAAGACTTTGTTATTTACCTTGAAAAGTTATCCCGTGACCCTCTAACATTGGTTAATTATGCGTTGGAGCAATAAGTAATAGCAAATGAGGCTCAACATCTAACTGAATATCTAATGAAAGAATTAAATAAGGGTCATATGTTATTGGTGTTTCTTGGCACAATATAACAATTTGAAACGATAATATAAAAAACCAATAAGACTTCAAGTCGCCTAAAAGTTTCGACATTTCCATTCTTAGAAGAAATGGCTTCAAATATGATAGCTTAATCTTAAACAGGTTGTCTCAAGACATTTCAAACATCATCTGAATCTAAAGCCTCAGGTTTTAGGTCAACAGTATCCTTCAACTTTTGGTGCTCTAGGATTTACCACTGCAGGTGGTTAAAATCTTTCTACTCGATTTACAGCATGAACAAGACTTGAAAACTATAGGTTTTTTTTTATTTATTTTATCTAGATGTATAATATAGCAGTTATAAGCATGAATATTCAAGGTTGGTAACAATTTAGAAATCAAGAAACATAACAGATAAGGAAACTGCTGTTTAGGAAAGGTATACGTACTTGGATTTGCCATTATACTCCCATAATAGGGCATCTGGCTAAAATTATTAGCAAACTTTGAGCTGCCTTCGGGAGGCAACACAGGTTCAGGTTTACTGGTTCGTGGATCAACCGAGTGAATGGTAGAAGTTGCTTGAGGATTCTGAAAACAGAGATCTTCAGCCCTAGAACTTAAGATGTGCTGAGGTTGAAATTCTTCTGGCTTTGTTTTCTTCTCATTCGGCGATTCTACCTCCGTCTCCACTTCTGATTCAGCATTGTTAGCTGGTGTAGCCTGTTGCTTCCTCTTTGAACGAGCACGCCTATTTTGAAACCAATTATAGACGTTTGTTTCGGAAATCTGGCCGTGTTGAGACAACTCAGAGGTTATTTCTTTGATCTTCTGTTTACTCGGAGTTCCAATCCCTTGATCGAATATGCGTTCCAGAATCTGGAGCTGCATTGGAGTCGGGGTCCACCGCTGTCTTCCGGTGATCTTGTGTGCCCCAGATGTAATCAAGGGGTCACAGTATAGATTTCCCAACCTCACACCTAATTCATAACACAAACACAAGGAATTCTTTATCGAGCCAAAGTGCAATCGTTTTGCTAGTCTAACTAAACCATTTCAAAAAAAACACTATAATGAAAAACAGAGATGATTTCAAGCATAAAGATCCAAATCAATCCAGTAAGTAATCTCAAATTGCGAGAATGCACTAAAATTGTTTTTCAAAGCAGTTACTTCCAATCATAAAGTCTAAAATAAATTGGAAGGTATGAAGGATGGCAGCCTAATTAATACAACAGCTTTGACCAATCAATGCATCAACTTATCCAATACGGTTTTAAGTTTTAATTAACTTCTCTCCACTTTAAAAATTAATCTCACACTGCAAGTTTCACCCATCCCATGAACTATTGTCTTCTTCGCAAATTAACTAAAAACCCCATTCCTGCAAGTTTCACCCATCCCATGAACTATTGTCTTCTTCGCAAATTAACTAAAAAAATTATCAATTAACTAAAAAAATAAATTGGAGATAATGAAGGAATGATTACCAGCAAGATCGTGCTGCGAAGTGAGGGATTTATGTAACTCGACAAGCTGCTCACAAATGGTGGCGTAGACGGCAATCTGCTTACGGAGGACCTCCATCTGCTCGTCCGTCATGACCTTGACAAACATCCCGCCGCCGGAGGGCTCCTCCGGTGGAGGCTTTTCCCAGTCCATAGCCAGCGAAAATGGAATTGTTGGTAGAGAACAGTGAAAGGGTAACGACAAAGGAAAGCAAAAGGGGGAAAAGAAATCAACTTATATATAGAGGATAAAGACAAAGATGAGTCATGTGGAGAGGTGAAGTTGAATTGAAATGGCAACTATTATTTTCCACCCCGAAATTAGCGGTGAGTGTGGCAATTGGAATCGCAAATCGGTGATCTGTTCGTCAAAGGTACCATTTTTAAGAATATCTTTTTCATTTTGCAGTATATACGTACAGAGGCCTGTATCTATCCACGTGTATATACCGACCATACTACCTTCCTTAATTTGGGGATCTTAAATTCTTATTTTATAAAATAAATGTTTAATTCCCACATTATTATAGATAGATTACAGTCATTACACGATAGTCAAGAGTTCAAAAAACTCGTTGCTGCCAAGGAAAAGTAACATAAGGATCCAAAATGACAAAAACACCCAATAAATAAGCTAGGTTGTTTTAACAGTCAATTTTTTTAAAAATTACAATCGTGTTAATATCAAGTTAAGGGTATTTTTGTCATAATGAATACTTTTGTATTTTTTCTTATAAACTTACAAAAATGAATTATTTTAAATTAAAGTGGGCACCGTAGTAATCTTCTAAAAAATAGTGTACTCAACCATTAGGAGTTCCATTGGCAGTGTCTTGAAAATTGGTAGAAGAAGTAAATCGCAAGATGTGCTATCTTGCTTCAAGTGACTTATAGAGAGTGCTAACTATTGCGAGATGTTATGTTGTTGGCGGAATTTTTTTTTAAATAAATAACTCTTACTCCATTAATGATAATTACTCCCCTAAGTTTTAGGAGTATATTTTCCTTTTTTAGAAGATTTAGGGGGTATAATTTCCCCTTTTTTTAGCTAAGATATATGTTCAAATTTTAAAAAGATGTAAACATTTATCAACATCAAAATCACTTTTTAAATTTATTTTTATTTTTATTTTTTTAATATAATTTATTTATTACATATAAATATCAAACGATCCTAAAATAATTAATAAAAAAAATTCACCGCTTTAATATTTGTGAAAAAGTAAGCGTCCACAATAAAAAGTTAATATCTAGATTTAAATTCAAAGAAAGACATATATTTTAATTAAAAAAAAACTATGTTAAATATGAGTAGACACAAAATTTTTAATTTAGTACTCCTTTACCCTACAGAGTACTCATTTTGCAATTTTAGCATCTATCCAAAGGGATTAATTTTCATTTTGTACAATGAGTAATTCACATACACAATCACTATAGAACTGCAATTTATATTATCTCATTACAAAAAAGGAAAAAAAAAATAAAGTAAGTGCGAAAAATACACAACAATAATACCCCTCAATTTGCATTAAGAAAAATGTTGGTAAACATTTAAAACATTATATTCATAAGTGGTATTTGACTTGTCTGATATAATATTTGAATCAATTAATTTATTTATTAAGAATAATAATATAAAGCTTTAAAAATAAAACACAAATACTTAAGAGTAAGATTTAAAATAACTGTAAGAGAAGATTAGTAGAATTATGGTGTATGAAAATAAATTTAGTACATATGAATTATGTATACAAATATTTTGTGTGGGTTTGAACAATAATTAGTGGAATTATTGTTCTTCTTTAATTATGTCTTAATTAAAGGCTTTAGTTTAAGTTTTTACCGTAGTAAATAAGAAGCTCATCATTATAATAACAACTTTATGCAATTTCACCAACTATAATTGATCTATATAATTTTGTCTTTTTAGTCAAACTCCCAGATTTCATTAATTATTATGGTCAGTCTGTTCATTATTATTATTATTATTTTTTAACAAAGAAAATTATTACCAATGATAAAGAAAAGAATTACAAAATTAAGAAATTTCCTATCAAACATCAAACAAGAATGGCAGAGGTTTTTTTAATAAACTCGAAGTAACATTTATTTGAGTGGCGGGCTATTTACACTCCGAAAATACTAGATGTATCCCAATTATTACATGTATCCCATAAAAATTAAAAATATATACAGATTTACTAAATATACCCTGTTAAAAACCATATTACCAACTAAATTAAATAATAGTCCTTAGTGTAATCTTTCTCTAGCTGCCATCTCATGATGTAATCTCAGATTATCAAGATCTTCTTTCAAAGGTGTCCACTATTTCATTCTTCTCATGTAACTCTGCCTTCACATAATCAATATTGTTTTGCAAACTGGTTTCCAGGGCTTCTTGCTTTTTTACCATCTCAACCTTTTCAGCTTCAATTGATTCGCATTGTTTCTGCACCCTTGCCTCATGAAAACTCAGACGATTCCAGCGCTTTCTCCATAGGTGCTCTGCTGCTGGCTCTGCTCCAATCAAGGCTCGTTTCTTGCCGCTATTGCCGGTCTTCATACTGAAGCGACTGTTGTCGGTTCCCTGCTGCTGCGCTGTGTCGTCTCCAATCTTCAGAGAACGCCGCTGCCTTGTTATATATGTTTGGTTCTTGTAACCGAACAAGTGTCATCTGTTCGATTTTTGAAAGCGAACAAGCGATAGTATTTGTTTGAAGATATGTTTGATTCTTGATATTTGTTCGATTAGAGTGATCGCTCATGATTGATATGTATGTATTTTTAAGGGTTTACATGTCTTTTTGTTTATAGATATTTTAATTTAATATATTTATGAGGTATGTTTAGAAAAATTGGGGTGCCCTTATTTGAGGGCTTTATTTATTTTGTCCTTTAAGATTTTTTTCATAAATTTTAGAATTTTATTATTTTTCAAATACTTTATTTATTCATTTACCCTTATATTAGATTAGGTTTGTATTGAACATAAACAAAAAAAAGGTCACATTTCATAGTTGAGGTGATGTTTGTTTTGAACATAGAATTATTACTGTCTAGTAAAAAATATATATTAATATTATTACTAAATAAATTATACTATATTTTATTATTTTTAGGTACAAAAGTAAGTAATGAAAAATCTCAATTATCTTTTTATAAATATGTTTATGAATACAACCGTATTAAACATAATATTTTACTGAATACCAAATCTTTATTTTATTGAATACCAAATTATGATTTCTTGATGTTTGAATTCTAAATACTTAGTATATGGATTCAGAATACAAGTAAAATCAAATCAATAATTTTCACAACATTCAAATTTGAATACTTAATAATTGAATACCAATGAACTAAATATCATGTAATCTTCTATTATTGATTAGTAGGAAATTTAGCATTACATTACAGAGATCTATGTTAATATAGTTCATTTATAAAAAAAAATATAAAAAAATAAAAAAGTCAAATTTTTTAATGGTGCCTATTCGTATAAATTTCTTTTGATTCATTCTATTTTTTTCTAATATTTTTTTGAGTTAATCGTTAAAAATAATCAAAATGAGAAGTAAAAAATCATTGAAAACCATGAAGATAATTGTTTAACTTCTATATCTAATTGTCGGGATAAATTTTTTTTTGCCCCATAAGTTTGGTTATGTACAATTTTTGTCCCAAAAAAGATAACATTTGGCCATTTGTCCCACTATCTTCATAATTGCGCCAATGTTGCCCCATTTTCGCCGGAATTTGATATTTTCACCGGAATCAATCACGTGCATGTCACGTGATCATCGAATTTGGCATTTCCCAGCGGAAATTTTTTTTTTGCCCCATAAGTTTGGCCATGTACAATTTTTGCCCCAAAAAAGATAAGATTTAGGCATTTGTCCCAATATCTTTATAGTTGTGCCAATATTGCCCCATTTTTCCTGGAATTTGATATTTTCACTAGAATCGATTACGTTCATGTCACGTGCTTATCGGATTTGGCATTTCCCAACGAATTTCCTGACCTAGCGACACAGTGGCATCCACATTAACAATAATAATATTTTATTGGTAATTTAATTAAAAAAAATACCCTCAGTATTGATGAACTCAGTTCTCACGTGCCCTCCATGTGCTTCCACCATCTACGCAAACTCACTATTCTTGTCAATCAGGGATCCCCTGCGTACCCTCTTACCATCATGGGCGGCAACTGTCGGATCTTCTCCTCCAAGGGCCTACCACCAATGAACGGACCACAATATACATGGCCTCGATCTGTATCCTCCGACAGTGCGAGCAACCACATGATATTGGAGCCATGCAGAGGAGGATGGGGTCGTTGGCATTCTTTTAGCTCCGATTCAATCCTTCGCACCCCACTAAAGATCGGATGGTTCATTATCACTCTCGCGATTCTAATTGTGATCTGGAGATCAATATCAAGTGCATGCATCCCCACGTGGTAGACCATGTTGCCGGCGATGCTGCTTTCCATTAGGAAAACCCTAGAGAATTCAACGAATTCTTCGATCGAAGGGTTGGCGTCACGACCGGCGAGTGCTTAGGTTTTAACCCACTGCACTTAGTCCATGAGGTCGTCGTACGCCTCCAGAAAATGACTCTTCAATGCTAGGTATTACTCGACGGAAGCGATGAGGGAAGGAACGTGAGCAACCATACGGTTGCATGACTCGTGGAAGAATATGGAGTGGTGGCGCTCAAAAATACGAATCCTCCTCCGTGGAAGTAGATGATGATGGAGAGCTTGGTGACGTGAGTAGGGTGGTGCGAGCGGAAGATCCAATGGTTGCCGCCCATTGTGGTGAGAGGGTACGCGAGGAATCCTCTAATTGACAAAAATAGGGAGTTTGCGAAGATGGTGGAAGTACGTGGAGGGCACGTGAGAATTGAGTGCATTGATGGAGGGTATTTTTTTAATTAAATTTTTAATAAAATATTATTATTGTTGTTATTGATGTGGATGTCACTGTATCGCCAGGTCAGTAAATTCGCCGGGAAATGCCAAATCCAATAATCACGTGACACGCATGTGATCGATTCTAGTGCAAATGACAAATTTCGAGAAAAATGGGGAAACATTAGCGCAACTATAAAGATATTGGGACAAATACCCAAATCTTATCTTTTTTGGGGCAAAAAGTGTACATGACCAAACTTACGGGGCAAAAAAAAAATTCCCGCTGGGAAATGCCAAATCCGATGTCACGTGACATGCACGTGATCGATTCCAGCGAAAATGTCAAATTCCGGCGAAAATGGGGCAACATTGGCACAATTATGAAGTTTGTGGGATAAATGCCCAAATGTTATCTTTTTTGGGGTAAAAATTGTACATGTCCAAACTTATGGGGTAAAAAAAATTATCTCTCCAATTGCCCATTTTTGGACCAAAATACTCCCACCTTGTCGGAATGCTATGTCGGGATTCCGGCATCGACTCCGATATCATCGGATGTCGGATCCAGTGTCGGGAATGTCGAATTCGGTGTCGGAATCCCGACATAGCATCCCAACAGGGTGGTCGGATGTTGGATTTGATGTCGGAATCCCAAAATAGCATTCCGACATGATGAAGTATTTTGGTCCAAAAATAGACAATTGGGTATGGAAGTTATATAACTTATTTCATGGATAGCAATGATTTCCAACTTAAAATTTTGGTTAAATGGGATATTCTCCCTTTTTTTTTAATGTATTTTAAAGAGATCTCAAATTCATATACTTTTCTATCATGTATCTTTAGGGAAAAAAAAAGATGGGAATGAAATCTGTTTTTATAAATTTTAATAGTATATTATTGAAATCTGAATAGCAAAATATTTTGAATACATAGTGGAGATTTCATAGAGTAATACAATATGATCCATAATAGTAATGTTTTAAGTAATTTATTAGCTAATTAATTTTTTAATACAATACAAATCTAAAATACAATATAATAATATTGAAGATTAAATTTTGTGTGATTTTGGGGTGAACCTATTGCACCGGTGTATTTTCAATATTTAAAAATTAATGTAGGGTAGTGGGTAGTTATTTTGTAAAAAAATATTAATTATATTAATTTATTTAATGGTGGAGATTAAATTAAAAGTAATATAACGGTTAAGATCGTCCAAATGCACTAAGTGCATTACAGTTGGACTCATTAGTTTTATTCTAATAATATATATTATCCTTTTAAATTAGTACTAGTATAGTACCCGCGTGTTATGCGGATTACAAATTTTTTATTTTAAATTTAAAAATATTATTTAATAAATACGAATGTATTAGTATACTAATAGTTAAATACACCCGCATATTACATTTTTAAACTTTATAATTAATATTTTATGTCTTTTATATAGAAAATATTATTATGTGATATTTTTTTAATCTTCTAATGTAAATAAATTGATATTCTATGTATTCGTGGATACTTTTAAATAAAATATAAACTAATTAAATTAAATATTAATTTATGCACTTTATCTTTTAAATGTATAGATTATTTCCTTTTATTTTGGATTTGACAAAACTAATAAGAATCAATTTTACTATTATATGTTTTAAATGTCTTAATTAATTTAATATTTAGTTTTATTATATAAATTAATTACAATTTTTGTTTTAGTTATGAATAATTTCAATTAATTTGGTGAAATAAAATTAATATTAAGTAAATATTAAATTATTTATTAATTATTCAACCAATTAAATTTTCAAAATATTACTATTTGTTATTTAAAGTTTTTAATGACAATAAATCAACACTCATATTTTAAAAATCTTATATTAGAAAATTACTTTAAAATAGATATATCAAGATAATTAAGTTCGATAAAAACCAAAAAATAATTAATACATAATCATAAATACTCAACCAATAGAAACAAAACACATATAAAATTTTATTTTGAGAAGACAAATTGCAACACGTGTGTTTTCAAAATATTCAAACAAGGAAATACTTTATAAATATACTATTAAGATTATCAAACCAACCCTACCAAACTAGCGGAAAATGTGAGTACGTCCACAACGTAGTGACGTATATGCAGAGAACAAAAATGAATGATTTCTGATTTTATTATTAAAATGATATATCTTTTTATTTTAAATTATTATTGAACACATCAGGACATTTTACTCATTTAAAATGTACTCACTCTGTCCGGATTCAAGGGTGCCATTTGCTTTTGAGCACGGAGGTTAAGGAGTATTCTTATTTAATGTGTAGCTGTATTAGTGGAGGTGTGGTCCTATTTTTTAGTTGTATTAGTTGGTGTATATGAATTTCATATGTATAAAAAAGGAAATGAAACCCTTGGGGCAGACACCCAAATAAAAAAATGATACCTTGAAAGCGAAGGGAGTACTCTTCATTAGTAAATTTTAAATTGGATGTACTTATTAGTTATAATAATGTTATGTAAAATGTAGTACTTGATAATAATGAACTCTAAATTAAAAAAAAAAAACTCATATTTTATAGGTGTAAGTACTTAATTTTAGTTTAATAGCATGTCTTGCAACCGGTTTGTCCTGCATTTCATATTAAATTTTATATTTTCTATTTTCTATCATCCCAAATTAAATTTCATCACCCAACAGAAGATATATTCTCATATAAAAAAAACATTGTTAAGTTTATAATTTATTTATTACTTAAAAATACTATAGTACACCTCAAAAATCAATAAAATTAGTAAAAAAAATAATTTTTCTTAAATTCCATATCTACAATAATTGTGTTATTTAATTTGGAACGGATGGAGTATAGGGGTATGTTTGGAGTAGTAATAGCTTCTCTGTCACTTTGAAAAGTAAATAGTTTTTGGGAGTGTACAGTAACCTAACCGTACAACATATTTACACCATACAAGCTCGTACATAAATCAACCATTTAACAGCCAACACTCAGTAAATCAGTAATTGAAATTCAGTTCATTAGCATGAAACAAACATAACTGACATAGCATAGTGATAGTAAAAACTAAGAATCAATACCAACCACAAACCTTTTTTGAAGACCCCAAGGGGATGTTTGTTACGGGTTTTAAAACCCCGGAATTGGAATTGAAATTCCACACCCAAATTTTAAAAATCACCCCTATATATACCTATATACATTCTCTCTCCCCAATTAATACACTTTCTCTCTTTATCTCTCCTCTCTCATCTACTTTCTTACATAAATTAATACATTCTTACACATTGATTTGACATAAAGTTAAAACATATCCTATCAAAAACCCAAAACAAACACAACATCACTATTCATGATTTTCAAACTCCCAAAAACCCCAAAACAAACATCACCCAACAGATTATGACTATACACATTTTTATCCATTATTAGAACGATTATGAGCAGTCGGATAAACTAATTTGCTAAATCTACCAACAAGATATACCTTCAATGGAATCTATAAATGCATGTATTTGATAGTTTCTTCGATCAGATCACCGATGATGAGGCGTTCAAGTTCTCTACACAGAGCATGGATCTCATCGTCCATCGATCTGGACCCTAAATCGGTCTTTAGATCTTGAGCAAGCATTTTATCAAGAGCATAATATGATTTATCATCGGCAGGGTGCATGTAAGCTTTAATGATCTCCCAGATGCAAGAAAGTAATTCCTTACCTTGAAGAGGCTTATGCACAGACCAAATCGCCTTTCCGGACCTAGACATGCTCTCGGGTTGTCCAAGTGTTGTTGGAAGTGCTTCGTTTAACAAATCAAGCAGCATCCTGTGATTCGTCCTTGATCCCTCATTTTTTTCACAGCTTTCCTGATCTTTGGTACTTTGTCTGTAAGACTCTTCTACTTGTTCAAAAACCTGGTTGCTAATAGTTTTGCTGAGTGGGTCCGATTTGGAACATGACTGATTGCAAGAGCCATTGCAGTGACCAGAAGCTACAAGCAAGTCTCTAACGTAGGCTTCAGCTGGATCGTCTCTGTCTGCTTCCAGTACATGGCCATGGGACTGCTCTTCGAAATTTGGCTCGACTAGGCCAGTGCATTCAAGTTGGTTTACCTCTCTCCGCAGATCTATGGAGACAGAAAAGAGAGAAAAATACATAAGGCCACTTCCATAAAAGGTTCAAGTCCAGAAAAGAGAGGAATTGGAAAAGTAGTGTTTGATGAATATAGATAACTAAGGAAATTGATCCATTACGATATAACATTTGATTTGCACTGCAGTTGTGAGTTGCCATGAAATACAGATTACATTCTAAGATCAATCTGTCGTATAACAGGGTTCCATGGAAACAAAAAACCAATAAAACAACTGGAACAGCATATAAGAGAAAAAGAAATGAATAGTCAGTTTTATGATAATAAATGAAACGAGAACAAGTTGGTTGTCCAATTTTAGTCTGACACTAGGATGCAAAAGTTTCAACATGAAAATAAGTTTAGTATGTCAATTTTCTAACCTAATGATCTGACTGGCCCTCCTAGTGTGTTAATGATTTTGAAAATAAAATTTTAATAACTTCTGTTAGGAAAATGTGCTGAAATCCAGAGCCTTCAATAAATAAGTCAAAAAAGAAGTGTGAGTTCACTTACCATTCAAGTTTGAGTTTATTTGGCTAAAACCATCAGGCACTTCACTGTCCTCAAGAAGGTTAACACTTGATGATGTAGGGCTCGGGAAAGCCGCTGGCTTCCAGAATTCATCACTGCATACAGATGCAGGGCTTGGTGGCACTTCAGTAGAATTCTCCTATAACAAACATAATAAGAGATGCAAGCAAAACTATCAGCAACTCATTAGCATCTGATATCCTTTCTTAAAAGAAGTAATAAATGGATATAAAATATAAGATCCTCACACGTGTTTCATAAGAACTCATTATAACTGTTGGTCCACTTGCAATATCTTTGAAGAGTGAATCTCCATCGTAATGCAATTCATCTACAGACTGAACTCTCCTACGAAACAGCCTCCCTCTTAGGGTTAAACTGTATCCAAAGCTAGATACCTTTTCCCTTATGTTGAACTTATCCTTCTTCTGCTTTTTATACTCATTGAGACATTCTCAACAACTTCATGCTTCATTCTTATCTGGGCACCAGTCAATATATGAGGATCCTCTAGAAGGAGCTTCCCAAATGATGTTCCTGGCACTGGAGCAGACAGAGATCTGACAAGGTCCCCAGGAGTTGGTTCCTTGCGGCGTATTCCATAGTCATCAATATCCTGCCTGAAAGACGTACTATGGCTTTCAATATCACTAATAAAGTTTTCACACCAGGCCATATCATTATCATTCCATACATCTCTCAATTGTCCAACTTTGCTCTTTTCGTAATCTGACACAGATGATCTTAGCCTTCGGTGGGAAACTGTTGGAACTTGCTGATGTGGTTCCCCTTTTAGAACATTCGTCAACCTCTCTGTCAATAATCTCCTTGTATCTCTGTTAACGAACTCCGGTGAACCTGCTCCATTTAATTGATTATCACTTCTACAGGACCTCGTGGACTTTGTTGACTCTGAACGAAGTAAATTCATCCCAAGGTCCCTTGAGACACTGTCTCTCACTTGCTGGGCAATTCTCTGAGCTATTTGTCTTGGTTCTGATGGCTTTTCCTGGCAAGGGGTCTCAATTCCTCCTCGAACTGTTGTAGTTATTTTAGAATGTTTACCTTGCAGTTCTGAGTTCAACCTTTCCTTCACCTCTTCAAGAAAACTTAAGATACTTTCCCTCTCCTTAAAAGTTCTAGGACTATCATTCCATGAATCTTCACCGGCACCCATCCGGTCAGGACCAGGTCTCAAAATCACTATCTTGGTAGGGGCAGCAATTATATCCAAGTTCTGAGCAGGATTTATCAATTTAAATGGCTGAAGGTCTTTTCTTGACCTTCTATTTGAATAGAGAGATTCCTTCACCCCATCTAACAAATAGACATTTTTCTTCCCATGATTATGTAAAGTAAGCATATCATCTCGATACACAGGTAGATCCTTAGGTTCCATCAGATTCTCACCATTTTTCATCCTTGTAGAATAAGCAATGGGAGAATTTGTTTCTTTGATATGTCCATCTTCCACTGTTAACTGGTTTGGACCATCGCTATCCACCACCTTAGAACATTCGTTAAATCGTGCTGCTTGCCATGCCTCAAATTCTTTCTTGAACTTCTGCAGTTCCTCTTCTTGAGGATGTACACGGGGTTTAGGCTTCCTTAACTTCATTTTGCTAGTGTAACGATCAGAATAGTCATCCAAATTGTCATCAAAGGAATCTAGGTCCCAGTGGGGTGAGGAATTTGGAATATACAGATCGTGGCCAACTGAGCCCTTTTGCAATCGTTCTTTGTCCAACAATTTACAAGCAGGGGTTTCATTTTCTTTCCTAATCATTATTGGTGGTTCTTCCAACTCAGCAGGTAACATATCAACTCCCATTAAGCGAGCCACTATGCTGGGTACATTTCTTCTGGTGTTTGATCTATTAGAAATCTCTTCACTAATTAACTTCTTCATTGGAGCTTCAACCGAATAACAGTTCTTAGATGACTCTTTGATTGTATAACTAGAACACTGAAAACCAATAACAAAAAGAAATTGTTATGCACACAAAATAGATACTTCAAATTTTCAAAACATTATTTTGATTAAATCACTCATGGAACTAAGCTTTACTAGTTAGGGACTACAATAAAGTATCAGCTAACGGACATTGCCATAAGGCAAACAAAGAGAAACTTAGGATCATAAAATCTAATAGAATGGAATGAAAACTCATACACCTACAGGCTACGGGCTAGCATGAGACCAATCAGACCACTATCCATTCAAGATTAGTCTGATCTCTTAGAAAGATCTCCCACAGATGATATCGTTGTATAGACAACTCGGTGCACCCAAGAACAACTACTGCAGGGGCAACTTTAAGCCAATAACCTGTAGATAACTAAATAATAGTTCTCAGAGGGAAAGACTGGTTCTCCAAGGGACCCAATCTCCACCAGATGATGAATCTTGATGAGGGTATGCAGAGACCCAATGATTCCCACACTCAGTTTGAGAAACATTAGAGGGCAAGTTCATTCAGTAGTCTTTCTAGCGTGCAATACTATACAATACAGAATTCAACATCCACAAGCAGCAGCAAATCATAAAATCAAATCAAGGCAATTATTATTACCAGTTTCCCAGCTCTTCCTGCATACAAACCGTAGGATGTCTCCACTGGTAGCTCAAAACTGTTTCTAGGAGTCTCTAGGCCTGAAATATGGAAAATAAGAAACATGAGTTTTACTGTTGTAGTTAATTTCAAAATAAGAAGAATATAGGAAGGTATGAACTGTCAGTTAATATTTAAAAAATCCTCCCATGCAGAATGATCGTCATATTATGAGGACAAAGTTCAAAAAACATACAACCATTCTTTTTATTCCACAATCAAATATCATAATAAGATAAAATTAATCAACCACCTGAAAATCTAATTATTCTGGAGATTTAATAGAAGATGCCACCTAGACACTCACCACCATGCTTTGTACTTGCAACAACTTTCTTAGCCATAAAGTCTCGTAAATTTCAACACGTTGGATCTATACAGTTGTAAAGAAGAAGTGCTCAAGAGATCATCTCTGTATTACTCCATTACATTATTGCTCTATCCAGTTCAATCCTGCAGAATTGAACACGGACCATACATTGATACAACAATGAAGCACATCAAAACGCATAGAGTGTTCAAAATAACCAAACAATACTATTTCCAACACAGTGCACAAGAGGTGTTTGGTCTTAAGGAGGAATGTAGAAACCAGCCATAACCTAAGTGATCAAACTTTTCACATTTAATTATACCAAATTTGTTTGTAATTCTACGTATGTTGATGCTAAGAAATTCAAGTGCAAAATCAGGGACTGAATAAATGTATATTTCAGAATATTACACACATTAGCAATAAATAAGTAAAAACTTCATCATTCGCGCATGATTCAGATTTCTCTGGAGAAATGGATGAATCTCCGAAAACATCATCACTGATGAAACAAATCAAAATCAGTCACAAATAATGACTGAAACAAGCGAAAAACTCCAAAAATTAACCAAAAAGTTAAAACAGCTGTGATCCAAACTAAATATCCACAAAAAAACAAGTATGAATCAACACTGAAACTAACATTTCACAATCATAAAAACTAACCGAATGCGATGGAGAATGCATCGTGAGGTCACATGGTTCGCCACCATCACAATAGCGAAGCCTCACCCACCACCAGCAGATACTAGAAAAAGGAATTTGGGTGGAATTAGAGGAAAAAGAGGCAGAGTGGAGTAGGATTAGGGAGGTAGAAATTGAGTGGAGTGGAAAGTAGTGGTGGTAGAAGTGAGTGAAGGAATGAAGTACAGATAATAATGAAGGAAGAAAAGTATGGCTTTTGGCATGACACTCCATTGCTGGAAATCACACTACCAGCAATCCCAAAACCACCTCTCTAAACCTTTTTCGCTCTCCCCCCTTTCCTCTCTCTCTCTCACCGTTTTGGACTTTCTATTTGACTGTACGGTTAATACTTGCAAATAGAAAATCTTTAAAAAAAAAAATTAAATAAAAAAAGTCTCGTATTACCGTTCAACTCTTTAATATTTGAAATGGGTGATGCTAAATGTATTTAGTATGGACATTTACGCTATAAAAATGTAAGTTTAGTAATTTACTCTTTTATTTAAAAAAATTCTAAATCCTAAAATATAAACTCTAACATTTAAAATTATAAACTCTAAATCATTATATATTTACTTAAATGAAGTAAGACATCATTTATGAAATTCTAGATGCTCAGAATATGAACAAAAATCTTTACCCTTTGAATAATTAAGGATTTATTATTATGGGAAATCAATTTTTTTATACCATATAATTATACTTAAATACAATGAATAAAATGGAATATTATTGATTAGGGTCACATACTATTGAATACATGAAATAATGCATAATTGTTGTAAACTACATGACTCAAAATACTATTACTCATAACTACACAATTATAATTGTGATACCATAAATACCCCTATGTATTTGTACAATTTGTTTGCACAATTTGGTTTTGCACAATTTAGTTTTGCACAATTTGGTTTTGCACAATTTTATTTTTGTACATTTTGTTTGCACATTTTAAATTCCGGTAGCAGGCGGTGGCGGTCAGCGGCTATCAACGGTTGTCCGGCCGGCGGTCAACGCCGGTCCGGTCGCCGGTCAACACCGGTCAACGGCGGTCAACGCGGGTGGGTGGGTGAGGGGTAGGGTTGGTGGTTTAAAAGTGTATTATAAGGTTATATTTGATATTTTACTTTAATATTTTGTATGTGAGAGTAATTATTTGAATTCCTTGTATTTCATAGTAATTTAGGTTAAAAGTGTGTATCTATTAGTGATTTTCCCTATTAATTATACAAATTAATAATAAAGAAATAAATTAACCTTATGCTTTTTTTCAAACACACAGATCAATTGAGTTTACGGTGTAAATTATGTGGTCCTCCTTAAATTTTATTACTCATACTTTATGTTTAATCACATGGTTTATAAGAGTTTAGATGACCACGAGGTTTATGTTATAAATTCAATTTATAAAAAATTAATTTTATTTTATTTTTTTCATATTGCATTGTAACATATAGTTTTGTAACAATAGTTATGGAGTATACCATTTGGTCATCTTTACATCCTTTTATATTCTATGTTTAGATAGGGTGTTTAAATTTAGGGGTACGTGTTTTACAAGGGTTTACATGGACCATATATAGAGTTTATTTATGGTATAAATTCAATTTATAAGAGCCTAAATCTTTTTATTTTATTTTTTATTCATATTGCATTGTAACATATAATACTCTCTCCGTCCATTTTAAATTTTACGTTTACGTTTGCTTTTGCACAGAAATTAAGGTAGTACAATATTTTATTGAGTGATGTAAGAGAAATAATGTAAAGTGGGTAGGTGTATTAGGGTTGGATGTTGTCCCAAAGTGATATATTAATTGTTTTATGTAGGACTCATATACCAAAAAGGAAAATATAAAAATTGAAATGAAATACTCAAAATAAAAAGAGTGAGGCTTGCGTGCGCCCGGGTGCACGGGAGCACATTCCGTGCGCCTTTAGAAATTTAGTATTATGGGTAATGGTACATTGCTTTGGTCTAAAAGGTATACACTTTAATTAATAAAAGATACACCATTTTGTTCTAAAGGGTATACACTTTTCATTAATTTTTTTTTCTTTAGAAAATAAAGAGTACACATTTTTATACTAAATGGTATATAATTTAACACAAAATTCTAAAGGCGCACGGAGTGTTGTTCATGCGCCCAGATACACACAATAATTTTCTTTAGAAAATAAAGGGTACACATCTGTATACTAAAGGGTATACAATTTAACACAAAATTCTAAATGCGTACGGGATATGGTCCGTGTGCCGAGTGCACCGGAGTTTTTGCCAAATATATGAATATTGAAATAGGATAGAGGGAGCATTAGTTTTGTAACCATAGTTAAAAGTGGTGTTTTTTTTTTCTTCTTGTAATTAAATTAAATCTTAAACTAAAATTATTTTAGTGGGGTAAAAATATCCAAGAGTTAAATATTATGAGAGAGGAGTGAGAAAGCATGTGAGAAAGAGTTGGGAAATGAGTTGGAATGATTGCCAAATTAGAATAGAATGTGAGGTGAGGCGGTTGTGAATTCTGAAATCCTTTTAAGAAATTAAACCCCACATGCCCCCATCATTAACACCAATATCAAATTTATCCACTCACAGTTATCAATTTTTAAATACTCTTTTTAATCATTTTAATACCGCATTTAATGATTTTTCAATAATTCTAAACTAACTCGATTTTTTTTTTTTTGTAAAATGCTATAAAATATTCTCTTAATATTTTAACTTACAAAGTACTCCCTCAAAAATTAAATAATGGACCTATAATTTATGGGTGATTTTAGTGTATACCTATGCACGGTAGACCCTAAGATTTAAAACTTAAAATAAAAATAGTGTGTAGTTTTCTTAATTCAATTAGTGGTGAAAATTAGGTTATAATTTAATCTAATAATTAAAACCGTTCAATGCACTAGTATCCTGCAAGTATTCGTGAAATATATTATCCTTAAATGTATTGAATTTTTATCTTGGGTTTTAAAGTCTAACCTACGATTTGACGCAGCACAAAATTATCCACTTCAAGAGCTTCTATACAAGAAGTGTGGATTGTGAGCAAATAGTGCAGAAATGAAATCATCCCCTGATAATTCTTCGGAAGTCTTCCACAACATAGGAATAAACTATTGTCATTCTGTTGTCTCCCGTCCATTTTGATTGGGGGATCAGTGGAACCTTTTATTCTCCTTCCCATCACTGTTGTAAACTCTTCGGAATGACCCAAAAGGAGGTAACCACTCCGTCTACCCCTACGCAATTAACGTGACTTGGGGCAAAGATATACTCCTGCTGTAGACTTCAACAACCTCGGCTGGGATCTATTCTACGAATCAACCCTCTTCCAGTTCTTTGGTTGAATGTGTACCTTGTTACATATTACCTTTCGATATCCCTTCCGATATTCATTTCCTATAAGTAATAAGTAATATTAGTGGCAAAAAAGATTAAGAATTACTAATGCATTTATCGGCGCATGAAAGATACTAAGAATCGAAGTTGCCCTGTCTAGGTTGGAGCAGACGTCGTATCAGATGGAGGAAGCTTTGAACGAATGGAAGTACGCCATCCTCAAACTTCAGATGATAAAGATGACTTTGCTGCTTCGACCAACGACTATGTTAAAAAAATCGAAATCGAATGTATTTTAGATCAAGGTCAAGAGATGAAGTATTTAACCCAAAATTTTAGTTGGTTGGGTTGGCAGATGTAATTAAGGATGGTGTATCTGCAGAAAGAAATTGAAAATTGTTGTATGCTAGCTTTTGCCTCTTGCAGTGCAGATTGCAGCATACTGATGATATTTACCTGGACATTCCATCAGAAATCAAAAGGAACATAGTGGTATACTAGCCCAACTCAAATAATCTTTAAAGCTTTGAGAATTGAAAATAAAAAATATTTCCTCTAATGAAATTTGTTTATCAATGAAAGATATGAGTGAGTAGGAGGAAGACATACTCATCCGTTTCTGTTTCATATAAAATAAAAAGGAAATATTAGACAATGAAAAGTTGAGAGGCCGGGGAGAGGGAGAAGTTAATGCATATCAAACGTACGTTAAAAGATATATCTTGAAAATTTGTAAATAAAACACAATGTTGAAAGTATAGAGATTAATGAGAAAGATAGAATGCATATTTATACAAGGAGATACTATTAGTCTGTTATTTCACTCACTTCTCTTTCTTATTATTTATTTACGCCGTTTTCAAAGTAATTTTCAATTAAAACAAAAGGTTGGGTATATTTAATTTTATAACAGTTGGGCCCAAGTGACATTTTATTCGATATTGGGCCAATTGAATAATCCACACTTGGCCAAACTTTAATTCTTGAGGCCCAGTACGCGATCCAAATTCAAATACGCGCATGTGCAGTGCACGTGAGATTTTAAGCAGGAGGAAGACAAGAGACATTAATCACCTTGCTAAATAGCTGGCTAGCCTGAAAATGGTAAAACAGTAAATAATAAGAAAGAGTGAATTAAATGACTAATATTTCCTTCCATAAATATGAAAACTATCTTCCTCATTAATGTTTCTGATACTTTCAAGTTTCAACATTGTGTTTTATTACGATTTTCAAGATTTCTTTAAACATAATTAAAGCACGTTTTATCTCCATAATTAA
The DNA here is from genome assembly GCA_023678885.1 of Pogostemon cablin. Classification (NCBI taxonomy): domain Eukaryota; kingdom Viridiplantae; phylum Streptophyta; class Magnoliopsida; order Lamiales; family Lamiaceae; genus Pogostemon; species Pogostemon cablin. The sequence continues at coordinate 6,055,878 of CM042991.1, read as the reverse complement.
AGCACATGGGGAGGGTGGGTGGGTAGGAAAGGAATACTATTTGTATGCAATTTATATTCTGCAGTGCTACGTGTTTCTATTTTTTGAACCCCCATTCCCCCCCCCCACATTCTGCAGTGCAGCTAGACTGCAGAGGCAAGCTGTTATGTACAAAATCATGGAAAACTTTATACTATCTTTTTTGCTGGACAAAATATTCTCACCCTCTCCGGTCTCCACCCAAACCTTATCAACAACCCCAGCACTGAGGTCGGAACTCCGACTATCCCTCGCCGGAAACCGCTGCGTAACCCACACTAGACATGCACGGCGGTTCCGGTTCGGAACCGCCGGTTCTGGTTCCAAAAAATATGGAACCGAGGGTAGAACGGTTTCAGTTTCGGTTTGGAACCGCCGGTTCCGGTTCGAACCGCAGGTTCCAGTTTTTTATTTTTAAATTTTTTTTTTCAACCTAAAAATGTAAAAAAAAAGTATATATATAGAAAAACCGCCTGTTCCAACCGGGAACCGCCCGTTTTAACCGAAACTATCGGTTCCGGTTTCACAAAATAAAGAATCGGAACCGAACCGATACATAGCTAGTTTCGGTTCGATTTTTGCCTGTTCCGGAACCGCCAGTTTCCAATTCCGAACCAGCGGTTCTGGTTAAAATATGCATGTCTAACCCACACCCCCCCAATCTGGGGTGAAATAGAAGCGCCGTTGATTCGCATCGCCAGAAATAGAAGACCAATCGCCGCCCAGATCTACCGCAAGAGAAACGCCGCTGCCGCCTTGATACACCTCAAATGATATTGAAAGCAGAAGATTGAAATTGATATATAGAAATTGAGGAATTATAATAAAAAGAAAGAAATGAAAGATAAGCACTACTTCGAGCGAGTACAACTCCTAGCTCATAAGAGACTATCTCCACAATATTCATCTATGCCCACCCTAATTCCTAAAGCTAGTAATATATAGCAGCTGTTTTCCCTCTCTATGCTCTCCCTTTCCCACTACTCTGAGCATAACAGAAAAGGTTGGTAGCCAACTGGCAACTTCAAGCTGTCCACCCTTTGCGTGTATGGTTTGGCATAAGTGACGGTAGGCTTGGAATTCTCCTCAAACCTTCCTTTTATTGTTCCAAGTATAATATCCTTGAGTTGATCTACTTGGAGCATTCCATCAGCTGAAAGTGGCAATGTTCCTTGAGTTTGCTCTTTTTCAATAGTCTGACGCCTTGTGTCCTCTTCCACTTCACTATCGTCCATGACTCCTTTTCCATTTGCATGGCTAGTCTCCGCGATGTCTCTTTTCATCAATTGGGAGATCTTCGAATCTTGAGCTTCTATGTGTTTCGTAAGCCCTTCGATAGCTTTCATCATGTTTGCTAATTGTTCCTCAACAGTCGTGGCGCCTGCCATCATTACTGGAGCTGCAACTGAGTCAGATGAAGAGCCTGAAGATACGGAATCTTCATCACTATCCTCCTTCATAGGTAGTTGTTTTCTCGAAGCCTCCTCAACCGAAGGGTTGGATCCAGATGAGGCTTCCGACCGAGCTTTTTCTGACATGCTCCTCGTAACAACAGCAACATATTCATTTAATGACTCTGAGAGCTTAGAAGCAGCAGTCCTTCCTATAGCAATCTTGACAGGAGTCATTTTGTACTTTCGAGCTTATAGAGAGAAGAGATGAGAGGTAGAGATGGTCCCACCGGGCGTGCCAAAATTTGTAACAACAAATTTTGTATTTATGATGAAATAAATACAAAAGGGAATTACAATAATAATCCAGACGGATTGAACTTGAAAATTTAGGAACAATCTCTATCTATCCTCTGATTCTTCTCTCGAATCAATTTGGACTTTGACTTGACTTGTTGACTTGACCGCGTTGACCGCGTTGACTGTATATGTTAAGTCGGATCTTCAGTTGAAGCTTGTCCGGAATTGAGTTTGGGGCTTTATAACGTTTATCCAGAGGCGTCGAGCCTTTGTTTGGATTAAACGTGCTTTATTTGAAAAACACTCGATCTGGGGGGCTCCGCACCTTAATTTCGGGTCGTGTGCTGTTCTTGGCGCGAAGAACACCGAAGAACTTAGTATATGAAGAACGCTTGATTTGGGGGGCTCCGCACCTTAATCCCGAATCTTTTGCCGTTCTTGACTTGAAAATGCTTGAAGATCTCAAGGGAGCACTGCTCGTGTTCTTGATCTCTTCAGAGCGTTTATGTCTTTCAAGTATTTGAGTGTGTGTGTTTAGAATGAATGATGGAGGGCTCCTTATATAGGTGAAGGATGAGGATACTCCATAAATATCTCGCAATCTGATTGGTCTATGACAGATTTGACCTGATATTGCGGGCTTGGGCCGTTCCAAATATATCACAGCTTGATTGGTCATTGCTTAATTTGATCTGATTCTGGAACCTTCCATGCTTTACTTAACTTGGGGTCAAGTTTTACTTAATTTAAACCCTACTTAATTTGTTGGGTTTTAAATTAATTATCAATTATTTATTAATCTATTTTAGGAATAAATTTATTAAATCTCCAAAATAAAATATAATAAATTAAAATTGATATTTAATCAATAAAATCCACGTGTCGCCATTTGATTGGACCGTGAATTTTAGTTGCTTACAGGAAAAAATTACAATTATAATAAATTAAATATTAGAGAAGGATTGAAAGTAAGTATAGTATGGGATGGGATGGGATGGCATGATGTTATATGAAGTTTTCATCGCCTTCTTCCTTTGAGAGCTATTATTTTACTTTCATAGTATACTAAGTATGGTGCTCGCGCGCAACGCGGGTATAATTATATCGATTTGGGATAATTGAAAGAATAACTTATTGTTTGACTAAGAAAAAAAATGTTTAAATTATATGAATTCAATCAAAGTAAAAAACATGCACTCTCTATTTATTTCACATAAAATATTTTTATGACTAAAGTTGAAGTGATCGTTCTCATCAGCATCATCAAATAATATCAAAATAAGTATACTGATTCATATGTCAAATACCTTGGATACCATACATATTTAAAACTTTAAAAAACAATTAATCCTTTTGATAATTTTAAAGTTATTCAACCGTGTACTTTCATCCTTTAGTAAACCCCATAATAAGAGTAGTAGAAGTGAAAGAACATTCATATTTAATTAGTTTTAACCAATCGTGAAGAGTCATTTTCAAATCGATAAATGTATTCGTAATCTTATTAAACATAAAATATGTAAAAGACAATTATATTGTATATATATTTTAGGAAATCATATTTTATTTAAATTATGATATCATAGCAAAACAAGACAATTATATTGTATATATATTTTAGGAAATCATATTTTATTTAAATTATGATATCATAACAAAACTTAGGACGTAGAGTACACTATTCAATTGATCAAGATAGTTATCATCTACAATTAAAGTAAACTTATTTTCGCAGCAACCATGACATAACCTAAAATCCAAAATAAAATAAAATAAAATAACACACTTTCAAAATTATTGGAGTGAAAAATATAAATATAAAATTCTAGGTCTATCTATCTTTGAAAAAATATAAAAATAAAAATTGTTTCATATATACTAAATTAAAAATTAAAAAATGATACTCACTTTGTTACGGAATAACAAGAAAATGTCTTCTTTAAATATGTAGCTATAATTTTTAGTAACATAATATTTATAGTTTACATTAGTCATTTTAAAATAGTACAAATATTATTTAACTCCATCTACACCATCAATTTTTAAGTCCTAGTGATCTAATTTATTAACAATAAATTGTACTTATTGAATTTTATATGTAATTAAATAATTGTTAATGGATGAAATTAAGTTTTGGAACTTATTATTAAATTTTGTACGTAATTAAATAATTGTATTCATTTTTAATGTTATTAAAACATATAAATACCAAGAATAAAAAATTTATAAACACCCAAACCAATAATAATTTGGCATCTCACAAAATTTTAAAAATAATAAATAATTATTTAACCTTATGATTGATAACACGTCACACTTTTACAAAAATAATAAATAAATCATTCACCTTATCATAACACGTTACATTTTTACAAAAAAAAAATCATAAATGTACTATATACCTTATCATGACCCATCACATATTTCAAAATCTAATTTAGGTAAGTTATTTTATTTTAAGGAGATATAAGGAGATTTATAGATTCTAATCGTTCTAAATTTTGGCAGTTGTGAAACGATTGTGCATTAGGACTTGGGAGTAATTTTTTTTTAAAAAAAACAAAGGGTTGGGTATATATTTAATTTTATAATAGTTTGGGGCCAGGCGACATTTTATATGATGTTGGGCCGATGGAATAGTCCACACATGGGCAAATTATAATTCGTGAGGTGGAGTTGGCGATCCAGATTCAACACTGTGTTTTACTCCTACAATTTTCAAGATTTCTTAAACATAAAGCTCTCACTTTTTCAAATTCATTCCTGAGGTACGAGTTTTCAGTCTTTTGAACCCCCCACCCCACCCCACCCGTACATTCTGCAGTGCAGCTGCAGAGGCAAGCTGTAATGTACAAAATCATGGAAATTTTTATACAATCTTTTTTGTTGGACAAAAATATTTTCACCCTCTCCAATCTCCACCCCAAACCTTATCAACCACCCCAGCGCCGAGGTCGGAACTCCGCCTATCCCTCGCCGGAAACCGCTGCTTACACCCCAATCCACGGCGCCGATTCGCATCGCCGCTCAGATCTGGGCTGAAATAGAAGCGCCGCGCGTCGCCGGAAATAGAAGACCAATCGCCGCCCAGATCTACCGCAAGAGAAACGCCGCTGCCGCCCGGTCGCCGCCACCGTCAGAAGACCAGTCGACTCCACCACACCCTGCAATTCCTCCGTGAGTATTCTTTTCTTATATGTGCTTTTATTTTATTTTGTTTTTGCTGTTTATTGTTGTACCGATTAACATGAAGACCTCCACCACAGCCGCCCCTTGTGTAGTGGGTTGCTCGGCCGCCGGTGTTTGGTGGTTGTAGAAGAGGGTGGTCTTAATCACCTGCCTCCCCCTCTTCTCGCCATTCTTTTTAAATCACCGATTAACATTTCTCTGTCCCCCTCTTTTCACCATTCTTTTTAAATCACCAATTAACATTTCTCTGTTTCTAACAGAAACAGAAATTCATTAGTTTGAATGATTTTTCCTAAATTTATTTTGATTAAATTGATAGAATACTTTTGAAAATATTTAATTTCCCCAACCCTTGTAATTATTTAATTGATTTTACCCGATCTTTTTTGTAGTGTAATTTAGGATAAGGATTATTATTATTATTACAATTATATTTTTACTTAATAGATAGAAATGAATAGTGTTAAAGTAATATATTAGTAAATTGCAATAATTAATTGGAATAAATGTATAAATTTAGATTCCTTATCTTTTTTTTTTTTTTAAATTGACACAATACTAGTTGTCCCAAAAAAAAAAAAACTGGATAATAATAATAATTAATTGGTATAAATTGTATAATTTAAAGAGTTAATTTAATAATTTTGAAACTTCTATCATTTGAATTGAGTCATTTTACTAAATGTATTATGGAGTATGTATTAATAATTGTCAAAAAAATAATTATTTAAATTGATTGATAGAATAATGTTATTAATTTTAATGAATGAACCATTCTATTAAAATTAATTTATGCGATTTCTAAGATTATTAACTACTCAATTGATATTAGTTAATCAATATCGATCAAAATGAACCGAACGAGTTAATAAATCAATGTGTTCATTATGTGTATTTATTATACACTATTTATTTATAGAGGACATTTTTATTGTAATAATTATAATTATTAAGATCATAATTAGTATTATTATCATTATTTTTATTAGTATTATATTCTGTTGATGTTTTTAATCAAAATTGCTAGTAGTTTAACTTCGAGATACAATTAAAGTGGACCCACTAGATGTTTTTAGGAGCATTTTAGTCGATTCATTACAGACATGGGCATATGTGTAGCATTTTATTCAGGTGGTCATTTTGACGAATCAAAAAAAGGGAGGGGTAATTTTGTCTATATCTGGTTAGAAATGATATTCATTTATTTATTTTGGTTGAAATTGATTCAAAAGATATTTGGTAGTTAGTAATGATATTGAAGTATGAATTTTGTATATATTTTCAATTCAACCCCGTCTCTTTCTAGATTGTAATACTAAATCTCCATGGATACTTCATCTCACGCTGAGTTTCTTCAAGCTTTTTTACACACACAGTGTTAGTCTTTAGTTATTCGTAATTTTTTTACAACTAATATTATTTAGGGTCCGATTTTTTAATGGCCACTATTGACAAAGTACAATTTAAAATAGCCACATCTCTTAAAATCAAATTTTACTAGCCACTTTTAAGTGGACTCCCCAAATTACCCCCATAACTGTCAGGTAAAGGACGAAAATAAGTGGAAATGACAAAAAGTGGCCACTATTGGTTAAGTGTAATTTTAAGTGGTCACATATGTTATACACAATTTTTTCTAGCCACATTTAAAAGAATGGGCCAAAATGCCCTTGAGGGGGGACCCACTTTTCACAATATCATATATTCCCATTTCTCTCCGCATTTCCATTATTGGAGGTCGGCGACCTCACTCTACCTCGTTAGCCAGCAGGTAATTACTCGCTTTCTCTCTCTTTAATTTTGTTCGGCGTGGTGGTCTGGGATAATATTATTCTTTTACTTTCATTATTCAGAATTTATCATTTATCTTAAGACGATAATTTATAGCATTTTCATCTTAATATTTCTTTTTGTCGAAAACTCATTTAAGATTATCTACTTAAATCCAAGTCTCAGATCGATGAATCGTGAATTCAAATACACATTAAATCAACTCTTATAAATTTAATTTAGTTTGAAAATAAATATCTCACACTCATACGTCTTAATATATAAGAGTGGGGTAACATGCCAAAATATATTATTAATCTTATGACACACGTGTCAATAATTAATTAATTAATTTTTAATCATATATGCATTTGGTCCCATTTGATAAAATATGAAAGTGATCATGATAAATGTTTATTGACTGTACGTAGTATATGCGCTAGATAGTGGATAGAGTTAAGTAGGTTGCAATGTTTTTTTTAGTGATATTATATGATCACTGATGGATTTCTTTCTTATTTTACATGCATTGTGTATTACCTGCTAGGCTTAATTAATGTTCAAATTTTTTATTTCTTTCTTATTTTACATACATTGTGTATTACCTGCTAGCCTTAATTAAATTGTGATTTGCTTGTCATACAGTTTATTAAATTTCTTATATTACTAATTATATGCTCTTGTAATATATGACGAATTGGAAGATGGCGATATCTATTTGTCCAAGGAAATACCAAATGCTAAAGAAGGAACAAATATTTAAATTTAATGTTGGAGTGGGAATGCATGAGTTTGGAATTTACTTTTTTATATTCGATCTTTTAAGTTAATGTTTGATTGTTATGTATTTGGATGAATTGTATGAATCATACTTTGAATTTAAGTTTGAATTGTGTTTTGTGTTTTTTTTTATTCTAATTTTATTTTCTTTTTTAGTGGCCCGTTAGTAGCCCGTTTAGCCCGCAAACCGTCAGGGTTAGGTTTAGGTCCGCACTATTAGCAAACCGTTTAAAGTGAACCGCATAAACCGTGGCCCGTTTAGCCCGTGGCCCTATAGGGCTAGACCTGTAGGTTTAGGGTTGGCCGTTTAACACCTCTCAATTAAGAATTGCAAAAACTCTTATCCCAGACACAATAGCCTCAGAATTTACAATTTCTCGTCAGCAGTAGAACCAAATTCAAACTTGTTATAGGCCAATGTTGTTTTAAATTTAAAATTACCTTTTCAAATCTAGCTAACTCTGTTAAAATGTTCAATCAATATTTTTTGTCCCATTTTCCCAATACCTAAACCTAGGCTAACTATTTAAGCCTCATGTATCATGCAATATCCACCCCCAACTCTATGGAATTAATTTACACACATTCATACTCCCTATGACAATAATTCCTCAAACAAATTAATTAGGACATGATAGCTCAGTAATTAAGTTTATTTTAATAAACTCATATCCACTTATATCATGAAATCTAAATAAAGTCTGTCATTTCATTATAGATAAGTTTAACATCATCCGTTGAAATTACTTTTCATAGTAAATTCATGTAATCTACTTGTCACACCAAGTATAAAGGAAATCTGATTTTCATACACGTACCAGCAACATAAAATCTAATTAATAAACACCAAATCTAATTAATCCATAAAAACCAATAGAAAATAAATAGTCACCAAGTATATGTTAGAACATCATTAATAACTTTTGTCAATTTGGATTCCTCTTCTGATTCAAGGAAGTTCTGAAAAAGGTAGACAATCAAGAAAAAATCAGGCAGTTAGGTTAGGGTTCCAATAATCATAACTACACCATACAATAATACTACACCCAGATGAAAGACCAAATGTTAATTTAAAAAATAACTTGGACAACACACTCACCATGAACTTCTTTCAACACACCGTTGATGTTCAGGAGACGTTGAAAATCCAATAACTGCTCTAAGAACATGAAACTGATAAATGATTCAACTTGAACATCAGAAATCTGAATAGAAAATAAATTTGTTAGTCTCTAACAAAATGTCATTATTGACATAAATAAAGATTGTTAAACAAATTACTACAAACCTCGTAAAAATAATGGTGTATGCATCTCATCAGATCCCAGTTGTGTAGTTGATATCTCACAGGGTTAATTGCGTTCCTGGAATCTGCACCGCAATTATGAACCTCTTTGGGAAGGTAGGGGTCTTTGAGTTTGTCGAGCCAATTCCCAACAACAATTCTATCAATTGAGATATTGTAATTCGTATAGGCCGGTTCATACAAGGAATTTCGTATATCATGACAAGCCTTGAAGAAATTCATCTTCTCCCGTGGTAGCATAAGGCTCAAGTGATTTATCAAGTGATTTTCACATTCAAAACTAAAATAACAAATAACAAAACAAAACAATAGGTTAGGTATAGTATAGAGGAAAAAAAAATAAAAGAAGAAAAGCTCAGAAACTTACTTTGCATTCTCCAACATTTCCAGAAGATGGGATAAGTCGCTCGGCAAGCGCACGTCCGATTCTGGTACCAAGTATTCGTGAAATATGCCAGTCATCAGAACAGTCCTCAACATTTTGGAGAGAATTATCATCTCGAGGAATAAATGTTAAGCTACGATATTTGATATTATCGTCATGACCAATAACAAAATTATCCAACTCCAGGGATTGTATCGAGGACCTGTGGATTAAGTGCAGATAATGGAGGAAAGAAACCATTCCCTAATGATTCTTCTGAAGTCATCCACAACATAAGGATAATTTGTTGTTTCGTTGTTCTCTCCCGTCCATGGTTACCGTTCGAATTGGGGGATAATGAGAATCCTTTGTTCTTTCTTCCATCGTTTTGGTGAAGTTCTCAAAATGATCTAACTGGAGATAATTCTGTCCCAGAACGTCAACCCCTACGCAATTGACGTAGTTGATGGATAAGGCTATCCTCCTAGAATAGTCTTCAATCTCGGTCCGCGAGCGATACGCCCTAATATTTATATTTGGATCCATCAACCCACTTCTACTCCTATCGTTGAATCTGTACGCTGTTGCATGCATATTCCCTTTCTCTGTTATACATTTCCTATAAATAATAAATAATATAGTGGAAATGGCAAAAAGTGGCCACTATTGGTTAAGTGTAATTTTAAGTGGCCACATATGTTATACACAATTTTTTCTAGCCACTTTTAAAGGAATGAGCCAAAATGCCCTTGAGGGGGACCCACTTTTCACAATGTCTACATAATGAGATTCCACACTTTTTGACTAAAAGTACCAAACGTACAGTAAAGGAATCGAATTCCTCTTTATTTCTGAATAAAATGTGGAAGTACAACTACCACTACCTAGTACTCCTATGTAGGCATGTCATATTCATACAAAAGAAATGAGGTAATATATAGTGAAAATGGGGGTGGTCGTCCAACATTTATAAAACAATTTTGTACTAATTATTTTAGAGGTTGAGCATTTGGGAGACCATTCGGGAGCAAATTTCTAGTATTTTTAGAGAGGTGTGAGATTTTGGGGAGCAGCTGTACAAGGTATGTTTAAACTTGTTTTAACAGTTATGAATGCCTTAATTTTATAGTTATGAATGCCCAAATTTTATAATTTTGACATGCCTCATGAGTGTATTCTAATTATTCAACGTTTTTATAATAGAATAGAAAAAATTGTATGTCGAGTATAATAATTTTTAACATCCAAAAGTTTTTCTCTCTTAAATCTTCACCAGTCATGTTAGATCGTATTTTTAAGTAATCTTCTCAAAAATTTGTTAAACACTGGTGAGTAGGCCGAACAGGGTGAAGAGCAGTAGGCCGAATAGAACAACTAGGTGGGCCGAATAGAACAACCGCTGGCCGAATAGCCCAAAAATTCTCTTAATTCAGAAACTTAGTAGGCCGAATAGAACAACATTTGTAGGCCAAATAGACAAACTCAGTGGGCCGAATAGAACAACTAGGTGGGCCGAATAGAACAACCGCTGGCCGAATAGCCCAAAAATTCTCTTAATTTCAGAAACTTAGTAGGCCGAATAGAACAACATTTGTAGGTCGAATAGACAAACTCTGTGGGCCGAATAGAAATACGTAGGCCGAATAGAAGAAATAAATTTCCACGAATTTTTCAAATTTAAGCTGAGCAACGGAGTACCATCCTATGCCAGCGTCTCCATGACGAATTAGTGGAACTTTCTCTTGCAGCCCAAAAGCTTAATATTTCCATGGTCCAGTGTTGTCTGTTCCCCACTACACTCAGTGGGACACACCTGAAGGAGTCCTGTCACAGCGTGTAAAACCCCCTCTGCTACGCAGACAGGCCGGTCGACCACGAATGTCTCGCATAAGGTCTGGGATCGAGTCGTCCAGGAGACGTCACAGAGAACATGTGTGCTCCAGATGTCGACAGCCAGGTCACAATCGACTAAATTAAGAGAATTTTTGGGCTATTCGGCCAGCGGTTGTTCTATTCGGCCTATTGCTCTTCATCCTGTTCGGCCTACTCACCAGTGTTTAACAAATTTTTGAGAAGATTACTTAAAAATACGATCTAACATGACTGGTGAAGATTTAAGAGAGAAAAACTTTTGGATGTTAAAAATTATTATACTCGGCATACAATTTTTTCTATTCTATTATAAAAACGTTGAATAATTAGAATACACTCATGAGGCATGTCAAAATTATAAAATTTGGGCATTCATAACTATAAAATTAAGGCATTCATAACTGTTAAAACAAGTTTAAACATACCTTGTACAGCTGCTCCCCAAAATCTCACACCTCTCTAAAAATACTAGAAATTTGCTCCCGAATGGTCTCCCAAATGCTCAACCTCTAAAATAATTAGTACAAAATTATTTTATAAATGTTGGACGACCACCCCCATTTCCACTATATATTACCTCATTTCTTTTGTATGAATATGAGGGATCACATGCCTACATAGGAGTACTAGGTAGTGGTAGTTGTACTTCCACACTTTATTCAAAAATAAAGAGGAATTCGATTCCTTTACTGTACGTTTGGTACTTTTAGTCAAAAAGTGTGGAATCTCATTATGTAGACATTGTGAAAAGTGGGTCCCCCTCAAGGGTATTTTGGCCCATTCCTTTAAAAGTGGCTAGAAAAAATTGTGTATAACATATGTGGCCACTTAAAATTACACTTAACCAATAGTGGCCACTTTTTGTCATTTCCACTATATTATTTATTACTTATAGGAAATGTATAACAGAGAAAGGGAATATGCATGCAACAGCGTACAGATTCAACGATAGAAGTAGAAGTGGGTTGATGGATCCAAATATTAGGGCGTATCGCTCGCGGATCGAGATTGAAGACTATTCTAGGAGGATAGCCTTATCCATCAACTACGTCAATTGCGTAGGGGTTGACGTTCTGGGACAGAATTATCTCCAGTTAGATCATTTTGAGAACTTCACCAAAACGATGGAAGAAAGAACAAAGGATTCTCATTATCCCCAATTCGAACTGTAACATGGACGGGAGAGAACAACGAAACAACAAACTATCCTTATGTTGTGGATGACTTCAGAAGAATCATTAGGGGAATGGTTTATTTCCTCTATTATCTTCACTTAATCCACAGGTCCTCGATACAATCTCTGGAGTTGGATAATTTTGTTATTGGTCATGACGACGAGATGATAATTCTCTCCAAAATATTGAGGACTGTTCTGATGACTGGCATATTTCACGAATACTTGGTACCGGAATCGGACGTGCGCTTGCCGAGCGACTTATCCCACCTTCTGGAAATGTTGGAGAATGCAAAGTAAGTTTCTGAGCTTTTCTTCTTTTATTCTGTTTTTTTTTCCTCTATACTATACCTAACCTATTGTTTTGTTTTGTTATTTTAGTTTTGAATGTGAAAATCACTTGAGCCTTATGCTACCACGGGAGAAGATGAATTTCTTCAAGGCTTGTCATGATATACGAAATTCCTTGTATGAACCGGCCTATACGAATTACAATATCTCAATTGATAGAATTGTTGTTGGGAATTGGCTCGACAAACTCAAAGACCCCTACCTTCCCAAAGAGGTTCATAATTGTGGTGCAGATTCCAGGAACGCAATTAACCCTGTGAGATATCAACTACACAACTGGGATCTGATGAGATGCATACACCATTATTTTTACGAGGTTTGTAGTAATTTGTTTAACAATCTTTATTTATGTCAATAATGACATTTTGTTAGAGACTAACAAATTTCTTTTCTATTCAGATTTCTGATGTTCAAGTTGAATCATTTATCAGTTTCATGTTCTTAGAGCAGTTATTGGATTTTCAACGTCTCCTGAACATCAACGGTGTGTTGAAAGAAGTTCATGGTGAGCGTGTTGTCCAAGTTATTTTTTAAATTAACATTTGGTCTTTCATCTTTTTTACTGTTTAATATGTGTAATGGGTGTAGTATTATTGTATGGTGTAGTTATGATTATTGGAACCCTAACCTAACTGCCTGATTTTTTCTTGATTGTCTACCTTTTGCAGAACTTCCTTGAATCAGACTAAAGAGGAATCCAAATTGACAAGAGTTATTAATGATGTTCTAACATATACTTGTTTTGATTTTGAGTGACTATTTATTTTTTATTGGTTTTTATGGATTAATTAGATTTGGTATTTATTAATTAGATTTTATGTTGCTGGTACGTGTATGAAAATCAGATTTCCTTTATACTTGCATGATACATGAGGCTTAAATAGTTAGCCTAGGTTTGGGTATTGGGAAAATGGGACAAAAAATATTGATTGAACATTTTAGCAGAGTTAGCTAGATTTGAAAAGGTAATTTAAAACAACATTGGCTTATAACAAGAATTTGGTTCTACTGCTGACGAGAAATTGTAAATTCTGAGGCTATTGTGTCCGGGATAAGAGTTTTTGCAATTCTTAATTGAGAGGTGTTAAACGGGCCAACCCTAAACCTACAGGTCTAGCCCTATAGGGCCACGGGCTAAACGGGCCACGGTTTATGCGGTTCACTTTAAACGATTTGCTAATAGTGCGGACCTAAACCTAACCCTGACGGTTTGCGGGCTAAACGGGCCACTAAAAAAGAAAATAAAATTAGAATTAAAAAAAACACAATTCAAACTTAAATTCAAAGTATGATTCATACAATTCATCCAAATACATAACAATCAAACATTAACTTAAAAGATCGAATATAAAAAAGTAAATTCCAAACTTCATGCATTCCCACTCCAACATTAAATTTAAATATTTGTTTCTTCTTTAGCATTTGGTATTTCCTTGGACAAATAGATATCACCATATATTAGAAGAGCATATAATTAGTAATATAAGAAATTTAAGAAACTGTATGACAAGCCAATCACAATTTAATTAAGGCTAGCAGGTAATACACAATGTATGTAAAATAAGAAAGAAATCCATCAGTGATCATATAATATCACTAAAAAAAACATTGCAACCTACTTAACTCTATCCACTATCTAGCGCATATACTACGTACAGTCAATAAACATTTATCATGATCACTTTCATATTCTATCAAATGGGACCAAATGCATATATGGTTAAAAATTAATTAATTAATTATTGACACGTGTGCCATAAGATTAATAATATATTTTGGCATGTTACCCCACAAGACGTAAGAGTGTGAGATATTTATTTTCAAACTAAATTAAATTTATAAGAGTTGATTTAATGTGTATTTGAATTCACGATTCATAGATCTATAGATCTGAGACTTGGATTTAAGTAGATAATCTTAAATGAGTTTTCGACAAAAAGAAATATTAAGATGAAAATGCTATAAATTATCTTCTTAAGATAAATGAATAATTCTGAATAATGAAAGTAAAAGAATAATATTATCCCAGACCACCACGCCGAACCCTAAGAAATTAAAGAGAGAGAAAGCGAGTAATTACCTGCTGGCTAACGAGGTAGAGTGAGGTCGCCGACCTCCAATAATGGAGATGCGCAGATAAATGAGAATATATGATAAATGAGAGGGGATGAGGAATTAAAGATGGAGCATAGTATACCTAATTTTAACTGGGCTTGTCTATAAAAAAAAATGGGCCTGTGCTTTGGGAGATGAAATCTACCATCTATAATAGTAATTAAAAATATAATGGGTTGGCGGGCTGGTCCGGAAAACCGTCGAGCTAGACCATTTAGACCACGGGCTTGCCGGTCCGGGCCAGAAAGGACCGGTATTAAACGGTCCACTATATGTAGGAACCTAAACCTGTAATTTTCAGGTTTAAACGGTCCGGGCCGGCGGGCTCGGCCCGTATTATCACCCCTAATTGCGACTAAAATTGATTCCGTTGTCTATCTATTCCATATAATTTAGTCCATCATTAATTTTTGTAAGTGGATAAAATTAAACTTGTACCTTTAAAAAAAATATTAAAGAAAAGAGCCATTTATGCTACGTGGCTTTGATGCATCAAGGGTGAAAGAAACAGAATATTGGGTTTTACCCAATTGAGTTATAAAGGTGTTTTATATGCTAAAAGCTAAATTGGTCCTATATATGTGTTGCTCATTTTGTGAGAATGTGTCAAAATTCAATCATTTTGTGATAAATAGAAAATAAATCCTCATTTCATGTTAACTATTTTAATTTTGATCAACATCGTTTTTACTTTCTGAGATTGGTATTAATTTAACTCTTAAGTCGTTCACTAATTTTATGAGTTACTCGTTGATCATCAGACAAAAATTCCAATATGATAAATTAATTATATAGTCAATTTTAAGTTAACCAAAAAAAAATCCATATAAGTAGTTTGAGTGAATTAATCTTTTATAACCTGCTGGTATTAGACTACGAATCAAACTAGTAAATTTATATGACCAGTTAAAATATATATATATATATATATATATATATATATATATAAACTCCAAAATTAGAATTGGGATAAATTTAGGAACACAAAACACTGAAAGCTGGAGTTCCTTGCTTGAAAACCGATGATATTGTAACATTGTTGACTAAATTATTAGATCCTCCCGAATTATTTTAGTGCACACATGCACTCTATAAAATCATAAAATGTTTTTTTTATGTATTTAATTAATTTATAAAAAATGTTTGCATTTATTTTGAAATTTTAAAAAGGAAAAAAAAACTGTTTCTAAGGTTTCAGTTTATTCTATTAATTAATTAAAATTGATAACAATTAAAAAAAAATTGAACATTACAAATTGTGCAGAACTCCCTCAATTGAAAGAATTAAGGTTTCACACATCCTCTATTCCTCTATAATAATTGATTAAAAGCAATTGAGATAAACACTTGTGTGGATATTCAATGATACAAGCTCTGAATTCTACCTTCCACCCTTTCATAGTTTTCACTTTTCACCAGGCCGGATAATAAGGGAACACGAGCATTTTCACTGTGAAGTGATCTTGTTTGTATCAGTAAATACTTGCTGCAGTGACTCTTGACTAACAACCAAGGATTTATTGGTTTTTTTTTTTAACTTTTGTCAGCTATATTTAATTTTCGATATAATATGTTAGTTAGAAAAAATTGACAAAAAAAATAAAATAAAATTATGTATTTGAGTTTAGACAAGTGTTACAGTCTTTTTTTCTAATTAAGACGAAATTATCCCACTTTAATTTTTACGGTTAACTGAAAATCATGTTCAAGATAACACTACAAATCACAAAAAAATTACGAATCAAATTGTATTATTAACTCATTTTAGTGATAGAACGATTTAATAATACGTTACGAATTATAAGGACAATTCAACCACACTTGTCATTATTGGCATCCAAAAGTTATGTGCTTGTGATAAGTACTGTTCTCCAAGTTTAATCGAGTGGTGAATGGTTTTCAAGTGATTCAAATGGTCCATTATGGACATGGAACGACTTATTTATAGATTTTAAATTTTTTTTCGTGAATTGATGCATTTATTTGAATTAATTTTAATTTAAATTCAAATATCATTAGATATATTTATCCAACAATTGTACCTTTGATCACATCTCTTGAGAGGGAGGTAGCGAAAGGGAGAGAGAGAGAATTTAGGTTGGATAAAAGGAT
This sequence comes from Pogostemon cablin, assembly GCA_023678885.1. Classification (NCBI taxonomy): domain Eukaryota; kingdom Viridiplantae; phylum Streptophyta; class Magnoliopsida; order Lamiales; family Lamiaceae; genus Pogostemon; species Pogostemon cablin. Next base: position 6,039,136 of record CM042991.1, on the reverse strand, counting down.
CCTTATGCTGTTATCTAAAATTTACTTATAAATATTGTAATAAAATTATTATTATATCTTAAAATTAAAATAAAGGAGAAAAAGAGTTGGACTTTAATATATATAAGTCCAGTAGATTCTCAAATTAACCCACAAAGATATTTTCATATTTGCTTCTCAAACGAAAAGTCTTTACGAGAGATTAAAACTATAAACTATCACGTATTAAATAAGAAGAGGTCTCGACGCGTCCTATGACGACTTAATAAAGACATGATTTGTTATAGCGTAACTTAATTAAATATTATTAAATTATTCAAGCTTCAAAATTTAAATTTTATTACTATTCATTTAAAATTTCACGTAAATGTAAAAATTATGTTCTACCACATGATAGTATGAGTTAAATCTAAAAATTTAAGGGGTTATTAGACGCTGTTGTATCTTAGTTGTGTTTGCGCAAATAGGATAAGTTTGAACGCTAACATATACACAAGAATCTTGTCAACTATATGGATAGATGGATTATCCAATTACATATTATACTCCACGGTTGGCCATGTAATATGTTGGATACGGAAAGCCCAAAATATTACAATTAGGCATGTTGCATAGAATGAGAGAGATTGAATTGCTAATTTTAAAATATGTATAGTATTAGAGTGTAATCTGATTAAGTATTAAACGGTTCAACTCTTTACCAGCTTAAACTTTTAGATGAGGTGATCGTTTAACATAGTATCAGAGCACATGGTTAACAAAGGTCCAGGGTTGGAACCTCACCGCCACCTATTTATGAAAAAAATCCACATGCAAGGCTTGAGGCAAAAATTCCCCTGCATGTGAGGGGGCGTGTTAGAGTGTGACTTGATTAAGTATTAAACGATACAACTCTCTACAAGCTTAAGCTTTTAGATGAGGTGGTCGTTTAATATGGTATCAGAGCCCATGGTTAACAAAGGTCCAGGGTTCAAACCTCACCGTCACCCATTTATGAGAAAATTGCACATGCTAGGCTTGAGGCAAAATTTCCTCGCCTGCATGTGAGGGGGCGTATTAGAGTGTAACCTGATTAAGTATTAAACGGTTCAACTCTCTACCAGCTTAAGCTTTTAGATGAGGTGGTCGTTTAACATATAGAGTATTAGAGCGTGTATTAAATAAATAAAGGGTACTTTAGATTTTTTATAAATGACAAATACTCTTGTGAACTTTATACATATGAGATGGTTCATGAAACGTGTTAAAATAGATAAAGTATGCTTAATAATTGTTAAACTATATGCTTTTTAAAATATGATAAATGATGAATTAATGTATAATTTTAGGGTGTTATAAGTAATTTATTATTGACAATTGTTGTCTCATAAGAGAGTACCTCTTTATATATGTATAGTTTAATTATATAACGATGGAGTGTGCGTTTAATGTGAAGTAGTGTGGATTTAGAGGATCCTATTTTTAGTCATTAGAAAAAAAGTCTCTCTAAATACACATCCCGTTCTATTGAATACACACTTCATTATTACATAATTAAATTATATATTTATAGAAAATCTAAAATGTCCTTAATTTATTAAATACACACCCTACATCCATTTTAAAACAAATTAAATCTCTCATTTTCTGTATACCACCTTCCTCTGCAAATTAATTAATTAATCCATTCGTTCATTTGTGAAGATAAGCAAATTAATTATTTAATTCATTCATTTGTGGCAATTCTCTTCACAAGAAATGAGAAATGTCGAGGACAAACAAAGTAGTGTAGACGTGGGGAAGAACTGAATGTCTGGCATCATTCCAAGAAGAAATTTGCTGGCAATGAGCAAGATTGTTAATAATCAAATTGGAGGAAACATCCTTTCATCAATAATGATACATCAATCTCTGGAAGTCCTATCTAGATAAAATAAAAGTACTCAAGATATTCCAAATGACATCTGGAACTTATCAGCATCAGATTTATCGGTGCAATTCTTGCATCTATCGAAAATATTTGTCCAATATGGTAGATGTGTTTGTTGGTGTTCATCATTTGATTCTAAATGAGATTAACTGTTGACAGATTTGATCCATATTAAAATTATGAATTTTTGGGGATTCATCACAAAATGAAAAAGTGGAACGGGATTGATCATATCGTTTACCGACAAAACAAATACTAATCAATTGTATTACTTTCTTAATCATCTCCTTGTCCACCATTAATGTTGGCTTCAAAGCCGAAGAGAAGAAAAATAAAGGTTTTTATTTTAATAAAAAAAGAACAAAAAAATATGAATAATTTAAATGGGGTGTGTATGATTTTAATTTTAAAAAGGGCAATTTTGATATTTTAGGAGTGTGTATAAAATAAAATTAAAAAATATAAAGTTAAAAGGGGGTGTGTATTCAAAGGTTTGTATTCAATAAAAAATGATGTGTATTTAATAACACTCAAAAAAATTTTAGAAAGAAAAGAAAAATCTTGATATTTCTTACCCAAAAAAATGAATAAAGTGATGATGGATATGGCATAACAAACATGATCTCCCTTTTTTTCTCAACTTTAATTTAGTTAAAACATTTATCTTCACCAATCACCACAATTGTTCATTGACTGAGAATTCATTCACTCAAGGCAAATCTATGTTATATGTATAAATCATAAAAATAAAAAATAAACACAATAAAAGTATTCCTAAACTTTTTCTTCTCTTTAGTAGGTATCCCATGAAATCAAGTCATAGAGGTTAGATTTGGACCATGGTTCCAAATTCTACATCATAATTACACTACTTCTATAAAATGATATAATAATGAAGAAGCAATTTAAGGCTGATTTTATTTTTAACAATGTACTATAAAAAGATTATTTATTTGAGTGTGTTTTTTATTTTTGAGATGTGAATAATTTTATAAGATGGAAAATAAAGGAATTTATTAATTTAAAAAATAAAATTGTGAAGGAATGTATCATGTATGGATGATTCGATGATTGCAATATTAATTTTATAAGTGCAATGACGTAAATGCCCCGTGAAATATTAAGGTGTGGCGTTTTTAGTTTGTCGTTTTGGAGACCGTTGGTTGTGAAAAATAAGGATGAAGTTTGATTCGCAATCTTCGGATCAAAGTTGTCAGCTTCCACGTGTCCCCATCAACAAAAGAACCGACCTTTCCCTTTTCGCCTGCCACCTGTCCTCTTTCTTTCTTTTCATTTTCCAATATTCTATTGTAAATTAATTTATTTTTATTTTATTTTATTAATTAATTACTAATATCCAATCCAAGAAAGAGAAACTACTGCAGAAATTGAAATCAACCGTTTTCCCACAATATTCAATTCTTTTCTACTCTTATTTTTCTCGCCTCCCACTCTACTTCCATCCCCCATTGCTCTTTTCTGTTCCCTTTTCTACACGCACATAGTTTTCAGTGAACTCATCCATCATCCCTGTAAAGTTTATTTCTCGACTCTCAAACTTGGGATTCATTACACGATTGTTTGATTTTAGTGTATATTTATGTCTGTATTCGTCAAGAAACTCGTCGAGAAGGCATCTTTGAAGAAGGTAAACCTCTTCACTTCACTTCATTTCAATCTTTTCTCTGTTTTTTTTGGTGGCCCATCTTGGTTTCACTTCTGTAGCCTTCCAATTTGGAGAATTTTTTGCTAAGTAGTTGTGCTAATTGTATGTTTATCTCTGTAATTAAGTGTGTTTTTTCAATTTGTTTGATTATGGGTTTCTTGTAGATTGATTGTTTAGTAGTTGTCAAGTTGAGAACCCCAGTTCTGAATTTCTTACCAGTGGTTCTCTGAGTGTCTTGTAATAGCAAGAATCTCATATTTATGATGAATATTGCATAATTTGTGACAACTTTTTAGCAAATGGAGTAGGTGATTCTCATAATTGGGAATAATTAATGATGAATATTAAAGCCAGTTACTGCTTGATTTGCACTTGAAAAATTAAATCTGTCTGAATTGATCAGACATAAATTGAGTGACAAGGAGAATTAATGCTTCAATTCAAATTTCAAACAACCTCATTATCTTACAGCTTGAATTTGTAGCTTAGTTGCACCATTAACTGTCCCATTGTGGTTGCAGAACACGGGGTTTTCAGATAGTCTGAGACCTGATGATGTCGAACCTCGTCCGGTTTTCCATTACGGCTTCCCATCAGGCTCCACTCTGTTCGCCTACGATACCATTCAACAGATTCTTGCTATTTCAACTAAGTAATTATGTTACTAATTGCTTCAGATTTCATACCTTGATTATGCAATAATTTAGACTGAGTTGGTTGTTTTTGAACTCTTGTTTACTACCTCAGAGATGGACAAATCAAATTGTTTGGTAAAGATGGATCGCAGGCGCTTCTGGAATCTTCTGAGGCAGTGCCAAGCAAGTTTATGCTGGTACGTACGCGTATCCCCCCTGCATTATGTTGTGTGTAGTTCAATTGTAAGTACTAAGTATAGTTTTCTCTCGACAGTTTATCGAGAATCAGGGTGTTCTTTTTAATGTAAATGTTCACAACCATGTTGAGGTAAGTTGGTTACTTCACATTGTATTATCATTTCATTTCATTTCGTTTCTTCGACTAAGCTTATAGTCCACATTGTGTTGCTATTTGAGTTAATAACATATGTCAAAGGAGTTGTTCCTAGGTCTGGGATCTAGACAGGAAGTGTGTATCCACTGTACATCATTTTGACATGGAAATCGTCTCGTTTGCATCCATGTGCAATGGAGCTTACATGTACTATTACTTCTAAAATCTTTGTCATATGAAACTATAGTAAGTTTTATTGATTGAATCCATACTTGGCAGATACGTTGGGGATTCGTCTGGTGATGTATCCGTCTTGAGGCTACATCAAAATCCACACCACATTGAACTGATGAAATACCGTATTCCTCCTTCAGCGTCTCATGGTATGACCAGATTTTAATCGTACGTAAAAGTTCTTCAAATGCAGAGGATGGACTAATCATAATGTAATTCACATATAGGCAAGATAATTGAAGTTGGAAGTGATATTGCAGCAAAACATATACTCCCTCAACCGACAGCTGAAGCTAAAAGGTAGTCTGTCTGTCCTTATAATAGGTAGGATAGTGAGGTTGAACTTTCTTGTCTTAACAACGAGCTGTTTATGTTCTTCAGGGTCCTTATTATCTATTCTGATGGCATTATTACATTGTGGGGAATCTGGGAAAGCAGAGCCATATTTACAAGTTCTGGGGGTACAACTTTGCAGTCTACGTATCAAGAAACAAAGAAAGTAACAGCAGCATGCTGGGCTTGCTTGACTGGAACTAAAGTTGCCGTTGGATACAGTAACGGTGAAATAATCCTATGGAGTGTTCCATGTCCTGATTCAAATCAACACGCTGCTGCTCCTCAAATTGCTCCTATTTGTAAGCTGAATCTTGGTTATAAAGCAGACAAAATTCCAATAGCAATGCTGAAATGGGCTTATGCGGATGGAAAATCGAATCGACTGTATGTTTTAGGCAGCTCTGACTGTAATTCCAGTAATTCCAATAACTTGTTACAGGTAATAAATCATTAGTCCTCCCTCCCATTAAGTCTTTGTTAATTTATTTTTAAATGGATGAACTTACAAATTACAATGGAGATTGGCAGGTAGTTCTACTGAATGAACATACTGAAACCCGAACCATTAAACTCGGCCTCAATCCACCTGAGTCAATCACTGATTTGGAAATTACTACCAGCTCCATTGAACAAAACAAGAACAGACACGATTTCCTTATTTTGCTTGGGCGGTCGAGCCATGTCTATACCTGTGATGATTCTTTAATAGAAAGGTACCTGGTACTGAGCCAAACTAAATCATCACCTTCCCTTCCAAAGGAGGTGATGATAAAGTTACCTTACGGTGATACACGCATTACCGTGGCTGAACTCATTACATGCATGCCATGTTATGCTGAAGGGGTAAGCAAGCTCGAGCTCATAAAAATCTGATCTTACTGGATGATGAAACTCCGGTCAACCAAACGTATTATTTTTAACATTTTCATTGTGTAGGACTTCAATATGGTGGTGAAAAACAGTTTGCCATTTTTTCCATTTGAAAGAAGTGTTAAAGATGGAAGCAACTCAGCTTCGACTCCGTTTTCCAAGGTGAAGAACCTGTTTATAACAGGTCATAGTTCCGGAGAAATCAACTTCTGGGATGCATCTTGCCCAGTATTGCATCCAGTAGCTTCTATAACTGAACAGGTCGATTATTAGTGGACACTTAAAGTATATGCATCTTTTTCTACCATTGTTTAATCATGGCTACTCATTTATCTTGATTTGTTTTTAGCAGAGTGATACAGATGTTTCGTTAAGTGGTGTACCATTGACAGCATTGCACTTCAGATACGAGTCACATCTCCTCGTGTCCGGGGATCAAAGTGGAACGGTATGAGAATTTTCTAGACACATTTTTCCAGGATTCAAGAGGTGTTTAGTTGTTCACTTGTAGAATTTTATACAGGTTCGGATTTACACATTTAAAACGGAGATATTTGCCCCACAAAATACTTTCATGTCCTTTCAAGGTAGCAAACACCTTTTTTTATGAATGCACTAATTCTTCTTTTCAACAATATAAATGAAATATCATTGATAAAGAGGCTATGTAACTAAAATCACCATAGATCAAGATTATCAGCATATACTAAAGTGTCACATTTCAATATGTTGGTTGGTTGATAGGAAGTTCAAAGAAGGGAACCAATCATATGATTCGTAGAATCAAAGTCGTAAAGGTTAATGGTGCAGTGCTCTCCATAAGCACAACCGAAAACCGAAAACAACTTGCTGTTGGCTCTGAACAAGGATATGTATGCTTTTCTTTTCCTTGCTGGTTTTTATCTATATTCGTGTTGTGTTAGTCTAGTTCTTCTGTTCATGCCGAAACACAAAATCGAAGAGCATTTTTAGAGAAGTTAATCATGTTAAGTATAAATTTCACACACTGTACCTTTTTGCACACAGATAATGTTAATTGATCCAGAGGGTGGCAATATCTTGTACCAAACACACATTGCCAGCGAATTCTCCACGGGGATCATTTCAATGCATTTCGAAACGTGCAGTTTCCATGGCTTTGAGAAAAATGTAATGATTGTTACAACCAAAGATTCATCTGTAGTAGCATTAGAGAAAGATACTGGAAATACTCTTAGCTCCGGCGTCGTCCATCCAAGTACACCAAAGAGAGCTTTATTTACAAGGATTTTAGGTGAGTAGTATCGTTTTCGTTGAGTCATCCATTCTTTTATTATTTCAAGCGAGTTGGACATGGTTCATCAACTGCAGGATCCAGCATCCCAGATGGTACTGACATGAACAAGATTAGTGCTGACAACTCGACTACTCCAAGACAATCGTTTCTGTTGCTGTGCACTGAGAAGTCTGTTTATGTATTTTCGTTGTCTCATTTAGTGCAGGTACAAGAGCGCTCATGTACTGTTGGTGTATTCGACTGAACATATGTACGGAGACTAACTTGATAGCATTTTTTGAACACAGGGTGTCAAGAAAGTGGTCTACAAAAAGAAACTCAGTTCAACTTGCTATTATGCATCAACTTTTGGCTCTCCTGATGTTAGAGTTGTTCTTCTTTTTACGAGTGGAAAAATCGAGATCAGGTGATGTTTCTCATCGGCATTGTCAAACAGAAACTGTTATCGATATGTTGAGTTATTGAATATGGTTCACCTGACCCACAGTTTTGCTAACTTAAAATTTCAGGAGTTTGCCAGAACTCTCTCTTGTGAAAGAAAGTTCAATAAGAGCACTCACTTTTACAGCTTTCACACCTTTCTCTGTATCAGACATAATAGTATCCATGTCCCATGATGGTGAACTCATTATCGTAAGTCAGTGTTACTCATTATCTGTCAACGTAATCTTTGCTATCCTGATCACTGATATACTCTACACACTCTATGATCAGGTCAATCGAGACCAGGAAATACTCTTCGTCTCGACTATAGTCCACAAGGATGCTTACAGGTAGGTTCACCAAAGTCCACAATGAGTTCTGTTTTCTTGGATTGAATGAACTGTTGATTGAATGCTAATATTGATTATTCTATCTCAGATTTCTGGACTCTGTTTCCGAAGTTCTTAACAAAGACCTCTTTAATAACGCTCGAAGGCTTGTCGTTTCACCTTCTGTTAAAGAAAAGAAAAAGGTTTTGTCATTGGACTAGCAAACCAAGATTGCATACTTAGCTGAATTTTTTTAAATTTTGCTTTGACTGATTTTAGCTCAACAGGGTATATTTGGCTCTATGATCAAAGACAGTAAGGGTTCTAAGTCGAGAAACGGGCTTGAAGTGGAAACCGAAGATAGCAGACTAAGTATCGAAGAACTATCCACCATATTTTCGACCCTCAACTTTCCTACTGATGCAGACAAGGAGGAAAAGATTCATGTTCTGAATGATGAGGATGTGGACTTGGATATAGGTAATTTCTTTTCTGCAATTTCTTACATTTTTTCTGTTTAATTATATGTGCTCACTGGGGTTGTTTATTCGACTCGAAGATGATATTGATATCGAAGATCCTAAAGAGAAACCGAAAGGATATCAAATAGCAGGACTGAATAGACAGAACATTACTAGTAAATTTCAAGCAATCAAAGGCAAGTCATGACTAGCACTTGATAATTCCTAGATTGTAAGAAGTCATATAAACACTTGTCTGTATGCTTGCAGGAAAACTGAAAAGTACAAAAACAAAGACGGATAAAGTTCCGGTGAATGAGGAGCCACAGGACGAGAGAATTGGTGCAGTCGACCAAATAAAGAAAAAATACGGCTATGCTTCCACTAGTGTAAGTGCTAATTGCATTGCACCAATGCATGACCATAATGCAAGACCTTGACCCGTTTTTCGGACACAAATGCAGGAGGCGGGCGCTGCAAACATGGCGAAGAACAAGCTCAGCGAAAATCTGAAGAAGCTGCAGGTATGATGCATGCATGCATTGAAATGTTACTTTGATGCATGATACTATGAATAAGAGAGTGATGGTAGGGCAGTTGATTGAACTGGATGTGGCAGGGCATTAGCTTGAAAACAACGGAGATGCAAGACACAGCACGCTCGTTTTCGACGATGGCGAAGGAGGTGCTGTGGTTCGCTGAAAACGACAACAAGGGAGCTTCCTCATCTTGATGTTGATTATCATTCATGGTGGTGTATATGTGTGAATGTGTGATCATATGTTTCAACAAATGCTACCTCTACTATTCTTTTATTCACTTTACAACTATATATATATATATATATATATATATATATATATATATATATTGAGGGTTTTTTTTTTCAAAAAAAAATTCACATTATTTTCCTTTTGGAAGTTAATTTCTGTTACTGTTGTTCAATTTGAATAAAATCTGATTAATCTTTGCTGTTTGGTATACGCAAAAAAATTCTGCCTTATGTTTGATGATGTGGCAATTGGCTTGATTAATACGGTTTATATTTAATTAATACTCTGTATATCATTATCTAAAAAATATAATCAATTTGTATGAGATCATTTTATTTATTTACTTATTTTTAATAATTAATTTACTTAATTAATTAGGATAGATTACATTTCTTTTTCAAATTGTAATTGTACCGAAATTTTAAATTTTCGATTTTAATGAACCATATGCCATTTCCACACCGATTACAAAATTTTCTAATAAATCTAAAAACAAATAAAAATATTGAAACAGTGATTATTTTACCAAATATCGTTTAGTTATTTACATTCATTTACTTTATCTGTATTTCAATCTGAATTTTTATACATCGATGTTTAGGGCATTCATAGTTGTCGTAAATACTACGCTAAAATTTACTCGTAAATACTACGCTAAAATTTACTATGTTCTTTTTTTCTTTCTTAATATTATAAATTATTTTTTATTACACCATTATTACTTTTTATTAAAAATATTTTTTAACTGAAACTCAATGCATGAGACATTAACGCAAGTTTTGACTATAAAATTTCATTTTATGCCAGTGATAGAAATAGTAAATGTTGGAAAACTCACGTTCATAAACAGGGAGAAATCATACATTTCTCCTTGGAGTTCTCGTTGCAGCGGAAGAAACACGTACGAACCCGGTTGGTACTCACGTTGATACACTGTGATCTCATTGATCAAATCTCACAACACGGGATTGTGAATTAATTTCCACGATGTTGTATTAACTGTGGAATATGATGAACTGGAATTTGTGTTGTGATTCGGGAGAGAAACACCGAAAGAGGAAACGCACTCTTGCGTTCTGCGCGCATGAACGTTTCAGTACTCTACGTTCTGCAACGCATTTCAGCGTGTGTTTTCTTTTGTGAATACGCTTGTCCGTATTCTGTAACCCATGCACGACAACTGCTTAACGCAGTATTAAATATCCAATGAGACAGGAGTTAATTAACGGTATTATTAATTCCTTCTCTTTCTCTCTTATCCACACTTCTTATGTGGAAAATAATTAATTAATATTAATTATAATTTACATCTCCCACTCACATATGAAGTCAAAAAGTCGTCTAACTCATTTTCTTCATGATTCATATTCTCGCACAGATTAATACATCGTGTGACCCACGAGATATGAGTTTTAATCGCTATACACTTGTTAGAGATATATAGCAACTCAACCAGTTTATCAATGAAACTCAACAAGCTCGCTATACCCCAGAACTCTTGAACATTTAACATAAGCTGACATATCTCTTTTTCAATCCCTGAATTTGTCAGAATATATTCAACCCTTTTGCAAAATAACTATGTATTCATAATCAAGACCCTGCTTGATTGACTAGTCAATGAATCACAATAGTATATGTTAAATTAAGACGTTCTTCCCATCTTACTAAGTATCTACAGTCTCCCACTATAGCTGCTTTCCTAGACATGTACCGCATCGCCGTTATTAACCATAGCTCTTTTGGTAGCATGCTAAAGTAGCAACACCAAAGTGAAGACTTAGAATATAGTAGAAATTCATAAGGGCAACCAATATATAAGGACTCATACTTTTGAGAAAATAGGGATTATTTTCTCAATCCTGTTGGGGTCAACTTGGCACATGTCGTTTTCCTAAAACACATGTCACAATATCTTTAACTTCCTTCCAAGAAAGCGTATGTCGTATTTCATTTAATTTAGACATCGTGTAAATCAAAGTTCAAGTGTGTCCCATACACTTAACCCGGATATCCTCCCTCCAACGTATAGGATCTCCGTCAATTTAGCTTTATAACAAGTTGGATTAGATTCGTGGCAAAATCTATCCCGATTACATTAGCTATCGTAATCTCATCTCTGTGCTCCCACTGAGCCAGAGGCGATTGCTCGTATGAGAGAGACAATCATAACTTGCCGACATACTAATATATATGAACCATCACATATAATTTATAAAACATATATGAATAGTTAAGCCATTAACTATTCCATTAACATACATATACATCGTTTTAAATCCTTCACAGACTCAAACGAGTAGAAATGTAATTAAGAATCACTTTCTCCTTGTCTACAATATCTCTAACAAAGTTGAACTTTATGTCAATATGTTTGGTTTTTTCATGATATTTCGGGTCTTTTGTGTAAGCAATAACCCCTGATTATCACATTAACTAAAACAGCTCCCACTAGAGTGTTTGAGACCTCCAAATGTTTCATGAATCTTCTCAACCAAATAGTCTCTTGAACTGCAGATGAAGTCTGTTTCTTGTTACACCATGAGATTGCTCCATCATTGAGCAAGAAGACATAACCGGGAGTTGATTTATGTTTATCTAAATCATCACTCCAGTCAACGTCTGTATACCCATTCAGTGATAACAGAAAAAATAATCTGCAGTCAATCACATTGGCATATGGTACTCTGGCCATTTTATTCTTCTCATCTTGAGCCTTAGGACACATTTGCTGATTCAATGATTCGCCTTTCACAATGAGAGTATCAATAGGTTTGCAGGTGTCCAATTTTGTACCGTTCTAAAAATTTCTTGATGTAAGTCTCTTGAGACAAACCCAACAATTTCTTTGAACGATCCCTATGGATTTCCACACCAAGTATGTACTCTGCTTCACCCATATCTTCCATTTCGAAATTCGAAGGCAACCATCCTTTTATGGTTTCAAGATACTCTTTGCTATTTCAAGCTAGAAATATGTCATCCACATACAAGGATAGAATCACAAAACAACTGTTGGATCGTTTAACGTAAACACAGTGGTCTTATGAGATGATCGTAGTGTGAAATCTCAAATACCACTGTCTGGAGGATTGTTTGAGTCTATAGAACAACTTCTATAATCTACAAATTTTATCCTCTCGACCTCAAAGAATAAATCCTACAGGTTGTTGCATGTAGATCTCTTCTTCTAATTCTCCATTGAGAAATGTGGTCTTTAACATCCATGTTGGTGTAATTCTTATTCCATACTAGCCACTATAGCCAACAGTAGATGAATCAAGGCAAACCTCACTACAGGTGAAAAATTTCCACGTAATCTATACCCTTGTTGAGTATAACCTTTTACCACCAAGCGAGCTTTCTACCTCTCTATTGAGCCATCAGCATTTCTTTTGATTTTGAAAATCCATTTATTCTCAATTTCCTTTCGTCCCTTTGGAAGATCTACAAGTCCCCAGACTTGATTTGACTTCATAGACTCCATCTCCCCTTTCATCCATTTCTTCTTTTTCAAACAAGTTAAAGCTTCTTTAACGTTTCTGGGCTCTTCCTCATCATCAGGAAAAACATCTCAACTTTCTGGTGAAACCAAGAAGGCATGTCCTTCAATGTCATAATGCCTTTTGTGCACATATTTCCTAGAACTTTTCGAGATGAGATAACTTATGATGGTCTTCTGTAGACAAAATGCTCTAATTGAGAATCACCTGATTCTCAATCGGTAAATATCTATCAAGATCCACACCATCAACTATCAAGATCCACATCATTAGCTTATTACTCCCACTTGGATCTTGTAGGTATTGGTTTTCTACCATCTCGAAAACAGGTATGGCATCCCTGATGCCCTTTCTACTAGGAAATTTAGTTTCCAGAAAATGAGCATTACGCGATTCCGTCTCAGTTAAGTTCTCATCCTCATCCCCTATGAACACGTAACCCTTAGAATGTTTGCCTCTAGGACCCAACTTTTCATACTGACTCAATGAATCATGTACTAAGCTGCTGATCCCCAAGCTCTAAGGTTACTCGAGTCAGGTTTCTACCCGTCCAAAATTCATATAGAGTCGAAGCAACTGACTTTGAAGGCACGCGATTAAGCACATAAGCTGCCGTAAGCAACGCATCTCGTTAGATTAGCTTGTGCCATCATGGATCTAACCATCTCCAACAAAATTCTATTCCTTCTTCCAGTAACACCATTTTGTTGAGGTGTATAAGGAAAAATTGATTGTCGGATTATATCCTTTTCATTACAAAATTCCTTGAATTGTTCTGATAGATATTCATGTCTTCTACTTCACTCAAGTATCGTCTAAAACAACCCAATGCTTCAGACACGTGAGATATCGTATAGACTGAATAGTCATCAATGAACGTAATGAAATAGTGAGCTCCATGTCGTGCTCTCACATTTACAGAACCACATATATCAGAATGGATTACTACTAATGGAGATTAAGACACAATGGCTTTACCAAAATATTTTCTAGTCATTTTGCCAGCAAGATAATGTTCGCATTTGGATAATTCGACCTTAGAAGAAATATTCAACAATCCTTCCACAAGTCTATCATCCATCTTGCTCAACATGACTTAATCTAGCATGCCAAACATCATTCACATTTGCATTGCTAGAAGAACAAGTGTTTAGCGAATATGAATGATCATCATAACTACTAAACATCATTCTTTACAATATAAAAACCTTAAAGCCATCAGTTATATGTCCAGATGCACGACAAGTATCATTAACGCTAATTACCACAGTTTTTAGTGAACAATACATCATAACCCAAATTACGTATAACTGAAACAGAAATCAAATTTCGCGTGATCTCCGGAGCATATAGAACATCATGTAGGATAAAGTTCAGACCATCGTTAAGGACCAATTTGCAAGTCCAAAGTCCTTTGACTTCGACTCATGCATTGTTTCCTACATATTTCTACCTAGTCCCCTTCGGAACATGGCAAAAATCTACAAAAGTTCCTCTGTCTCTCGTCACATGGTCCGTTGCTCCCGAGTCTATAATCCTCAAAGGATAAGAATCAGACAGAAAGACAGTACTCGAGACATTAATTTCACACAAAATAGAATAAGATGAATCCACCTTTTCCCTCCCGGGATCAGGGCATTCACGAGCATAATGACCAAACTTACTTTAATTGTAACATGGCATCATGCTTTTATCTTTCTTATTCTTTTTATCACGCTTGTTTTCCTTTTTCTGTTCATTAATTTTGTAGTTGGATTATCGTCAGGCTTACCACCATCACCATCAGATCGTCTTCCCTTCTTTCTCTTCTTCCAATTCCTTTTCCTTTTGAAGCATGAAGCTCCTTTAGAAGTAGAACTGTCATAGAAGGTCCCAGAAGAAGGCTTTGAGGCTCCCAGCCTCTCATCTTCAACTCAACATGACAAGAAGCATCATTGAAGGTTTCAATCCTTTTATAATGCGTCAAGTTGACTTTGAGACGTTTCTAACGATCAGGTAAAGAGCGGATAGGGCTTAGATTTACTGTTCATCAGAGAGTATATGACCAGCATTCTTAAGTTCGATTATCATATTAGACATATCCCTGAGATTTTGTCTAATGACCAGGTTTCCTTTTTAAGGTGTCAAACTTAATAGTCTACTGCCTAAGCCTTGTAAACGATGTACCACCATATCTCATGCAGATACACCCAGATATCACGTGCGGTGGGTTTGTTGCTCACATTCATGATCACTGCATCGATTACTGAGCTTATAAGAATACCTCGTGCAATGGAATTTTATTTTTTCATGCCTGGTACGCTTCTTGGTCATGTCTCCCTTGGTTTCTAAAACCCAAGCCTGGATCAACTATCATTTGGTTTATAGCATCCAATGCATCTTGTTCATACAATACATACCAAAATTTATGACGCCTTGTGTCATAATTATCACCAATGAGTTTATCACCTTTGTTCAACTCAGCGATAATAGATTTCGAAGCTCATTTCTTTGATAGAGATTAAAGAGATTCAGTATGTTAATTATGTTTTATTAAGCTTTACGTTAAGCCAAATAGAGACATCTCAATAAATAACACAAGACTTGATCTCGAAAAATAGCTCGGAGACTACTAATCATCAATCTCATCAAGTGTCATAATACCAGATTCTTATTTCAAAACGTAAAAAAAATTGTTCAAATGATTAATCAAATAACATTGAACAGCCACTCATAAATTGAACTTTAAACAACCATCCACAATAGCAAAAATACCAAGTCAGACAAGTCATGAACATAAAATTCTAATGAACTCCCTGAGTTTCCAATTAGAAATACAATGGAAAAGAATTAAGGAAATCTATGGATTAATCTCCCTAATTTATCATCACTAGATTTCCATCGATGCTCATAATCAAATTTCTTAGTCCCCACACTATAGATAGCTTGCCCCAAAGGATCTATATGAGGATTCTTTATCCGACACTTCTCTCGACCACTTAGTCTTAAAGAATCAGAACGTCGAATCCTTCCCATCCTTAAGCAGGCTGATCTTAGTGCCTGTGTCCTATCTCTTGCTACAGAAACATCAACCAAATCTTCCATAATTTGTCGACCATTAGGCTTCACTTCATAAGTCTCCCACTGAACCCAAAAATCCTTTTGTAGGTAATGAGGCAAAGTGTTCGCCCAGGTCTCAGGACAGGAAACTTCGAAATACTTATCACGTGGAATCGCATTGCTATAAATCAAAGGCAATAATCGATTGTAGAGTTCAATCAAATCAATTGCGTGGTCCCTTATGTTGTGTGTAGGCTTCATTTTATAATTCAAGAATTCATGGAGGATTTCATTTTTAGTGCTAATGTCTTCCTCTGAAATTGTTCCCGGTCCTGACATGCCACTGAGAAAACGAGCAACCAAAAACAAACATACCAAGTGTTAGTCAAACTATATCACATGAATTTCCTCTCCATTTAATGCATATGGAAACAACTTTCCAAGATGCAATAGGTATATTCACAAGTGAATCAGTCCAACTTGGCTCCCACTTTCATAGGCTACAGGAGTTTGAACAATTCAAACATCACCAAAACACCATGAATATAGTATTAAATGACATATAAAGGTGCATATTCTTCAAAAATTGCAACCAAATAGCCACCCCGTAGGTTCGTATTCAATAAATATGTCATTAAATGAAGCAAAAACACACATGCACACTAAAGACGACGTCAAACATTCTCGAAAACATCACCATCGGACTCAACGCATCGAAAACACGTCGGAAGCATCAAACGGTGGCTGGAAAAAGATTGCACGCGCCCCAACGCGCCGGCAGAACACATCCACGCGCCAGCACGCACTCCCACGCGCCGACAGCAGCCGTGACTGCCTGCCACGCGCCGGCACGCGCCGCCACGCGCGGCTAGACGCAGACTGAGTTCTGGCGCGTGCAATACACGCGCCTCCTCCGGAGCCGGTTGCCGACGCGTGTAACACACGCGCATTGCCGGAACCGGCACGTGGGTGTCACGCGCCACCCCGCCTCCGCCTGCCGCCGTGTTCTCCGGTGATTCCGGTCGCGGGTTGACCCACTGGACCGACCCGGTTCTGCTGGGTCTGACCCGAATCCGTCTGATTGACCCGGTCCGGCTTCAGGTTTTTTCGAAATTACGATCAAGTCCCTAAACTTTATCGAATTTTCAAAAATCAACCCCTGAAGTTTCTGAACTTTTGCAGTTTAGCCCCAATTTCGAAAAAACTTCAAAAAATCATATCTTGAGTTTTAGAAGGCCAAAAATTGCACAAAAAATACTGACGGACTCCTCTCGACGAGGGCTTTCCAGTGGTATAAACAAAACATGCTTTTGTTTTCATAAAAAATGACGAAAAATTCAACCCATGATGCATTAACGGTGAATAACAACGTCAAATTACACATACTCACTGGAAACAACGTAATCTGCCTTAAACTCACATAATTAACCCATCAAAGTCACACAATTCACTAATCATATAACTTTAAACAAAATCATGTGAGAACGTTTAAAAACACATAAGCAGAAAATTTTAAAAATATGAAATGTTTTAAATCCAGAAAATCAAACGGAGTACCAACCATTGGCTCTGATACCATTGTTGGAAAACTCACGTTCATACACAAGGAGAAATCATACCTTTCTCCTTGGAGTTCTCGTTGCAGTGGAAGAAACACGTACGAACCCGGTTGGTACTCACGTTGATACACTGTGATCTCATTGATCAAATCTCACAACACGGGATTGTGAATTAATTTCCACGATGTTGTATTAACTGTGGAATATGATGAACTGGAATTTGTGTTGTGATTCGGGAGAGAAACACCGAAAGAGGAAACGCACTCTTGCATTCTGCGCGCATGAACGTTTCAGTACTCTACGTTCTGCAACGCCTTTCAGCGTGTGTTTTCTTTTGTGAATACGCTTGTCCGTATTCTGTAACCCATGCACGACAACTGCTTAACGCAGTATTAAATATCCAATGAGACAGGAGTTAATTAACGGTATTATTAACTCCTTCTCTTTCTCTCTTATCCACACTTCTTATGTGGAAAATAATTAATTAATATTAATTATAATTTACAGTAAACCACCTGTCTATTTATTTGATAGTCATAACTCTTACAGGTCAAAACCTGTCTATTTCCACCATAGTAAAATTAAATTCTACAGAAAATTATAATTAAAGCATATTGTAAAAAAGTAAAAATGGAAAAATGAGCCATACAAATTAATGTGAATGTATAAGACCATAAAAGACCAAAATTAGTTGCATGTTTTTCTGGTTTCACACACATGAAATTCAATTCTAATTTTGACACGAATAATATTGATAAAATATAGGAAGTTTCAACGATGTTCAATGGTAATTAAATAATACTATATAAATTAAAAGCATGTCTAATTAAAAAAATTTAATAATTTACCACAATTAATGTTACGTATATTTCTATCTTACCATCACTTCAATTTGAAACTAACTTTATAATTGTGCCAAAAATTGCTTGACTTTTTCTAACCTAACTTGGGATTTATATTCAGCCTTTTCCTCATGTTTAATACTAAATTAAGACATAATTATAATACAAGAAGAAGTCCGCCCTTATGAGAATGAGTTTGTGTGACACGATTAATACGAGTAAAGTATAATTGTTACATAAGATAAAATATATTTTTTAAAATATGATAATTAATATGTTAAAGTAAAATTAAAGTAAGATTTTATAATGTTCTAATATAATTCACTATATACATATAATTATTAATAAGTATATTTTTTCTATATAATAAACGTATCACGATAGAATGCTTATAATACTATTGTTTTAAAACTACCTATTAATTTAAAATTTAACCTTATAATGTAGCACGTTATAAATTCCAAGCTTTAATTGTTTTTTATTACATGAGGAATTCTCTTGACAATATTTATAATTTTATATATTCCTTAGTGAAATATACCTATTTTGGACGTACCTATTTAGATTAATTCATTCATCCATTCACAAAAGTGAAATTTTGTATATTAACTAATGATAGTTGGGTTTTGGCAAATTAGAAAAAGTATAACACTGCATGTGAACGCTTTGAAAATACTTATTATAGCACTACAATTTAAAGAAGTTCGAGATGATTCTAGACTTTTAGCTATTTTGACAGAATAAAAAAATTTTTATTTAATAATTAACTATTAAAATATTTAGTTGAGCGGTATGGAAAATCTTTTTTTGAAGAAGCTTGAGAATTGGAGTGGCAATTGCTTCTTAAATAATTATTATTAATACATTATTATTTCATGACATTAATTAATACTTCGACAATTATGTTTCGATTTATAACTATATATTCCAATCTAATTATTTTTTAAGTGAGATCTTTGAGTTATATATATATATATATATATATATATATAATTAATTAATTATTAATTTTATTCAATATATATTTTAAAAAAATTATTAAAAATATTATCACTTTTTATCCATATTACAAATTATTTATGACACAATTCATTTAGTGGGTATCATTATTTATAGATCCAAAGAAATATATTTTTTAATAGAATCTCATACAAATTTTTATCTATATATATTTTACAAATTACCCGACGTATATTACTGAGAATTACCCACCAAATTGTATAAGCACTACATATTTCAAAATACGACGAATATTAAAATTGTATTGTTTAAATTTCAAAATATACAAATTTTATTTTATTTTACAATATATAAATAAGCAAATTAACTAATTACTCAAGATGATTATGCATATTATTTATTTACTGCCTAGACATTTTATAACATTTCTTTTATAAAATACAAAGAAAGCATGCATAAATTAATGAGACGAGGAAGCATACGTTACTTAAGAATATACTTCCTTAGTTCCAATAAAAAACGTACTCCCTCTGTCCCAGCGGAGCTTTCACACCTCTCTTATAATTTACAAAGGAGGTGTGAAAACTATATTAGGACCGAGGAAGTATATATTTTTATTTTAATTTGCACAAGGTAAAATTTACATTTATATTTTTGATAGGCGGCTCTCACAAAATAATTACTAACCATTTTTATTTTTTTTCATTCTCAAAATTTTTTCATATTCCTAAAATAATACAAAGGTCAAAACAACTTGCATCTTTCCTTACACTTTATTTATAATAAAGTCAAATATACATAACATACTTTATCATTTATACATTAAAAAATAAAATACCCCCTTAAAGTAACACTTTTTTGGAACAGTTGGAGTAATATTTTCATATGGACCTACACATATCACTAATACAATCATTCACTACAGTTTATATATTAAAATATTATATTATTAAATTAAATTCATCATATATTAAAATATTATATATTTTTAATTTATGTGTAAAAAACAAATCTAAACATTTGTTTAGATTCCTCAGGTATCCACATGAAATTAGTTACATAAATATTCGAGAAAATCTCAATTTTGATCTTGATTAAATTCAATTTTAGTCTTTTAATTTTTTTTTCAATTTTAATCATTTTATATTAATTTTAGTCTATGATATTTAACTTTTTTAGTTTTAGACTTTCTGTTAAAAAAAATCAACTTTACAGGAATTTCAAGTTATTTAAATTTTGCAAGACTAAAATTCATAAAATTAAAATTTAAAAGATTGAAATTAATTTTATAAAAATGAAAATTTTACAAATTAAAGTACCAAGATTCAACAAATAATAGAAAATGATATTAACTCTGATTACTCCTTTATTTTTATAAATAAAACTGGCAGTGCCGCCACATCTTCCGCGTCATTACACGCGCTATTGTTACACTCCACTAGGGATGTAAACGGGTAGGGTATTGTACGGGTTGAGCAAATTCACATACTACCCGCTATCCAATTATCCTATCTATACCTTATCCTATTACCCTCAATTATAGCATCGGGTGGGATGCAGGTTTATCCATCGGGTAAATGGGTAACCCGCGGATATACAGATACCCGCAAGAAATGATGGACGTATATTTTAAACGGGTATAATACGGATACACGCAATAACTTGAACCTAACCAACCCTACCCGTATCGACCCACACCTTCCCATATCAATTTTTTTTAATCAAAATCGACACAAACACATCAAAATAAAACATAAAGTATAAAAATAAAGTTCATAATAGAGAATATAATATTTAACCCAAGTGCAACAACAAGAAATCAACATAGTTAATACTACAATAACATGAGAAGAAATATCGTAATTCAAAAAGTATATCGAAAACTACGATCTCCTTAGTAATATATAATATAATATTATACAATATAATATATATATATATATATATATATATTATATAATAGGTAATCGGGTCGGGTATCGGGTCGGGTGCGGGTGTATAAAAGGGAAATCCGTACCCTACCCTTATCCACTGATTTTTTTTTCGGGTACAAGTATTACCCGATCCTCTACCCGATTTTGCATACCCTATCTTTATCCAATCACCCGAGTAACCCGACTAGGCAGGTAAAATTAACAACCCTACCCTCCACTTTTAATTCTCTTTCTTCTCAATATTTTGATGTGTGCATTTTTACGCTCTTACCCTTACATTATATTCCTTCCTTTCTCATTTATTTTTATGCATGTCAATTTGTAAAATATTTTTTTTCCAAAATTTACCACATGCCTCAAAAATTTAATGATCATTTATAAAATATTTTTTTTATAGTGTAAAATACTAATAAAATACCAAAAGTTCAATATGAAATTCAATCCGATAAGATTGTTATTCAAAATCACACATGATAAACTTTTTACTTCTATGATATAATAGAACAAAAAATTAATCTTTCATAAGGGTGGTGATAATTGTCACACACCCAAGTAAAAGCAACGTAATACTTTCTGTTTCTCCCTCGGTTTCATGTTAATTTCACACTTATCATTATTTGTTTCATAATAAATTTTACTATTTAAAAAAAAACATTAATTTCTAACATTTTTATTTGTTTCATAATAAATTTTACTATTTAAAAAAAACATTAATTTCTAATTTTAAAAGTACATTTTACAAATTTACCACTCACACACATAGCATACCTTATAATTTATTTATTATTATTTAAAAATACTACATTATCTTTCAAAAAAAAAATGATTAAAAAAATAATTTTTCTTAAACTCCAACCGTAATCTGTAACGGAGCGGGTATATCTAAAAAAATAGTACAGTTCCCAGAAAATTTGCTGTAGAGACAATTTTATGGAATCCTTGCTGTAGAAACAATTTTATATGGAATCCTTTTGCATTTTTTTTTGTTTTTTCTTTCCCTCGTTCCACAATTAATATAAATTATATTAGCTCGAAAAAGGGAAATTAAATCACATGCTTGCATATGAAAAAGAAAAAGTCCCCCAGGGAAAAAAAATTTTTTGGGGGCACAAAGGCGAATCCAGATATAAGATTTGGTTTAAGAAATACTTTATTTAACACAATAAAAATCTCTCCGTTTTGAAACAAGCAATAACGTTAAAATGTGTACTTTAATTTGAGATAGAGAGAAATATTTATGTACTTTTATAATTAGTGTTGACTCTATCTAATTTTAATTTATAAAAAAATAAAATAAAATTAGGCATAACCCTCGCTTGTGTGTATTAAAAAGTAGTGAATTTTAGACAAATTTGTGTTAACATTTAATAATTAATATACCCCATAGGACAAATCCAGCAAGTCGTGCATAAGTGCCGAGAACAAAGGTTTAAAGGCCAATGATGATAAAGTTTATTCTCATCTGAGCATATTACCATAAGATCAGTTTTACATGAGTTCTAATCTTTTCCAAATTAATTGTATAAAAAAATATATAAAAAAATATTTTTGTTACAGCTGTACTCTCCCGTACTTGATATAGATCTAGGTCATTTGGATTTCATGTTGACTAGTAGTAATAGAGTTGATATTAATTGGGACCATCTTAGTTATTATAGGCAGCATTGTTGTTGGAATTAATAAGTGAGTACACAACTTAATTGAAATTGCAATATAGTCATACACAGTACTCCAAAAATGAAAATAATTCAAAATGAAAAAGTCCACGTGCCTTTGACTTGACACAGTCGTTCGATTTACGTCCACGTGTCACATAACTATACGTTTCTGTTATTTTTGGTGAATGTTTTTATTTTAATTTAATACAAATAATAATGCAACCAAACGTGTTACTGTTGCATTTACGCTGCACCACTACAAATAAGCAAATCGTCAGCTAAAGATTGAATCTATATTATTTCGATATCATTTCCTTCCTCTTCCTTTGTTTTTAATTTTTTCTTCCTCAGTAAACCATTCCTTGTTACGGTTGGATTTAATAAAATCGATTTATATAAATTTATCTAACTTAAATTTCTTCAAAAACAAACATAGATTTAGATTTATAAAATTTAACTAATCCTAAATCCATATTCCTTAATCCTACTTGCAAGCAAAACAAACACAACTTTAGGGCTTTCTTTTTTCTTTTTTTTTTCTTAATCCAAATTTAGGATTATATAATACATTTCTTATTCTACTAGTTAGGATTTAATAAAATCAAATTGAATAAATTTCACAAATCTATTACTTACATAACATCCTACTCTCTCATTCACATCACTACCTACTATTACACATTAATTTAATATAAAGTTAAAATCTACGTACTTACCCTACTTAAATTCCTAAAAAACAAATATATATTAACATTATACTCCCTCCGTCCACAGGAAAGAGTTAATTTTTTTTCCATTTTGAGTATCCGCTCCAAAGAGTTTATTTTCCTTTTTTATATAAATGAGACACACACACACCTACTAATACAATTAAAATATAGGACTCACACACTTACTAATACAACTACACACTACACATTAAATAATAATATTCCTTAATTCACGTACAAAAAATAATAATAATATATTTCTTAATCCACGTGCAAAAAATAAAAATCTTCTTTCAACCGGACGGAGGGAGTATATTGGATTTACTAAATCCACTTAGTCCTAAATCTAACTTTCTTATTTCTACGTACACAAAAAACAAACATCTCCTTAAAGTATGTACACCCGTAACACCCCTCCATCCCAAGTTAAATTTTACATTTTCCGTTTTTATTTGTCTAATATTAAATTTCACCATCCACAAAATAAAACATCACATCACAAATTTATCAATCTCATCTAACATACATAACATCTTATTTATTTATTTATTACTAAAAATACTACGTTACCTTCCAAAAGTTAATAAAATTAGTCAAAAGGTAGTTTTTCTTAAACTTCAAATCTACACTAATGATGAAATATAAGTTGGGACGGAGAAAATACATTTTTTTCACGTTGATCGAGGATGATATTTTAATATGTTTCTGGATTAGTCTTATCCGTACTTTTAATTTTCAACTTTAATTTTAATTTAAATTAATAACAAATTATATATTATGCTATTTCCCCGTACCCTATATAAACTCATAATTTACTATTTTTGTCGGCTTCATAAACAAGTTTACACTCCAAAATAAAAAAAATAACACACAATTACACAATCTAATATAGCCTTTAATAGAATTTTGCATGAAGTACCTAGAAAGTGAGTATGGATTATTCTTCTGCATCTGAGGGTTTAAACCAAATTTATGTGTTAAGTTTACTTTAGAAAAGGGATTTAAATTTAGAGAGTATGTGTTAAATTTAGGTAATTTTCCATTTGCTTGTTAATCTTTTTGCGTGTGTCCCCAAGTGTAGGGAATCTGTTGTAGATAAGCGTGTGACCAAGTCTATCGAACCCAAAGGATAATTCTAGGCTTACTATTTATTCTATTTATGAATATTCTATTATAAGACAAATCTGGGTATTTTTAGAGAATTACCTAAATTAAAGATGCAGAAAATAAATACTAAAAATAACAAAATAGCAATTAAAATAAATATGGATAATATTCAAGAGAGAAGATAGACAGCACTAGGAAATCCAGTTAAGTTGGTCAAATCAAATCACTAGACAATCAGTTAAAATCACTGCAGTTCTTATGAAAGCAATCACTAAATTATGTTAAATCCCTTTTCTAAAGTAAAATTTAACACATAAATCTAGTTTAGCTCCTCAAATGCAGAAGAATAATTCATACTCCCTTTCTAGGTACTTCATGCAAAATTCCATTAAAAGCTAGTGCACTAGACTTCCCTTTATAGGTACTTAAGAATTAAACCTCGGTTCCCACCTAATAATCTAATAAACCAAATACTCTAGAATGGTAATTGATAAATATATTAGGTGTTCAGTATTAATTATTCTAATGAATAAAGGTTATATGGTTAGATCCCCTTTACCCATAACAGATAGACAAATATAATTCCTTCTATGACACAAGCAATAATCATGAACATGCATAGGATAATGGCATACCCATGAATAAGGACAGATCATATAAGATAAAATATAAGTCTCAAATCAAAGCATTAATAAATGAATAAGTATACTGCAGGTATCCAACTTTAAATCTAGATCATCAATTCAAAATAATTTAACCTTCAAACCTAGCGCTATCTAAGAAGTACTAGCACATGGTGTTACAGGCAACACACATGGTTAGGTATGAAAGCATGTTCAAAATTAAGAAAGAAAGAGTAAGAATAACCCTAAATATGGTGTGATTCTCCGTTCTCTTCTCCGTGATTCTGAACCTTCTTGTTCTCCTTCTCAAGTAAGCAATACTGACGAACTCCCCGGGATGGGTGGATGGGATGGTGAATTATGAAAGGGTGTGTAGAGTTATGGAGGGTTGTGGACAGTTAGGGTTTAGAACACCCCAAGGGCTCCTTTTATAGTTGAAGGCTAGAAAATCCCGAATTTTGACTTAAAAGTGAGCTTTTTCGCGTTAAAAACACAAACGGGCCGAAAAAATGCCAAAAAACGACGTCCGGCCTCGCTGGGAAGCTGTACGAGTCGTGCCAAGCTTAGCACGAGTCGTGCTGCTCTTGCACGGGTCGTGCCGCTCCCCCGCATGGGTCGTTCCGCTCGTCGACAGTCTACGCGACCTCACGGTTTTGCTCATAACTTCTCCATCTGATCTCTGATTGAGGTGATTTTTATGCTCACGCGATCCTCTCTTTCTTGGCTTTCTAACCATATAAAGAACTCCTGAAAACTGTTCCATTTGAGTATGAAACGACTCATGCAAAATGGCACTGGTCGTGCTAGTCGGCACAACTTGCGCGCCTTCACCGTTTTTGCTCTTTTCACCTCATTTTCCACCTAAAAACACGAAATAACACCTCACATGCATCTGAAATATAAAGTTATACAATTCTACCACAAGACGCTCAAATACGGATATAAATCCCACATAATAGTGCTAAATCGAACTCTAAAACACGCATATTTTCATACTAATCAAGCAACCTTTAGGGTTATTCTGTGGTGCACCTATTGCACCGGTGCACATGAGAATTTATAGAGTAAATGGGGTAGTTAGTGAGTGATTATTGTTTTTAATTTTAATTACTTTATTTTATTTAGTGGTTAGGGTTAAATATATTAATAATCTAATGACTTAAATTATCTAGGTGCACCTGATGCACTGCAGTTTGAATCTAAACTTTAATTTCAAAATTATCATCACTTTATAGCTCACATAATTTTATGATGTATTTATTATTTAAAAATACTAAACTAGTTTTAGAGTAAAAGATAACGTTTAATTATATAATTTTATTATGAGACGGAGTAAATCTGTGGGACATTAGTTTTTATGTGTGGAGACCTACTTAATAAAAAGAGATATACATACTTTGATGTGAGTGTAAGCAATTAAAATTTACGGTCCAATTAAATGGCGACACTTGGATTTTATTGATTAAATATTAATTTATTTTGGAATTTAAATAAATTAATTCCTAAGTAAATTAATAAATAATTTGAGCCCAATAAATTAAATGAGCCCAAGTCAAATGAGGCCTGACCCAAGTCAATCAAGCCCAAGTCAAATGAGGCCTGACCCAAGTCAATCAAGCCCAAGTCAAATGGGGTCTGACCCAAGTCAATCAAGCCCAAGTCAAATAAAGTCTGACCCAAGTCAAACAAGCCCAGACAAATTAAATCAGGCCCAAATCAGATAGGCCCAATTATGGTTCAGTCAGGCTGAAGCCCAAGCCCGCTAAGTGAGGCCCAAAGGTGGCCTGGACCTCCTTTTTCACCTATAAAAAGGGGTCTCCACCATTCATTTGAACACACAGAGACAGAGACACACAGAGACAGAGACAGACAGAGACAGACAGACATTCAAGCACTCGAAGACGACGCACTTGAAGAGATCGAGAACACGAGTAAAGCTCCCTCCAGATCTTCAAGCGAAGAACAAGCGAAGAACGATCTTCAAATCTTCAAAGCTTCAAGCGAAGAACGTTCGAGGATCTTCAAGCCTTCAAGCGATCTTCAAAGCGTCTTCAAATCTTCAAAGCTTCAAGCAAAGAACGTTCGAGGATCTTCAAGCCTTCAAGCGATCTTCAAAGCATCTTCAAATCTTCAAAGCTTCAAGCGAAGAACGTTCGAGGATCTTCAAGCCTTCAAGCGATCTTCAAAGCGTCTTCAAATCTTCAAAGTTTCAAAGCTTCAAGCCCAAGATCTTCAAGTCTTCAAGCCTCTAAAGCTTCACACTCAAGATCTTCAAGTCTTCAAGCTTCCAAAGCTTCAAGCTCAAGATCTTCAACAAAGCTTCAAGTCTTCAAGCATCTAAAGCTTCAAGCCTCAAAGCATTTTCAAGCTTCAAGTCAAGAACAGCTACTAATCCGGGATCAAGGCTCCAAGTCCCCCAGATCAAGTGTTCTTCGTGGAAATCTCTCAGTCAACGTTTAATCCGAACAAAGGTTCAACGCCTCCGGGTCAACGTCCAAGACTACACACTCGAGTTCGGACAAGCTTCGTTTGAAGATCCGACTCAACACACAAGTCAAGTCAACACAAGCTGTTAACACAGTCAGCATACACTTCGTCAAAGAAGTCAACGTCAAGTCAAAGCCAAATTGGTTCGAGAGAAGAATCAGAGGATTGATTGAGATCGTAATTCACTTATATCTTCTTCAAATCAAATCCATTAAGAAATTATCTTTGTACCCAATTTGTATTTATTTTATTATAAATACAAAATTTGTTGTTACAAATTTTGGCACGCCCAGTGGGACGGTCTCTACCTCTCATCTCTTCTCTCTACAAGCTCGAAGATACAAAGCATGACTCCTCTCAGGATTGCAATAAGAAGACCTTCTACCTTGAAGCATTCAGAGCTGCAAACTGAAGAGATTCAAAAGATAACTCCACTCAAGATTGCGATACGGAGGCCTGCTGCATCAAAGCCTCCAGAGTTGCAAACTGAAAAGGTTGGAGTCGTTACAAGAAGTATTCCCGAAGGCTCCGTAGAGGCAAACCATATGGTGGGGATTACTCTCAACAAGCCATTGCACGGAGACAAGAGTGGTGAAAATGTTTCTACTTGCTCAACTCCTCACTCCACGCCAAGCTCATCATCTACCTCAACTGAAGTTGCAGTGATGACGACAAGTGCTATGACCATTGAGGATCAACTCGCAAATATGATGAGAGCCATTGAAGGACTCAACAAACACATGGAAGCTCAAGACGTAAAGATCTCCATACTTATGAAGAAAATGGAGAATGTGGAGACAAGTCATACAAATGAAAAACAAGTTGAGGATGAGCGCGAGGAAGTAGACTCAGCGAAACACCATCCTTTTGAAAAGAATCCAGTTGAAGAAAAAATACAAGTTTCAACTGACAAAATGCTTCATGTGAACCAACTGAAGAACATCATTTTAGAAACGATAAAAGACAAGTTTGAAGGGAGCTCAAAATCCCTTGTTGCCTACAAGAAGCCATATACAAAGAGAATTGACAACTTGAGGATGCCAGCTGACTATCAACCTCCCAATTTTCAACAATTTGACAGCAAAGGCAACCCAAGACAACATGTGGCGCATTTCGTCGAGACATGCAATGATGCTGGGACCTACGGAGATCACATGGTGAAACAGTTTGTTCGCTCTCTTAAAGGAAATGCATTCGATTGGTATATCAACTTAGAAGCCAACTCCATCGACAGTTGGGGGCAAATGGAAGAAGTGTTCCTCAACCGCTTCTACAGCACACGAAGAACTGTTAGCATGATGGAGCTAACAAATACTCATCAAAGTGATGAAGAATATGTCATCGACTACATCAATAGATGGAGGAGCCTCAGCCTCAATTGCAAAGAGAAGCTGTCAGTAACTTCAGCTATTGAAATGTGCATTCAAGGGATGCCATGGAATCTTCACTACATACTTCAAGGAATTCAGCCAAAGACTTTTGAAGAGTTGGCTACAAGAGCTCACGACATGGAGTTGAGCTTGATATCAAATGATATTGAATGGCCATCTATTCAAGACTCCTACGAGTTTGAGGACATGCCTTCTGATGAGCTCGTGGAAGACGAACCACAAACAAAGACTGCAGTTTCCATAAAGATTCATAGAAATGAAGTGGAAGCAAGAGAAAGCAATGTATCCCAGGATTGGGGGCAATGAACTGTTGATAAATCAAAGACAAAGCTCCTTGACACGAGCGAAAACTGTCCACATTACGCTCCTTGATATGAGCTTAAACTATCTAAAAGTCCTCAAGCCAAGGCTCCTCGATACGAGCGAAAACTATCCACATAAAGCTCCTTGACATGAGAGAAAACTGTCCACATTACGCTCCTTGATATGAGCTAAAACTGTCCACACAATACTCCTTGATATGAGTTTAAACTATCTAACACAAATAATGCAAGACTCCCTGACACGAGAGAAAACTGCCCACACAACGCTCCTTGATATGAGCTAAAACTGTCCACACAATACTCCTCGGCACGAGCAAAAACTGTCCACACAACGCTCCTCGGCATGAGCGAAAAGTGTCCACAAAATGCTCCTCGGCACGAGCGAAAACTGTCCACACAATGCTCCTTGACACAAGCATAAACTGTCTACATTACGCTCCTTGATATGAGCTAAAACTATCTACACGCAAAAGCTTCTTGACATGAGCGAAAACTGTCTACATGACGCTCCATGACGCACGAGCCTAAACTGTGTACTCCTGGTCCGCACGAGTATAAACTGTGTACTCCTGGTCCGCACGAGTATAAACTGTGTACGACATACTCCTGGTCCGCACGAGTATAAAATGTGTACGACATACTCCTGGTCCGCACGAGTATAAACTGTGTACGACACACTCCTAGCCCGCATGAGTATAAACTGTGCACGACACCCCCCATCCAAATCATACTAATGTCCCTTTGAACTACGTTATGACTTGATTCTCTTTGAAGAGATACGTAGACAACTTAGTAGCTCACTAAGTTCAGTCATGATTCCAGTTATTCTTATCAAGCTTGTGAGAGAAATAAAGAATTGAAGCATACGTGCCATAAATAAAGTGCAAGGAAAAGAAGCAGAAGTGTCATCAAAAGATGGAAGAGTGACGATATTGATATTGCCCTGTTGATTCCATCTCAAAAGATGGAAGAGTGGCGATATTGATGTTGCTCTGTCGATTTCATCAAGGACGCAATGTTAATACTGCTCTGTCGATTCAATCTCAAAAGATGGAAGAGTGACGACATTGGTATTGCTATGTCGATTCCATCTCAAAAGATGAAGAGTGCCGATGTTGCTCTGTCGATTCCATCAAGGATGGAAGAGTGACGATATTGATACTGCTCTGTCGATTCCATCTCAAAAGATGGAAGAGTGGCGATGTTGATGTTGCTCTGTCGATTTCATCAAGGATGGAAGAGTGACGATGTTGATACTGCTCTGTCGATTCCATCTCAAAAGATGAAAGAGTGGCGATGTTGATATTGCTCTGTCGATTCCATCAAGGATGGAAGAGTGGCGATGTTGATACTGCTCTGTCGATTCCATCTCAAAAGATGAAAGAGTGGCGATGTTGATGTTGTTCTGTCGATTCCATCAAGGATAGAAGAGTGGCGATGTTGATGCTGCTCTATCGATTCCATCTCAAAAGATGGAAGAGTGGCGCTGTTGATACTGCTCTGTCGATTCCATCTCAAAAGATGGAAGAGTGGCGATGTTGATGTTGCTCTGTCGATTTCATTAAGGACGTGATGATGATACTGCTCTGTCGATTCCATCTCAATGAAGAGTGGCGATGTTGATGTTGCTCTATTAATTCCATCTAAAGAAGAGTGGCAAGTTGATATTGTTCCCCATGGATAGCTACTCATACAATTCATGGAAGCAAGAATGGTGTAGTCTCCTTGTGCAGATTGTTTCCTTCCAATGAAAAATGTTGTTAGACAATTCCAAAATAATAATAATAATAATAAAAAAAAAAAAAAAATTAAAGGGGTGAGTCCAATTCAATAATTGAAATGGGCCCAAATTGGTACTCCATATCAGGCTGGATGAGCGGCCCAATTAACATTTTTGCAGACCAAAATAAATAATGGCCCAATCTAAAGTCAAAATCAAGAAGGTTTAGTCAATTGGAGGAATACTTCCCTCACAAGTCGAGAGTTCTTCTCTTCCAGAAACTCGAAGCCATCATCAACCGCCGCGTCGCCCCTCGGTCATCTCCCGATGTCCGTCGCTGCAAATCGTCGGAGAGCCGCCACTCGACCACCTGCTGCTTACCACGCTCCGCCGCCGCATCCACTAGCCTTCGCCGGAAGATCGCACGCCTGCTGCCGGAGTGACGTCGCGACTGAGGTGCTTTCAGTCGTAGAACGCGATTGCCGCTGCTTGCCCGTCATCACGACCGATCGCCGCTACACTAACCCCGTGTGCACCCACCACCGGCAACTGCTTGCGCCCATCGATCGGATCTGCCGCGGCGTCTACCCATGTGCTGACGGCAATCACACGACCACCGCCCGACCACCACGCTGGAGCCGATCAGCCGCGACCCTCTCTCTCAACCTTCAGCCTCTGGAAGATCGCGAGCCTCTGCCGCCACATTTCTCGCCGGAAACTGGATCTCACGTTGCCACACTCTCCGCCGTGAATCGCGACCACGTCGCCGCTCTCCGCCGCGACGCCGCCCCGCTGCCAGAAGACCGCAAACTCTCGGCTATTCCACGTGATTCGGCAGCAGCCGCCGAGGTCCACCACGAAAGTCGAGTCACGCGCGACCGCCAGCGGGATTCCACTGCGACGATCCGGAAGAACTCTCCGCTGCAACTTGCGCCACTGGGTCCGTCGCGTTCCACCATCGCTGCTGCCCACGCGTCGGAAACACAACACTATCGCATCCCGTCGCCGGATCTCTTGTCGCCAGCCATGAATCGCGCGCCGCTGCTGCATTGATCACGTCCGGAGTTGTTGCCGCCCGGAGTTGTTGCCGCCACTGCATAGTGCATACCACTGATCGCCACCGGATCCGCCGGGTCGACCACTGTCAGCCGGTCCCTGAAGTCGCACTCCACCTCCGCCGCAACCAGCACACGCTAAGCCTACCGAAGTCATGGCCACTGACCACCGGATCCACTCGTTGTCCACGCCACCTGCTGCCGCCGGAAGACGACGACTCCAGCCACCGCTCTACCATCGAGCGCCCACCTTGGAGGTCCCTTCGTCCCGTCTGCCGTCATCTGCTAACGCCATCGGAAAGCTCCGCTCGCCTAACGCCAGCACCAATGGAATCGCGAGCCCCGATCTGCTAGTCTCTCGACGGAACTGACATGGCCATGGATTTGCTCTATCTTCGTTGGTCAGTTTCCATCCAGGCCATCGTCGCTTTCTTGTTGCCAGAAGCGCGAGCCCTTCTCATCACCAAATATCCAGCCACCTCTGCCACTCGAAATGAACGTCGCCAACTTTCCAGGTATCGATCACCGCCGGGTGCATTTCATCCGCCGTCGTCGTTTTCTGTTGAAAGACCGCTGTTCGCCATATTTGTCGGAGCTGCCGGAAATCACCTCTTTGCTCATCGGGTCTTCTTGTTGTATTCTCATTTGATGCTCGTATGATCATCCCTGAAATCTATCCAATCTATGTTCTTCAAGCCCTGTAGGTTCTTACTCTTGATGATGTGGGTTTAGAAACTGATACTTTCGTTACGTCACCAACAAAAAAAAATGTGGAGTTTTTTTTGTGACGCTACAAGATACGTAATGATCACACATACTTTGAAGCGTGTTGTTAAATCTATGAGCATGTGATGATGATAATAATGTTATTCGGGATATAATGAATAGCATACGTGATTTCCAGGCAAAAAAAAACGAAGAAGTAAAATAAAAGAATTAAAATCGAGTAGAGGACTTACAGTGACGATGTGAGCCCTTTTGTATCTTCGTTCGGCAAATAATGATCTTCCAAGAAAATCTACAAGGGACAGAGAGAATGCATGAATGCATTAAATCCAGTAAAAAAAATAGAAGGGAAGTAAAAAGACAAGAATTTCAGTTGTTACTGTCTGCGAATGAAGAAAATAAATACACCGAGTCTCTTATTATATAGTGATGAGCCTGCAGCAAGTTATGGAAGTAATTTGAGTGATTGAAATCTCCCAAATTTCTTTTACTGCAGATAAAATTAATTGATTGGAAAGAGATTTGCAAAATCGTCTTAATAACACAGGAAATAAATCCATTCTATATTTCTTTGACCCGAAATCCTGAAATTGAACAGGGAAGAGATTGATGTGGGCTTGAGGAAAATTGGGCCTAAGAAAACAAATTGGGCCACTTGAGAAAAAAAATTGGGCCAATGATAATAAAAAAAATTATTACTTTGACAAAGTAATTTCTCAAGCCCAACATTACAAATGTTATAAAATTTTTGCAATTCATTCACATCAAGACATGGCGTCCGTGAACAAATCGCAAGGGGGCATTTGTAAGCAATTAAAATTTACGGTCCAATTAAATGGCGACACTTGGATTTTATTGATTAAATATTAATTTATTTTGGAATTTAAATAAATTAATTCCTAAGTAAATTAATAAATAATTTGAGCCCAATAAATTAAATGAGCCCAAGTCAAATGAGGCCTGACCCAAGTCAATCAAGCCCAAGTCAAATGAGGCCTGACCCAAGTCAATCAAGCCCAAGTCAAATGGGGTCTGACCCAAGTCAATCAAGCCCAAGTCAAATAAAGTCTGACCCAAGTCAAACAAGCCCAGACAAATTAAATCAGGCCCAAATCAGATAGGCCCAATTATGGTTCAGTCAGGCTGAAGCCCAAGCCCGCTAAGTGAGGCCCAAAGGTGGCCTGGACCTCCTTTTTCACCTATAAAAAGGGGTCTCCACCATTCATTTGAACACACAGAGACAGAGACACACAGAGACAGAGACAGACAGAGACAGACAGACATTCAAGCACTCGAAGACGACGCACTTGAAGAGATCGAGAACACGAGTAAAGCTCCCTCCAGATCTTCAAGCGAAGAACAAGCGAAGAACGATCTTCAAATCTTCAAAGCTTCAAGCGAAGAACGTTCGAGGATCTTCAAGCCTTCAAGCGATCTTCAAAGCGTCTTCAAATCTTCAAAGCTTCAAGCAAAGAACGTTCGAGGATCTTCAAGCCTTCAAGCGATCTTCAAAGCATCTTCAAATCTTCAAAGCTTCAAGCGAAGAACGTTCGAGGATCTTCAAGCCTTCAAGCGATCTTCAAAGCGTCTTCAAATCTTCAAAGTTTCAAAGCTTCAAGCCCAAGATCTTCAAGTCTTCAAGCCTCTAAAGCTTCACACTCAAGATCTTCAAGTCTTCAAGCTTCCAAAGCTTCAAGCTCAAGATCTTCAACAAAGCTTCAAGTCTTCAAGCATCTAAAGCTTCAAGCCTCAAAGCATTTTCAAGCTTCAAGTCAAGAACAGCTACTAATCCGGGATCAAGGCTCCAAGTCCCCCAGATCAAGTGTTCTTCGTGGAAATCTCTCAGTCAACGTTTAATCCGAACAAAGGTTCAACGCCTCCGGGTCAACGTCCAAGACTACACACTCGAGTTCGGACAAGCTTCGTTTGAAGATCCGACTCAACACACAAGTCAAGTCAACACAAGCTGTTAACACAGTCAGCATACACTTCGTCAAAGAAGTCAACGTCAAGTCAAAGCCAAATTGGTTCGAGAGAAGAATCAGAGGATTGATTGAGATCGTAATTCACTTATATCTTCTTCAAATCAAATCCATTAAGAAATTATCTTTGTACCCAATTTGTATTTATTTTATTATAAATACAAAATTTGTTGTTACAGTGAGAAAAAATAAAATGAATAAAAATATACTTTTGCGACAGACAGGAAGAGTATCAATTACAAAAAATTAAAATTGCATGTATTATCTGGTATTGAAATAAAGTTTTTAGAGATGAAATACAAACTCGCTCAATTTAAAAATTCTAATATCTTTTTTTCTCACGATTTTTAAAATTTAAAAAAGAAAAAACTATTTTTATATTCTCATTTCTAAAATATCCTGACCATTCAGACAGTTTTTTTTTTAGTAAATATTGATTGAGTTTGTTGATCAGAACAAATAAACGGTAGAGGTAGAAATTTTGAACAAATAAAATTATGATGTTGGAATACACAGGACAAATAGACTAATTTGAAGTTTCAATTAAAATTTGATTTCATGAAATATAAGTTCTTTAAAATATTCACATTTAAGTGGACTTGACGCATTTAATATTTAATAATGCACATTTTAATTTCAGGACTACTTTTTAATGTCCCTTTTTTTCTTTCCTCCTGAAAATGTATTTAGAGCAAATTCGACTAGGTAAATCATAAAAACCTCATAGCTCAAATATGTAAACAAGTCAACCATTCATGAACCATTTGAGCAATGATTCAATGAATTTACTCTTTTATCAAACTCATAGACGTGTTTGAAATTATTATTATTCTCTCTGTCCATCCTCAATGTATCTATTTATTTTTTTATGTGAATTAAGGAGTATTATTATTTTATGTGTAGTGGGCAATTATATTAGTGGAGAGTGTAGATCCCATAATCCAAATAAAAAATGGATAGATTAAGAAAAACGATCTAAAATGGTAAAATGGATAGATTGACGGTGGAGAGAAAAAACACATGGGTTAATTTGTTACTAATTCATGTGGGTTTTGATACGAGAACTTTAAAAATTAAGATTTAGAAAATTAAATTAAGGGTGATAATTATGACAAAGATTTGAATGACAATGTCTCACGGAAGTAATTTAATGAGACGGATAAAAAGTAATAATATTTCAATAAAAAGTTATACCACGATTATAATGAAAAGTGATACTCTCTTTGTCCTACATATTTTTACCCACTTTCCATTTTGAGATGTCCCAGATATTTTTACTCATTCCATAAATGGTAAAAATACACTCTACATTTACACTTTATTCATCATTCCCAACAATTTTATTTACTTTTTTTTACACTTTATTGATCATTCCCAACAAGTTTATTTACTTATCTCTCAAAATTATCAATTTATCCCTACTTTTTCTTATATTATGGAGTACATATATTAAAAAATAACACTTCTTAATTTTCGTGTCCGTACAAATATGTAAAAATACTCGAAACGGAGGAAATAATATTTAAAAGAAAAACGATAATTAATTAAAAAATGTAAAATGATATTATCTTATGAAGATCCCACCTAAGACTTCCATAATTATGTTAGAAGTCTTTAATAAAGTAACTTTACGTTAATCCATGTATAAAATGCCAGTGTAAAAAAATATTGATTGACATATAAAAATTGGGTGAAAAAAAATTATATGTGGATATAATAATGATTTTTTAAAACCAATAAATACCTTAACTAAGAAATAATATAAAATGTAGATTTCCGAAATACTAAAGTGATGTTTAAAACTACAAATGAACATTTCTGCTTGGACTCAAAATTTAATGAACTTTCATTGTGCTAAGTCCAACTATTAATTATCTAATATCTTGTCTATTTGTTTTGGTTTGACTTGTTGATATCCTAAATTTGCATATATATGCTCACTCCCAGTTGTATAAAACTCTCCACATGTATATGAAAAAAGAACAGAAAATTTAAAATTAAATAATTTTTAAGTTGTTAGATAAATTGATATTTCTTTTTTTTTTTTTGGTATTAAGGATTTTGAGAGATAAAAAATAAGAAAAGTATAAAGAGTGTATCATTATTCAAGGATTTAATAATAATCAAAATAAAGTATACTCTGTTCGCTTGGATATTTCATGCACGTTTATTGTAAATATACTAGTTGTCGATAGCGAGTCTTTAGAGATGATGTATTAATTATGTGCCTGTGATGTGTACTCGACTAATCAAATATAGGGGACGAGGAAGAGAAGACCAGATTTCCTTCCACTTCTTGAATGTATTAATAATCAAACATATGAGCTTGAGTTGCTCTGGGCCTTTGATTCTGATCTTGTTAGGCCGAGTCTATTTTGCCCATTCACACTAATATAATAATGTGAGCGAAATCTATTAAAAAATGAGTTCATTATGTGGATAAGAAGTAATAATATTAAACAAAAAAAAATACTTGAACGACAGAAATGATTATTGTTCCAATAAACTATATAAACAATTTATAACATAAATAAATAGTGATAATATTTTTAATAAAAATATAATTAATTAATTAGAAAAAAAAAGTGTAAAACCGTATAATCTTCATTAGACAATTTCACATAAAATGTTGCTAATGTTACATTTTAATATACTCCTATTCTATTGACTTTTATAGAATACTTTTTAGAAATAATTTTCTTCTAGGATCAAATGTTTGAAAATTTAAAAAAACCTATAAAGTATTATTACGATAAGTGAAGGAAAAATAAAAAATGTAATAAATAATTAGTACTTTCCTTTTTAAAAAAAATCACATTTCAACTCTATTTTTAACCATTCACTTGTAAGTGCACCAGATTCAGAGAAAAAAATTGCAGTACCCTAAAAGGAAATAGTAGAATATTTTTTTATTTTAAATTTAACAATATATTTTTTTTCTTAATAGACAAAAAAAAATACCTTTTTTCATAATTAATTTGAGCAATGCAGTCCTTAACTTAGAAAAAAATTAATTCCAAAAATAGATTACTAACTCACATTATTTAAAATTATGTTAACTCGAATTTACATTACTCACATTTACATTACGCACAGTATATTAATCACACTACAATATTCACATTATTCGAATTTTTAACTCAAAAAACATTAATTCGAAATTACTCAAATCTTTTAACTCGCCGGTACTTGAAAAATTAATCAATTTTCAGGTAAAGACACTCAAAATTTTTAACTCGCATTATTCTAAATTACTTTTATATGGAGCCGTCAAAACGGGCCCGCGGGGCGGAGCGGGCCAAAATCCACCTCAACCGATCATTTGGCGGGCTTAGGCTGGTTGCGAGCTAGAAATGTTCGGTCCAATCCATTCAAATGTGGATCGCGGGCTATGTCGGGCCAACCCGTCAATTTTTTTTCTTTTTAATTAGCGATGTTATTATTAAAATGAAATACCAAAATAATGGTACAATATACTACAATATCAACAAGACAATTAAAACATAAACATGATCCCTATAGAATCTGCATTCTTACCAATTCATCTCTTCACAAAAAAGTTCCAAATATTTAAAAATACCCTCGACTTATATTTACCACTTGAGTTCGTATTTCTAATATCATATATATTATTACTTTGATTCAAATTGGCAAACTCCATAATTTTTTTCTTCTAATCTGCAAGAATATAAATACAAATACAAATATTAATTACCCCCAAACAAAATAATTACCTAAACATAATTAACATTTTTTTTCAAATGTTCAATCTAAATCAAGAATTAAAAGAAGAACAAGTTTGTAGTACTTCCTCCGTCCCGCCCAAAGAGATGCATTTGCTTTTTACACGTACATTAATGAATATTATTATTTTATGTTAAGTGGGTATGTGTATTAGAGAGATTTTTGATAGGTCCTTTTTACTAAAATAGAGAAATATTGCAATTTTGATGGGACGCCCAATATATTAAAATGATGCTATTTGGGTGGGACGGAGGGAGTATATTTTTGTAAAGCATAATACACGAAAGATAAACTTTAGACATTTCTCTCGAGTTTGATATGTGGCAGGCTTAGATGGGGCGGGGTGGGTCAAACCCACCATTTGGCTGGCTTAGGCGGTGCGGGCCTAAGCGGGTTGCGGGCTAGAAATGCTCGTCCCAACCCACCAATTATATAGGCAGGAACGGTTCGGCCTGGCGGGCCCAGCCCATTTTGACGGGTCTTATACATTACTAAAAAACATTAACTCAAAATACTTTACTAAAATACATCATTCTTGAATGTATTCTGAGTAATGTATTTTTCGTAAAAAAAAATACTCCCTACTCACTTTTCATTTTTGGGGTGTCCCACGTATTTTTATCCATTTCATTTTTGGCAAAAATACATAATATTTTATTACTTACTTTTTACAATTCCAACAACTTTAATTACGTTTTTATACTCTATTCATCATTCCCAATAATTTTATTCAGTTTTTCTTTTTATATTACTAATTTATCCCTATTTTCTCTTACATTATATATTAAAAAAATAAAACGTCTTAATCTTCGTGCCCGTATAAACGGGTAAAAATTCTCGGGACGGAGGGAGTATTTACTTCAAATTAAGTTAAAAAAGTTTTTTTTTCCATAAATCTGATCAGACATTGGTAACAGTTACTTCCCAGATTCATGTAACCAAATAGTAACGACGACACGTGGCAGATTCATATGCGGATCACGCGCTGCAAGAACCACAACAGAACTTTCAGCATCAAGCGAGACGAGTTGTAAAAAGATTTAATAATGGCGCGTAAAATATAAAAAATAAAAAATAATAATAAAAAAGAAAATAAATTCTGCTGCCTCAATCCACAACTCATCGAAATAACATCGTTTTTTCCAAGTAATTGATTTCAAAAGTCTAACAGGAAAGCCCCTCCACAGCTTCTCCATCATACTCAATTTGTATCTTTCTCCGCTTTATATATACAAAGATTCTCCCCCTTTATCTCTCTCTCCTTACTCCGAATTGTTGAAACTGAGTTTCGATTGCCCCTTGAACAAGTGGATCCATTGAAGGAACTCTCATAATAATGGGGAATTGCTTTGGATCTTTACTTTCTTCTGATTCAAACCCCAGCTCCACCAATATTAATACCTCCACTCCAGGTACTCTTTCTCACCATTTAATGCTTTGAATTTTTGCTCCAAAAGGGGGGGGAATTTGTTTATGGATGACTTTTCTTGATGCTTCCTTTTTGTGGCCAAACCATCAAATGGGCTCACTTTGTTGTGATTTTGGTAAATTTGCCAAATTGGGATAATTTTCATGTTGGTCCATGAGATTGATTTTTTTTTATGTGCTATAATTGAAGGTACTTCTTATACTCTGAGCAATGGTGGTGGGGGTATTTCTGGTACAAGCAGTAGTGCAGGGCTTAGCCAATTTTCAAGAACATTGAGTGAGGATGCTAGTTTGAGCAATAATGGGGAGATATTGACCACTCCCAACATTAAAGTCTATGCTTTGGATGATTTGAGGAGTGCCACTAGGAATTTCAAGGGTGATATGGTGTTGGGAGTGGGAGGGTTTGGGACAGTGTATAAGGGATGGGTGGATGAGAAGACACTCCTTCCATCCAAATTAGGTACTGGGATAATGGTTGCCATCAAGAGGTTGAACTCCGAAAGCACCCAAGGATTCAACGAATGGCAGGTAGTCTAGTCTAGTCTTTCAATATCTCTAAGTTTGGTTTGATCACAATTTGGAATGCTCACTTAGTTTTTGAATTCAGGCAGAAGTGGACTTTTTGGGGAAGATATCACATCCTAACTTGGTAAAGCTCTTGGGATACTGTTGGGAAGACAAAGAGTTGTTACTTGTTTACGAGTTTATGCCCAAAGGAAGCTTGGA
Organism: Pogostemon cablin; assembly: GCA_023678885.1. Classification (NCBI taxonomy): domain Eukaryota; kingdom Viridiplantae; phylum Streptophyta; class Magnoliopsida; order Lamiales; family Lamiaceae; genus Pogostemon; species Pogostemon cablin. The sequence continues at coordinate 5,998,391 of CM042991.1, read as the reverse complement.
AAACCACCTATTCAGAAGTAAGAAAGTTTAGAACCTAAAGAGAATGAAACAATGTATATGACTTCATGTTTTTTGGGATCTGCAGGAAATGCTGCCACTGAACCTTTATCGTGGGATGTACGGCTTAAAATCGCCATAGGAGCAGCAAGGGGGCTGGCTTTCTTGCACACTTCTGAGAAGCAAGTCATTTATAGAGACTTTAAGGCCTCCAACATTCTTCTTGATGGGGTAAGATTATTTCTGCTACTTTATGGTTTCTTCAATAATGTTTGTTAATAACATTAGCTTCTTCTAAGGATACAATGACTTGTATACTATGATTTGATATGAAATGCTAATTGACATTTGACAATCTTAGGATGAATCAGCAAATACTAAGATGATAGATCATGTATATTATTGATGAGTTCATCATGTGTACAACAGGTGTATGCATACATCCGGATTTATTTGAAAGATACAGATTTAAAAAGACAAATTGTGTCCTAAGGGTTAATGAGTAAATAAGGACCTTGAAAAAGATATAAATGTGAAAATACAATAAGGTCATAGAGCCATAGAAGTGAAGATTAAACTCTAGGAGTAAAAGAGTAAATTAAGCACGGGCGTATGGAAAACTTTGCAGTTATTGATATATGCCGAATTGTAAGTCTCTAGTGGCATTTTCTTGGCTTTGTAGAGTTACAATGCAAAAATATCCGATTTTGGCTTGGCGAAACTGGGGCCTTCTGGGGGGGATTCTCATGTAACGACTCGAGTAATGGGGACTCATGGTTATGCTGCTCCTGAGTACATAGCAACAGGTGAATTGAGCTCAATGTCTGTTTCTCAAATCTTCACTTGCAATCACTAACTCTTGTTTTTAACTCCAGGGCATCTGTATGTGAAGAGCGATGTGTACGGCTTTGGTGTGGTGTTGCTCGAGATGCTGACTGGTTTGAGAGCGCTCGACACCAGACGGCCCAATGGGCAGCAACACTTGGTTGAATGGGTGAAACCCATAATTTCTAATAGAAAGAAGCTGAAAACTGTGATGGATGCTCGTATGGAAGGGCAGTATTCGTCCAAGGCTGCGCTGCAAGCAGTTCAGCTTACGCTTAGATGCTTGGAAGCTGAACCTAGAAAACGACCTCCAATGAAAGAAGTGGTGGAGGTGTTGGAACAGATTGCAGCGATCGGTAAACCCAAGGAATCGAAGACCAAATTTACACAATCTCATCGCCCGTCGGGTCACCAAGCTAAAAGATGACCAAGAAAAGTGAGCTTAGCTGATTGATGCTTAACAATCTGTGTATGTTTTCGATAATTAGTGTTTGTGGCATTATGCAATTGTTTGATTTCAATTATTTTTTAGTATTCTTGCCTGAGAATTTTGTAAAATCAATATGTTTGCAATTGCATCAATGTATCATAGTCTCCTGGATTTGTATGTCAAGTGTAATAGAATAGATTTTTTTATCATTTTTGGGTGGTTAGGATATGTCAAACAAAGCAAGGTAGTATGATAATGTTGATATGATTTACTAAGACATAACTATAGTTAAAGAAGCTCTACATCTATTGAACTTGGAAACAGAAGCGAGACGAAGCTCATCGCTTGGGATGGTGGAGACGGGGACGATCACAGAAAGCATAGCCATTAGCCTTCACAAATTTTGCTATCATCCAACTCACGCTCCCCCACATTATTGCAGACAACACGTTCGTTGGGTCGTGTCGAACTGCAAAAAGACATATCAATAATATAATCAATGTCATGGATTATACCACATGTTTTCAGTTACTAAGCAGAACAAGAATCTCTGTAACAAGTTTTGGCAACATTTTACCTCGTCTTAGAGACAGCGTTGCGTAGAAGAGACCGGTCAAGATCAGTGAAAAAGCCAGTGGAAATGACTGCAGAAGCAAGGGTTACATACAATATTCTTCAAATTAAACCAACCCTGATAACAGAACAAGATTATGAAAGGTAGTTATGGCTGGATCACTCACAGCTAAAGCCTCGATACCGCCATTGCATGATTCTTATTGCCAGAAGGTAGAACGAAGTTCCCTTGTAATAAATCAATTGCATCCTTCAAGAAAGGCTGAAATTTAGGTTGTCTTTCAATGTAGGGTAATTATTTTTTCATTTTCAATCTCAATTTCGTCCTTCAATCTTTCAATCAAAATGCAAACTCCAGGTTTCAAGAAAACATGGGAAGAAAATATGCAAAAAGATAAAGAAAGTTGGATAAAAACTCAATCTTAGAGCTAAGAGGGAAACCTGTTTTGTACCATCACAGAAGTTGTTTAAGTAGTATCGTACAAGACCATTCCAGCTATCTTCCAGAATCCCTTCAACTGTTCTTTGGCCAAATCTGATCAAACAAAAAGGATAAGTCTTGATCTGTAACCGTTAGTCAAAGAGGATGATCAAGAATACGAGAGGCAATCAATCTTCAATATACTCCCTCCATTTCGTAAAAGTTTTCACCATTTCCATTTTGGTCCGTCTTACAAAAGTTTTCACCTACTAAAAAAGGTAAAAAAGTCTAAACAACTATCGTCTCCCATAAACTTTATTTATAAAAAAAAAATCACCCTACCTAACACACATAACATACTTTATCAATTATATTTATTACCAAAAAAAAAACCGTAACACTCACTTTTCTTAATCTCCATGACCAGTCAAAGGTGAAAACTTTTAAAAAACGAAGGGAGTATGACAAAATATTCGAGCAGCAATGAAAAGAAGATAAAAACACATCATTGATTTGAAGTCCCATAAGTATGAATTCAATACAAGATTTTAATCCACAGCTAGAGTTCAAAAACTTTTTGCAAGATTAACATTGTTTATTCCAGAGGGTGTTGCTTTGAACTATCATAAGGATATTATATTTTAAACTAAATTTATTCAATTAAAAACAAAATGGAAGCAAATGGAGTAGTATTTTATAGCAAAAGGTACCTGACAAAATCTCTTTTCATAGCAAGAGTACCAGTGTACTGCATGCTAATGTCATCCCCATGGTTAGCCCACACTGAAATTGAGTTTGAGAAAACAATTATTCAATTTAACAATTAAATTTAGATTAAAAATTAATCATATTTTGTTTAATAAGGTTAAAAACAATTTTTAGAAAATTACAATTTTTAAAGCTCTCATCCAATCTGGGGTGTCCCCTAATAGTTTCATCATCATTAAAAACACCGAACCTTCGGAGCTGAGATTCCAACATTTTTCGAGCTATCATGCTCTACAAAAATGGATTAAAAATATAAAATAAAAACCAGGTGATTTTATTTACTTCTATAATAAAACTCACCAAATAAAAAAATCAATAAAAAAAAAAAAAGAAAACCTGGGTTACATTAGTACGGTCCAAACAGTCAACACAGTTGGTTCTTACAACTCCTACTTGTCTCTCAACTTTCTCACCCTTTTCATTTACTAAGAAATACCTACACACACATATATATATATATGTTAACAGTATAGGAAACAAGCCTAAATAATTGGAAAATGTAGAGGATAATGGTAAGATGATATTAAGTTACTATTTATTACAATAGCTAAGGTAACAAGATTTCATAAAACCAAAAACTGAGAGTAATAGTAATATATATATATATATATATATACTACCTGCTTGTGTAGACAAAGGCTGCAATTTGATTATAAAGAATGGAAATCCACCCAACATATAAATCTCCACATATTTTATGAAAATCAAAGTGCAAATATCTGTTACAATGCAAAATCCAGTCAGAGTACAATGTAAAGAATTATGAGAACATAAAGTTAAGCAGAGAATTTACCTCACATTATCACCGGAAACGTGCTTCATTGCAGCGCCAAACTTTTCGCATAGACGTCCCTCGTAGCCATGCTGTTGAACATTTACAAGAACAAGCATAAAGATTAGGAGAAACACAAGTTAATTAAAGTGAACTGCTGGAAATTAGCCGCATATTGAATGGGAGATGTACGTACCTTGTTGACTAGATTAACAACAAAAACATTTCCATATTTCTTTTGTAGATTCGAGAAGTGTCTCTCGACTACTTGAGGCTGCAGACATGTGCTGACAGAGTCAGCAGAAATTATGTAGGTAGGTAGGTCTGGTTTTACTTAGTTAGAAGATCAGAAAGCTACCCACCACTTCCTTAAATCCCATAATTTCAAACTTAGGCTTATACTTCAAATCAACAATCTGATCCCAAAGTATTGGAATTGATCCTCGAATCTAAGGGAGGAGATACAAAAAGTGTTAAAGCTCCCAACTGGCATGGCACTTAATACCTGATTCAGAGCAACAATAGTTCACCTGAACGAATGACGCCCTGTGGCCGTTCAACTGTAAGATTTGCTCGGTTTCCACGAAGTTTGCCACGTTTCCATCAGAATCAGCTCCTCTTCTCCACATCCGAGTGCCTTCAGAAAGATTCAATATGAGAACCCACTGGCATACCAAGATAGATGAAGTTAAAGACAGAATCATTGATACTTGAATAATATCAGCCTTTCTTAAATTGACTACTAAAGTGTAACATCAGGTCACTAATGTTTAATATCATAACTTTCAAGAAAACAAAAATGTGATGGGGCGTCTTGAAGATAGTACATAAATATTGAATGATACTTTCTCTATCAGCTTCAGCATCAGCTTTTAGAAACATCGTAGTTCAATACATTGAAGATTCATCTAAGCTAAATAATAAATCTATAACATAATGATAGTAGCTTAAAGCAGTAAATGATAATTTCGGTCATTAGTGAAAACTTTATATTATTAATATGAAAAACTTTGGAGCCATAGATGAATAACGAATTCCGAAGATATAGAAGTAAAAATCGGAATTAAAAAAAGAAAAGAAAAGAAAAGAAAAAAAGAAAAAAAAAACTCTACAACATAGACAAATTCCAAGACTACTCAATTATTTACAACAGAGCAACACATCAATTTTGAATTCAAATGAATACTCCACATTTTAAAGGTTAAGAAAGAAGCTGCAAATGATAATACAAATATATGCTCATCATATAGAAACAATGAATGACATTAAGTGTTAGAAAAGGTCGTTGAGGATTACCAATTCTTTTGTTAGATCTTCTAGCAATTAGTGTGACATCAATAATGTCTTTTCCAATACCATATTGAAAGCTCTGGAAACCTGATGACTAGTTAAGGCTTAACTTCACAACGTAAAACATACATCGAAAATCATCATGTCACGTAAGGTGTGGGAAATGAGGCACATACAAAGGATACTGCCTTGCATAACAGGAAGTAAGAACGGATCAAGCTGCACAACTACGGTAGCATGTCAGTCATTTAACACTTTGAACATAAATTTAGAGAAAAAACATTACTCGTTTTTTCGACTCAGCTAGAAAACTGACCTTGTTGTCTATCAGTATTTCCAACATATACCTATTCCAAAGAAAGTGAGGGTCTGCCTGTGGATTAGTTCGTAAATTATAATAAGTTAGTGGAACCTTATATTTCAATTCTAGGATAGTCATACAAACCATAGACAAAGCTACTATTTGTGGTCAACCCACATTAAAAATAATATGATGAGGGTATTAACAAAACTCACCTGTCTCCACAGAGGAAGCAACTTTGATTCATCACCCAAATCATACAGTCTTTGAGCACTGCCAAACAAAAGCATAACCTCTCAAGTATACAATAAAGATGATGCTTACCTCTTAAGTTGCAAATTTTATTCTTGGAAGAAGAAGCAAAAACATGAAAATAACAGGGGGGAGAAAAACTTCACCTCAATGTTATATTCACATCATACGAAAAATAGAGACCAGGAGTCCTCACTGCAACTTTCAGCAAATGAAGAAATTCACTCTCCATCTTTTGCTGGCAACAGAGGACGTACAATATAGAGCAGTGGAACAAAAAACTTTAAAAATGCTAGCTCCAATATATAAAATTAAAGAAACGTTGTTGTACTTGTTCTTCTTGAGCATTTTTCAGAGAATGGTCACAAGGAAAAATCTTCATTGAAATGATCTTGAATATGGGGTAACCAAGATAGTGTCCAACACAGGCACGTTCAGTAATCACTAATAAATATGACCCTAAAAGACAAAGATGAAGAACAGAGTTGAATTGAAGGTATATGTAAAAAAATTCACAAACAACCCAATGTCATCAGATGCTGAACTCAACATAATCTCACACTTGCCTGCGAATAGCTTGAGAATCCCAACTACACCAAAGATGGTCCGAATTTTGAGTTGATGGAGAGGAGTGAAGTGAGGTATGTCATCTGAGGGGGGAGAGGGGGGGGAATTAGCTAGGGCTGTAGAAAATGCGTGCGAGTTAGACGCATTACCAGTAAGATGAATGGATGCAGTGTCGCGATTGATGGACAAAAAAGGGGCGGAGGAGCCGTCGGTGGGCTCGAGGATGTATTGATCGGAGAATTGCCAGAGGCGCATTCTATTGTACAGCTTCTGGGTGGGATCCGCTCTCGACATCATTCTCACTTCACTTGTGATTTTCAATCATTGGGAAATTGTGATTAATTTGTAGGGCATGAGGATGGAGAGAAGTGTTGTAACAGAATTAACAGAAAATGACGTGGCTCCTCCCACTTCCATACATATATTTGCTGCACTGCAGGCTGTGGCTGGGTCCAATACACCACGTCCTATACATTTCTTTACTCCGGACACATACCCTGTTTCATCTTGTATTCCATGGATTGTGGGGTTGAAAAATCACGAACACTCCTGTAATCCAAATTCGATTTACATAATTTTGTATATGCATCTAAGTGTTTTCTCACCATCCCTCTCTTTCCTATTTATCCTATGCATTGCTTCTTTTCAATTTATCTCATGTATGTATTGGTGGGGTTTAAATTAGAAAGAGAATTATAGGTAAACCCAATAACACTAACCCTTGAAAAATCAGGTGTGCAATACTACCAATCAAAAGTATATAAAGAGCAAGTTTCTTTGCATTTTGTTTTTACAAAATTATTTTGTGTATATAAAAAATTACTTTCTAAATAGAAATATAATTCAAAATGAATTATTATTATTCTAAATAAAAAATATAACCTCTCAAATTTTAATTTAAGGGTGATTTTGGAGTGTACCGCCAAATTTATATTTTAAAATGGGTAGTGGGTAGTTTTTTTATTTTATAAAATTAATTATTTTATTTTTTAAGGGTAGATATTGAATTAAAAACTAATCTAACAGTTAACATTGTTCTTGTTCACTCTGGTTGGACTCTTAATTTAATGAGAACATAAAAAATAGCAACAAATCAAATTTTTTGAAGTCTCAAAAAATTAATTTTTGAGTAATCAGTGTCCGTGACATCTTTTCCCACAAGTTTTTGCGATGTAAAAATTGGTAGCCGAATCAAATCAAAATCAAGTCTGGGATAAGGACTCATACATTTAACAAGGACAAATTATGCAAGATTTGGTCGATACTTCTGTAGCAAGAGATATGACATAGGCACTAAGATCAGCCTACTTAAGGATGGGAATGATTCGATGTTCTGATTCTTTGAGACTAAGTGATTGAGAGAAGCGTCAGATAAAGAATCCTCATATGGATCCTCCAGGGCAAGCTATCTATAGTGTGGAGACTAAGAAATTTGATTATGAGTATCGATGGAAATCTAGTGATGATAAATTAGGGAGATTGATCCAAAGATTTCCTTAGTTTATTTCCATTGTATTTCTAATTAGAAACTCAGGGAGTTCATTAGAATTTTATGTTCATGACTTGTCAAACTTGGTGTTTTTGCTATTGTGGATGGTTGTTTAAGTTCAATGTTATTGTTAATTACTTGAACCTTCTATGTGTTTTATGTTTTGAAACAACAATCTAGTATTTTGACATTTGATGAGATTGATGATTAGTAGTCTCCGAGCTATTTTTTGAGATTAAGTTTGTGTTATTTATTGAGATGTCTCTGTTTGGCTTAACGTAAAACTTAATAAAATATTATTAACATACTGAATCACTTTAATCTCTATCAATGATCATGGCATCGAAATCTATTGTCCTTGAGTTGAACGAAAGTGAAAAACTCAATGGTGACAATTATGACACAAGGCGTCATAAAATTTGATACATATTTTATGAACAAGATGCATTGGATGTTATAAACCTAGTGATTGCAGATCTAGACGCGGGTATTGGAAATCAAGGGAGGCGTGACCAAGAAGCGTACCAGGCATTGGAAAAGAAAAAATTTCATTGCACGAGGTATTCTTGTAAGCTCAATAATCGATGTGATGATTCATGAATCCCACCGCACATGATATCTAGGTATATCTACGTGAGAAGTATGGTGGTACATTGGTTACAAGGCTTATGCAGTTGATTATTAAGTTCGACACTTATGAAAAGAAACTAAATCATAACATTAGAAAACATCTCAGGGAGGTGTCTAATATGATCATTGAACTTAAGACTGCCGATCATATGCTCTCTGATGAATAGCAAAATCCAAGCCCCAATCCGCTCTTCACCTGATCGTTGAAATCATCTAAAAGTCAAATTGACTCATAATGAAAGCATTAAGCTTTTCAATGATGTTGCTCGTCATGTTGAGCTAGAAGATGAGAGGTTCAGAGCCTCATAGCCTTCTTCTGAGGCCTTCTCTGCCGGTTCTACTTCTGATGAAGCATTGGGCTTCGAAAAGAAAAGGAATTGGAAGAAGAAAAAGAAGGAAAGATGATATGATGGTGGTGGTGGTAAACCTGAAAATAATCCAACTAAGACTGATGAATGGAAAAAAAAGAAGCGTGACAAAAAGAATAAGGAGAATAAAAGCAAGATGCCAAGCTTGGTCATTATTTTCGTGAACGTCTTGAGCTCAGGAGAGACAAGGTCGATTCATCTTATTCTGTTTTGTGTAAAATTAATGTCTCGAGTGTTGTCTTACTGTCTGATTCTTATCCATTGTGGATTATAAACTCAGGAGCAACAGACCATGTGACGAGAGACAGATGAGTTTTTTTAAATTTTTGCCATGTTTCGAAGGGGACTTGGCAGAAATATGTAGAAAACAATGCACGAGTCGAAGTCAAAGGACTTGAGACTTGCAAATTGGATCTTGACGATGGTCCAGACTTTATCCTACATGATGTTCTATATGCTCCGAAGAATCACGCGAAATTTAATTTCTATTTCAGTTCTACTTAATTTGGGTTATGATGTATTATTCACTAAAGGCACTGTGGTAATGAGCATTGATGATACTTGTTATGCATCTGGACATATGACTGATGGCTTTATGATTTTAAATTGTAATAGAATGACATTTAGTTATTATGATGATTATTCATATTCGCTAAATGCTCGTTCTTCTAGTAATGCAAATGTGAATGATGATGTTTGACATGCTAGATTAGGTCATATTGGGCAAGATAGGATGAATAGACTTGTGAAAGAAGAATTGTTGAATCTTTCTTCTAAAGTCGAATTATCCAAATGCGAACATTATCTTGCTGGCAAAATGACTAGAAAACCTTTTGGTAAAGCTATTATGTCTTAATTTCCATTAGAAGTAATCCATTCTGATATATGTCATCCTATAAATGTGAGAGCACGACATGGAGCTCACTATTTCATTACGTTCATTGATGATTATTTACGTTTTGGATGTCTATTTGATATCTCATAAGTCTGAAGCATTGGATTATTTTAGAGGATTCTTGAGTGAAATTGAAAATCAAAAGATATATCTATCAAAGTTTTAAGAACTGATAGTGGACGTGAATATCTATCAGAACAATTCAAGGAATTTTATAATGAAAAGGGAATAATCCGACAATTAACTGTTCCTTATACACCTCAACAAAATGGTATTACTGGAAGAATGAATAGGACTTTGTTGGAGATGGTTAGATCCATGATGGCACAAGCTAATCTAACGAGATGCGTTACTTATGACAGCTTATGTGCTTAATCGTGTGCATTCAAAGTAAGTTGCTTCGACTCTATATGGATTTTGGATGGGTAGAAAATCTGACTTGAATAACCTTAGAGCTTGAGGATCAGCAGCTTATCTACATGATTCATCGAGTCAGTATGGAAAGTTGGATCCTAGAGGCAAATATTTTAATGGTTACGTGTTCATAGGAGATCAAGATGAGAGCTTAACTGGGGACAGAATCACATAATGCTCATTTTTTGGAAACTGAATTTCCTAGTAGATGGGGCATCAGGGATGCTGAACCTATTTTCGAGGTATTAGAAAACCAATACCTACAAGATCCAAGTGGGAGTAGTTTAACTGATGGTATGGATCTTGATAGATATTTGCCGATTGAGGATCAGACGATTCCCAATAAGAACATTTTGTCTACAGAAGACCATCATTAGCTATCTCAAAAAATTTCTAGGAAACATGTTGAAGGACATGCCTTCTTTATTTCACCAGAAAATTGAAATGTTTCTCCTGTTGATAAGGAAGAGCCCAGACATATCAAAGAAGCTTTGACTTATCTGGTAAAGGAGAAATGGATGACAGCGATGAAAGAGGAGATGGAGTCTATGAAGTCAAATCAAGTCTGGGACTTGTAGATCTTCCAAAGGGACTAAAGACAATTGGGAATAAATGGATTCTCAAAATCAAAAGAAAGGCTGATGGCTCAATAGAGAGGTATAAAGCTCGCTTGGTGGCAAAAGATTATACTCAACAAGAGGGTATAGACTACAAAGAAACCTTTTCACCTGTAGTGAGGTTTGCCTTGATTCGTCTACTGTTGACATAGTGGCTAGTATGGATTTAGAATTACAGCAAATGAATGTTAAGACCGCATTTCTCAATGGAGAATTAGAAGAAGAAATCTACATGCAATAGCCTGTAGGATTTATTCTTCAAGGTTAAGAGGATAAAGTTTGTAGATTGAAGAAGTCGTTCTACGGACTCAAACAATCCTCTAGACAGTGGTATTTGAGATTCCACACTACGATCATCTCATATAACTTTGTTATGATAACGAATACCATTGTATTTACGTTAAACGATCCAATGGTTGTTTTGTGATTCTATCCTTATATATGGATGACATATTACTGGCTGGAAATAACAAAGAGTATCTTGAAGTCATAAAAGGATGGTTATCTTCAAATTTCAAAATGAAAGATATGGGTGAAGCAGTGTACATACTTGGTTTGAAGATACATAAAGGTCGTACAAAGAAGTTATTGGGTTTGTCTCAAGAGACTTACATCAAGAAACTCTTAGAACGATTCAAGATGGACATCTGCAAACCTATAGATACTCATATTGTGAAAGACGAATCATTGAGTCAGCAAATGTGTCCCAAGACTCAAGATGAAAAGAATGAAATGGCCAGAGTACCATATGCCAATGTGATTGACTGCAGACTATTCTCTCTGTTATCAAAGGAATAACAGTACACTGAATGAGTATACAGACGTTGACTGGAGTGGTGATTTAAATAAACGTATATCAACTCCTAGTTATGTCTTCTTGCTCAACGATGGAGCAATCTCATGGTGTAGCAAGAAACAGACTTACATAGCACTGTCCACTATGGTAATCGAGTTTGTGGCATGTGCGTCTGCAGTTCAAGAGGCTATTTGATTTAGAAGATTCATGAAATATTTGGAGGTCTCAAACACTCCAGTGGGAGCTATTTTTAATTAATTGTGATAATCAGGTGGTTATTACTTACACAAAAGACCCCAAATATCATGAAAAAACCAAACACATTGACATGAAGTTCAATTTTGTTAGAGATATTGCAGACAAGAAGAAAGTGATTCTAAGTTACATTTCTACTCGTTTGATGTTAGCAGATCCTTTTACCAAACCAATTCCTAGAGATGTATACATAGGTGTTCTTAGTCGCATTTCTTGCAAAAAAATGTATAAGAGTAAAAGACTCTATCATCGCAAATTTATAATAATGTCGTCCCAAGGGAAAGTAAACTCATGATTGTATCCGGATTTTTCATTGATTTATGCTTTGTAAGAATGATAGATTGAAGGTTTGATTGTTTAAGCTACTAATTATTGTTCTACTCAATTAACTAAGAATTTGAACTAACAAAGTAATGATTCAAACAACACACAAATGATTATTGGAATGGAGGTAGAATTCACTTGAGAAGAGAGCAAGGTTAATCATAATCATGGTTAAGACTTTAGCTAGATATGTATAACTTTTGATAGTGAACTTCATTAATTTGTGAACTAAAAGCAATCACGATTTTACCCCTAATCCCTATGGCCAAGGCAATTAGGTTCTCGACTCTTTTACAAGCCTAAATCTCCTAAGATTGATCTTAATCTCAATTCCCTTAAGGTACTATGATCATAAGTTGGTTCTTTTCACTCAATTTCTTAAGTGTCCCTCTATGAATGTTCTAAGCATAAGAAGGGTATGTCTTACCTCCACTCACACTAACATGCATGCACATTTTAATATATGATTCAATTAAACATCCACTCATAACATTGGAATGGTCATCCTAATACTATGAATAGAAAATCTAATCACACAAGTATTGAAATGAAACATAATTCATATATCATAAAAGAAAATCCACAATTTAACTACATTCACTTCTCAAGTTCTACACATCTAGCTTTCATCTCAACCATTCATATGATTAGCCCTACTATAGGACTAGCCACTACACATTGTGTTTAGATCAATACAAATCAAGCTTTGCTCTATTTGAGCTAAAATAAGAAGAAAATCAACAAATGAAAAGTAGATTGGCTTCCCTTTCATGGAGAAAACTTCCTTCTCTTCAATATGCTAACTCATTTAATCCTTGATGCTTTCCTCTTCTCAAAATAGTGGATGAATGGATTGGGTGATGGATTTATGGATTGATTGTGGAAGAACAAATGAAATTGGATGGATCTAATGGATAGAGGTGGATTTATGGATATAGTGTGTGAAAATGTGGTGTGGAGTGTGTGTAACTGCTCTTAATTCTGATCTCTCTTCAAATTTCGCACAAGTCACCCTTTTATATCACTAATGGACCTTCTAGAAGCTTCCAGAACATTCTGAAAACTGCACAGGTTTTTGCACCTACTCGGCCCGTGTAGCAGCGCACGGCCAGTGTAGGGCACACCTACTTCGGTGTGTTGTGCGTGCTTCTGGACACGGCTTGAGCTATGCTACACGGCTTTGATCATGGCCGTGTAGCGTTTTTTTATGACATTACACGGCTTCTTCTTATAGGCCCGTGTTCTGCACACGGGGAGTGCAGCAGCGCACGACTCGTGCGCCAGAAAATGGCCTTCCTCCTGGGCGAGCTCTATGTTCTGATGACGGTACATGGCCACCTCAGACATTCCCGTGTTCTGCACACGGCCCGTGTCCGAGTGTGCCCTGTACTTCCGTCTCTGTTTTGCTCCCGACTCCATTTTTCTTCATTTCTTGACCTGTTTTACACATGTTTAAGCTCATTTACACAATTCTATCAATTCATACCATATTTCACATTATAACAATAACTCCACCAAAAGTCACACAAATACGAATAAAAACATCCTAAAATCCACAAATAAAGACACTAAAATTTAGGTGAAAATGACTACGATCAACTAGGACATGTAAAGGGATTGGGTTTGCGAAGGATTTAAAATGATGTATTGAATATGTTTGTGTACGTATGTTAATGGAATAGTTAATGGCTTAACTATACATATATGTTTTATTAACTATATGTGATGGTTCATATATAATAGTATGTCGACAAGTTATAATTGGCTCTCTCATACGAGCAATCGCCTCTGGCTTAGTGGGAGTACAGAGATGAGATTACTATAATTAAAGTAACCGGGATAGATTTCGTCACAAATCAAATCCAACTTATTGTAAAGCTAAATCGACGGAGATCATATACCTTGGAGGGAGGATATCCGAGTTAAATGTATGGGACACACTTGAACTCTGATTTACACGATGTCTAAATTAGATAAAATACGACATACGCTTTCTTGGAAGGAAGTTAAAGATATTGTGACATGTGTTTTAGGAAAATGACATGTGCTAAGTTGACCCCAACATAATTGAGAAAATTATCCCTATTTTCTCAAAAGTATGAGTCCTTATCTATTGGTTACCCTTGTGACTTTCTACTATATTCTAAGTCTTCACTTTGGTGTTGCTATTTTAGCATGTTACCAAAAGAGCTATGGTTAATAACGGTGATGCGGTACATGTCTAGGAAAGCAACCATAGTGGGAGACTATAGATACTTAGTGATATGGGAAGAACGTCTTAATTTAACATATACTATTGTGATTCATTGACTAGTCAATCAAGCAGGGTCTTGATTATGAATACATAGTTTTTTTGTAAAAGGTTGAATATGCTTTGACAAATTCAGGGATTGAAAAGAGATATGTCAACTTATGTTAAATGTTCAAGAGTTCTGGGGTATAGCGAGCTTGTTGGGAATCTTTGATAAACTGGTTGAGTTGTTATATATCTCTAACAAGTGTATAGCGATTAAAACTCATATATCGTGGGTCACACGATGTATTAATCTGTATGAGAATATGATTCATGAAGAAAATGAGTCAGGCGACTTTTGACTTCATATGTGAGTGGGAGATGTAAATAATAATTAATATTATTTATTTATAATATTCCACATATGATTGTGGATAAGAGATGGAGAGAAGGAGTTAATGAACCGTTAATTAACTCTTGTTTCATTGGAAATAAAGCCTACTGTATGGAGGCAGTTTAAGAGAAGGCGATAAGCCCAAAACGTGGTAACACGCTGAAGCGTTGCAGAACACAGAAAGCAAAAGGCAAAAGCAGAACGTGTACGCTGAAACGTTCATGCGCAAGGCAGAATGCTACACACAGAACGCGAAAGTGTTTCTCTCTCTCGTGTTTTGTCTCCCAAAATCACAATACGAAATCCAGTCATCATATTCCACAGATTAGTGCCATATTGTGGAACACAATCTTTCAACCCCGTGTTAAAGGATTGATCCAGAGACAGGTTTGTACGTTTACTTCAGCTGCAACTTAACCCAACGGAGAAAGGTAAGATTTCTCCCTATGCATGAATAGGGTTAATGTTTTATGAACGAGAGTTTTCCAACATTGGTATAATCAAATTCAGAATCTCTATTCAACAATTCCATTACATGTTTCATTATTAAAATACTTTATTTATTTTAAAAATATGATCATTAAACATTTTGCTAACTTGATGATAAACTAGGTTATCCCTTTAATTAATCAAATTCAGAATTTCTATTCAACAATCCATTACACGTTTTTCATTATTAAAATACGATGATAAACTTTAGGTTATTTTTAATTAAAATGATAGAAAGGAGTAGCTAGGTTTAGAATATAGTTTTACAAACCCTAATTCTGAAGAACTAGTACTCCATATTCCTCAAACTAGAGTATACTATATTTTTAATGTGATAAACAAAACATATTATTTTAAAAAATCCTAAAATATGTGTGAAGCGGGTAATGTAATCTCATTTGGTGAAAATTTAGCTTCTCTTATATATACCACATGAATAACACTTGCAGTTGCATTCAATCTATTGAATTCAACATAAAAATAAAGTTTGAATTAAATTCCAACAATCGCTCTTATAAAAACAAGTATATTTAAGTATATTTGATTAAAAAACAGTACACAACGTTCCAACATATATGGTTCAAAAAATGTGGTTAAAAATAAAACACAAACAACACAACATCATAGAGTATAGTATCTGTCTTCTTCACACACCAGCTTCAGTATAATGATACGTATAAGTGTATGTAGTTCATCTTCATCATCTCTCTCACTCAGCATCCGGTGGTGGAGGGTTGTTCAAATCCGGCACCTGGTAAGCCTCTCCCTCTTCTTCTCCCGCTCCCGCCCCCGCCTCCGCCTCTGCACCACCACCCTGTTCAAGCCGATCCATCTGAAGATCAGCAAACTCCTCCTCTGCCTTGAACGTCGGAGGGGGATGCGCCCCCTTCCACCCCCTCCCGGGGTGTGATCGCATGTGTCCAAACAAAGCTTTCGGCGTCTGGAACACCTTCCCACATATACTGCAACTCACCTGGTTACCCGCCCCCTCCGCCGCTGGAGGAGGAGGGTTCCCACCCGCAGCGCCGCCCTCACGGACCCTCTTCCTCGCTGCCGGACTCCCACCAATTCTCAGCGGAGCAACACCCCCAGAGCCACTCCCACTCCCACTACCTCCCACCGGCACAGCCAAGCCGCCACCAATCCCACCTCCCAAACCAGGCCCGCCGCTTCCGCCGGACAGCCAGTGCGGCTGCGGCGGGGGAGGCGGCGGCCTAGTGTAAGGAGTGAATGCGGAGTGGCTAGAACCGCCTATGGGCGGATTAGGACCCCTGGGTCTTCGAGACGGGCTGCCGCGGCCACGGGGGCTAGCATTGCCGCCGGTGCGGGGTGGGGTGGTTGGGGGCCTGGAGGAACCCTCGTCGCCGCCGTTGCCGCCGCTGGACATGGTTGATTAGAACAGGAGGATGGAGGGAAGAATTTGAAAGGTTGGAGGTGATGGAGGGATGGAGAAAAATGGTGGAGATTTATAGACGACGAAGAATGGCGTCGTTTCATTACAGCCATTGTTGTTCAAGGGTGGCGTCGATTGTTCATGCATCGCCATTTTTGGACTCTTTTTTTTCTTTCTTCGTAATAAGGCGGGAAATTGCTTCTCTCTCTCTTCAAACGCCACAGGTACACTGCTTTTTTCCTGCAATTTTATTTCTTTTCTAATATTTGAAATCTTAACTGAATAAGGGTAAAGATTAAATAAAATATTCAGTTTTTTTTATGTTAATTAATTCCAGATAAATGAAATATGTAATGTTGCAGTTTTTTTTTCTTTTGGATGGTATTCCGCCAAAAACAAATCATTCTGGATTTATTTTTCTTAAAAAATAAATTTGAAAATTTAAATAATTAGTTCACGCAGTTATATATATATATATATATATATATATATATATATGTATATGCTTATTCTTACTTTGGATAAATGGAGGCAGTTTAATTCAATTCAAATGATTTACCTATAAACTTATTAAAAGAAATACTCATGATCAGTAGTACTCTTCGATTTAAGTTGAAGTCTATATAAAAATCAGTTTTTAATATAAATTCTCTGCTTGATAGTAACAATTTAGAAATATTCTATGCTAAGCACCACTATAAATGTTTAATTTTAAATAAATTAATAATTAAATTTTAAAAATAAAATCTAAAAATAATAAAAAAAAATAATAATATAATTTTAAAAATATTAATGCAATAAAGTCTATAAATAAAGAATATGTATTGAACCACAAAACTAAAATCATGTTCGGGCACAACCTCTCTCTCTCTCTCTCTCTATATATATATATATATATTCAAATATAAAAATCATTAATAAAACATAATAAAAGTAAGAGTTTGATCCTAGTAAGTCATTGGTGTACCTGATAACGATTCAGTTTTAAATTAATTAATAATTAATACACACTCTTAGATTAAAATAAAAATAATTATAATTATACCCTAAATTCTTAAAAATATTATATTGAAAATACTATTATGTCCCCACCTCTAAATTTACTATCTATATCTTTATAATTACTAATTCCACTCAACTAATTTACTAACCTAACCCACATGTACGTATTGCAACAAATAAAAAAAAAACACAGACGAGAAAATTGAAAAAAAATAATAAAAAAATATCGCATTCAAACTGGAAAAGAAGGGGAAGAGGGAGGAAAAAAAACGGATGCTTGCTTTTAACCATTAGAACGATGGACATTGTTGGATCACATGGGAGTTTTATCCATTCATGAATATAAACAAAATGTCCAGGAAAATTTAATAAATAGTTCCAATTAATTATTTTTAATCATAGTATAGATTATATATAATTATTGTGAAGCATTTAAGAATTTACTGAGTTAATAAAAATGATATTACTTTATTTTTGAATAGAATACGATGGATGAAATTTGCATAGAGGTCAACTAAAAAATCATGTGTTCTTCTCTTCCCTTTATATTTTAGTTGTCTGCAAGTTTTTTTTTCTTCTAAACTTTGTTATCTTGCGTGTGTATTGTGTGTATGGAGATGTGTTTAATGTGGGATTAGCAATTGATTGGGTGAGATTAGTAATAAGTTTATGGATATAAATTTAGAAATGGGGATATAATAGTATTTCAACTACCCCCTTCGTCCCATGTATTTTTACTCACTTTCCATTTTGGGGTGTCCCACGTATTTTTACTCATTCCATTTTTGGCAAAAGTACATAATATTTTATTACCTACTTTTTACAATCTAAACAACTTTAATTACTTTTTTACACTTTATTCATCATTCTCAATAACTTTATTCACTTTTTCTTTTTAAATTACTAATTTATCCCTACTTTCTCTCATATTATATATTAAAAAAATAAAACGTCTTAATCTCCGTGTCCGTACAAATGGGTAAAAATATATGGGACGGAGGGAGTATAATATTTTTAGAAATTTTGGTGCTCTTAGTCATCTTTCGGGTGGCAATAGAGCCGCACAATAATAAATCCTATAGAACTTACGTGAATGTTCTTCAAAATTACACTAAATTCAATGATGGGTCAATAATTTTAATATATTAGAATTTCTTTTAAATATATATACCTTACTAAAATAATTTACGGTGTTTCGGTATATACCAAAATACCGCGATTTAAAAATTTTGGATACCTTTACCGCACCAAAAAAATTCAATACGGTATCATACATTCATACCTTACCGAAAATACCGAAAATTTGATATACCTAAATTTCGGTAAGCTTGGTATTTTTCGATATGATAAGTGCAGTATATCAAAATTTTGGTATTTTTTTCCAGCCCTAAATATATGTGGGACTCACATCTTAGAATCCAACGTAATTAGTGCACCGGCGCTAGCGCTGAATGATGTTTAACGTTAGATTAATAAAATAATTACAATTTTAAAAAATAACTTATTCACTATACTTATATTATCAACAATCAACTCTATGGTGCACTGCATATACCTAAAATCAATCCACATTTTGTTTTAGTTTTTGTATAAGGCAATGGTATAATATTTTATTTTAAAAGATATAATTTTTTTTTTATTTTGAAAATGTCCGTTGAAATATAGAGTATTAATATTTGATGAAAAAAATTATTTTTTTTCAAAAAATCAAAGATATAATTATTTTTATTAGAGGGTGTCACATTCATACTAAAAGGTACAAAATTGAATTTGAACATAACCATGATCGAATGTCATCAAGAGGATCCCAAACTAATACGACTTAAATACCCTTAATTTTATTCATATAATAAATAATGCACGTTTATTATAAACTGCATTTAGAAGAGAAAGAATAATATTAATAATTTAGCATGATTTTATATATATCTTATGGATATTCATTATCAAGAAAATAACTCATTTTAATTTCATTTTGATTGGATTAAACTTTTCGTTATATTCTCCCGCTCAATCTAACCTAATGAGGAGTTGATGATTACGCGGGAATAAGCCATTCTATATCAATATTCTATTTAAAAATTTTGGATTAGAATTATATATTTAATAAAAAATAAAATACTTGCAATTTTTAGTAATGTTATTTGTTTGTACTTTGAGTGATAAGCTATACACAAATTTGGGTGAAAGAAAAAGGATATTTATTTGTATAGAAAAAAAATAAAATTAATTATGTTGTGTTATGTTAAATTAAGTTATTATCAAATTTGTATATATAGTTTAAAAGAGTGAAAATAATTTTATATATAATCAAACAATAATGTGTTATATATCTAGCTTATGTCGTACATTTTTATTAGAGGGTACTATAAGAACTTTATTTATAAATAATTAATAATGCATGATTTTTTTTCAACTAAGAAAAGATTATCAATTTCTTAAAAATAAAATAATAAAATTTTGACATGCATTTTCATCTCGATCCACCAAACATTAATTTAATGGTAGAAATATAGTACAAACTATGATTGAAATTTAAAGTGTGACTTAGTCCAGTTAGAGAAATGAATGAGTTATAATGGTTGTCTTGTTGGTAAACATTTATGATAAAAATAAAATATCATTTTATATGTAATTTTTAATTTTAGTTATTTTTTTATTTGATTATGATTATTTTTGTTTAAATTTAGTACTCTCCATCACATCATAAGTTATATACTCATTGTCCTCACTAAAGAGTCTCATTTCTTTTTTTACATATGTGAGATTCACACACACCACTAATACAATTAAAATATGGGCTCACACACTTACTAATACAATTACCCACTACAAATTAAATAATAATATTATTTAATCTACGTGCATACAATTAAAATATAGGCTCACACACCTACTAATACAACTACCCACTACAAATTAAATAATAATATTTCTTAATCTACGTGCAAAATACAAATGATCAATTTAATGGGGATTGAGGGAGTATTAGCATTTTGTCAATGTCACGTTCTCCTTTTAGTAAATGAAACTCACATCAATTACTACTCCATCTTTATGAGAAACATTAATGCAACTACCTATCCTACATTAAAATAATTTTTTTCACACTCACATTAAAATACTATACTATAATCTCCATATAAAGAACAAATACACTCCCTACGTCCCACTCAAAGAGTCTCTTTTTGTCATTTTGGACGTCTCACTCAAAAGGTTCTCTTTTATTTTTACACACATGGACCCACACACACCCTCTAATTCAATTAAAATATAGGTTACATTCCTACTAATACTACTACTCACTACACATTAAATAATAATAATTTTTAATCCGCGTGCCAAAAAGTAAAAATTATCTTAGTGTGGGACGGAGGGAGTAACCATTATAACAGGACAGAGGGAATATTTTTTCAAATTTATTCATTTTTCTCCCCAAATTTTGTCCTTTATGTTCAAATTTGTCCAATTTAACCTTGAATAATTGACAAATAAAAAGTTTGATCCATTTATATTTAATAGTGTTTACGTGTTTTTTAATAAATTTATAACTTTTTTATATTTCATTTTTCATTAAAAAAAACTAACATATATGTATAAATTTTTATGTATTAGTATAGATTTGTTTATTTATTAGTGTATATTCCCTCCGTCCCGGAAAAGTTTACGCCCCCCTTTCCGGCACGGAGATTAAGAAAGTGATAATTTTTAGGGGTATAATGGTATTTTTTGTAATAAATAAATGATGAAGTATGTTAGGTAGAGATTGTTTTTTTTGTAAATAAAGTGTATGGGAAAGGGTGGTTTTTTATATTTTTTGCTTTTTTTGGAAGGCACAAACTTTTATGGGACAGCCCAAAATGAAAAGTGTGACATCTGAAAGGAGAGGGATGAAGTATATTCTTAATGTGTTGCACAATGCATCCGATGCACAAAAAAATTGTGTTATTTATATATAACAAAAATAAAATGAAGCAAAAAATTTGTGTTATTTATATATAACAAAAATAAAATGAAGCAAACAATTGTGTGAACCGAATTCACACGAATCTTATTTTACCAATTATTTTTTAGTATATGAAAAATTACTTTTTAGAGAGATTAATTATTACTCTCATAAATTGATAAAGCTACTCTTCAAATTCTTGCACATCTTATAAATTGATAAAACTACTCTTCAAATTCTTGCACACCCTAATTTATCGAATACTTTTTAGTACATGAAAAATTACTATTTAGAGACATGAACTATTACTCTTATAAATAAAAATTATTACTTATTACTCTTCAAATTCTTGCACATCTTATAAATTGATAAAACTACTCTTCAAATTCTTGCACATCATATTTTATCGAATACTCTTTAGTACATGAAAAATTACTATTTGGAGACATGAGCTATTACTCTTATGAATAAAAATTATTACTCTTCAAAGAGTAATTTTTTTATGTGCTAAATAGTAATTTTAAAAAACAGGATTCACCTGTGAACTCGATTCACATTAGACTCGTTCTAATTTAATCAATAAATTAATTTTTTTAGCAAATATTAAAATTTCAAATTTCGATACATCTTTGACACTTCATTTTCAACACAATTTCAAGAAAAAAAATTTATTTGATACTTTAAAATCAGCCTAACCTAAATTATGGATATGATAATCATATAAATGGATCAAACTTAACCTTATTTGATACTTTTTAAATCGAGTTAAATTCATTTTTTGCCCTATAATTAAGCAAAACTTTGATTTTTACCCTAAAAAAGATAAGTGGTTCGATTTTGCCCAGTAACTAACGAAAATTTTCAATTTTTGCCCAATTTTCGCCGAAAATGCAAATTTCGCCCGAATTCGCCACGTCATGCTTCAATTTGGGGGTTTACGGCTGATCAATCCGACGTGGCAATTTTGATTTTGTTAAAATAGTTGATGCACATTTACTAGAGATTACTTAGTAACTAAGATAACAGATTACTTAGTAACTAAGAATACTTAGTAATTAAGATAAAAGATTACTTAGTAACTAATAATACTTAGTAATTAAGATAAAAGATTACTTAGTAACTAAGAATACTTAGTAACTAAGCATTATCCCTATAAATAGGTCATTGTATCATACATTGTAATGTGTGTGTGAGGAGTTACTAATTAAACTCCCATCTACAAAATGGGATGTCTCACATCACCGCCCTACTTATCTATCCTATGTCTACTCCCATTATCATTCTATTCTTTTTTTATAAAAATCCAATATGGTATCAGAGCCCGGTTGGTTCATTAACTGGGTTCAAAATAAGCTTCCGCATATTACTACCCAAACCAAAGTCTCCAAAAATGTCCTCTTTATCCAATACCTATAAAAACCAATCCCAACCTTCACAGACAAAGGCTACAGCTTTGAGCCATCAAATGAAGACATACTTCATGTCTCAAGGTCATTTGGGAGACTGTTGATAAAGGATACGATGTCCCAACGGTCACAATATCTTTGTCTAATACAGACAAAGGAAACTAAACAAAAACATGTCTCAACGGACAAAACATCTTTGTCTAATATAGACAAAGAAAACTAAACAAAAAGAGGAGAAGGCAACTTGGAGAGTCACTATTTCCCAGGATGAGTGGAGCAAAGACATCCAAAGAAGCCTTAGATATACTAAAGGAGGAGTATGACAAGTGGGTGCAACAACTACATGAAGAAACTAGGCAACAGAGACCTGGTGGAACATGAAGAAACTGGGCAACAGAGACCAGGCGGAAGATGAAAAAATTGGGCAACAGAGACCTGGTGAAAGATGAAGAAACTGGGCAACAGAGACCTGGTGAAAGACGAAGAAACTGGACAACAGAGACCTGGTGAAATATGAAGAAACTGGGCAACAGAAACCTAGTGAAAGACGAAGAAACTGGGCAACAGAGACCTGGTGAAAGATCAAGAAACTGGGCAACAGAGACCTGGTGAAAGTTGAAGAAAAAATGCTCAAATAGCCAACAATACAAAAGCTCTGCCAAGATCAAGGTTCGAGATATTACAAGAAAAGTTCGGATCATCCAAATGCACATCAAGGGGGAGTGTTAAAATAGTTGATGCACATTTACTAGAGATTATTTAGTAACTAAGATAACAGATTACTTAGTAACTAAGAATACTTAGTAATTAAGATAAAAGATTACTTAGTAACTAAGAATACTTAGTAATTAAGATAAAAGATTACTTAGTAACTAAGAATACTTAGTAATTAAGATAAAAGATTACTTAGTAACTAAGAATACTTAGTAACTAAGCATTATCCCCTATAAATAGGTCATTGTATCATACATTGTAATGTGTGTGAGGAGTAACTAATTAAACTCTCATCTACAAAATGGGATGCCTCACATCACCGCCCCACTTATCTATCCTATGTCTACTCCCATTATCATTCTATTCTTTTTTTATAAAAATCCAATAGATTTTTTTTACACTAGAATCATTTTTTTTACACTAGAAATTTTGCCGCCGCGGAAGACACCATACCGGCCGGATATGCACTACCATCGACGTCGCTTCTCCATCTTCTCTACTGGAGGCCAATTCCGACGCAGCTGAGTTTACTCCGTTCACCACACTGGGCCATTCTGTCACCTCTCGCCGGGAGGAGAGGCTGCCCCATTATGTTCATCGCCAAGCAAGCCGTCTAGAGCATAGCCACCAGCAACCGATTTTACTCCACCTGCATCTTGCGGTAATTCTGCATCCGTCCAAGACGACGATGGGTCTCACAGCCAGCAACCGCCGCCGTCGCTAAGCACTGCATCTTACTACCGCACACCTTGTCCGCGGGTCTGTAACAACCGCAGCCTTCGCCAACGCAGGGCCTGTTACTACCGCGGCTCTGATTTATTCCAATTGCTGCTATATGTTTCTTAATAAAATATTATAGGGCTTTTGGTTTGAAGAAAAGGACCAGAAAAAAATTCAAGGGAAGAAGCAGATATACGCGGAAACAAAGCAGAAGAAAATCCTGTGGGCAGTAGGTGATGGAAACTTTAAAATATATTCTTATTTGGAAGTAGATTTGAGGGAATTATGGTGATATGTTTTATTAGATTCATGACAGAGATATCCACTCCAAATTTGAAGGTTGGTTTTAGATTCATTACGGGATGTTGAATTTAAAGGAATTAAGTTGAGTGAAAGGGAGTAATGTTGCAATTTGTCTCGCTTCAAAATAAATTTCAGTGAACAAAATGCAAGGGGTCATGCAATTAAATTTTATTGCCTAATAAATAAAAATATAAAGAAAAATATATTAAATATTGATTAAATATTTATTTATTAAGAAATTTAAATAAATTAATTCTTAAAATAAATAAGTAAACAATTGATAATTAATATAATTATTTGAG
Organism: Pogostemon cablin; assembly: GCA_023678885.1. Taxonomy (NCBI): domain Eukaryota; kingdom Viridiplantae; phylum Streptophyta; class Magnoliopsida; order Lamiales; family Lamiaceae; genus Pogostemon; species Pogostemon cablin. Next base: position 5,973,505 of record CM042991.1, on the reverse strand, counting down.
ACCAAATCCAAGTCAAATTGGCTCAATCCAAGTCAAATGGGCCTTACCCAAGTCAGCAAGCCCAGAAAATAAATCACGTGGGCCTGATTCAAGTCAACTAAGCCCAGACCAAATCCAGTTCAACAGGTCTAATTAAATTAAATAGGCTCAAGTCAAATCCACCAGCCTAATTAAATTAAATAGGCTCATATTCAGTCCAGCAAGCTTAATTAAAGGAGAAAAGCCCAACATATATTTTCGAGGAGAAAATATCTCTCAAGTGGTTATTTTCTCTATCTATAAATAAGGGTCTTCAGTCCTCATTCCAAACATTCTGAAAATCCTGAAAGCCCGAAAAGCTCTGAAGGAAATTGGAATCTCTACGAAGATCAAAGTCATTCTTCGAAGATCAATCTAGAAACAGCATTCAATCTGAGATCAAGGTGCGGAGCCCCTCAGATTCATCGTTTCTTCAAGTCAAGTTCATCCAGCAATATTCGTGAGGTTAACGGTGTTCTATCAAATTGAACGGGATCCAAACAAAGGAGCCCCTCAGATTCATCGTTTCTTCAAGTCAAGTTCATCCAGCAATAGGTTAAGGATGTTCTACCAAATTGAACGGGATCCAAATAAAGGTTCGACGCCTCTGGATAAACATTTTTAAAGCTTCAAGTCAAATTCGAGCTCGGATGAAAAAAGAGGAATCAGATGACAACTAGAGACTGTTCACTCAATTTTCAAGTTCAATCCGTCTTGGATTATCTTTGTAATTTCTTTTGTGTTTATTATTTTAATAAATACAAATTTATTGTTACAGTATGTATACTTTATATTAGTCATGACATATTTTATGTTGAAATTAATTATTTTTATAAGATCATTTTATATGTCAAGCTTTAAGTTTATTAATTAATTGAAATAAATGTATTATTGAAAATTATACAGTTTTTTTTTAAAAAAAAAATTACAATATTCTCAATTTCATTATATAGAAATTGTGGGTAAAAAAAATTCCAAAGTGGGACCCTTCCAATTAAAATGATGAATCCAAACTTTGCAGTGATTAGTCAAAAAGTCAAAGTGGGGAAGAGCGCCTCTCCACACTCTCATATTCTTATTATTTAATATAATTACAATAATATATTAATATCATGATTATTTTCTATTATTATTAATATACTATACCAAATAAAATTTGCAAACTGAAATGCAACAATAATTAAACAACCACATCAGTATCCAATGTTTTATAAACACCATTTGAAAGTAACGTTCTTATTTGGGACGTGGCACGTGCCCACATAGGTGACCGTTGTGCCCTTCTTTCTAACACACCGTAGAGAACTCTTTCCTTCAATGATCCAACGGCCACTCTTCACTAGCCGTTAGATTTGAAAAAAAACAAAAAGATTTAATAACAGCTCACACTATTGCTTTCTTTCACTGCACAAATACCCTTCACTCTTCCCACATTCCACCATTATTGAGCTTTCTCTCTCCTCCTCCTTCCCCTGCTTCCTCTTCATGTCGGAGCTGTTCTTTTAGTGTTCGTTGGGGAAGAAGAGGCCTATTTCTCGGAATCCATTTTTTTGTTCTTTAATTTCAAGTAACTGAAGGAAATGGTTATATCTAATGAGAACAATGTTGTTCAGATTAGACCTACAAATGCGCAAGGTAACTGTTTGACAGAATGCTTCTTAGAAGATTAAGAAGAGTACACCTTCAACATTTCCATTTTTTTTTATTAATTCAATGTGATTTTGAAATAATGAAAGGTGGGGGAGAAATGGGAGGGAGAAAATTTGGTGTTGAGATCAGACACAACAGAAGAGCTCTAAGTGTTGTTAATCACAATTCTCAATGCCTTGTGAACAAGAGAGGATGTCCAGAGTACATATCTTAGCTCAAAGTTCATCTTTTTTTAATAAATTATGGGAATAAAGTATTTATTTATTTAAAATTTTGAATCTCAGGTCAAATGGGATTTGTGATAAGAATGCTGCAATGCCAGCACATAGGCCAATCACAAGGTTAGATTGTGGATTCATGGCCCTCTATTTCAAGTTTGTGATTTCTTTAATTTCTCTAAAATTTATGTTCTTGATTTATTTTTTAGGAAATATGCAGCCCAAATGGCTATCTCAAAGCATTCATGTCTGGAGGTAATAGACTAATCTCTCATTTGGATTCTTAGTCAATTTTTGAAATCTTTAGAGAGATAAAAAAGAAGTATTCAGATTTGAATTGAGGTGTGAAGTAATAGATACAAATCTTGAATTTGAACTTTTAGTTTATTGTATTATGTGTTGAACTCATCAGTTGTGTACTCTTAACTACTCCAAATAGGAAGCCAAAAAACCAAAGACATCAACAAATGAGTTCACTGTGTGGGAGGATATTCCATTAACAGAGTCAGAGGATGATGGAGCAGCTAAAGACCAACCAGTGCCCATGTCTATGGAACAATCAGATCTGGAAATGTCTGAGGTAAGCCTCTCTCTCACCTCTTCTCTCTCTTTTCAAGAGTTATCTATCAAAGTGTTGGTCATATATGTACTTCATCTTGCAGAAAGAGATTGAAATGGAAGATATATTCGAAGAGACGGATGTAGATATAGATGGCGGCGATGCTAAGGATCCACTCGCTGTTGTCGACTACATCGAAGATCTATACTCTTACTACAAGAAAATGGAGGTCAGTTTAAGGCCTATTAACCACTATACTCACAGAAAAGAATGCAGATTGTCAATATCTGAACTGTGATGAAAGAGACAGTGAAGTGAATGTGCAATTTGAATTTGAACTTAGTTTCAAAAAGTTGGGCTAAATCTGCTGATATAGGATACACTTTTTAGAATCTGCATTTTATAGGTGGTTTACCAATTGCAATTATTTTGTCATTTATTTATGTAGGTAATATAGAACAAATTGAGCTGTACACTGATATCATTCATTTAATGCTAAAGTTTGAACCTAATGCTCTAAATCAATGCATTTTTTCCAGAATTCTAGCTGTGTTTCGCCTGGATACATATCACAGCAATTTGATATTAATGAAAGAATGAGGGCCATCCTCATTGACTGGCTCATTGAGGTAAAAATACAACTTTTATGTTTCACTGCAAAAATGGTTGTAAGTTTGTGTAGCCCATTTCTAATCTAATGTTATTGATCATATCCAACAGGTGCATCACAAATTTGAGCTTAGGGAGGAGACTTTGTTTCTTACGGTTAATCTAATTGATAGATTCTTAGCAAAGCAATCCGTGGTAAGAAAAAAACTGCAGCTTGTTGGTTTGGTTGCCATGCTTTTGGCTTGCAAATACGAGGAGGTTTCAGTTCCTGTTGTTGATGATTTGGTTTTCATTTCGGACAAAGCTTATTCGAGGAAAGAAGTGCTCGAAATGGTACTTATTGATGCATTTTGTACAGCTAGAATCACCATTAATTCAATTCAATTCACTTCATTTAATTTGGCAACTGTTTTTTTTTTTCCATAGGAGAAGTTAATGCTCAACACTTTGCAATTCAATATGTCTGTTCCAACTCCTTATGTCTTCATGAAAAGATTCCTTAAGGCTGCTCAATCCGACGTCAAGGTACTCGATCGATCAGCTTCGTGTTAATGTGCGAAAGCGATTCGATTAATTGTGTTTGTGTGCTTATGAGAATGTTGTTTACATTGTGACAGCTTGAGTCTCTGTCGTTCTTCTTGATCGAGCTCTGTCTCGTGGAATACGAGATGCTCAAGTATCCGCCGTCGTTTCTCGCGGCCGCAGCCATATACACTGCCCAATCCACACTATACGGAGTTGGGCAGTGGAGCAAAACTTCCGAGTGGCACACTGGCTACTCGGAAGATCAACTATCGTAAGTTTTATATATAAATTATAATATCTAACTCTAGTGTCCGGTGGGGTGTGGTCCCCACCCCACCGATCATAATTCAATCATCCACCATCCATTCAGTACACATTCCAGGGGATTTGTACTTTGTAAGGCCTAAACGTTAACTATTCGTCGATTCACTTTCAGGGACTGCACCAGACTGATCGTCGAGTTTCACAAGAAGGCGGCGACCGGAAAGCTCACCGGGGTTCATCGGAAGTACAACACATCCAGGTTTGGACATGCAGCAAGATGTGAACCAGCAAGTTTTCTTGTACAAAAAACAGCACCACAATAAGGCAGGAACATGTACAGTTTTACTAACTTTATGTGATTTCTGTAATACTTCAAAATTGGGGGGAAAAATGCACTAGTTGTTCTTTAATCAAGAACTAATTAGGAATTAATTACAAAAAAAAATAAGTATCATTAGCCAAGCAACTTTGAGGTTGCCCCCGGGGGATTAATTTAATTATTTGTATACAATTATTTATTCTGATTTTCAAGAAAGGCTCCCAGAATTCATTGCTGGTTAAAGTATGCACTTTCTTGATTGATTCACTCACATCTCTTCATCATTAATAAAAGGTTGTTTAATCATTTTTGTGTTGCAATGTTTTCTGTATTTTATTTTATATAATTATAACTCTGTGAATATAATAATAATAATAATAATAATAATAATAATAATAATAATAATAATAATAATAATAATAATAATAATAATAATAATAATAATAATAATTCAAGTCCCTCACTCGTCCTATTGATTTGAATTTGAATTTTGATTATAAAAATTAAAGTAAATTATTTTCTTTACTTTGACAACTGTGCAACAAGCTGGAGAGCTTTCAATTAAAATTATTCACCAACCTTTTGTGTATATTATGTACTAACTACTATATAACAACATTCTTTATAGAACTTTTTAGATCAGTAACTAAATTATTATAAGATTAAAAGAAAAAAATGAATTGTTGGAATTCAAAATTACTGATCTGAAATTCAACTATTAATTTCAAAATTGAAGTTACGGTCGTTAAAGATACAATTTCATATTATCTTGCATACTGCAAATCTTTTATAAGGATTCAGTTTAAGTGGATAGACACGTGGGATTTCAAAGAATATAATTTGAAAACATCAAGCATGTGGGTGGATGGTTGATTTTGAAAAATAGCTTACTAAAAGTCTAATTTATTTTATTTCTTTAAGTAGGAAAGGAGCTATGACTCAATGATTCATGTTTTTATAGATGGCAAAAACTTTGTATTTCTGTTTGGGATTTGGCATGAGATAGATAAAAAATAGTCCGATTATTTGTACCAGAATTTACAAAACTTACTAGTTACTCCCATAACTAAAATATCTTAAATTTAAAAAACATAAATGACCTTGCGAAAATTATTTCATAACAAAACGTAACCCTATAACCCTAAGAGCCTCATAATTAAAATACCTCACGACGATCTCATGTAAGTGTTGTTTTTTTATAGATTCATGATTTTATATAACTGAACATATGCTCCATGGTCATTACTTGTGTGAGGTTATCTCACAATGAGATGTTTTACATTTCCTTAAATAGTTATCATTTTTTTTGTATAATTTTTTATTAAAAATACTATAATTTTTTTTATATATATAATAAGAATTGTTCATGAAATAATTCACACCACCACTATCACTTTTCATCTTTTCAGATATTATTTTTTATTAAAATATTTATCACTTCTTATCGATCACTGCCTATGAGTCGTCAGCTCATTCTTCAACAGGCACGCGATCAGAGCCCTAGCTCCTCTTATTGCTTGGGAGCTTATGGTTTCATGTTCTATTTCACTCTCCGATGAGGGTTCTTTTCACCCTTCCCTTACGGTACTACTTCGCTATTGGTCATACAGGAGTATTTAGCCTTGCAATGTGCCTATGAGTCGTCAGCTCATTCTTCAACAGGCACGCGATCAGAGCCCTAGCTCCTCTTATTGCTTGGGAGCTTATGGTTTCATGTTCTATTTCACTCTCCGATGAGGGTTCTTTTCACCCTTCCCTTACGGTACTACTTCGCTATCGGTCATCCAGGAGTATTTAGCCTTGCAATGTGATCCTTGCTGATTCACACGGGATTCCACGTGTCCCATACTACTTGGGTCAGAGCATAAGCTAGTAATGCTTTCGACTACTGGACTTTCGCCATCTAGGGTGCTGCATTTATGCCGCTTCGCCTAGCAGACGCTTGCCATGCTCCGTGAGCAAGCATAATATATTCTCAACAATTCTGTAAAACGAATACTTATTTCTCTTAATTTACAGCGAAGAGTAACCACATCCAACTCTTCTCATCCGAAGCTTTCTTTTTTGTTTCTTCATATATTTATAACTCCTAAATAGAAAATCAATAAAACAATTTTCCTTCTATAAACTTGTTACATCCTTAACCAAATTAAAAGTTCTCAGTATAAGTTAAAATACAATTAAAAAGGAAAATGCATCTCTGCAGTTTGTCGCAAAAAAGAGAATCTACAAGTGTAGTCACCCTAATATTACAGGGTCAAGCAACCTCAAAATGAATATAAGAAACAATATTGCCTCCATAGCAGATGAAACACCTTTTTTTTGTACATGCTTGTCCAAATTCTGTTCAAGAATCGCTGATTAAACTCTGGAAGTCGAGACCCATCAGCAGCAACGGCATGATAAAATATCATTGCACGTATAAGGTCTCGACTTCTCCTCGAGTTCTTCTGCAGTTGGTAGGGCCTCCAGCCTGTACATGCTGCTTCTTGCACAACAGAACAGGTATAAATTCCGGCAAATTCCTTGATTGAATGGATACACTCTCTCAGGAATCCCTCTGCAAAATACATCAAAATGTCTGGTGAAAATGGGAACTAGACCAAGTGTTCAGCGCAGGGTTCGAAAATGTTCCACAAATAAAAACCCCCAGCACGCACTGTGTTTTTCGTAATAAATGTTTCTCATAAGGACACACACACAACGTGAATATAGTATACCACAAAAAAGTGCACTTTATTATTCAGCCTAAGACAAGACTTCATGTTGTGGTCTCCATAATAATCAAAACTGTAGAGGATTCAGCATAGTTGTATGTTTGATGCTATCGAGGAAATGGTGGAATATCAATTTCCATGACATTCTACGACTCACTTTAGTAGTTTTGAGCAGCTATTTATAATTACTTTAACAGGCTTCAGTCTCAAATCAATTTATTCTTCTCTGCTTTTCTTTTTGTGGGGGTGGGGTGGGTGAAGATTGTTTTGAATTATCATCTGTCTTTGAAAGAAACACAGAACAAATATCCAACTTGTGATCATGGAAGAAACACAAAACTAGACATGATACAGAATCTCATAATCTACACGCCAAATGGAACCACTACATGAACAAAATCAACACTTAGATGTCAATGTAATACTTAGTACAAGCTGATTAAAGTAAAAGAACAGTCTACATCATAACCCGTGCAACAAAGATCTAAAAAGACCTAAGGAAAGACACAGCTAAAGAAACCAAAGCAAGATGAGAAATCAGGAAAAAAAAAATTAAGAACGAACCTTAAATACACAATCCGCCGCCGTCTAACAAGCTCGTAAGTGGTTTGGTTAGTCATAATAAGGTAGCTGTTCCATGAGAGAGTTACAATTATACCAGGAGCAGCACCATTTAACTTCTTAAGAAAGACACAAGAGCATATACACATGATATTAAAAATACCTATGAAAAAGGAGCAGCAGCAGCAGAAAAATTAGAGAAATCGACAAAGCAACCAAGAGCGAGATCAATATTACATCTGCCCACCTGAATGAAATCAAATTCACCTTTTTTTAGCATTCAACCAGTATAGCTCGATCATCACAAAACATAAAACTGAAAAAAAATATATTGGGTAAACAAAGTTATTAGATTTTGCATATACTTATTTTGGGCACATTCAAATGGTCACAGTGCGTATTGGTCTCCTATGAAGAGAATAGAAAAAAAAAAAAGATGCTTTCTCACACATCAGAAGTTAGCATGTCGCATACCATGACTTCAATATGTGAGACTTGAGGTATTCAACGTACAACATGCTAGTCCAAATGCACAAAGCAGTTTCCTCACATATGTACAACCTGGTATATCATAAAATACAACTACAATTATTACAAAAAGTTTGAATACTCAAACAACATAAAAGCTAACTAAAAATGAACTGAACATGTTAAAAATACATTGGCAGAAATTTGAGGCTTCAAAAATGTCACTATATGAAGAAAATAATAAAGAATGGCGTCTTATCTAAGTAAATACATGTTAATAATCAAGTATAATTAACAATGAAATTTAAATCATCAAAGTAGGAAATGATGATAGGCGAGACCTAGTATACTTGCAGAAAAGATGAGACCAAGTTTGTCACATTAATATGAGCTCTCAGATGCTGCATTCAAAGTGCTGCACTAACTACCAATGTCCCCAGCCTTTCTTTATTGTGCCAATTTTTTTCTCACAAAGTAACTCTTTTTTGTTCAAATTCCAAGAGCTATTGCATAATATAACATTTGAAGCTGTGCATTTTATTTTAAAAACATTTATGACCATAAAATTCATGGAGTTAGATTCTTTAAAACAGAAATAATAAAACTTAAGTTACTTAAAAAGACAGCATGTCCCAAGCAATGAAAGAATCACATAATAATTAACTTCAAAAACAAGACATAAACAATGATTAGAACAATTAATCAGATTCCAATTGAAAGAAAAAAGAAAAAAAAAAAGAAGAAAAGGAACTATACTCACCAAAAACGACAATGGTTTCCCTGGCCAATGCATGTCCCAAGCCAAACACAATGATGATCAAACTGAAGAACGCACTTGTCACAGTCATGACAGTGCTTTGCACGTGGAGGCTGTAAAAGAAATTCAATAATGCCAAGATCAGAAAATCAGAAGATTTGGACATGTGATATCTATAAATCATGCAGGAAAAATCTGGCATGAGGATTCTGTGGCTTCACAAAAGCACATCGCTTGATCAGCATAAATTTCAAAGGAAATAAGATCTCTCAATCACTCTACTCCCGCAGATTACCTAAATTAAAAATAATTTCAAACCCCTTTCAAGGTACAGAAGCAATAAATATACCAATAATAATATAATTTGACAATCGCATTACTGAATTATTCTGTAGTTCAGCAACTTCATTGCAAAAGCAACCTGAGACCCCTCAAGAATGGAAGTGAAAATCTCACGGTAAAAAACTTCTGGTTCAAAACTCTTTTCTAGATTCAATGTGTGAGACTAAGAATGTCCAGCTTTTCAATCCCACAAAAGAATCTGACCCATCATCGAGAAAAGTGGATTTCATTCAATCGCGTATTTAATCCCTTATCAATTTCATAAATAATTCAAGAGCAAGCAAGCCAATGAATCCAGGTGAGTAATTCTTAAAGGAGGCTTAACTGAGATACAATCACTATAATGCATCTTACAATAAGATGTATGAAAACTAATAAGCTCCTGGAGACTATTTGGAGATTTTTCTAAAAAGAGCTTGTCAAGGAGCGAAAATAAGATGCAAGAAATTCATAAGCTGTTAATCTTAACATGAACATATGGTGAGTGGAAGAGAAAAGATTGTACCTGTAGGACATTGCAGTATGGGCAGGTCAAACTTCTGGAAAAAATCAACAGATGAGAGAATCAGTCGGATAACTTTTGATGAAAAAAGAAAATAATATGTATTTTCTCCTTTGTTTCAGTATATGGCAAGGACATACATGAAGCCTACTTCATGTAGCTTTTAAGTGTCGAAATAAATTAATCTTCATGTATGAACAATACTAATTCATTAACCAAACACCAGTTTTCAAGTTGATCAAAGCACCTCCACGGTCATGATAACGATATATAAGTTGCACCACAGGGCAGATAAACCATTTGTAACATTCATTGCAATCAAATAGCAGGAGTAAAGCTTTATCTGTTAAAGAAATATACATTACCAATTCAGTCAAGTTAAAATAATCCAATTTAGCTTGACTCACATGCAGCAATAAAAATGCTAATGAGAAACATGATCTATTAGAAAAAAAGAAGAAATCAAGTTGCTGACCAATAATTAATCACATTACAATCATAACATCTAAAGGCGTAGATTTTAATTGTTTGCCATTCAGTCAAATGACTCTCCCACCATGTGGGATAGTTTCTGTTTGTCGGGTGTTTCCCAATGAGTTGCAACATTTTTCAAGAATGGGTAAGTAACCAACATGTCTTCATTTTACAGACAAAAGAAACAAGGAATGATGAATACAAATTCCATTTACATGCAGATATTGCATTCAATCTACCTCATATAAATGTGTGCAAAATGATTCCACTTAATACAACTAGGTTTCCTCAGACTTGAGAAATAGAAAAAGGAAAGGAAAATAAAGGCTAATTAATCCTTCCAATAGTCCATCCAAGAGATTTTAGAAACATAAATCTAGCTCCAGAAGACTGCAAACTGTTCCTTCAGAAGGTTCACACCTTCAAAATCATTTAAGTCAGCTTTAAATTTTGGTGTCCTCACTTTCAAAAGGACCCAAGTTTTTTAAAATTCAATAAGTGGCCGTTCAGGTTATAGTGGCCTGCTTAAGTTATCCATTTGAGCAGCAAACTGATTCTAGCAATCAGTAATCACAGGCAACTCTTCAGTATCTCATTGAAATGGAACGCTAATTTGTTTTTTCCAAATGTCAATAATCTTCCAAACCTCAAACAGTGTAAAATATTCATAACATACACTTACCTAGTAGATGTCACAGGAGGATACAAATCCATTACTAGCTTTGTCCAAGCAGTTGCATTTCCTCTGTGATTGTTCCTTCCATCCACAGTGATTACTACACTGCCATTTTTGCTTGATGCTGGTTGTCTTTGCTTGAACATTAACAAGATATAACCAAAGGTATGACAATTGGTCAACTTCATACTCAGGTAACACTAATATCATTATTTTTCTTAGCCATAAACATACATGGATTCTAGCCCTTGATGTTAAATGTTAAATATTTCGAAAATAATAAGAAAAGAACCTTCTTACTTTGAGGCCAATAATGCCCTTCTAGCCAAAGCATCTCTTTCATCAACAGCTTTTTGCGCTTCAAGTACATAGCTAAATTTTTTAAGAAACAAGGAAATAGTCCTAAGTCAAAAGGTAAAGTTAAAAAAAGAGAGGATCTTCTTTGATACCTATTATAATGCATGAAAGGTTAAAAAATCAATTCGCAAAAAAGGTTCTATTAATTATTTGTGGTGATTTTATTTACCCAGGAGATGTTCCAGCAGTAACAAAATATTGAACCAGTGTAGCAACAAACAATGACACATATATAGCCGTGTACCTGTGTTGAGAAGAAAAGACAAGATGTCATAAGCATCAAAATAGACATATGATCAGGATAAAAGCAGATGGAAAATGATTATGAGCAGAACTACATGAACAAAGTCGATCAATTAATCAATTTCCTAATTGGAACTTCAATTTTCAAAAGCTATGATTTTTTCTCAAATGACCCTCATGCAACACAAAGATCTAATGTATTTAAACAAGCTTCCTTTATAGAAAACACACACACAAAGTCACTTTCATAAAGATGGTGAACAAACTATTCCATGAATAATCACAAAGTAAAAGAATATGTTCTTCGGGACCAATACATGTTGCTATCCCCATATCTTCTCTTAGTTCCTGCAAGTTAAATGTTACAGTTTTGGTCCAGTCATGACTCAAGGATCACTACTTTTCCAAATGAACATTCAAGATGCTTCCTTTAAAGACCCAGCACAATAAATCACATTGCTGTTAGGACACCCATCAAATTAGCCTCACAAGAATCATTTCAGCATTTAGCAAATCAGTCATATTATGAACAGTTAACATTATCTGTGCAACAAAATACCAAATTACTACAGTGGAAGCCAAATAGGCAGTTGATCTTAATATTCTCACCCATCAAGCCCTGAACCATATACGCTTAAACAAAAAACTTTCATGTGAAAATGACCACAGCCATATTACATCTATAACTATCAACCATACTCAAAAATTAATCCAAATAATGATTCATCCCCAACATTGACCAACAAATTTCAGCGCAATAAAATCTAGAACGAAGTTAAAAATAAACACAGTAGCTGTACGTTACCATGGTTCCCGCTTTGTCTTCTCAATTAAATCATGGTCAAACATGAACAAAACCCCGGCAAAAACAAGATGCAGTATCACCAACGCTACTTTCAGAGAAAAAGCAGATCTTCGAGCTAAAAACAGATAAATTAAAAAAATTAATCTTGACCAGAATTTCTAGATGCTTCTACAAATCAATTGAGAAAAGAAAGAAGTAAAACCTGGATCAGAAAGGCAGGGGAAGAGGCGGGAAAAGCGGTCGGCGGCGCGGTTCCATGTTTGCCGGAGGTAACTGACGCACGATACGCCCATTGTTTTCTCATACGCTCATAGGCTCAGCAAGTTTGTACTCTGTGCTCCGTCAGTTGTACATAGGTGTGAACGACAGCGAGCCAACAAATATGAGAGAGAGAGTACGGCGCCGCGTGGAATTATTTCGCCAAGAGATATATGAATTTGCTGACGTGACCTTTGTTTTCTTCTTTGTCTCTCACCTCTTTGTTTTCCGAGCACCTGTCCCACAGCTTAACTTCTTTTTCTTTATTATTATTTTTTTTTACAACTTTTTTTCTTTATTTTAGTTCCGAGTAAATTTATTTTGAATCGAGTTCACATACTATTTTTATAAATTATTTTTTAGCAAATAAAAATATATTGTTTGGAGAGTAAGCAATCTTTTAATTAAAAGAGTAATAATTTATTTTTTAATAAGCCAAATACTAATGTGCAATAGTAGTTTTTAAGGTACACTAAATTACCCAAATTCAATTGATCCATCATATATAAATAATTTTGACCCAAATTTCATTTTAACTCTCACATTTTCTCTCTCTTCCTTGTTGGTAGGAAATTCTCGCCGCTCCTTTCCTATTTCTTCTTCTTCAACTTTCCTCGTTCTTCTTCAATCTCTCTTCTCCTTCTTCAATTTTACGATCGTGTGATCTCTTTTTGAGATTTCTTTTGAATTCAATGGCAGTACCTAGATCTTTCGAGATCTTTATGTGATTTGATTTATGATGGTGGAGATCTGATCTTCTTCTAATGTACTCATGGTTGTGAAGATGACATGGATCCTATTTTTCGACGACCGTACAGATCTACCGCTCAGTGACACAGCGTTGTTGTTGTAAACTTGCTGCCGGAATTGTGAACGATCATCGTTCTTCACAAATATGTCATCCGCCAAGGTTGTTGACTGTTGCTAGATTTTCTACAACCGATGCACTGTCGCGAATCATTCGCCGCCACCACTGACTTGTTGAGATCTGCTAATGGTCGTCGGAATAAAGTGTATAACATTTTATTAATAAATGTATACTTTTAATTACTAATTGTATTGATTTTCATATTGTCCAGAATATTCTCTTGTAGCATTGTTTGGTTATTATAAATCTTCCATCTTTTTTGAGTGGCTGGACAAATAACTTGTGATGCTTATCCTCTGCTGAAAGCATTGGTGTATACTTTTCAATTAAAAAGTGTATAATACTTTATTGATAAATGTATGTTTTCAATTTATAGCCATTGTTTGGTTATTATAAATCTTTCATCTTAATGGTGTATAATATTTTATTGATAAATGTATATTTTCAATTTATAACCATTGTTTGGTTATTATAATCTTCCATCTTAATGACTTACAATGCTTATCCTCTGTTTAACAGCATTGGTTTATACTTTTCAATTAAAAAGTATGTAAGATTTTATTGATAAATGTGTATTTTCAACTTATTAAATACAACAAATAGCATATACTTTAAGTACTAAAGAAAAAAGTATATTATAAGTATAAAACTTATACACTTAATTACTAAAACTTATACAGTTGGTCATTTAACGAAGATAATTTATACTTTCTCAGTTTTCATTGCCCAAAATTCATTTAAGTCTTCTAATCATTCTTTCTTTCAAAGATAAATCTACATTTAAAAGATATTAAACTCTATAAACAATTAAAAGTTCTCACATATCGAATTTCAACTAATACATTTATTAAGAAAAACATATACATTATCTAACTACATCTAATACAGTGTAACAATTTACAGAATTGAATAATGTCAAATTCCAGCAATAATTAAATTCCTAAAACGTGAACATCGTGACAGATCTGAACACAAGCAATGGAGATCAGAATAGTTTTTGAGATCTGAACGTTGTCGATGTCCTGCCTAAACCTTGTGATCCATGGAGATCTGCAAAAATATATAACCGTAACCTAGAGATCGAAAGGCCAATAAAATATAAAGGTAGATCTGAATTAGAGAAGATCTCCGTCGAATCTGAGAGCGGCAATGAACTGGCGGTACAAACGTGAGAAAGACGGTGAAGTAAAAAGTATAAGAGAGATTAGTGGAACAGCGAAGGTAGAGAGGCAAAGATCGATGAGAGAGATGGTGAGATGAGAATAAGAGAGAGAAACGACGTGAAGGAGAAATGAGGGGAGGAATAAAAAAAAATGAGTTGTAGGCCTTTTATACATGATCCATTTTCTAAATATGGGCATGTTATTAGTGTGCAATAGTGGCATGGTAGATCAACTCTTTTAATAATTATATATTAAGAGTAATTAATAAATCAAGATCAAAAAATTGAGAAGCAATATTTTTATTTTAAAAAATAAAAGTATTATATTATTTTTATTAATTTTATGATTTTATGTTGACAAAGACTTGTGTGAGACCGTCTCACGCAAGCCTTTATGTGAGACGGCCAGAAAGTGATAACTTTTATGAAGGAAAGTGATAATAAATTATAGCGAAAATAATAATAATTTATAGCGAAAGTAATAACTATTTAAAAAAATAAAAAATGGTCTCACGTGAGACTGTCTTACGCAAGACCTACCCTTTTAGGTTTAGGGTTGAAGAGTAATAATTTATTGAGATACTCTCTTGTGAGACGGTTGTGGGACGGACCGACCCATCACTAAAGTATGTTTATTGTATGAATAAAGTATGTTTATTTGTAGTTAAAGTATGTTGATATAAATCATCATATTATAACTCGCTAAAATCATATTTTAATGCATAATTCAGTTTACTTTAAAAAACATACTTTATCAACCATTAAACATATTTTATCTATACAATAAGCATACTTTAGTAATAGGTCGACCATTCTCATAAATAACCCATATCACAAGAGGCTTTGTCTAATTTATTTATCTTTCTAAAAATTAAATTTTCTTGTAATAATGGATAATATGTAAAATAGGGTTCACGCTTGAATTCAGATTTATAGGAGTGATGGGGTTTACTACTCCCTCTATCCCGGACAAAGGTGATCGTTTGCTTTATGCACATAAATTACGGTGAGATTATTTATTCCTATTATTTTATTTATCATAATTTACGAGTAATTGCTAATAATCACCTGATTTGGTAGATTCTATTAATATTTGGTTAAATATTATTAATTAATT
Organism: Pogostemon cablin; assembly: GCA_023678885.1. Taxonomy (NCBI): domain Eukaryota; kingdom Viridiplantae; phylum Streptophyta; class Magnoliopsida; order Lamiales; family Lamiaceae; genus Pogostemon; species Pogostemon cablin. The sequence continues at coordinate 5,958,036 of CM042991.1, read as the reverse complement.
ATTTTATAAAATAGGAGTAGTTAGTTCCTTCTCCTAGTCGGCTACTCCGTAATAAAGTTTGGCAGAATGTAGTACACTGCTATTGTGAAGGGATGCAGGCTATAGTGTCCATTGTAAAAAAAACGATACTCCCTCTGTTCCATCCTTATATTACATTTGTTTTTTACGTGGATTAATAAATATAATATTTTAATGTGTATTGAGGTGAGAGAAATAATATTTTAATGTAAAATAGGTAGGTGTATTAGTGTGATGCGTGGGCCCATGGAGATAAATAATTAGTTTGTGTGAGTTCTATATGCTAGAAAGAGAAATGTAATCATTAAGATGAGACGCCCAAAAAAGAAATATGTAACCATTAGGATGGGACGGAGGAAGTATTAACAAATGTCCGGTGCAGTATAAAAAAAGCAAAAATGTTCACTTTTTAATGTAAAAGAGATTTGACAATGAAGAAACATGACTTATTTTCTTACTCAGTCTTTCATTCATATTCTGACATATCACTCAGTTTTTCATTCCCTTACTTTACTCGATCTTTCATCCCTATTCTTACATATCACTCGATCTTTCATCCCTTTTCTTACACGGTCTTTCATTCCTATTCTTACATATCACTCGATCTTTCATCCCTTTTCTTACACGGTCTTTCATTCCTATTCTTACATATCACTCGGTCTTTCATTCCTTTTCTTACACGGTTTTTCATTCTTATTCTTATATATCACTCGGTCATTCATCCCTTTTCTTACTCGATCTTTCACTCCGCCTTTCATTCATTGTATCACTCGATCTTTCATTTCCTATTCTTACATCTTTCATTCCTTTTCTTGCTCGATCTTTCATTCTTATTGTTACATATCACTCGGTTGTGTGTAGGTCTTTCAATTCTTACATATCTTATCATATTCTTATATAACACTCGGTCTTTCAATACATTTGATTTTTCAATTCATACGTTACTTTATAATTTAAGAATACATATGATATTGAGATTTTATATATCTACGGTAATAAAATTAGCAAAAATTAATGAAATATATTATTTAGGATTTTTATCTACTCTCTCAAATTAATATTTAAATATTAAATTATAATAAAAATTGAAAAAATTATAAAGAACTTTATATTTTAATTTGATATAAATGAAATATTTTATAAATAATGACAAAATTAAATATCGACATTAATTAATATCCAAATAAAAATTAATATTTAAAGATGAATATAAATAAAATTATCAAATTAATATTTTAAAAATGTTTTATATGAAAAACTCATTATTTCTCAACTACTCGATCTTTCATTATTAATTTAAAAATAAAGTTGGTTACAGTCACTTCATCTTTCAATGTAATAATTAAATTTATTTATAAACTCTATTTTTTAATGACACTCGGCCTTTTAACTATAATAATTACGGAGTATAAATTTAATTATAAACTATGTGATTATGTACACTCGGTCTTTCACTTTAATTATAAATTGTTGTCATAATACCACTTGGTCTTTCCTTCACACACTCAGAATAATATTTTATCTTTATGTTAGGTTTAAAAAAAATCTGACACATACTTCCTCCGTCCCGTTTTAAACTTTTCGTTTACTTTTTGCACGTAGATTAAGAAATGTAGTATTTTGATGTGTTGTGAGGTAAGAGAAATAATATTTTAATGTAAAGTGAGTAGGTGTATTAGTGTGATGTGTGGGTCCATAGAGAGAAATAATTGATTTGTGTGAGTTCCATATACTAAAAAGATAAATGTAAAGATTGAAATGAGACGTTGAAATTAAAAATATGTAAAGATTGAAATGTGAGGGACGGAGTATAAAGTAGGAATAAATTGGTAAACTCATCTCCAAAGTGGACAATTTTGCTTATATTTAGTTAAAGTAGGTAAATTTGCATATGTTTAAATTAATTTGTGCAACATACCACATTCCTCTACCGTGAATTAATTCATTTTACTCCCTCCATCTCATTCAAAGGATTTTTTTTTGTCATTTTGGTCGTCCCACCCAAAAAGTCAATTTTCATTTTTTACACACATGGACCCACACCCAACCATTAATACAATTAAAATATGAGATCCACACTCCAACTAATACAACTACTCACTACACATTAAATAATAATACTTCTTAATCCACGTGTCAAAAAGCAAAAACAACCCTTTAAGTAGGAGGGAGTGAGTATTAAAATTTGCCTTGTTTAAATTAAATAAATAAATAAATAAAGAGAGAGACTAAGGTGAAATCGATCCCATGAAAATTCATGGAACCGGATTGCACAATCAAATCTCGCGGGTTTGTTGGGGTTTAAGAGATTCAAAGCCAAATCTTAATCATTTTCTTCTCTCTTCCTCCTCAAAAGAAGTTGTTCAAATTAGGCATCTGCCTTCGCCGCGCCGCCACCACCAGTGGATTCAGATGAAGAGTAGTGCGTGAGATCTTCGCCGCCACCGCCATCACGCTCGACGGAGAAAGACGCGGCAGCACCAACAAGCATAGAAGATTTAGGCGAAAAGCGCCACCAGTGTAACAGCAAAAATATTCACGAGTATAGAACAATACCTAGCTTCCTCAGCCCACCGCTGCCGCCGCTCATTATCGGCAGGTATGTCCCTGGACAAAATTGGTTATAACAATAAACGATGGATTAAGAGTGAAAGGAAATTTAAGATTGTGGGATTGTACTCCAGGAACGTAAATTTGACACTGATAGTACTCTTGATTTGCATCTTGACTTCGCTTGTTTGGATGATTGTTGGGGGATTATATCTTTGCGTGGTGTTGATTTTAACAGTGGATTCAATTGTGTTGCTGGCATTTGGATTCGTATTAAGAGTTAAAATTGCAGTCCCATTAGATGTGGTGTGCTACCACACGGTTGGATCCATTTACTACTACTGCACTTTCTTACTACTTCATGTTTATACTGATTCTTGAGTGATATATATTCCATAAAAATCTTTCCTTTTCGGAACTAAGATGGGTAAATCCGAAAGCAAGCCCGAATTCTTTTTAATTAGGCTTCCCAAACGGTATTCCTTTAGTCTCTCTTTCGAGTCTACCAATTCCCAATAAAGGAATTGGATGTCATGGTCTTATGCCATCTGACAAGCTAGTCTTCGTCTTCTGCTGATTTCCCTGAAATTTCTTCCTCTGTTGTCTCGTTTCTATGAATAGTCTAACAAGGGATGCTTCCCTCATACTTTAATCCATCTTTATCATCGTCTCGTTTTTGTTTCACTTCTGTGTTAATCTCATGTTGCGACTCATGAAATGTAGAGAAAATCACACTTGCCCATCGGGTCCATGCTATCCTTCTTGGATGGTGAAACAGTAAATTTAGATTGCCATTGTTTTGTTTGGTATATTAACTTGTCTTGCTTAATAAGAAGCAACTGTAGACTTAGTTCCACAGTTATAACTTTTATTCCAACTTAATTGAAATTTGATAAAGTTTACTCATTATGTTTTAAGCATTTCGAGTTGGACATTTTTTAATATTCTACATTCCAAATATGTATACTTCTTTTAATTAGTACAATTAGCAATTTTAATTTATTTTTTTATTTTTTCTAACATTTTTTTTAAACATTGTAGTGATCTTCTGGTAGGGCTCTTCATTGCTGCAGCCATTGCAACTTTCTACCACTAGTTTATTATGAGGGCAGGAGCTGTTAAAGCCCTTAGTTCATTTAAGAGCAGTTTGGTTATTCTTATGATCCGATTGTGAATCCCTTAAAAGTAAAGTAAAAGTAGTTGTTCTTTATAAAGATTTGTTCATAATGGTGTTGGAGCCCCATTTTAATGATTCTTTAAAATGAGGCTCCAATCCCCAGGGCAGGGGCGGTGGGGGCCCCTAATGGTGGGTACACCATTTAAAATGAGGCTCCAATTTTTTGAAATGAGGTGAAGAATTAAATTGTATTTAATTTGTAAGGTGATTTCTTTATGTTTGTTTTAGATTATTTTTTTTATTAATTGGATTATTTTTTTATAATAAATTAGGTTACTCTTTAAAATGAGGCTCTAATTTTCTGAAAACGATGTGAATAACTAAATTGTATTCAATTTCTAAGGTGTTTTCTTTATGTTTATTTTATTTAAGTAACCCTTTTTCATTAATTGGGTTTTTGAAAATTAGGTGAAGACTTAAATTGTATTAAATTTGCAAGATGATTTTTTTATAATTTTTTAAGATTACTCTTTTTTATTAATTAAGTTACCCCTTATAACCAATTAGATTACTCTTTTAAATGAGGCTCCGATTTTCTGAAATGATATGTAGAATTAAATTGGAGTATTCAATTTGTAAGGTGATTTCTTTATGTTTATTTTAGGTTACTCTTTTTTATTAATTGAGTTATTTTTTCTAGCAAATTAGATTACTTAAGGTTGTCTTATGTCATTCAAGTTCATTATATGTGGATATTCTGCTCTTTATAATAATCTAATAGAAAGAGTTACTTAATTAATTTTATAAATTATTTTTAGAGTAATTTAATTTATTATAAAGAGTAACCTAGATTATTTAAAAGAGTAACCTAAACAATATTGAAGATAAATTACTTTATTTTTAGAGTAACTCAATTTATTATAAAAAGTAATGTAATTGATTTCAAAGAGTAACCTAACTATTTTTATAAAGTAATTTAAAAACGTATAAATTGTATAAATTTAATTAATTTTAGAAAATAATCTAATTAATTTCAAAGAATAATTTAATTAATAATAATAATGGGACTCAACCCAGTTGTAATAGAAATTTGCAAATTTCAAAATATCCATCAAAAGCGACCACAAGTTTGAAAAGAGTAGATCCGAGAGAAACAGCCAATCCAAACAATTAGTAGGTCTAATTCGTTGAATCACGGTTCAGATTAATACATAGCACAAGAAACAAGAGCATCATCTCCTCATTAGCTAACACACTATCCCTCATAGATTCTCTTGCCATGAATGGGACTTTGGCTGCGGCTTCTTGAACCAAACGGAGAAGATACTTCCCTTTCTATCCTTTTTCTCTTTTCTTTTTTTTTACTTTGTTGATTATTGATGTCCATCTCTCTACCCAAACCTTCTCTCTACTCTTCAGCTAAAATTATTCATCATATGCAGTCTTGTGTTCACCTGAAATTATTCAGAGCAGCAATTAATCACCAGGTCGTCTCCTGAGTTTAGCATCACGCATACACAAATACAGAAACTTTGCTACGCTTTTCCCCTTAAAAATTTACTGAAAAATCTCCAGTGACTTATAGCATCAACATCCCAATGAGCATCTCTCCAACAAACATCACTAAAACACATCAAGAGGTCAACCAAGTACCCAAGCAAATTGTTACAGTGATGATAAATAAAATAACACCCAACACTTGGTTCAATCTGCAATACAAGGCAACTACTTAAAGCATATAAGCAGCCACCTCAATAAATACCATACGGCAAATAAAAGCTTTTCAACCAACAGAACAACCAAATAATGAATTTCTAGAATTTAAATGATAAATAAATGTGGGTGGAATTTAAAAGAAGATAATTGCCAACAAGCTAAAAATAATTCTTTACAAAATACTGTAGGTGGAATAAAAATCAGAGTGATCAGTCGCTAGTGGATTCTAGAAATTCAATAATTCTTCAATTCGTTGGGATTCCACCTTCCCATTCGACGGCGGCAACGTGGTGGGCATTTTTCAGTTGGTTTAAGGCTAATTCCGGTGGATGGGGAACGCTGCGATGATGGCGGTCTCGACTGAGATGAAATCCGCCACGACCCTCCATTTGGATCTGATTAGAGGAGAGAGTTAGCACCAGATTAAGAACGAACATTGAAAAAGAAAATCAAGCAGATAGATGGGTTTGACCCGTATTAAAATGTATGACGTGTACTCTAATAAGTAGATCCGGTTCCACCATTTGAAAAATAAGCCTGGCCCAACCTAGTCTTTGTCATAAATAAATAAATAAATAAAACATGATTTTTAGTTAATAACGATTATGATATTATTGATACATGTGGAAAATCCCGAATACCCAGATCGTTGCTCTACTCTTGAACTGATCAACATAAGTCTGATTTTCAATTGATTTTGATGACCTGAAATTGTTATCACAATTCAATTTATATGTACGATTGTTTAATCAAGATTATCGGATTTTGATTTGTTTTTTGACGAAATTTGCTTAATGTCTGATTGAAAAGGGTTCAATCGGCCGATGACGATGTCGACGGCGACGAGCTTCTTCACTGCGCCATCATCTTCTCTTCAATGCCGTCGAACTCATTTTCTCTCTCCTCCAATCTTAGCCACGTCTTTGCTCAATGTACGTGCTTCGCATCTCTCCTTTTTGCCAGCAATGGGACTATTACCGTGCTTTAATTTGTTGTAATTGCAGAAAGGAGTTCATGGACGAAGATTAGTGGTATTCAAGGTGAGCTGCGAGTTGAGGAGGAGTAAAGGAGCCTTCAAGTCCGAGTCTGAAACGGCGTCGTTATCTTCTTCTTCTTCATCCGTCGTTGACGGAGATGATAGGAGCATTTTGACATACAAATGGTGTGCGGCTCTTGGAGGCTTTGGGTTTCTAGACACAGCATATCTGGCTTACCAGAAACTCACCGATTCGGGCGCCTTCTGCCCCATGGGGGAGGGATCATGCAACACCATTCTCACTGGTGGCTTCTCCATTTTCGGTATTCACCTTACTTTGTTGAAGGAGATAAATGCTCAACAGTTGTATCATAATTGTGGGTTGGATATTTATCTTTTGATTCAATGTGGCTACATTATTTTGGTTGGTAATTGTGGTTTGGTTTGGTTTGGAAACTACAACTTGGATTCTAAATATTAGTGCAGTATTGTAAACTAAAGGACTTCATTTGGTGATTATTTTATCTCCATATAACTGTGAAAGATATGAATCCAAAATAATTCTACCTCTAGATAATCCCAGGGTATTTTAATGGATGTTTAAGATGGATCAGATGCACCTATTTGTCTTGAAAGAAAGGTGCTTAGTGTGCTTGTTAAAGCAAACCATTTGTAACTTGCAAACACAATTTGGAAAAAGGACTAAAGTTGAAATCGACCATATTTACAGGGCGAATTGTGATATTTTCTCTTCAATTGTACTACATCTAAAGTCCTTGAATTAGTATACTTTGGATTTAACACATTGTGCACTTGGAGTAAAAGTAGTGTGCGTTTATGTTGATAATATGACTAGCTGCTACTCTTTTTCTTTATCTACTATGAACAAATTAGGATAGTGACACTGTCATTCCTAGTCATCTGGTTAAACACTTTAACATTAGTGTGTTTTTTGCCAGGTGTTCCTCTTCCAATATATGGTATGCTTGCTTATGGATTAGTTGCAAGTCTTGGCCTCCAATTACAACTGGGTCACCAAAAAATGGCATTTGATTTTCAGAAAACTGATGTTGAGATGATCTTGATCGGAACAACTACCTCCATGGCACTTGCTAGTGCATATTTTTTATACATCCAGAGCACTGAATTCGCTGGAGAATCATGTTTATATTGTTTGGCTTCTGCAGCATTATCCTTCAGCTTGTTCATGGTCACCTTTAAGGTTTTTCCGAGTAGGCCTTTTTATTTTTTATTTCTTCATCTTTTGACAATAATGATAAGTATTTTAATTCTTTTTGCAGGATTTTGGATTAGAGAAGGCAAAAAAGATGTTGGGTTCACAGTTATGCATAGCTAGCTTGATTATTATTGCCTTGACTACATCGTATAGTGCTCTTCTACCCATCTCATCAAGGTAACCTGGTAATTTTGAGATGCAGGATGGCCATAAGTTTTTTTTTTTTTTTTTTTGGCTTGATAAACTGATGTGTGCTAAATTACTAACGTTGGTTTGGATGCTCCGTCTGAGGAACTGATGCTACTTTTTTAGGTTTCTTAGCTAAATTTTTGGATAGGCTCTCAAAGTTGGTAATATCAAATACAGGGTGATCCGTGATTCAAATGGTTGTTTGCGGGGATAATTTAAATTTTCTTCTTTCAAGTTATTGTGTAAATTGTCAAGTAAATCTTTAAATGGGAATCAAGAAATAAAGTGAATCAGTATTTAATTTTATTAGTTGAGAACTAAGGATCTTCAAGGAATCTGGGCTGGGAATAAAATAATTATCTGGTACTTCTGCATCACACTTGCCCAGAATCACATATGTGGAAGTTGTATGTCTTGTGTGAAAATCTGCACTATGAAACAATTAATTATTAAAACATGGTTGTAAAATCCTATGGAAAAGTGCTCATGGAAGACTGAACCTTATGAATTGGACTGAATGACTATCATTCGTGACATCAAAAAACTTCTCATGGTTTCGGTTCACGTGCAGATTGAATTTATTGATGCAATAATTCTAAAGATTTGATTGAGAACACTTGGCCTAATTCTCATGACTCAGAGATTTTGTTTTTGAGTTTTTTCTCTTAAATTCTACAGCTTGGCAGCAACAGAATTGCCATATGTTGAATCTGTGATAACACAAGAGTCTAGTCCGTTGGCCGTTTCTCTTGCGAGGCATTTACACTCTATAGGAGCAAAACTATATGGAGCTTTTTGGTGTTCACATTGTGTGCATCAAAAACAGGTATTTTCATTTACACGGTGTTACCTGAAAATCTGTTTTTTTTTTTTTTTTGGCTCTAGGAATTTTCATACTATTATTCAACTGCTAAAAATCTTATGGAGAACATAAAAGGAAGTCCGTAGTTATTGATCAAAGAACATTCTGGACCACAAAAACTGTTCTAGGACTTGGGAGCCTTCACTAGTAAAAAGCTGATTGCTGAACTTATCCTGTTGATCATAAAAATTAATCCGCTAAAAATATTTAGGAAAAGTGAATGTTCATACTCCTGTTGGTCATACTCCTCAATTCAATTTAACCCGAAGTTACATCCAACCCTATCTACATAAAATCAAGAAAAAGGCTCTATAGATTTAGTTATGACTATTTAAAAGAAAATGATGCAAAGACTTGTGGAATAATCTGATTGTTTTCTTTTGCTATTGAATAGATATTTGGGCATGAAGCAGCTAAATTGTTGGATTATGTAGAGTGCTACCCCGACGGGGTAAAGGAAGGGACTACAATAGCCGAAGCTTGTAAAGACATTGAGCTTAAATATTTCCCATCCTGGGTAATAAACGGACAGGTGCAGCACTCCTTTCACTACTTAGAAAGATCCTGACCTCTTTTATTTCAGAAGAAACAAAATAATGTTATCAAAATAACCCAAGTACATCATTGGTGTCCATTTATACTTACCAGTTTTCATGCAACTTCTTCGTCTGAAGTCAGTCACTCCTACTGCAGGTTTTGAGTGGAGAGAAGAAGTTCCCTGAACTCGCAGAGTTATCTGGAGTCAAACTCGAAGATTTGAGTCAATAGATTTTCGTGTTTTTTCTTTCTTCCCTTGCCTTTCTTCAAGATCTACGCATGGTAGCCGATGAGGTGAGAGAGTAAAGTAAGCCCTTTTTCAGTGGCCTATGCACAAACCAATTCAACGTCCGGAGATGATTGTCGTCGTAGTCTATCTGTAATCTAAGAACTGATAGGCAGTTGTAAGGGAGATTCTGTTGTAGAAATTAGCTCCATGAATGCCAACTTTTTCTTTCATTTTTCCTATTTGAATGAGCAGCTAAGTTGGCTGCTGAAATATTCTTTCTATATATAGTGATGTCATGTTTTAATGAACTAGGAATTGGGATTCCAAAGTAGACAACAAACATCATAAATAATCTATATATAAATAATCTATATATATACACTCATCATAGTTCAAGTGGTAGAGAGGAGGATGAAAAGATCTACGCATCAAGTGGTAGAGAGGAGGGTGAAAAGATCTACGCATCGAGAAATGGTGAGTACACACACTTTTATTTTTGATTTGTACCAAATTGATTCCAAAGGATTGGACTTTAATTAAGTGGGATATAAATGCCCTTAGTTTCATGCTTATTCCAAATGGGCTCATGTAAAGGGGATGCTGGGTTAATGGACTTTTTCGTAAACCAAATTGGCAATAGTATTTGGGCCTGTCCGGTTATGGGTCAATGCTTTCTTATTTTAGTTAAGCTCTGCCTTAAATTATTGAATTAGCATATGGGCCTGCAGACTGCAATATAAACGATCTTATTTTTGGATCTCACAGAATTGTTAGTTAGTGAATTGTTTTTGTGAGAAGTTCTTATTCTTCCTTGATAGATTTGATTTTATTTTTTTTTATAAATATTCTCAAAAATCACTTTATGAAAGATCGCACAACAGATTTACTCAAAAGAATTAAATTAATAAAAGAAAGTGGAAGCATTAAATTTCTAATAGTTGTCCAGTAATATATTATGATAAGTAGTTAAATGAAATAGGAAATTCAAATCATATATCATAAAATACAATCAAAATTCGTTATTTTATTATCGTGTTTCAATGATTTTTCATAAAGTGAAATATTGCTTAGATATACTCTAAAAATAACATTTAAGTTCTTGTACATTTGAGATAATTTAAAAAATATTGCAACCTATCATTTTTTTTATTTGAAGATTGAGGAGTATAATAATTTAATTTTTCCTTTTGCTCCGTTTCATTATAAAGTATCAATTTTTTTTAAAATTGATGTGACCCACGAAAAATACTATTCAACCCATTACACATGTACCCTATACTCAATATTAACACATCTATTCATTGTACATTAAAATATTATATCATTCAATTCATTACACATTAAATTATTATACTCTTTTAATCCACGCATGAAAAATAAACGGTTATCTTTTTAGGTGTGCAAAAAATAAATGGTTATTTTTTAAGGGAACGGAGGGAGTAATTGTTTTGTGTGAATTTCAAGTACTTGAAAATAAAATTTATCCATTTTTTTGGGAAAAATAACGCATGCCTAATCGCTATGTATATTGAATTTATGTATATGCTAGCTTATCATTTTTTCTTGCTCATATTGGAATTTGTATGTTTTTTAATTACACCAAACACTAGAGTTTCCAGCATGAATTAAAGTAACACGAGTCTATAAATGAACAATATGTATTTAAGAATTAATTATTTAAAAACTCATCGGCCTTTTCTTTAAATTTGGAATTATTTTTATTATATTAAACTTTTTTTTTTAATTTTGTAAATAGATTTTTTTATATTCAATTCAATTCACAATTTTAATTTTGACAAATCTATTTATTAACTCAAATTTGTAATATTTGCATCATGAGCACCGCTAATCATCACGTGTTTCGTTTTATGTATTTCTTTTTCTTTTTAATTGATGTCACGATATATAATTTATTTTTTGATTGATGCAAAGTGTCAAAAATTTTAATTACCATAAAATGTATAAACATTTTATATTATATAACGTGCTTTGAATCCTGAAGTTGAATTTCATAATGAAATAGGAAATTTAAATCATATCATAAAATACAATCAAAATCCGAGTTAAATATTTGTTTGGTCCCGTAACTTTTTTTCTTTTTAATTTTAGTCCCAAAAAAGATATTTATTTATAATTAGTCCCATAACTTTCATTTTTCTTTAATTTTGATCCAATTTTTGCCGAATTTGCCACCTGTTTCCGAAATTGGCAAGTGATGCTGACATGACGAGTCCAACCAGCCAAATATTGATGAAGCTTAAGAAGAAGAAGAAGGATAATACCAAAAATTGCAAAATGTTTATGTATTGGGTTACTATAAACGTTTTTGCAATCTTTGGTGTTGTCCTCATTCTTCTTCTTAAATTTCATCAATCTTTGGTTGGTTGAGAAATAATTGGACTAGCCACGTCAGCATCGCTCGCCGGTTTCCGGCAACAAGTGGCAAATTCGATAAAAATTGGACCAAAATTAAAGAAAAATTAAAGTTATGGGACTAATTATAAACAAATATCTTTTTTGAGACTAAAATTAAAAAGAAAAAAAGTTACGGGACCAAACAAATATTTAACCCATCAAAATCCCTTATTTTATTATCGTGTTTCAATGATTTTTCATAAAGTGAAATATTGCTTAGATATACTCTAAAAATAACATTTAAGTTCTTGTACATTTGAGATAATTTAAAAAATATTGCAACCCCCGTCTTGGAAAAATTATCATTTTTTTATTTGAATATTGAGGAGTATAATAATTTAATTTTCCCTTTTGCTCCATTCCATTATAAAGTATCAATTTTTTTTTTAAATTGATGTGACCCACGAAAAATACTATTCAACCCATTACATGTGTACCCTATACTCAATATTAACACATCTATCCATTGTACATTAAAATATTATATCATTCAATTCATTACACATTAAATTATTATACTCTTTTAATCCACGCATGAAAAATAAACGGTTATCTTTTTAGGTGTGCAAAAAATAAATGGTTATTTTTTAAGGGAACGAAGGGAATAATTGTTTTGTGTGAATTTCAAGTACTTAAAAATAAAATTTATCCATTTCTTTGGGAAAAATAAAAAAGAAAAATTTGTCAAGAAAGAGGGTAATACATGATATCCATTTAAAAAATAAAATCATAATTAGGGATGACAATGGGTAGAGTAGGGTACGGGTATGGCAAATCCACATACTACCCTATACCCTACCCTCCCTACTCATACCCTACTTTTTTACCCTAAAATAGAGCTTCGAGTAGGATACGGGTATACCCATCGGGTATACGGGTAATTCGCGGATAAATGGATACCCGTAATCTTAGTAGTTTTTGTGGATAATCCGCGGATACCCAAATCCACCCGAACCTACCCGACCCGACCCGACACATTTTTTAAAAAAATTATAATCCACCAAAAAATAATTATAATACATAAATGAATAACCTAAAATAAAATATGCAAATTAGAAAACAAAGTCAACAACAATAACATTTAAGTCCGTTAACAAAAAACATCATAAATTTATAGTTAATCAAATAAAATTATAAAACAAACATCATATTCCAACAATTGATTCCAAATACTTGGTTTAAGTATGAAAACTTCAAAGTCTTGTATCTCCTTTTTGCCACCAAGATATCTTAATTCGAATATCATTTTTTTAAATATTAAAAATAATTATAATTCTTAAAAATAATTATAAATAACACATAATATTATAACATAGAACAAGATTTATTATAAATCTTAAAAATTATTTATATTTATATCAGGACAAGAATATAAATTTTAATTAAAATATTAAACATATTATAATAAATACATCATAATTTTTTCATCAATAATATTATTATACTAAAAGAAATATTAGATTTAGACATTTAATTAAATATATAATATTGTTATTAAATATATATATATATACACATTTGGGTAATTTTCGGGTCGAGTACGAGTCGGGTACGGATAAATTATAAGGGAATCCGTACCTTACCCTTACCCACACAATTTTTCTTTGGGTTCGAGTACTACCCGACCCATTACCCAATTTTTCTATACCCGCTATGCGGGTATTCGTCTTGCCATCTCTAATTCTAATAAAACACCTTCTAGAAATAGGTGATCAAATTGCATAAAATATATCAAGAAGTAGTACCAAAAGTCATTTTCATCATTTTTCTAAATAATAGTAATAATAACAATCTCAAATATCTGAATTTCGCCGTAAATATTGACTTTACTACGCAAATATATTAAAATGGCTAAATGACTTGGCTGCAAATTTCGTGATTATAGGCTATGCTCATTTAATTAGTGCCATTGCTGTAAAAATTTGCCATAAATGATAAAACATCTATTTTAACCCAAATGTTGTTTATGTCCCAAATATTGACCATGAAATTTTTATCTCGGCTGTAAAAATTTTCAGTTTCTTTTTCAAATTTTGCAATGAATCCACTTCTTCCACACAAATATTCATTTTTTTTACTCCAAATAGCTATTTTTTGCAATCGAGTTCACGAGTTTTATTTAGAATATCTAATACTATTACCTTTTAAAATGTTGAGTAAAAGAGTAATAGTTTGTTTCAAGAGTAAACCCGTCGTATTCATCGTGGAATGCATCTTTTGTGTCATGAAACCTCCAGTGCAAGCCCGGTCGGTCGGTTTACTATTTTTTCTCGCATTCTTCCATGTAATTGGGCTCGTAAAGCGCTTAAATGCTTTATTTTGAGGTCGAAAACTGCGTTGAAAGGGTAAGCTAGCTAGTTCACCACAACCACCAGCTTGTTGACAGCTTCGCGAGCATATGCTATGGTGGGCGTGGGTCCACACGAATCAAAAGTTATGTTATTTCCTTCCAGCAATGATATTCAGATAATATAATAGAATAATTTTTATTTAGAATGATACTTTATTATTAGAAAGAGTATTATCTCCTAAACGATTGCACACAAATTTTTGTGAAATAATATAGTAATTGGATTAAAACTTGTTTTTCCAATCTTCATAATCGATTGTCTTTCCCTTTTTTTTATTTTATTATTTAGGGGCTGCTTGGTTAGGATAGTGGACTAGTGGGAGGGGTAACGAGAATAGATGCATATTGATTTCCATTGTTAATGCTTATTTAGTATGGTAGATTTCAAAATTCCTCAATCACTCTCATTGATTCAATAATTACTCCACACCCTTCATTTTTATTGTTATTAACTCCTTAGTGATACCCATTGCCATTCCAATTGAGAAATTCGTACCAAGCGGACCCTAATATTAATCTTTTGAGAGATAATCTCATGCATGCAAATTGTTTATGGGTGATTTGAAAAATATTAGTACTGTATTATACTTTAAAATGTAGTGATACAATTTATAATAGATTACATATCTTCCTTCTCCAACTTGAAAAGGAAATTACAGAAAAGCCCCTCGCCAACTAGGAATACCTCTCAGCAACTCATTATTAATCCATGTGGCAGCATATAACTGGACGCTCGATTATTCCGACTAGATTACGCAGCACTCAGCCGGACGTCGGTGCAACCGACGGCGGAATAGAAGCGGTTTTCACATCACCTACGGTGGCGCGATGCGGCGGCGATCCACCGAAGAACGGAAGGTTGAATCCTAAACCTGAACCAGCAGGAGGCGACGGCGACGATCCACCAATGAACGGCAGGTTGATTCCTAAGCCTGGAGTAGGAGGCGACGGCGACGTCGGCAGCGGCAGCGGCAATCTTACGGGGGGCAATAAGTTGGGAATGGGGGGCAACAAATTTGGGATTGGGGGCAATAAGTTAGGAATGGGGGGCAATAGATTTGGAATGGGGGGCAATAGGTTGGGAATGGGGGGAAATAAATTAGGTATGGTGGGGATAAACGGGTTCGGAGTAAACCAGAAAAAATCAGAGCTTCTATTCGGGTCGGGCGAGAGACGACGAGCTGCATGGGATGGAGATGTCATGATGACCATAGCCATGATGATGATGCTGCATACACGACTATCCATCATCATGGATCAAACTCGTGTTGAATATCACTTCAAGAAAATGGAAGAATAGCGATGAAATATTTTCATCACTAACCCATATATATATATATATATATATATATATATATATATATATATATATATATATATATATATATATATATATATATATATATATATATATATATATATATACACGTAATTGGGGAGGAGGGTTGATTGGAATGGCCATGCATGCTTGCATGTGTTGTTACGATGAAGCATTTTCTTTGCAAGATTAATTAGCTGCAAAAATTAATTAATTGCGTTTAAATATTAATTACTCCATGAAATACATGAGTTAATGCTGTGTGATATTTATTGGTTTTAATTGATTATATGAGCTTGGTATAAAAACTTAGTGCTAGATGGTAGGGTACATAGAAAATTTCAGTTATAGTATATACAAAATTTTCCGTATATAGAAGTGCAGGTATTATTATTTTAATCAATTTTTTAAAAAATTTAATTCAATTCACAAGGTTAATTTTGACAGATCTATTTGTTAACTCAAAAGTGTAATAGTGTTTTGCATCACCAACACTACGAATCACTCATTTGTGTTTAATCTCTCTTTCTTTTTTCTTTTTTTTTTTTAAATTTAAATTGATGTCACATCATATAATTTATTTTAATTCTTGATTGACGCCAAATGTCCAAAATTTTAATTACCATAAAATGTATAATCTTTTGATTGTAAAACATGTTTTGGAACATAAAATTAAATTTTGTTATGAAATAGGAGATCCAGCCTATCATCAATTAGTACAATTTTGATCCCTTAATTTATTATCGCGTTTCAGTTTTACAATTTTGATCCCTTAATTTATTATCGCGTTTCAGCGCATATATTTTATAAGATGAAATGCCAGTTATACTCTAAAAATGACATTAAATTCTTATACATTTAAGATTGATTTTAAAAACATTATATCACTTGACATCTATTTAAGAAATGAAATAGTAACAAAACACCCTATTTTTGATCAAATTGCAAAAAATATATCAACACGTACATAAGTTGTTTCATCATTTTCCAAATGTTGAGTTCCTAAAAAATTCATCACCTTATCATTAATTTTCAAATTTATCAAGAACTTTTATTTTTGTCAATTCAATACATGAATTATTTTATATTTTTAATTCTATCACTTCCTTTTATTTTTATCAATTTAATATTCGATCTATTTAATATTTTTAAATCTATCATAACTTTTATTTTTGCAATTTGATACCTCGCTTATTTTATATTTTCAATTAAATTCATTATTATTGTTTTATCTAATTATTTATTATTGCTATTGTTTTTAGAAGGAATTATCTGCACTACAAATTGCTCTTCAAGATCAATCTAATTACAGATATGTTCATTAAATTTCTTGTTTTCAATTTTCAATGCTTTGGTTGGTGTAGGGATTTGATTTAATCAGCCTTTAATTAATTTTGGGGTGATAATAATAAATTAAAGACGTCATTTCTTTATTATTAATTATTACTATTTTTTATAAGAGTTAGTTGGAATTTTATTTAATAATGTAATATACTATAAATTTAGATGAAAGTTTCCCGTTTCACATGGCAAATATGAGATTGTTTGTACCTAACCTAATCCTTTAAAAATTGATATGATATATTTTTGGGTGGTTTGTTTTATTTTTATATTATTTTTCAATAAATGTTAGCATATGTTATAAATAATAATAGGGTGTGCACCCGGGTGCACCCATATGTATATACCTTTTTATTCTATTTTGTATACATATTATTCTATTTTGTATATGTGTTTTGTAATAATTGTATACTTTTTTCACATTAATTTTTCATTAAAAAAATTAACATCCATATGTGTATAACATTTTATTGAATATTATATATAATTTTTCATTAAAAAAATTAACAATTAAATTGTATACATTTTTGCTCTTAATTGTATATATTTTTGTTTATATTTGTATGTGGGTGCACCTTATCTTTAGGTGCACCCGGGTGCACACTATAAATTGTCATAATAATAATAATTGAATTGAAAATATAAAATAAGTGGTGTATCAAATTGAAAAAATAAAGTTGAGATAGAATTGAAAATATTAAATAAATTGTGTATTGAATTGACAAAAATAAAAAATCTTTAAATAGATTATGTATTAAATTGATAAAAATAAAAGGTGATGATAAATTTAAAAATTCCAATAAGATTTTTTTTTTTTGAAATTAACCATTTTCTAAATAATAATAATGATAACACATATATCTGAATTTTGCTGCAAATATTGACTTTTCTATGCAAATATATTAAAATGGCTAAAAAACTTGGCTGCAAATAGGGGTGTAAATGAATCGAGCCGAACCGAACGAAGTGTTGTTCAAGCTTGTTTGAAATATTATCGAGCTTCAAAATATATGTTCGAGCTTGTTTGATAAGCAATCGAGTCGAGCCTGAACGAGCTTTTATCGAGCCGAACACGAGCCAAGCTCGAGTAGCTTGATAAATTTACATTTACTTTATCTATTTTCATTAATCGAGCTCGAGCTCGAGCCGAACTTTTAATTTTATCAAACGTAAAAGTCTGTTCAAGCTTGTTTGATATCTTTATCAAACTGAGCTTTTATCGAACGATCTCAAATCGAGTACCGAGTAGTTTGATTTGATTTTCACCCCTAGCTGCAAATTTCTTGATTATAGGGTATGCTCATTTAATTAATGCCATTGCTGTAAATATTTGCCATAAAATTACATCTATTTTAACCCAAATGTTATAAGCCTGCTTTTGTCACAAATATTTACCATAGACATTTTTATATTTTTATCTTTGCTGTAAATTTGTGCAGTTTCTTTTTCAAATTTTGCAATGAAAGATATTTCTATTGCAATCGAGTTCACGAGTATTATTTAAAACTTGTTTTCCTGACCTCCATGATCATTGTATTTCTTTACTTTTTATTTTCTTTTTATATATTATTAATCTTTTGAGAGATAGTCTCATGCAATTATATGGGTGATTTGAAAAGTATCAAGTAAAATGTAGTGCTACAATTTAAGTATAATAGAGTACATATGATCTTCCTTTTCCAACTCAAAAAGGAAATTACAGAAAACTCCTTGTCAAATAGGAATATATATGTGCCGCAACTCATTATTAATATTCCACGTGGCAGCATATAACTGGACGCTTGATTATTCTGCTAGATTACGCAGCACTCAGCCGGATGTCGGTGCAACCAACATCGAAATAGAAGCGGTTTTCACGTCGCCTACGGTGGTGCGATGCGGCGGCGATCCACCGAAGAACGGCAGGTTGAATCCTAAGCCTGGAGTAGGAGGCGACGGCGAAAACGGCAGCGGCAACGGCAATCTTACTGGAGGCAATAAGTTGGGAATGGGGGGTAATAAATTTGGAACGGGGGGCAACAAATTTGGAATGGGGGGCAATAAACTTGGAGTAGGAGGCGACGGTGACGACGGCAGCGGCAGCGGCAACCTTACCGGGGGCAATAAGTTGGGAACGGGGGGCAACAAATTTGGAATGGAGGGCAATAAGCCTGGAGCAGGAGGCGACGGCGACGATGGCAGCGGCAGCGGCAATCTTACCGGGGGCAATATGTTGGGAACGGGGGGCAACAAATTTGGAATGGGGGGCAATATGTTGGGAACGGGGGGCAACAAATTTGGTATGGGGGGCAATAAATTGGGAACGGGGGGCAACAAATTTGGGATGGGGGGCAACAAATTTGGAATGGGGGGTAATAAGTTGGGAACGGGGGGCAATATGTTGGGAACGGGGGGCAACAAATTTGGGATGGGGGGCAATAAATTGGGAACGGGGGGCAACAAATTTGGAATGGGGGGTAATAAGTTGGGAATAGGGGGCAATAAGTTAGGTACCGTGTGTTGAAACGGGTTCGGAGTAAACCAGAAAAAGTCGGAGCCCCGTTTCGGCTCAGACGAGAGCCGACGAGTTGCATGGGATGGAGATGTCATGATGACCATAGCTACGATGATGATGATGATGCTGCATGACCTACAAACATGACTATCCATCATCATCATGTACCACTACAAGAAAACGGAAGAATAGAGATGAAATATTTTCATCGCTAACCCAAATATATACATAATGGCCTGGGAGGGCCATGCATGCATGTGTTGTCTCTACGATATTGTGCATTTTCTTTGCCTGATTAATTAGCTGCAAAAATTAATTAATTGTGTTAAGATATAAATTATGTAGTATGAATGTGATATTTATTGTTTTAAATTTTAATGGAATGTATGAGCTTGGTATAAAACCTAATTAGTGCTGATAGGGTATGTAGAAAATTTCAATTCATTTATAGTAGTATAATATACAAAAATCCGTATATAGAAAATTAGAAATGAAGGCATCATTATTTTACTCAAAATTCTGTATATGCTGAAATATTGAAGAATAATAGTATTAATTAATAGTATATAGGCTGCAGTACTATACAAATTTTTTTATTAATTGGCGTATTCATTTAATTCATCTATCCATCTTATAAAAATTTTCATGCATGAAATATTTTAATTGAATAATTATCAATTCTCATGAATTAAAATAGGTAGTTTTTTTTTCAATACGACAAATGTGATTTATCAAAATTTTCGACAAATTCCCACTCCTTTATATACCCCTATATTTTAGGGACAATTTGGGTAACATATCTCACAGATAATTTTATATTTTTTAATTAGTTATCACTTTTAATTAAAAATCTTGTCATTTTTTATTTAGAATATAAATGGCTCAATAAATAATTTACTTGCATCACTAACTTTTTAATAAAATATTATTATTTCTTATTCATCTTACCAACGTCATTCCGGTATTACAAAATTTTTTGCCTTCCTCCATGTCTTGTGGCATGAAATGTGAAAGAATTTAATAAACGCATGTTAATAAAATTGTCATCTTGGATCTACGTATAGTATAATTTGTATCTCAAAACAAAAATTTTAAATCTACTTCACTGTTACTTAATCGAGAAATTGTTTCACATTAAATTAATACTTAATTAATATAGATATATATATATTTCCTTTGAATAATTATTTGTGCTGATTTTTTTTAAATGAGTGCCTGCATCATGACTTGATTTCAAAGAATAAATTTTTGAAAGATAATACTTTATTATTAACATTTTTGTAACGTTAATAAACAATTAAATTAATATTTTGCACCTATTATAATTATTTAATTTTTTTATATAATAATAAATATTCAGAGATCTGACTTGCGAAGCTTTAATGCAGATGTACATCCACAAATTTTAAACTTATGTGATGTAATTCAAATTTGCAGACCTACAAATATTAATTATGAGGATAATTAATTGCTTAAATATGTTTTTTTCTTGCATGAGTTTGCAAAAGAATGCGTGTGCACCTACCTAAATAAATAGGGATATGTAAATTAGTGCCACGATTTATTTTTAAATTCATATATCTGATTAAATTAAAGTAAATAATGGTATGGAAATTTATATGTACAATTATAATTTTGCATGGTAAATTATTACTCATGAAAATAATTGATTGGATTTTTATTATATTAAAATTTCAAGAGTAATACTTTGATATTTAAAAAAAAAAAAAAATCATATATATAAGGTGACAGCTGATCCGATTCTACATGAAACTAATTTTATTGAACAAGCTCTAAAATTAATTGTGATAGTAAAAAAGGCTTATATAATTGTAATTTTTGAAAATTTTAGTATATAATATACAATATACCAAATTAATACATAACTTAATGGAAATTAAAACCAGAAAATTAATTAACGAAGAAAATTAGAAAAGAAAATGTTGCAACTATTAATAATGCAAAAAAAAAATTATACGATCATATTCAAAATAAAAATAAATTGTATAATTTAATTAATTAGGAGAAAAAGAAAAAGAGGATTTAAGAAAGACAAATTCTCTTGTGAGACGCTACATATGTGAGACGGTTCATGAGACCTGTTAAAATATGTCTATTATATAGATAAAGTCTGTTTAATTATTATTAAAGTATGTTTTCTAAAATATGATATATGATGAATTAAAGTATGATTTTAGGGTGTTATAATATAATTTATTATTGACATACTTTAACTATAAATAAGCATACTTTACCTATATAATAAGAATGGGTCGACCCGTCTCACAACCGTCTAAAAAAAACCCGTCTCACAAGAGGGTGTCTCTTAAGTAAATATATACTGTAATTGAATTGAAAAAAAGGAAGGAAAAGTAAATAAATAGAAAAGAAACGCACAGCTTTTGCTTATATGTTGGGTTAATTTTTATAATACTATAATTTTAGATTGTCATTTTAAAATTTGTATTATATATATATATATATACGATTTTTATAGGCGTCACTTTTTATTTCATTTTACATGCCAATATTGGGGTATGACTCATGTTGGTGTATAATTTTACAAAATTAATTAAGGGGTATTTACAAATTACTAATTAATTATCAATTAAGAAAAGTGATTTTTCAAGGTATTGGTGTTTATTTCATTTTACATGTGGGCTGATCGGTTCTTAGTTCTTATATTTTTCAATCTATTTTAATTTAAATAGTTTGAAAAATTAAAATAACCTTTAATTATATTTATTAATTAATCCAAAAATTAAATTTGACATCCACCCAAAATTAGTTGAATAACACATTCTTCTCCTCACCTACTTTGTCCTTCGAAGAAAACTGCACACAGATTTTTCAAAAAAAATAAAATAAAAAATTATTAGTTAACAAGTTTAATTTTACAAGAAAAAAAGATGTGCATATAGATCAATAGAAGACTTTTGAAGTGTTGTATAGTAAACGGAGCTCATTAGTTTTAGAATCCCAGTTACCCTAAAACCACCTGCAATATTCTCACATTCCCGAAATATTCCTCCCTCCATTTTGTACACGGAAATTAAGAAATTCTTTTTTATGTATGAAGATGCGTAAAATTGTTGCAATGTGTGTAAGAATTGAGTATTTTAGATAAATTAATAAAAAATGTGCATAAAATTATTAATATGCATGTAAAAAGTGTACTCTATTGAGATGTATTTTTATCATTTTTAAAAATATACATAAGTTTTGGAACGAATCAAAAAACAAATTGTGAAATAATTAGCCATGGTTTAATATTTAAAATCGTATAATAAATAAATTAAAACTAAAAAAATTATAATTATTGTTAACACCGTCAAATTTTTATTTATAAAAAGTAATTTAAGACATTATCATCAATATTTATAGTATAAATTTGTGTTATAATAAATAAATTGGGAGTAGAAACTAATTGATTTACAAATAATTATACATATACTACTCCATATTTTTATTTTTAAATTTGAGCTCCTTTTACACCTCCCTCCGCAACTGATTCCCAACTACCCCATAGTTACACAAATGTAACCTTATTCATATTGGCTACATTGATTTAATCTTAAGAGGGACCGGCAGCCTGATACACCTTTGGCCCCACTCTTCTTAATTAATTATTGCTTTATTTTTATTTTATTTTTAAATTTATTTTATTTAAATGACTATTATACTTTAAATTCTAAATCCTAGGGATAAATTATACCCTAAACCACAAGTGTAAAATTACAATTATACCCTAAACCCTAAGGATAAATTATATCTTAAACCACAAGGGTAAAATTACAATTATATCCCTAAAATTAAATAAATAATAAAAAAGTAACAACTACCGTTTCAAAAAAAAAAAGGAAAACACACATGAAAGGTGAAGGAATGAGGTTGTACATTTTGAAATTGGTAGGACAGTTGTATTCTAGTATTTGCCTTTAATCTTTGATGTATTTAAATTAAGGTTATTTTTGTTTTTTCGAATCAATTTAGTTGAAAAGTTTGTGCAATTAACAGCGTTGCCCAAAACGGATTTGTGGAAACTTGTTTTTCTTAACCTTCAGAATTGAATGTCTTCCATTTTTAGGATGCATCAGATCCGATTCAAATTTAATGATACGCAAGATAAACCAGGATATATAAACCCTTGAATGCGCAAATTTCCCTATTTCTCTCTTATGTGTCACTTGTGTCACTCGTTTAATAGGTGTGACAAAAAATTATATATGGATAATAATTACATAACTCTTTTAATAAATGTGACAAAAAATTATATGTAGATAAAAAATAGCATAGGAAGTTCGCATGCTCAATAGAAATGGAAATAGGTAAGCTATTCAATAGGGTGACTATGACTCGCCCCATTAAAAGCTCGGGTTGGGTCAGTCTCTTTAACAAATGAATCAGACTTCAATATTTTTAGAAGTCTATTTACTTAAACTGGCTGGCTTAGACTTCTTCGTGAGCCTATCAGGCTTTTTTTTCAATACATGAAAGATTGATTAATTAGGACCTAAAAGATTTTTTTTAATCAATTTAGGATTCGAAAGATAAGAAACTATAAATATAGAACCTAAAATCATAAATTTAATTTAAATTTAATAACATAAAAATATAAATTTTCCATTAATTAATACTCCTTATGTCCCACTAAACTCTTCACTCTTTCCTCATTTGTTTGTCCCACTATACTCTTCACCCTCCAAAAATAGTAAAAGTTTCAAAACAAATAACCTCTCACTACATTATATTTTCAAAAATGTCGCCCTCACATAACTCACATAACTTACTTTATAATTTATTATTAGTTAAAAATACCACAATACCCCTAAAAGTCAATAAAGTTAGTCAAAAAATCAACTTTTCTTAAATTTCGTATGTACAGTAACGGTGAAGAGCTTAGTGGAACGGAGGGAGTATGTTATTTTAAAGATAATAATTAATTAAAAAATATTATGTTAAAAAACAATTTTAATATATGAAATTTTAATTTTGTTATTAATATTTTTCTTTTGAGAGTATTATTAATTCCTTTATCATATACATTATACAAATTTATATAATTTTTTTAAATTTAAAATAAACAAGTTAAAAAATCATTAATGAACTTTCAGATCAAACTTGTTAATTCATTATACAGGTTAAGATTGGGCTCATAAGTATTTTTTATATATATAAAAACAGAAGCTTAGATTTGAAAATTATTATATAAATAGCAGATATTCAGACCACACAAATCCTCGACTGTTACTCAGTCTCAAGATCAAAACCCAGATGCTACTCAGTCTCAACTGTTATAACCATTATTTAAATTTTAATTTAATTTCTTTCATGCTGTTGAATCTTTTTTGTAATCTTAAACTGAAAAGTAATAGTATTATAATTTTAAAATCCATAGTACAGTTTATGGTGCACATATTTTTCCCTCAGCAGGAAATTGCATAAATTAGTCACACACATCTCATATACAACTCATAGTAATTCCACGTGGCAGCATATAACTGCAGGATGCTTTATTATTAACAAAACTACACAACACAACACTAGTCAAAACTTAGCCGGAGTTGGTGCAACCGCCGGCGAAATAGAAATGGCTTTCAGATCGCCGTCGGTCGACGAACCCGGCGTCGGCTGCACCGATCCCCCGAAGTGGAAGAATGGCAGGTCGAATACAAACCCAAAAGTAGGCGGCGCCGGCGGTGGCGGGGGGACAGGCAGCGGCGGCGGCGGCGGCGGCGGCGGAGGTAATAACATGTTGGGTATAGAGGGGAGAAAAGGGTTCGGAGTTAACCAGAAAAATTTGGAGCCCCGATTCGGGTCGGACGAGAGACGACGCGCTGCATCGGATGGAGATGTCATGATGGCCATAGCCATGACGATGATGATGACGATGCATGACATGCAAACACGACCCATCGAATGCTATGTGTTGGATGGAGTTTAATTTGAAGAGATGAGTGATGACATGGTTATATATACAGGGGAAGGGTGGATGGATGGAATGGCCATGCATGCATGTGTGTTGTCTATATGTAGATTGCTGCATTTTCTCTTTACTGGATTAATTAATTAGCTGCAAAAATTAATTAAGTATATTTATATTTATTGCTTTTCTTTGTTGTGTATTATAGGAGTATTAATTGCTTTTGATTGATTATACTTAGTATTTACTTAGTGTATATTATTTTTAGGAAGCTGGCGTACGCGTATGCGATATATAACACGTAAAATCCTTATTTTTACTTAACTACTATGAAATATGAAAAACTAGTTTTTTATTCAATAATCTTTTTTCTTTGAAAAGAGATAACATGCCCTGTTACATTAAATCTAACATGTACGTGTCTCATACATATTTTTTCTTAACTCAAAAATAATTATTTATCAAGTGTTTCTATTAAATAAGAGATAATGAGTATTTTAACATTTGTTTTCAGTTCTAAAATTCAGATTTAGAAATAAGAAATCTCTTTTCCTTATTTAATTGTGGTTCAGGGTTTTTGGATTATTTAAATCTCATCTATTTTTTTATACACAACACATCCTACAATCAGACACACATTATCCATAGTATTCTTACCCATTAATTTGACATAGAGTTAAAATCTATCATACTTAAATCTTCAAAACAAACATAAATCAACATTATTTGTTAGATTTAACACTTCCTATGGTGGAGCCACTGTTGCATCCCGAAGTTACATCGATTGGGAATTCCCAACTCCACTCTCATATTCCATCTTGTGTTCCATAGGATGGAACTTAAGAGTACAGTAAGGAAATTAGACTCAGTTACACCGATGTAGCCTTTATTAATATTGGTACATCGATGTAATAGTTAATGGTATATCGTTTTAGATTTGGATGTGTAAGGTAGAAAGAGTATTGAATTTTGGAAGTAGGTTGGTGGTGAATTTTGAACGCATTTAAATTAAGATTATGTTTGCCTTTTTTTTTTTTTTAATCAATTTAGTAGTAAAGTTTTTTGCAATTAATAGCATTAGCCCTAAACAGAACTCGTGGAAAACTTGATATCTTTAACCTTCAGAATTGAATTTCATATATCCTACCTGGGCGTCATCTCTTGTATGGCAAAAGCTTGTATGTGTCCGTGCACACGGGAGCACATTCCGTGTGCTTTTAGAATTTTGTGATAAATTGTATACCCTTTAGTATAAAGATGTGTACCCTTTATTTTACAAGGCAAAAACTTGTGTGTGCCCGGACGCACGGAAGCACACTCCATGTGCCTTTAGAATTTTGTTTTAAATTGTATATCCTTTAGTATAAAGATGTGTACCCTTTATTTTCTGAAGAAAAATAAAAAATATAATGAAAAATGTATACCCTTTAGAATAAAATGGTGTACCCTTATTAATTAAAATGCATACCCTTTAGAACAAAATAATGTACCCTTATCTATGATACTAAATTCTAAATGGCGTGCGCCCGGGCGCACGCAAGCTTCACTCCTCTTGTATTGCAATATTAGATGATTGAAACACAAGATAAACAAGATTCTAAATCCAAGGAATGCGCAGACTTGAAAGAAGCTGCAATGGTTAGATTTATTTTTCTTTTATATGCGACTCTTATAACAAATGTGACGAAAATTATATATGGATGAAAATAGAATAGGGAGTCCCCATGCTAAATAGAGATGGAAATAAGTCCGACTAGTCGATAGATACCTATTAGTGTAAAAGGGTAGGGTATGATACGGGTACGCCAAATCCATATACTACCCACATCTTATTTTTATTATCATTACCCTACCCTATTACCCTCTAATGTATCATCGGGTAGGGTATGAATAATATCCATCGGGTAATGGATAATCTGCGGATAAACGGATATTCGAAATATTAAAATGACTACCATTGTCAACCAAATAATATATCACTCTAAAATACACAATGATGTAAGAAAATCAAAGAAAATCAAAGTAAATGCAAAAGATTAAAAAAAAAAAGATTGAGATGTGAGTAGCCTACCTCAATCCCCCAATAATTAAAATAAAAATTGATATAAAATATTAGAGGGTATCATTTTATTAGACATACCCTTGAAGCCTTTTTGCTTTCTTAAATCAAATAAATAATGTGATGTACATTAGTATGTGTGTTATAAAGTGGAACTATTTTTCAGATTATACGAAAACATATACTCCTATATGTTTATGTATATATATAAAATATAATAAAATATACTATATATATATATATATATATATATATAAAGTAAACGGGTAATCGGGTAGGGTAATCGGGTATTATAAATACCATATCATACCCCTACCCTCAACATTATCAAGCGGGTACGGATATCGCCCTACTCAATATCTGAATATGCTCTACCCTACCCTTATCCGATAGGGTATTACCCGCAGGGTATCCGAACCCGCGAATAAAATTGACAGCCCTACCTATAAATCGCTCCATTAAAAATTCAATTTGGCTTGATCTGTTTAACAAATGTTCGACAGATACTTATAAATCTCTCCATTAAAAACTCAATTTGGCTCGATCTGTTTAACAAATGTTCGACAGATACCTATAAATCGCTCAATTTGACTCGATCTGTTTAACAAATGTGTCAAGCTTAAACTTTTTTAAAAACCCATCAAGTTGCCTAAAACTATTACTCCATATATATATATATATATATATATATATATATATATATATATATATATATATATATATATATATATATATATATATATTATTTTTCAAAATTTTGAATATGAATATAAGATTATCTTGCATACATTTTTGTGTATATTTTATATTTTAAATATTAATAATAATAAATTTTAACATTGATTTTTTATTTTTTATTTTATGAATAATTTAATAAATTTATTATAATTAATGTAAAATTTTTTAAATTTAAAATAAACAAGCCTAAAAAATCATTAATAGACTTGCAACAGACTTGTAAAAACAAATTTGACTTAATTCTGAAAATCTGAAAATTACTCCCTTCGTCCGAGGTAATGAGGGTCATTTACCTTATATCTAACATAAGATAAATGACCCTCATTACGTGGACGGAAGGAGCATATAGCAGGCTCAAGTCGGAAAAAAAAAAAAAAAAAAAGCTCTGCCCTGCCTACTTGAGTGCTCAAGATCAAATTAAATCTACATGCTACTCAACAATTATACTCCCTTCATCCCACATATTTATGCATACCTTTTATTTTGAGGTGTTTTAAATAAATAATTATAGTCCTTTCGTCCCACGTATTTATGCATGCTTTTCATTTTGAGGTGTTCTAATTATTTATGCAACGGGCATAAATACGTGATTAAGAGGAAATATTCATTATTTCATTTAATTTATTTTTTTTCAATTTTGTTGAATCTTTTTTTGTAATTTTTAATTGAAAAGTATATATTATTATAGTTTAAAAATCTAGTACAGTTTATAATGCTCATATTTTTCCATCCCCAGGAAATTGCATAAATTAATCTCCTAGTCACACACCCTCACATATAAAACTCATAGTAATTCCACGTGGCAGCATATAACTGCAGGATGCTTTATTATAAACAAAACTACACATCACAACCCTAGTCAGCCGGGAATTGGTGCAACTGCCGGCGGAATAGAAATGGCTTTCAGATGGCCGTCGGTTGACAAAGCCGGCGTCGGCACCGATCCCTGGAAGTGGAAGAACGGCAGATTGAATACAAAACCGAAAGTAGGCGGAGGCGGCGGCGGCACAGGCAGCGGTAACAAGTTGGGTATAGAGGGGAGAAAAGGGTTCGGAGTTGACCAGAAAAATTTGGAGCCCCGATTCGGGTCGGACGAGAGACGACGAGCTGCATCGGATGGAGATGTCATGATGGCCATAGCCATGATGATGATGCATGACCTGCAAAAACGACGACCCGTCATCATGCCTCAATTTCAAATGCTATGTGTTGGGTGGAGTTTAATTTGTAGAGATGAGTGATGACATGGTTATATAAACAGAATGGCCATGCATGCATGTGTTGTCTAAATGTAGATTGGTGCATTTTAATTAATTAGCTGCAATTAAGTATTATGTATATTTATTGCTTTTCTTTGCTGTCTATTATATGAGTATTAATTGCTTTTGATTGATTATACTCCGTATTTACTTGGTGTGTGATATTTTAACTCGTAAAACACCTAATTACCTAGTTTTTAATTAAACAAAATTATTTTTATTCTGATAATTCAGAAAATGGATTTTATTTAAAAATAAATAAATAAAAATATAGGAGTATGAAATTCCAGGATTTGTTATTCAGAAATTCAATTAAAATAACTTTATTTAATTCAAATTTATATTTTAATAATATCCCGTATATCATACGGGAAATCAAAATTTTCAAGTTAGGTTAAGTAATTCACAAAGGCTACTACTTTTATCACAATAGTGATTCTAATTTCTAACAATCAACTCCTAAAATACAGATCCTCAACGGCTGAGCCTTCATCGATCAGGTTCATCAGAGCTCAATCTGTATATATACGAGAATGTTCATTCTATCTGGGATAGATAACTGCGAGCGAATACCCCCGGACGCTGTCAATCAGGGCATCTTCTGCTCAAGCAGTCAGCCATATTATCAATGCATCATACCTGTTGTTGCACATTCAGGAGCAAATAACATGGATCATCTTTCAAAATAGTGCACGTCATGAGAAAACTTTCAATACGACTATCATACAAGTAAAAGTCGAACCTAAAACCACAAATACTGAGGTCACCACTTACAGATCCTCACTCCAATCCTCATTTGGAATGATTTTTTTTGCAACATAGTGACTATGTAACCTTCATAAACTCAAACTGGTTACATTATATCACTTTGACTTCAACATTAATTCATTTTTGAACCAAAATACTTTCTGATATCAATATCCATATCTAGAGTACATGTGGTAGCCTAATTGAATCATCCAATACTTTTTACATCCATAAACATAAACACACAAGTGCTGGAAGAAGACATATCTATAAATTTTTGGTATAAGATTAAACCAGGATGCTCTCATTTGAGAGGCTTGGATATTTCTGTTACTCAAACTAGGAAAATTATCTCAATTTCTTACAAAATAGGATCAATTAAAAAAAAAAAAAAAGACTCATCCTGGCACAATTAACTATTAAGTCAACATTTATATGCAACTTACAATTGAATTCTAAAATATGTCAAAAGGAGGATCGAAGAGAGAACAAAAACCTTTTCCTTTATGATTGAGAGGAGTGTGCATGCAAAACATCTCTGCTAAAAATAAGGCCAAAATTTTTATCATTTTTAATTTATGTATGTATAACTTAAGCATCTTTCCTTTCATGTAGCTTCAGTAGCATTTGCATATCTTCATGGAGAGAGAAACATGTCACTATGGGCATAAGAACTCAAGTCAAAGGAGTTGACCAAACACAAGAGTAAATTATTACTTGTATGTTTAAATTACTTGATGCATCAAAAAACTGAAGTTCATACATCTATTATACAGCATGTTGTTGGGCGCTGCTTTCTCCCACCAATGAATCTGCCCCTGATCATCATTAATCAGAAAAATTGGTATAGACTTTGAAAAATCAACATAGGAAGACAAAAAAAAAAAAAAACAGAATGATGTTAAGTAATTGTGAGACACCACTTGTTAAGCGAGGATATTAAGAGATATGGTAGAGTTCCTGTAGAGTCTTTTGTATTAAATAAACATCTTTGAAATATACTACTGCAGTTAGAATTTAGACATGTAACTTCAATTATCCGTAATACGAAACTAGTCACAGTTGTACTTTTTCCACTACTATCCATCCCTCTTTTTCAGCCTCTGTACCCCCTCGTAATCGGGTCAAAATACTTTTGTACCACATTATCGACACAAATGAACTAACATGATTGATTAAATAACAAAAAGAATAATAGAAAATATTGTAAACCACTGAACTTTACTAGCACATCAAAAAAGATTCCCAGTTATTAATGAAAAAACCTAAGATGATGTGGTGGGTATTGGGTTCTCCATCCGCTCAACCCTGGCAAAGAATTGAAAACAGAGAAAAACCAGAAAAAGTGGAAAAGATAAATAGAAGATTATACCATGAACCACTCCAGCAGAAAGTAAACGATCCATATTGTCAATTCGTCTTTGTATGGATTTCAAAACAGTATTTAATGCTTTCACCCTTTTCTTAACACCAGAAATCCTAGCAGCGTGCTGCATAATGAAAGGTGATGGGGCGTCCTCTAGCAACTTATCAAGCTCTGGAAACACAGAGAAGCTATATAATACCCAAATATTTCAATATGTTATAAGGTGCACTTCCATCTTAACAAGAAAATTAAGTAATTGATCAAATTATAGTACAATTGACCAATGGCCACACCAATCTTATACAACTATAAGATATGCAAAAAAAAAAAAAAAAAAAAAGAGGTCGATTGAACATTTCCTTTATAGAGTAAATTAGTACAATTGGCCCCAATAATCTTACCAATCAT
Source organism: Pogostemon cablin (assembly GCA_023678885.1). Lineage (NCBI taxonomy): Eukaryota > Viridiplantae > Streptophyta > Magnoliopsida > Lamiales > Lamiaceae > Pogostemon > Pogostemon cablin. Next base: position 5,926,187 of record CM042991.1, on the reverse strand, counting down.
TTTCTATTAAAAGAGATACAATAAATTTTGACTCACTAGAATATGTCCTCTCAAGAGAGAAAATCAAATATATCAATAATTAAATTCACCAAAAGTTCCAACCTCAAAGCAAGTCCCTGATATAAACTTCACAAGATCATGCCCATCTATCAAGCATTTGGATCATATAATTAATAGCTTTATCATTTAATAGCACCATAATTAGGATATATTTGAAAGCCAAAAACAAAGATCTTTTTTTAACAATTACTTCCCAAGCATATATGATAATCAAGGAACATCTAAACATCGTAATCTTACACAGAAGAGAATTTCATTGGGCACTTTTAATTTTAACAAAGAAAATGCATAGTCATTCAAAGCTCCAAACCCCTACATATAAAATCGTTGAATCATTCTAAAAATATAATCCAGCTTCCATGTCGCACATCATGCGCATATTACCAGATTTATAGCACAAACTTAGACTCACGGAAAAAGAAGAAAGGAAAGGTGAGCCATTGGGATAGTAGTTTAATTACCTCCGGTGAGACGATCGAGGGCGAAAGCAAGTTGATCCTGGCTGCGAATTGTGGCTTCGGCTCTAGATTCAAAATTAGTCATCACAGAAGTAATCAAAGAAGATAAACCCTCCGCTACCGATGAGTTCGTGCCACCTGCAGGGTTTGTATCGTCAACATTGTCGCATTTCTCATCACCGTCGTTTACGGCGCCGTGGAGGTCTCCAGCAGTGGAATCTTGCCGGTGGTCATCCGGGTCTCCGTCCGCCATGATCGCAAATCGCAATTGAGGAATTCCTAAAGTCTAATTCAACTCTATTTTGATATTAGAAATTCCCAATCTGGGCAATGATGATTACTTAAACCCAAATCTTATGACCCTTCCTGTGTAATGCTATGCCAATTGCCAAATTCTCTCATTTGCTCACATTGATTTGAAACTATGTTATGCGAATAATATCTCCGTGCATAAAAGATGTAATTAGTAGAACCATATACAAAGTAAAAAATGTTATTACAAGCTTCAACCTTCGAATCACGTGTAAGAAACTCAAGAAATAATTAGACAACAACAAATGATGCAGTTTGGTTGTTCACAAGTCAAAAGTCAAGAAATAATTAGATAACAAAAAAAGATGCAAAAGGGTTTTCAATGCAACAAGAACACTTAAAGACCATGTAAGAATCCATTGCCTAATATAGAGATCATATAGAATAAGAATGATGCTTCTAGGTTAAAGTGTGTGAATGCTATTTTTTTCGTGATTTAATGTAAGGACAATGACATAAAAGATAAATGAATGGGCTTTTTTAAAACGTGAATAATAAATCTCATTCTGAGACTTACAAGTTATAAAAGATAAATGAAGGGGGTTTAAAAAAATGAGTAATTAATCTCATTCTGAGACTTAGAAGTTCAGAAATACAATGTGTAACTCATAAAGACTACTATGTTATCTGTAAACCAATGATATTGATGAAATCTTTCAATATGATTTTCAATCTCCTTACATATCTCCTTATGTTATAGTTTATTGAAAACAAATCACAAATGGAAATAAGTATGCCACTCTCACAAACAAAAAAACATGCATTGTCTAATTCAGCTTTTGAAATTCAAATCACAAATGGAAAATTAGAATACCACTATCACCAACAAACAAGCATGCTTTGTCAGCATAAACAACATATCATGATTACAGTCACTTAAACAAAAAGTGCTAAAACCAAGAACCAACTTTGTCTGACCCAGCCATATCCAATGACTGCAGACATCACACGGAAAGAGAAAACTGAGGAAATCAAACAATATCCCATTCCCCCAAAGTATTACTCCAATTAATTTCTTAATAAGGCTTTCACATACTGCCGAACTACCATCATTAAAACAAAATTAACAATTACTGAGAAATTTCTGCTTAATGAATCTGTTAATGCGAAATAGGAAAACTAACCTATGTGTGTATGTCGGTGCTCCAGCAAGAAAAATTGGCGACAACTGCAACTTTTAAGGTGCTAATCGAGCAGGTGAAAACTCTGTACAAAATAAAGGGGAAAAAATTATAATTTCCTGAGCTATACCAGTTCTTAGGAGTCAATCGTATGAAAAAAACTTAATCAGGACTCTTTTTCCTATCTAAAATTGGGAAATTGGAAGACAAAAGGAGGTGTAGAAAGATGAACGTACCAGTGGAAAGAGAGAGAAACCAGATGAAGAGAGATGGCGCTGAGAGAGAGCTTATTTGGGGTCTTCAGGCGGATGGGCACAGTTGGGGTGCAAAATGGGCAGAGTTGGGGTGGCAAAATGGGCCTGACTTGATGTTCGGCCCGTAAAACACAATAACTAGGGTGGATTGGGCCTTTAAATGGAAAGTCCGAAAAGAATCAGACCGTTATGCCGGTCTGATTTTGACTTTTTAAAAAAAAATTATTTTTGTCCGTTCTTTTTATTTATATTTTTTAATTTAATATTTAATTATAAACTATTTATGCTATTTTATATAATTGACTTATAAATTACATTTAAATATACTCTTTTGAAGAGGTTAAGTTACGAATACGGAATATCTGACCTATCAAGAGGTAAAACAATTGAGTTATTATTATTATAATCTTCTTTATAAAAAGGTATTTCAACAAAGTAAGTAAAGCATTGACTGATGTGTACATTATTATTCACATCAAGTTACCTTAAATTGAAGAAAATTACTTTAACTAAGCTTTTTTTTAATCCGGATAAATTATCAAAACTCCTATCGAGGTTTGTCCAAACTACCAAATAAACCCCGTAATTTGAAAAATTATCAATTACCCTCTTTAACTTGTTTTTTATTTGAATTTAATAAAAATACACTTTTTCTTAAATAAAGAAGGATGAAAATGATATCAAGACCAATATATTTAACATTTATTTTTAAATTTCACTATTTTTATAAGAAAAATATTTTTTAAAGGAAAATAATTGATAATTTTTCAAATCACGGGATTTATTTAGTAATTTGGACAAACCTTATTTTTTTTAATTTACTCTTTTAATCCTTCAAGAGAAAATCACACGTCAAAATAGTCACGATAACAAATCACTAATACAAATCTCTGTGCATTTTTGAAATGGAATATACTGTATGTCGAAAGGAAAATTTTCCATATTAGGTTAATTAAAAATGCGTAACGTCAAGCTGTAAAATTACTTTATTTATTAATTTTAATAAATTTGGTATTATTATTTATAAAATAAAATGAAATGGAAATGGAAACGTGGGCCGTGGGTGAGATGCACGTGATAGCACGTATATTACATAGTGGACCCCACAACTTGTTTTTTTAGTCCGATTTTTTAATGGCCACCTTTGATAAAGTACAATTTAAAATAGTCACATCTCTTAAAACCAATTTTTACTAGCCACTTTCAAGTGGATTCCCCAAATTACCCCCATAACTATTACCCAAAGGACGAAAATAATTGGGTCATCATCATGTCAGTTTTGACTGCAATAAATGGGGGTGGGTGGACCACATTTTTTAAAGTTTTTAAATTTTGAATTTAAGATTTTGGATGTGGGTTGGTGTGGTACATCAATACCATCACTTTCACCTTTTTCTCTCCCTTCATTCTTTGTTTCTTTCTTTCTTTCTCTCTCATATTTCGTCCAACACCCTCTCTCTTCTTCTCTCCATTCGTCCAACATCCTGTCTCTTCCACTCTTCGTTCGTCCCAGTGAAGAACAGTGCATTTCTTGGTGGAGAATTCTCCATTTGCGGTCTCCAGAATTCTCCATTTGCGGTCTCCAGAGTGCATCAACTTGAAATGGCAAATTTTCAGGTATGTATATAAGCATTGTTATTGGCATGTTTAAATACGTGTAATGTACTGTGTGTAATGTAATGTAAGGTGTTGAATTGGCCTTTACTGTAGTAGGAATGCAGTGGTGTTCATTTATTTTTGGTTTTTTTTAAATATTGTCTTGGCTGAGTAGATGTTTTCAGTAGGCCGAATAGAACAATACTTCAGGCCGAATAGAACAATACTTCAGGCCGAATAGAACAAGTGTAGGCCGAATAGAACAATACTTCAGGCCGAATAGAACAAGTGTAGGCCGAATAGAGCAAAATGTATGAGCAATGACTTATAATTTTGGTTGGCCGAGTAGAGGTTTTCAGTAGGCCGAATAGAACAATACTTCAGACCGAATAGAACAAGTGTGTAGGCCGAATAGAGCAAAGTGTAATGACTTTTTTAATTTTGGTAGGCTGAATAGAGGTTTTCTTTAGGCCGAATAGAACAAATCTTTAGGCCGAAAAGAACAAGTGTTGGCCGAATAGAGCAAAGTGGAGTGTAATGACTTTTTTAATTTTGGTAGGCCGAATAGAGGTTTTCTTTAGGCCGAATAGAACAAATCTTTAGGCCGAAAAGAACAAGTGTTGGCCGAATAGAGCAAACTGGAAGACTTGTATTTTTAAATTTAATGAAATTTTTGTTGGCCGAATAGAGATTTAGGGATGGCCGAATAGAACAACTCTGTAGGCCGAATAGAGGAATTGTAGGCCGAATAGAGAAAATATGAGATGTTAGAATGTGTTGGGAAATGTTGCTTGGTCGAACAGGGAAAACTTGGTAGGCCGAATAGAAGGAACTGTGGGCCGAATAGAGTAAATGTTTATGTGTTCAAATATTTCGTTTTAGGGTTTGCATGAACTTATTGTTATTTTGCCCATAATTATGAATTTATGTCTTATTTAGCAAAAAAATATATATATGTGCAGGGTGAATGGAAGCGTCCTTCCATGCAGGGTCAACAATGCAGTATACATAATTACTGCAAACCTGGGGTCGTTATGGATATCATTCGTATGCAGTTAACTAGGGTTGGGGGTAATGCAGAGGAGATATTTAAGAGATCATGTTTTGGTCATTACTGGAATCTCAGCGATGAGTGGAACGCGAATGCTCATCTGCACAGTCTCATGACCTGTGAGATCGTACATAGGGGAGATGATTTAACGGCTAGGTATTTTCAGGTTGGAGACGTGTGCCTTAGATTTAGCCGGGTAGAGTTAATGAGGATTATGGGACTCTGTTTTCGGGATAGACTCGACTTTGATCCGAACGAGACGTATGGTATCCCACCTGGTGGGTTATATGATAGGTTTTATGGTCAGGGCGAGAGACCATTAGTAAGTCAGATTGCTAGTGACTTTGAAGGAAGAAGATTTATAGGTGTTAGCCCTGAGGACGCAGTTAAGGTTGCCAAAGTTCTGTTGTTGTACTACTTTCTCTTTGGGTCGGATGTCACCAAGGTGGGTGTAGACAACTGGGTCTGGTGCCTAGTGGAGGACGAACAGAGATGGGATTTATTCCCTTGGGGACAGCTCAGCTATATGACGCTTTTGCACTTTATGGACCACATTGTGACCAAAGTCCCAGCTAAAGCAAATCCCGATCGGTACAGATACCACTTTTATGGGTGCACATTCGCATTACTGGTACGTGTTTTAGTAGATATATTAAAGTTATAGTGTATTTTAAATTTTAGTTGTATTAATTATCTGACATATGTGGTTTACGTGTGACAGGTTTGGGCGTACGAGCGTCTACCTGCCGTTGCTGCAACGTATGGCCATGTCCCCCACGGTAGGTTGAATTTAAGGCCACTCTGCTTGCGATGGATTTTTCGCACATGGAAGAGGGTTGATAGGACTCTGTTTGATCAGGTATGACTTATTAATCCATTTAGTGAAGATATATATGTTTTATATTGTTTCTTATGTAATTGTTTATTTTGAATCAGGCTCTTGATGTGGTTGATTTTCCGATAATCCTTCCTGATGAGCTTAGACAAGGGTATTGGATTGGCATAGAGGATGACCCTTTGGAGGGGTTGATCATGGGGATGTACACCAAGTCATTCTCTAAAACCAGCACAAAGGCTGTCCGGGCATACGATCCTACCAGTAATCCATGGGATCAGCGGTACTATACGGGTGTGGCTATTGATGATGCGTGGAGGGGCCAGCGGGCGGATGATGCTGCGGCTTGGATGACAAATCGGGATCCCCATTCCTACCAACCTCGCTGTACTCCCAGTCCTGACCACAGCGGATATGCTTCAGGGGAGAGGACGTATGTTGAGCCTGTTAGATTTGTATACTAAAAGCCTTGCTTTAGTATTGAACAATGTAATAACGATTTTATTTGAAATGAGAATCATATGATCAAACTGTTTTGCATATTATAAATTATTTATTTATATGTTTGTGCAAAAGTCCATTTACTTTATACTGTAGATAATATGTTGTGCGACAACACGCGGAAGATCATATTATCAGTTTCCTTATAAAGTATAAACAGATGCTCACATCCGAGATAGACGGGGACTATCTATCGGTATGGTTGTAGTGTGGTTTGGTATTAGTTTGTCTTGACTATAGAACCACATTAGTACACTGCTTTGTGTATTGAATAGGACCGTCTGAGATCGTTCGACTTGTACTTTCTATATAGAAGAACTTGATCTCTGTTATTATGGATGTTCGTGCTCTTAATCCCTATACAATAACCTCGACACGTAAGGCAGTATATATTTCTTTGATTCATCAATGGGTGAGATTTAAATGTATTAAATCAACAAACTCGGTGAGTTGGGAAGTAGTGCTGTCTCTATGGTGTGCTGTTGATTGTAGAAGGAAACCATGTCCATCATAGGTTGATGATGTCCCCTTGAGGAGCTCATAAGGTTTATCATGTAAATCTTGCAAGTGGATTAATTTTCGGCATGATAATAAGGTTGAGTGGTACTACTCTCGGATGAGATATTAATTAATTTGAGTTGTCAGTAACTTAATTAATTAATGGACATTGTATATCTTAAACATGGGGAGACTATCGGGCTCATAATAAGAAGGAGCCCAGAATGTAATTTTGGGATTGGATGGGTAGTGCAGTAATAATATTTTAGTGGACTATATTATTATTATTTGATTTAATTAAAAGCTTTGGGCTAAGCTTGGTTAATTAAATCTGATTGAGACCCAGCCCAATTTCTCCTCCTGGTCCCTGCAGTAGCCCAAGTATATATAAGTTGTCTCAGTTCTTAATAACCTAACTCTGCGCCTCTTACGTAGAAAAAGATCAGGAACAGATTGAGAACTCTCTGGGGATTGTTGACCAGACAACACCAGAGAGTTGACTTTGGGTAATACTGCAGAAGATCAGAGGTGTTCTTCTCAGATTATCATCCAATACTCTAATCCAGAAGACAGGTAATTGTTTTATGCTTCCGCTGTACGTGATTATCTGTTTTTCTTATTGAATCATGTTCACCATAAGGTCCAATTCCAACAATTGGTATCAGAGCCTTGTTACTTGGTGAAATGTGATTTGTAAGGATGTTTTGTGATTATTTGATTAATTGTTTTAATCTGTTTTTTAATCACATGTTCTTAGGCTATTTTTCCGTGTGTTCAAGTCAGGAGAAAGATTGACTTTTTATTTGATTTGATGTGTGTTTCTTTTACACTGTACACACAATAGTCATACACAAAAAAAGGGCAATCTGTTTTGTTTGGATCACACACATCACACACGCGCACCCTGTCGGTAATCGTTCATCCCGGCGGTGCGTGGTCGTCCGACAAGGAGGCGGTGTTTGACCGGTGCTGACTGTCATCAGAAGACAGCTTCGGGCTGAGTCGATGATGTCACGGTGGCGATAATTCCAAGGTGAGACGAGTCGGTGTCGACGACTGGCGGAATCGAGGCGACGGTGCTTGTGCCGTGTTTGGGGGCCCCGATTCACGGTCGATCGTCGCAGAGGGAGCGTGGCGGCGCCACTGTGGTTGCTCCCGGGTACGTTCGTGGCGGAGTCCGACAGGAAGATCCGATTGTGTTCAAATCGATCCCGGTCGAATCGGAACAGATCTATGCGGCCTCTGAAGCGTGGACAGCATCGGCGGTCTGGACGCGGACGGGGGTGGCGGAATTCGTCGGATTGACGAGGGAAGAGCGGAGCTGGTCTGTCTGTGGCGGTGCGCGGCGGTGCGAGGCGGCACTGGTCGTTGCTGTTGCGAGGTCTCCGATGCGAAACCAGCACGGCAGTGGGCGGAGGAGGCGATTCCGGCGGACTGACGACGCGACAGCGAACGACTGTGGGCGCGGCCGCCGGTTGCCGCAACGATATTGTTTCCAGCCATCGACTGCTGGCAGTGAAGCTACGGCTGGAAGGAGACTGCGGCCGGTAGCTGCTCGGCGGCAGGCCAACGGTGAAATTCCGGTGGTCGTTTGGTGGGGCCACTGGAGACAGCGGCTCGGCGGTGACTGGTTGCACCAGTGTCCCTGCAGGAAGAAGAGTAGGCGGGCGGCGGCCGTTCTAGGGCTTCATTCTTCTTGGGCTGCGATTTGGGCTTGCGTCTAATTGGGCTTGTATTTTAATTAAATGCTGTTGGGCCTGTATTTTATTCTTTTGGGGTTAGGGCTTCATGCATGGTGTTTAATTATTTGTGCAGCTGGGCCCAATTTTATTTAATTGTGTGATGTTGGGCCATGTTCAGTTTTGGGCTAGTTCCATGATAATAAAATTGGCTGGGTAAATGGATATTATTAATTGAATAATATGCTGCTCGTTTTATGCTAATTATGTTTGGGATAGTTGAGCCCATTATTGATCCCACATTTTTGTGCAATTAATTATTATATATAATTGATTTAATTATTTTGCTTGACAATTAATTGTTATATATGTGTATGGCATGTTCTATGTGATTTATTTGATTTAAATTACTTTAATAGAAGCATGCTAAGTTGTATATTTTATTATGAAATATTATATGCATGTTAAAAACCCTCTGTGCTAAATGACTAAGTGGGAGAGAGGATTGGTTTGTAAGTGATATGAGTAAACTTGCGCGTTGGCATTAGGGCCTTCCTCCCTAACGGATGAGTTTATTCATGGTTCACTAGTACAAACTTCTTAATGATGATTATAGAAAGTTATCCGAGCGCGTGTGGATTTCACTAACTGAAGGCACATAAGCTTGGGCAGCGGACTTGGAATCAAATAATGGTATACACTTAGGTGTAAATAATAAGTATCCTCCCCAACGGAGTCACTGCTGTTATTTGCATGGCTAAAAAGTAACCGACTATTAATTATTTTGTCATAAAGTCAGGTTGACGAATGAAATTAATGGGTAAAACCTACTCTTGTAAATGTTCGGGTTTGTATACGTCCACCCTAACGTGGCATGCAAATTCACGGTGCTTGAGTTGTTGGTGAATTTTATTTTATATTGTTTTGAGGGATTCAATATAAATTGATAAATTCGAAGTGTTTTTCTGTAATACTTAAAGAGCATAAACTTACTGGTACAAATTATGTCGACTGGAAGCGAAACATGGACATTGTTTTAACTGCTGAAGATTATATCTTTGTTCTCTCTGAGGAATGTCCTCCGGAACCTAATGATGACTCTACTGAAGAGCAAAGAAATGCTTATAATAGGTGGACCAAGGCTGATAGGATGGCTAAATGCTACATTTTGGCTTCTATGTCAAATGTGCTTCAGACTCAGCATCAAGCCATGGAGACCGCCTATGATATGATGCATAATCTTAAGAAACTCTTCGGACATCAGAGTCGTCCTGCTAGGTCGAAGGGCATGTCGATCTTGATGAATACCAAAATGGCTGAGGGTACTTCAGTAAGGGAACATGTCCTCAGGATGATGGGCCAACTCAATGAGTTGGAAGTTCTTGGAGCTGAAATCGATGGGGAAACCCAGGTCGATATCATACTCCAAAGCTTGCCTGGGAGTTTTGAGCAGTTTCGCCTGAACTATGGTATGAACAAACATTTGTACACATTGGCGGAACTTCTGACAGAACTTGTGGCGGCGGAAGAACTGTTTCGTAGACCTCCTCAGGTTCATGTTGCTGAATATGTTGCTCATCCTAGGCCGAAAGGCGGTAGGAAGAAAAAGAAGCAAGGAAATTCAGCACCGGTGAACCAAGTGAAAGCAAAGACTGGAGCAGTCAAGAAGTCTAAAGGCAAGTGCTTCAAATGCAAGCAGCCGGGACACTACAAGGCAGACTGCCCTCTTCTGAAGGGGAACAGGAGTGGTAAGTCTTATATACTAGTTGTTGAATCGTGTTTAGCGGCTGTATTTGCTGACACTTGGTGTGTAGATACGGGAGCCACTGACCATGTCTGCAATTCTTTGCAGGGGTTCCACCAAACCCGACAGCTCAGTGATGGAGAGATTACTATACTCATGGGAAATGCTACAAGAATAGCAGCTGTTGCAGTGGGAGACGTCTATTTATCTTTTAATAAGAATAAAACTCTTGTTTTGAGGAATTGTCTTTATGTACCTCATTTTAGAAAGAATTTAATTTCAGTTTCTAAATTGTTTATGGATGGATATTCTGTTTCTTTTAATGACAAAGTTGTTTTAAGGAAAAATGGAATTTTTATCTGTGATGGTGCATTGATAGATAATTTGTATACTCTTAATCCAATTACTCCCACAGTGCAACAAATTGAAATGAATGATACGTCTACTAATAAGAGAAAAGAACCTTCTAAAATGAATCAAACATATCTTTGGCATCTAAGACTAGGTCATATTAACTTGAGTAGGATTCAAAGGTTGATAGCTGATGGACCTCTGAGTTCATTAGTAGTGGAAAATTATCCAACTTGTGAATCCTGCTTGGAAGGAAAAATGACCAAGAGGCCTTTCAAGGCAAAGGGGTATAGAGCCAAGGATTTGTTGGAATTGGTTCATTCAGATTTATGTGGTCCTATGTCTGTCCAGGCAAGAGGTGGTTATGAATATTTCGTCACTTTCATTGACGATTATTCTAGATACGGGTATGTTTATTTGATGCGCCGCAAGTCTGAGTGCTTTGATAAATTCAAAGAGTACAAGGCTGATGTGGAAAAGCATCTTGGAAAATATATCAAGACACTACGATCTGATCGTGGTGGCGAATACCTCTTGGGAGAGTTTAGGAATTATTTATCAGAAAATGGGATTGAATCCCAATTGTCTGCACCGGGCACACCCCAGCAGAATGGTGTAGCGGAAAGAAGGAATATGACTCTTATGGAAATGGTAAGATCTATGATGAGTTATTCGGAATTACCCAGCTCGTTTTGGGGATATGCCTTGGATACAGCGGCTTATATCCTGAATTTAGTACCTTCTAAATCAGTAGCTTCAACACCCATCGAATTGTGGACAAAGCGAAAGCCTAGTCTCAAACACTTTCGGATTTGGGGTGCTCCGGCACATGTGTTGAAGCAAGATGCTGATAAGTTAGAATCGCGTACGGATGTTTGTCTGTTTATAGGATATCCTAAAGGAACGAGGGGTGGTCTATTTTATGATCCTAATGACCAAAAGGTGATCGTGAGTACGAACGCCAGATTTTTGGAAGAGGATTATGTAATGAATCATAAACCCAATAGTACAATTGTTCTAGAAGAAGTTAGAAAATAAACACCAAACAATATACCAACTGTGCAAGAGGATATACCACATGACACTGCACCGCGTGTCACACATGATACACAAATACCTGCGGAGCCTCGTCGTAGTGGGAGGGTTGCCAGACAACCGGATAGATTCATGGGATTGGGAGAGTCATCCGACTTGGTCCCAGGTGAACATGAAATTGACCCATGGAATTACAACGAGGCATTACAGGATAAAGATGCTCAATTATGGCAAAACGCAATGAAATCTGAGATAGAATCCATGTATTCTAATCATGTCTGGGAGCTTGTAGAACCACCTAATGGTGTAAAAGCTATTGAATGCAAGTGAATCTATAAGAGAAAAAGAGGATCTGACGGTAAGGTGGAAACCTTTAAAGCAAGGCTTGTGGCTAAAGGATATACTCAGAAAGAAGGAATCGATTATGAGGAAACCTTCTCACCCGTGGCCATGCTACAGTCAATCCGGATTCTTTTGTCTATTGCTGCTCATATGGATTATGAGGTATGGCAGATGGATGTCAAGACAGCTTTCCTGAATGGAAGTCTTGAGGAAAACATCTATATGAAGCAACCAGAGGGTTTCATTGCAAAGTGCGAAGAGCATCTTGTGTGTAAGCTTAAAAAGTCCATTTATGGATTGAAACAAGCTTCAAGATCTTGGAACATCCGTTTTGATGAAGTAATCCAGTCATATGGATTTATTCAATGTCCGGATGAATCATGTGTTTACAAGAAGTGTGACGGAAACGTAGTGGTATTTCTTGTACTCTACGTGGATGATATTCTGCTCATTGGAAACAATGTAAAGGTATTGTCGGGCGTAAGGGTATGGTTGTGCAAGCAGTTTGAGATGAAGGACTTGGGAGAGGCCGGACACATTCTTGGGATCAAATTAATAAGGGATCGCAAGAAAAGAATGTTGTGCTTATCCCAAGCTTCATATATTGATACAATCCTGACTCGCTTTAGCATGCAAGATTCCAAGAAAGGTTTTCTACCTTTCAGACATGGAATACCTCTATCTAAGGAAATGTGTCCTAAGACACAACATGATATAGAGGCAATGAAGCTGGTCCCTTATGCTTCGGCAGTGGGAAGTCTCATGTATGCTATGCTATGTACGAGACCAGATATCTGTTATGCCGTGGGCATGGTCAGTAGGTATCAAAGTAATCCAGGACAAGGGCATTGGACTGCGGTAAAGCATATTTTGAAGTACCTGCGAAGGACTAGGGATTATGTGCTGGTTTACCAGGCAGATACTTTGTTACCTTTGGGTTATACTGATTCGGATTTCCAGTCAGATAGGGATGCTAGTAAATCCACCTCGGGTTATGTGTATACTCTTGGAGGAGAAGCCGTAATATGGAGGAGTGTAAAGCAGAAATGCGTTGCGGACTCTACCATGGAAGCTGAATATGTAGCAGCCTCTGAGGCAGCTAAAGAAGCAGTATGGCTCAGGAACTTCTTAATGGACTTGGATGTGATTCCTGGTTTGCCCAAAGCAATCACAATTTATTGTGATAACAGTGGTGCAGTAGCGAACTCGAAGGAACCACGAGCCCATAAGGCGAGCAAACACATTGAGCGCAAGTACCACCTGATACGAGACATCGTTAAAAGAGGGGAAGTCGTTGTTGCTAAGATAGCATCTGAGGATAACCTAGCTGATCCTTTTACTAAGAGCCTTCCAGCGAAAGCGTTCGATGGGCATGTAGAAGGAATGGGGATTAGATGCGTGTCAGCAGATAAGGCAACGTAGTCTTTTAGTATAAGTGGGAGATTGTTAGATTTGTATACTAAAAGCCTTGCTTTTGTATTGAACAATGTAATAACGATTTTATTTGAAATGAGAATCATATGATCAAACTGTTTTGCATATTATAAATTATTTATTTATATGTTTGTGCAAAAGTCCATTTACTTTATACTGTAGATAATATGTTGTGCGACAACACGCGGAAGATCATATTATCAGTTTCCTTATAAAGTATAAACAGATGCTCACATCCGAGATAGACGGTGACTATCTATCGGTATGGTTATAGTGTGGTTTGGTATTAGTTTGTCTTGACTATAGAACCACATTAGTACACTGCTTTGTGTATTGAGTATGACTGTCTGAGATCGTTTGACTTGTACTGTCTATATAGAAGAACTTGATCTCTGTTATTATGGATGTTCGTGCTCTTAATCCCTATACAATAACCTCGACACGTAAGGCAGTATATATTTCTTTGATTCATCAATGGGTGAGATTTAAATGTATTAAATCAACAAACTCGGTGAGTTGGGAAGTAGTGATGTCTCTATGGTGTGCTGTTGATTGTAGAAGGAAACCATGTCCATCATAGGTTGATGATGTCCCCTTGAGGAGCTCATAAGGTTTATCATGTAAATCTTGCAAGTGGATTAATTTCCGGCATGATAATAAGGTTGAGTGGTACTACTCTCGGATGAGATATTAATTAATTTGAGTTGTCAGTAACTTAATTAATTAATGGACATTGTATATCTTAAACATGGGGAGACTATCGGGCTCATAATAAGAAGGAGCCCAGAATGTAATTTTGGGATTGGATGGGTAGTGCAGTAATAATATTTTAGTGGACTATATTATTATTATTGGATTTAATTAAAAGCTTTGGGCTAAGCTTGGTTAATTAAATCTGATTGAGGCCCAGCCCAATTTCTCCTCCTGGTCCCTGCAGTAGCCCAAGTATATATAAGTTGTCTCAGTTCCTAATAACCTAACTCTGCGCCTCTTACGTAGAAAAAGATCAGGAACAGATTGAGAACTCTCTGGGGATTGTTGACCACACAACACCAGAGAGTTGACTTTGGGTAATACTGCAGAAGATCAGAGGTGTTCTTCTCAGATTATCATCCACTACTCCAATCCAGAAGACAGGTAATTATTTTATGCTTCCGCTGTACGTGATTATCTGTTTTTCTTATTGAATCATGTTCACCATAAGGTCCAATTCCAACAGAGCCCGGTTCCTATGATCCGAGTGCTGGCTGGCATGCTCGATTTATGAAAGAGCATGACGAACAACATCGTTACGACACAGACGCGCAGCAGCATCTTGACAATAGGATGAATGATTGGTAGCCACATAGACCGTGATGGGCATCAGGATACACAGTAGAAATAGCGTGTGCAATACTGGCATGACCATCAGAAACTATTAACAGGTCTCGTGGACATCCGTAGGCCTCGCGTAACCTTTCTAGAAACCACGTCCATGACATGTTGCTCTCAACATCGCCAGTGCCTAAGGCGAGTGGAAATATCTGATGGTTTGGATCATACGTGATTGCGACAAACACGGTTCCTCTGTGACTACCCTTCGTATGAGTGCCGTCAATGACAATGACCGGACGACCATACTCTAAAAACCCCCGCCTGGATGCTCCAAGTGCATAAAATGTAAACTTTAAATAGTCATCTTCATCGACAGATATTCGGGTGTACGTACCGGGATTTGTGGATTCCAACTGATACATGTAAGCAGGGAGCAATTTGTATGAGCTATCGTGATCCTCATACGTGTGTCCAACAGCGTAGTGTTTCGCCTTTAACGCTATATTGTAGCTAATGTTGAATTCAAAATCAGTCATGATCTCATCTCTCATCGCACTGGGTCGGAGGCCATGAATCCTATCAAACTGCCTAGCAACAAAATATTGACCGATTACTTTGGACGACACATGTGTAGGAGAAGATCTGTCTGGATCATTTAAACAACCAAGATGTTCGACGAATTTAACCACTCTCCACAACCCAGAGCTCATTCTTGCGTGCAACTTAAATGGACAGCCTGTTTGACCCTTCATGTTACATACAACGTTGTACCTTGTCGTGCTAGATCTTTCAACATAGGTCTCCACTCCGTGCCGCAAGTTATACATGCCTATTGCTGTCTGGATGTTCTCTTTTGTCTCAAATATACTGTTCTTTTCAATAACACCAGACGCATCAATCTCAACGCCAGTCAGCTGATATACTCTCTCTGCTTCAATCGGCATGCCTATGAATGTGGCAGGTGCATTAGTTTCATCTAAAAATATACTTTACTTCTATTTCTATTATAACTAAACATTGTTTCCATACTTGGAATCAACCAAGGACGGGTGTTGGGCCGTGCACTACGCAACTCTTCTGACTGCATTTCAGGACGACGCAACTCACGATTAATCGGTTCAAGAAAGCTAGGCCCTCCTCTCTTACGTATGTAATCACATATTTCTTCATACAATTGGTGTCTTCTCTCCTCAGCACCATCATCGCTTTCGCTAGAAGACTGATTAGTATCCTGCTGTATGCGATCCCCTTCTTCCACCGTTCTATTCCCGGGGTCATCATCATCATCGTTACAACCGTCTACGTCCTCCGCACTCTCACCAGAGACATCACCAGATTCTGCATCTACAGATTCTCTAAAACCAGAACACTGCATCTCTGAGGCCGGACAACATTCCACATTCAAATCAAAATCATGCCTCCCAGAAGAATTTGCCCTCGTACATGGGTCATTGCTCGTACCAGCACCTCCGTCATCATAACCCATCCCTAAAACCATACTACTCTCTGCACCTGTGATAGGACGGAGTGTGACGTATATCATTCCGACATCATCAACACACTTGAACACTTCAGCCACACGTGCATCCTTCTTTATCTTATATTTGAACAAACGGCCATTGTAATCAACTAGAGAATGAACTACATAACCCCAATGCCCCAAATCAGCTTGCACTATGTCATGAATTTCTTTTAGCAAGCTACTATAACACAAACTGGCCTCTGGCAAGAACAACCAGTTCACCACTCCACCTATGTATTGCAATCCTTCCCATGCTCCACCCCAACATATCCCAACTTTTCTATAACTCATCTGCACATTTTTTTCAAAAACAACTTTAATGACATCAACATTAAAAGATTAGATAATTAGTTGCATCATTAAATCATTAGAAAATTTGTACTAAATTTGTATTCTATCCAGTCAACAAATTAATGTATGCAAACCTACACTGTTTCAACAAAACCCTAAACCCTTGACACACCTTAAAATGTGTCAGTATTTTTTTTCTTCTATTCGGCCAATTATTCCTCTATTCGGCCCAAAAGTGTCTCCTATTCGGCCTAGTAACTTGCTCTATTCGGCCCACATTGATTTTCTATTCGGCCTACCAACGGTTTCTGATTAGCCATAACTTGTAGTCGGGTTGACCAATTCAAGAATTTATCGAACCACAGGGAGGTCGATGCTAGCACTTAAGCGATATCACGTTTATCACGATTTTATAGAGACTAATCATAGATGGATTGTTTGGGAAACAAGTAATTAAATAAAAGTAGACAAGCAATAATCAAATGACAAGATAAAGATGATGAATGAGTGGTTTTCCAAATTAAGTAGAAGTGAGATTAACAACACTAATGAAGTGGTAACTTATGGATTCATGCATTAAACTCATATATATCAAGGGTTAAGACTAAGGGCCAACACTTATACCACCTAAACTTCCTCTCGAAATGATTAGGATGTAGATCATTTGCACAATCTCTAAATAGCTCAAAGGTTGGTTCTAAATTAAACTATTCCAACTAGGTACTAAGTTCAATTATAGAATCCCTTCATATAATCAATTGACTTCTCAATCTAACTAATCACATGTTCCATCAAAGGGTTCTAAATAATAAAGGACTTCTCAATCACTTTACCATTTATAATGCACATGAGGTGTTTGATGAAATGATTCACTTGACTATCCTAAGCACATAATTGATTTCTCAATCTAATCATATAATTAGAACAATCAAACACACAAAACATCATAAATCTCAAGATATATAAGCACCAATGATAGAAAATCAAATATCCCCATCAACATATGAATTTAATTACATAGATCCACAAATTAACCAACAATCTTCATGTTGCTAATCTCACAAGGGAGATTAGCCTACAATCTTCATAAGATCCATAACATAGACATTATAATTCTTACAAATCATGATAAACTAAAGGATTAACACAAAATTGGAATGAAAACTCCCTTGGAAATGGATCCAATTGAATCTCCCTTCTTCCTTTGGTGATCACCCAAGCTTCCTTGCTTCTTCACTTGATTTGGATGGAGGAAATTATGGAGAGATGATGTAGATCTCAAAAATGGATGAATGGGATGGAGAATGTGGTGTGAAATCAAAGGAATGGTGTGTGAGGTGTGTGGGAACAGTAGAATTTCGGATCTTTTTTTTTATAAAATCTGAATGGAGGGGTATTTATACCCTTTTGGGCCTTCTAGAAGGATTCTGATTTTTTTCTGATTCCAGACACGACACGAGTCGTGTGGCGCAACACGGCCATGAGGTGCCCGTGTTGCGTGAACTGATGCTCCCGCACGGCCATCGCTTACAGGCCCGTGTTGGCTACACGGGTCGTGTGCTGCAACACGAGTCGAGCTCCGCAACACGGCCAAATGGTGGTCGTGTTGGATGAATAGATGTTGCCGCACGACCATTCTGGACAGGCCCGTGTTAGCTACACGAGTCGTGTACTGCGACACGGCTCGTGCCACCGACACGGCCAGTCGTGTTGCTGCTGCCCTGATTCCTTCACTGTTTTGGCTCGTTCTCCCTCGTTTCAACTCCAAATTGAGTTCCGCTTTTTCCTACATCTTCCTTATCATATTTAGCATCAAATAAAAAGTGAAAATAGTAGGTTTAAGCTCATTCACACACATTTCCATGAAAACACAAAACATAACCAAATAACACATAAAATACGGATAAAAATATACGAAAACACATATAAAAAGACATTAAAATCTAGGTGAAAATATCACTCATCAGTTTCTCTATTCGGCCAATGGTTTCTCTATTCGGCCCACCAAGCTATTCTATTCGGCCCACTAACTTCTTCTATTCGGCCTACTAAGTTTCAGAAAATAAAAGAACATTTTTTGGGCATTTCGGCCAACGGGTGTTTTATTCGGCCCACAAAGTTGTTCTATTCGGCCTACCAAAGTTTGTCTATTCGGCCTACTAACTTTCTGAAATTTAAAGAATTTTTTTGGGCTATTCGGCCAACGGTTTCTCTATTCGGTCCACCAATCTATTCTATTCGGCCCACTAACTTCTTCTATTCGTCCTACTAAGTTTCAGAAAATAAAAGATCATTTTTTGGGCATTTCGGCCAACGGGTGTTCTATTCGGCCCAAAAAGTTGTTATACTCGACCCAACAACTGAATGTATTCGGCCTACTCACCATTGTTTCACAAATTTAAAAAGATTAATTAAAAAAAACAAGGTGTAACATGAGTGGTGAAGATTTAAGAGAGAAAAACTTTTGAATGTTACAAAATTATTCTACAAGTCATACAATTTTTTCTATTCTATTATAAAAACGTTGAATAATTAGAATACACTCATGAGCCATGTCAACAATTATAAAATTAGGGCATCACAACTATAAAACTTGTTTTAACATACCTTGTACACCTGCTACCCAATATCTTAATTCTCTCCAAAATTACTGGAAATTTGCTCCCAAATGCTCAACCTCTAGTACAAAAAATTTTAATATGTGTTGGACGACCACCCCCATTTTCCAATTTCCACTATATATTATCCTCATTATTTTGTATGGATATGGGGGAGCTGTGGAAGCACATGCCTACATAGTAGTACTAGGTATTAGGTATTGTACTTCCACACTTTATTCAGAAATAAAGAAGAATCTGATTCCTTTACTGTACTTTGGGTCAAAAAAATGTGGAATCTCATCTGCAACCACCTGAAAAGTGGGTCCCCCACAAGGGCATTTTGGCCAATTCATTTCAAAGTGGCTAGAAAAAATTATGTATAACAAATGTGGCCACTTAAAATTACAGTTATAAAAAGTTGCCACTTTTTACCATTTTCACCTGTTTTTTTCCCACTCAATCAATCCATTTCTTCTTTCTACAGTTCTCTCTCTCACCAACTCACGCTCCTCCTGCCGCCGACTAAGATTCCCACCTTCTCTCTCCTCTATGTATCTTCGCCATTGTTAACCACCCAGAAACCTTGAAATCACAGACGCATTTATTTCAGAGAAATAAGGTATGGCGGATGAGGAGCCAGTGTTGTACTTGCATGGAGATATGGAACTACATATCTTCGAGGCCCGTAGCCTCCCTAACATGGACCTCGTTTCCGAGCGCCTCCGCCGCTGTTTCACTGGCTGCGACGTCTGCCGCCCCACTGGCGACGGGGAAAGCGACGGAAATGTGAGCGATGGTGGTGGAAGCACCCGCAGCCGTAGCCGCAGCGATAGGAAGCTACACCACCACCGGAAGATTATCACCAGTGACCCTTATGTCACGATCTCAGTCCCGCAGGCAACTCTAGCGCGCACGCGCGTGATCTCCAACTCCCAAAACCCCCAATGGAATGAGCGATTTCATATCCCCTTGGCTCACCCCATGGCCTTTTTGGATATCCGAGTTAAGGATAACGATGTTTTCGGGGCCGAAACCATGGGCAAAGTGTTGATTCCTGCTGCAAAAATCGCCAACGGCGACGAAATTTCCGACTGGTTCCCGCTTATTTCTTCATCCGGCAAACCCCCAAAACCCGACACCGCGCTCCGGATTAAGCTAAAATTCACCGCCTGTGACAAAAACCCACTATACAGACATGGAATCGCCGGTGACCCTCTTCACAGAGGGGTTAGGAACACCTATTTTCCCCTGAGGAAAGGGAGCTCTGTTACTCTTTACCAGGATGCGCATGTTAGCCACGACTGCAAAATGCCTGAAATTGGGTTAGATAATGGCTTAATTCGCGAACACTCCAAGTGTTGGGAGGATATATGCTACGCCATTGCTGAAGCTCACCATTTGGTTTACATAGTGGGGTGGTCTGTTTTCCACAAGATTAAGCTGATTAGGGAACCGACGAAACCTTTACCTAGAGGAGGGGACCTTACGCTTGGGGAATTATTGAAGTATAAATCTCAAGAAGGGGTTCGAGTTTTGCTACTGATTTGGGATGATAAAACCTCACATGATAAGTTCTTCATTAACACGGTACGATATCAATGATTTCTTAATTGATTCTTGATTTCATCCATCTAGTTTTGTAACATTATGCATAGGGAAGGGTGTTATTTTTTGATTGGTGGACTGAGGAAGAACTTTTTAGATCCTGCAGCTTAAGCTTAAAAAATTGAGGTCCGGATTAAATAGTACTTCAGTTTGTGACCTTTTCATTAAATAAGTGAGCTTATTAATGAGTGTTATTGGATTAGGTAATGTTCTTTATCTTTATTAGGGTGAAAACATTTTATTTGCAGGACAGAACTCCTTTTTTATTAATAATTAATTCATATTTTTTGTGGATTAGCAATTTAGCATTAAGTAACTTTGCATCTGGTTGAGTGTTATGTCTAAGGCCTATTATTGTTTCGTGATTTCTTTAACCATCTCCCATTCATTTATGTACAGAAAAAGGATCCATAACAACTATACAGCTTTTATCTTGCTGAACTTGCAATACCTTAGTAACTTTACAGCCATTTTACATGGTGATCTGGGAGAAGATTATACATTTGGATGTAGCAGGACATTAAAAAATAATTGCATCACCCGTCTGAATGTTTACTTGTAACACAGGCTGGTCCTCTTCATCTATGTTTTAGAATGTTAGTGATGGGAGTGATTATTTACATAAACTTTAAATGTCTATGCAACTCGTATTTGATTACCTGAATAGGAAATTAGAATACATCTCCTTAACATCCCATATGTGCTTGTATAATACAGTTCTTTTTGGTCACATATTGGACATACATGACAAATTCTAATTACTTTGAATTTTCTGAAGATTAATTGCACAATTCACTCAGATACTTGTCGCTATGCCAGGCACAGTTCCCCTCGGTTATCTCCCTCCTGTTGGATCTATGTAATTTGAACTGAGCGTTTATTATTACTTATTTCATTTTTCTCTTATTGTTGGCAACTCAAATTGTAGATAATAATATTTTGTGCAAAGTGATTGATGCTTGCACTTTCTTTTATTTCCTGGAATTGCTAATTACAGAATGAGCTCAAACTAGTATTGTGCTATAGCTCAGTTTGGTTGTTAAAACTTAAAGTTGTGTTGATTTACTCAGAAATTTTCGCTATGCAGTATATGAAGCTAAAAGAGATATCCGTGTGCTTACTTCTTTGAATAGCTATTCTATAATACTCTTCTGTTTGGAAATGTGTCTAGTGGAAGTCACTGTAAACTTCTAGCTATATGGCTTTTGGTGTAGGCGGGAGTGATGCAGACGCATGATGAAGAGACAAAGAAGTTTTTCCGGCGTTCATCTGTTATTTGCGTTCTGTCACCACGTTATGCGAGCAGTAAACTTAGCTTTTTGAAACAACAGGTTGAGTTTCATATACTTGTCTGTTCCACATTACATAATGCACCCCTTGAGTGATTTGAGAACATCCAAACTCCTGAAGTTTTTTTTATCTTCATTCTTTTGTCACCTTTAGATCTTTTTTGTTTTGATCCTGTAATCTTGTGCTCACAGGTTGTTGGAAACCTGTTTACGCACCATCAGAAATGTGTTCTTGTTGATACTCAGGCTCATGGAAATAATAGAAAAATTACTGCCTTCATAGGAGGTATTGATCTGTGTGATGGTCGATATGATACACCGGAGCATCGACTATTTCGCGACCTTGACACTGTTTTCAAGGATGATATTCATCAGCCTACATTTCCGGTGTGTGGTTTATGCTTTAGTTAATATTATCTGCTATTTCCATTGGTTGTGATTTTCGCCAGTCATTGATAGTTTTATTCATGAATAATGCTCACATACAGGGGTACCAATTTCTTAAGGAAAATAATGCGACAACTTTCTCTCCTGCGTTACAAGCTGATCTTTGCTCAACATTCTTAATCATTTTATATGATTTGTACAAATTGAGTTGGCTATTAAAGTTTTCTCCATGGATGATTTTGTCTGCTATGACACTTCTGTTTAATATACCAAGGGTGTAAAACAAGTCAAATTTTTAATCTTGGATAGATTGGTTAGATGATAATGTAGTCCTGTTATAAGTCTCAACAACAGGAAAGAAACTTTATGGAAAGAAGACATTCTTAACAAGCTGATCAAGTGAGGCACAAATTTCATTTGGCATCAGTGAGAGTGCCAGTGTGGAAGGCCATTTAGGGTGTTATAAAATTTAGTTTGATGATGTGTTAGTCTCATCATCTTCAGATACTTCACTGGTTAATTTTATCTTATTAGTGACTTTGTTCTCAACTTCTCATTAATTATCTAATTTAGGCAGGAACAAAAGCTCCAAGGCAGCCATGGCATGATTTGCACTGCAAAATTGATGGGCCGGCTGCATATGACGTTCTTCTAAATTTTGCACAACGATGGCGCAAAACTACCAAGTGGAAGGAATTTAGTTTATTTAAGAAAAAGATGACCCATTGGCATGATGATGCTATGATAAAAATTGAGCGAATTTCATGGATATTGAGCCCTGCTGTTTCCTTAACCAAGGATGGAACTTATATATCTCCTCCAGAGGACGATCCTAAGCTATATGTGTCCAAGGAAGAAGAACCAGAAAATTGGCATGTGCAGGTTAGGACTCCCAGGCTTGGAAGAGTGCTCATCTTATTTATATATGATCTTAGTTGATTGTATTTAATATTCATATCATTCTTTAGATCTTCCGGTCCATTGATTCTGGTTCAGTCAGAGGTTTCCCAAAGTTCTATGATGAAGCTCAGGCACAGGTAATAAATGAAAATAATCTTAAGGCCTTTTGTCTTTTCCACATCTTTTATATTCAATTCTGCAGAAGATGAAAGATTTCTTTGATGTTCATCACAGGTGGTTACTTTATTTTATTGATGGTATTTATATTGTTGTTTTATCTCAGAACCTTGTCTGCTCCAAGAATATAGTGATAGACAAAAGCATTCAAACTGCATACATTCAGACAATAAGATCTGCTCAGCATTTTATCTATATTGAAAATCAATACTTTCTTGGCTCATCGTATGCTTGGCCTTCATATAAAGATGCAGGTAAAGATCAGAGTCCTGATTGTGTTTTCATGAAGTTCACGTCATGTTTAATACCCCCCCCCCCCCCCCCAAAAAAAAATAAAAAAATCTAATATGTTAAATTTTACCTCCAATCAACTGTCTGTTGTTAGGATGCTACTTAGTATCTTCTGTAAATTTGATTGGATTTTGTAAATACTAAATCTGGGAAATATATTGTGACTATTATTTTCTTCGTTCTTCTTAATGAAGAGTATTTCTATGTTGCTTACTATCCACTCAGTGATATATTCCCTCTCATGACAAAATCTTAGGGGCTGATCATCTGATCCCTATGGAGTTGGCAATGAAAATTGCCAGTAAAATCAGAGCACATGAGAGATTTGCTGTATATGTTGTGATACCGATGTGGCCTGAGGGAAATCCCGTGGACAATGTTATGCAAGAAATTCTATTTTGGCAGGTAACTTAAATTAAATTCTCTTGATTAATTTGCATTTTTTAAGTAATTTAGATTCTGTACCTTAAATATCAGGCGGTGGCTCTGTGATTTGTATCTATATGATATGATGTAATTACATACAAAGAACCCTTACTTATGTTTCAACTATGCCCAAGCTTCAAGAGAAGTATCATATTGGTTTTGAATCCTCTTATTTTGTGAACATTAACATTTGATTCGTTCATGAGAACAAACTTCTTATTTTATCAGTTTGCTACATTAACTAGATTCGGATTTATGTAATTTGTTTGGTAGCATCTGATGCAAAACATGACAACATCTATGTTTCATGGAACACTGAATGATTTCATTCTTACTTATATTATTATTCAACAGGGCCAAACGATGCAGACGATGTATCAGTTTATTGCAAAGGAGATAAAATCTGCCAAATTGAATGCACATCCACTAGACTACTTGAATTTCTACTGTCTTGGTAACCGGGAGCCATTTACAGGTACTGAGGCACAGGTCAATGGGGGTACTGATAAGGTAGTTATCCTAAACAAGGCTTATTCCTTTATTGTGATCAGGAACTGTCAAATCTGATTCAATATAACCAGGAGATGACACAAATTTCCCAGATGGAGAAAAAATTAAAATAATCATTGAATGTGCTTGAGATGCATGAATAGTAGAACAACTAGAGAAATTTCATGGAAGTCGCTCATTTATAAGAAATGCCTTGCAAGAAAGTAGTACCAACTGGGAAAATTTAATATTGACATAGGTTTGTTAAAGAACACAATTTAATTTGTTCAATGCTTTACTCCATCCAGTTATACCCTTGTAAAAGGCCTCCATCCTCCAGGAAATCGGAAGGGATAAGGATGAATTGTATATCGTCTGCTTTATTTTTACCGGCTGATGATTTACTGTAGACTGTGGATGTCATAAAATTGGAAAAAGTATATAAGTTGCAAAAGTTATTTCCAATCATTAATTTGCAATTCATGACAAATTTGGATGAATGTGATTATTAAGAAGATATTGTAAATGTTGACGTAAGACAAGGCACAGTGATTGTATCTATTACCATAGTGAAATCTGTGAAAACATTCTATGTACGCTGATACATTAGTAGGGAAGATATTCCGTAATCAATTTTAGGTTGTTTCTAACTTAAATTGTTTATAACTGTTTTCTAGTTAAAATTTTTATTTTTGCTAGCATGGGCCATTTTGAAAATCCTGTGCAACTATTTCCATGATAAAATGAGTAGTATGTATTCATTTAGTTTTGGGGTCTTTTAGCCCTTTTAGTCTATAGATACCCTTGCCTTGTGAACTGCAAAAAATTACTGATTTATTGGCTTTGAGTGGATCAGAGATTCCTCTACACTGCCATTGAGTGGATCAGATATTCTTGTACACTGCCATAATTCCCTTAGTTTGTATTAAATAAGAGACCAGCGGGCTGAACCTGAAAGGTTATCTGACAATCATATCTAAGAAAACAAAATAGTGCTTTATCTTATTGAGTTATTATAAGCAATTTGTTTTTGTTTCCTGCTTGTAACTCATGCTACATATTTGAGGCATATGCAGCTACATTTTATTTGTAGTTCTCTTTAATTAGGTTTTTGCCTTTTGCTAATGAAACCTTTTATTGTGTGATTCCACTTAGATATCAGACTCACAGAAGTTTCAGCGCTTCATGATTTACGTGCACGCCAAAGGAATGGTAGTGGATGATGAGTATGTAATTATAGGGTCAGCCAATATAAATCAAAGATCGATGGCTGGCACAAAAGACACAGAGATAGCTATGGGTGCTTATCAGCCTCACCATACTTGGGCAAAGAAGCAGTCACATCCACATGGCCAGGTTTGTTTACATCACGAACTTATTCTTGTTTATGTTAGCTTTTTAACATTTTTGTATGTGTAGGCATTATCACTGAGTGTTTTTCGGTCATCAGCATGCTCTAAAATGAATATATTGTGCACCTTGACATATCAGTACACAAGTTAATCTTCCACAATGTCTCTTTTGTACCATGATTTTAATCAAGTGTTAGCACTATTTGAAATTCTTCTTCTTGTTTAGTTCTTTCATGAATATTTGCACGTCCTTTCCCTATCTAACTAAGAAGAATGTACACCATTCCATTATGCTTCTACACAATTTAGTTTGGTGTACTTGTTCATCTTATTATTATCAAAGGGATGATGTGGACTTCTTGTACAATTTCACTCTAGCTTCTTACTTTATTTTCTTCAATAAACCTCTAGGTTTACGGATATAGAATGTCACTATGGGCTGAACACCTTGGAATGGTTGAGAGTTGTTTTAAGGAGCCAGGGACGCTGGAGTGTGTACAGAGAGTGAATGAGGTTGCTATAGAAAATTGGAAAAGGTATACAGCTGATGAACTGAAAACGTTGCAAGGTCATCTCCTCAAGTATCCTGTGGAAGTCGATATTGATGGCAATGTAACTCCATTGCAAGGACACGAGAACTTCCCGGATACTGGAGGCAGAGTTCTTGGAGCTCATTCTCCAACTATACCCGATATTTTGACGACGTGATATCAGAACACCGTGCCTGAGTATTGAACCTGGGATTTGAGCAGCTTGTGTATATTGATTGTTTGATTTCTTTTATCTGATTCGTACAATATTTGGATGTATGATTGTTGGAAGTAGCAGAAAGATAGTAGTGTGATTGAATTCTGTAAATGTGCTGGTTTGTTCATTCCTAAATATCTGATGTATTCATTCAATTTATATGTGAAGTAAAGGGTTTGCTAAATTGCCAACTTTAGAGTTCTTTTTTTGGTTTTGGGGGTGGGGTTTACTGTATTTTTAATTAATCATACAAGCATGTCATTTTTCCTTCAATTTTAATTGTAAAATTTAACAATTCCTTTGTACTTAAAGTTTTATTAATTGATATTCGAGCAGGGAATTCATGTGTGGTAATTTTTTTAAAATAAGACATAAATAAATTATTAAAGACATGAAAAAATGACCAAGGTTAAATTTTAAAAAAAAAACACAGGCGGATTGATTCAGAATTTATTTTTAGAGTAGGATAATAATTATATAGGTAAAAATTTATTTTCAGAGTAGGAGATAATAATAATTATATAGGTAAAATACGTATGCTAAGTAGTTAAAGTATGTTTTTAATAAATCCCATATTATAAATTTTTAAAATCTTACTTTAATATACCAATTATTATATTTTTTAAAAAATTATATTTTAATCGTTAATAAACTATAAAACATATTTAATATAATAAATTGATTCGTGTTACAATCATATCTTCTCACTAAATACTTTGTAAATTGAGGGTATAAAATGAGAGAGATAAAATATTAAAATAAAAACCCTACCCTTAACAATTAAAACCATGCACACACCTCTAACTCATCATATTTTTTAAATTTATTCATACACTCACACACCACATATTAAAATTACAACATACACTACCACTTCTAAAACATTTCCTCATTCTTAAAACTCAAAAGAAGAAAAAAAAAATCTGATTTTCTTAAATCATAATTGAGTCACTCACACACGTAACTCTAAGGTAATTATGGGCAAAAAGAGCTCAAAAATCATAATCATACGTGTTTTTATGTACTTTAATCAATTAAAATGTAGTTTTGTGTTTTTTTTAAATCGCAAAAATATCGACCAACCAAGACTAAATGAGATGGACTTTTTCGACCACCACTAGTCAACAAAAATCATTCTGGTCGATCAGTAGCGATCGAAAAATACTAAGATTTTCGAATTGTTGACAAACGTCGGGATTTTGACCATCTTTGGCTAATCAGAAGACAAAATTTCGACAAACCAGTAGATATTTTGGGCCCAAATTCATCATTTTCCAGATCGAAAAAAAAACTCTCAAATAAAATTAACATGCATATATGTCATCCTAACACTACAAATCATCAGCTAAACCAATACCATGAAGTATTTTACACAATTCTACCTAAAATTAACTATCAAATGCAAGATTCATGAAATATCAACAAACCCTAGAAAATTTTAAGTGAAAACTAGGAAGAGTAGTTATAATCGATCCGCCATAAAATGATTTAGTGTCGTAACTTAGTTCTTCCTTTTCCATTCTTTCCTTTATTCCTTCTTTCTCTTCTTCCTTCGTTCTCTTTTTTCTTTTTGGAGGTGGGTGCATGATTGAGGATGTATAAAGTGTTGTTTTAAATGAGTGTGTCAGAGAAATTAAATTCAAATGGTATAATTATAAAAGTGAAAAGGGTGCATATATAATTTGAATAGTTGTATGGAATAATAGGTGTATGTGTTAAAAAAGTATGTGTGGATAATAGGACCTAAAATAAATACTAAGTAATAATAAAGAAAAAAAAAAGAAAAAAGAAAGACAGAAGAGAAGTTAAAATCATTTCTGCATTAATTAAGTGGGCCTTTTGGATGTGGCTGGTTTAAGTCAGATGATCAAACCGCATGGCCCATCAGGGTTTTTTCACTACTGAGATGGCCCATACTATTATTTTACTTTTGGGTCTACTTCATTC
Source organism: Pogostemon cablin (assembly GCA_023678885.1). Classification (NCBI taxonomy): domain Eukaryota; kingdom Viridiplantae; phylum Streptophyta; class Magnoliopsida; order Lamiales; family Lamiaceae; genus Pogostemon; species Pogostemon cablin. The sequence goes on along the minus strand of CM042991.1, from coordinate 5,897,579 downwards.
TATAAAGTTGCACTCCTACAACTCAATCCATTTATCTCATTTAATTTTAAAAAAATAAAAGTAAACATGTAAATGGAGTACATCATAGTATAAAATAAGCAAAAACTTATACAGGTAGTCTCGGAATGGCTTCCATAAAACGGATAAGAAGTGATAACTATTAAAATAAAACTGATACTCAATTGATAAAAAATGATAATAACACTGCTATGAACTATTTTATTTACTATTTATAAAATAAATAAAAAGTAATAAAGTAATATTTTAAAAGAAAATTAATAAAATTTTTAATAAATGGTATCACGGCTTTATATGAATCTGCTTAAAGGTTCGGCAACTTTATCCGACAATATGTTATAAATCACTCAATAGTGTCACATAATAATACACACACAAACACAACGATATACCCCCTCCGTCCCGGGTATTTTTACCCGTTTGTACGGGCACGGAGATTAAAACATTTTATTTTTTTAATATATAATGTAAGAGAAAGTAGGGATAAATTAGTAATTTAAAAAGAAAAAGTGAATAAAGTTATTGGAAATGATGAATAAAGTGTTAAAAAGTAATTAAAGTTGTTGGGATTGAAAAAAGTAGGTAATAAAATATTATGTATTTTTGCCAAAAATGGAATGAGTAAAAATACGTGGGACACCCCAAAATAGAAAATGGGTAAAAATACGTAAGACGGATGAAGTATCAAGATTGAAGCTGTTTCACCTAATACAAATAAAAGTATCAATCTAAAGACTACAATTATTTGGCAATTTCAGAAGTATTACTATTTCTTATACAGTGTAACTTAATGATATATCAGGATTGAAGTTTCACCTAATACAATAAAAAGTATATTCCCTTCATCCCACGTTTATGTTCACACTTTCAATTTTTGTCTGTCTCATACTTATGTTCACCACTCAAAAAAGGAAACTTCACATTAACCAACAACCTAAAAAGTTATCTTAATTTCAAAAATATCACTCTCACCAAACATACATAACATACTTTATAATTTATTTATTAGCTAAAAATACCACAATACCCCTTAAAAATTAATAAAGTTGGTCAAAAAACAATTTTTCTTAAACTTCGTATCTATAGTGTCACATTAAACATAAGTTCGGGAACGGAGGGAGTATCACACTAAAAAATATAATAATTTGGCAATTTCAGAAGTATTGTATCTTATACATGTAATACTTTGACGAATATTGGGTTATACCTTTTCTTTTAAAATTAAAAGTTTTTGTGTAATAATTAATGAGTCATTTATATGAAAGAACAAAAGTATTTGTATTGCGTAATATATTTCGATGCAGCGCACAAGACACTAATAAAATTACTTAATCTTAATTACTGCGAAAAACAAATGTAATACTCCCTCCATCCCATAATACTTTTCTCACTTTCCTCATTTGTTTGTCCCAAAAAACTTTTCACTCCCAAAAAGGAAAATACAACTTTATCCAACAACCTCAAAAGTTACTTTAATTTCAAATTTGTCACTCATTTTTTACACACATATTATTACTTTATACTTTTTATTACCTAAAAATACTATAATACTCTCCAAAGTTAATAAAGTTTGTCAAAAAGTGTAATTTTCTTAAATAATGTGGAACAGTAAATGTGAAAAGTTTTTTGAGACGAGAGAGTAATTATAATGGAATAGAGAGTGTTTATGTAATACAATAATTTATTTATAATTGTTATTAAGACTTCATACTTGGTACGACTCTCCGTTTGATTTGATTAGTGCTTGGATTAATTGCCCGCACGCTACACTCGTATAATTGGTACACATGTTTTTGCAATTATAAATTATATTAATATTTTAAATTATAATTATATAATGTAACTTAGTTATAATATTTTCAAAAAAAAAAAAAAAAATTCTATTATTTCAATAAAATATCAATTTTTTTATTTTTATTTTTATTTTTTTGGCAGTGGAGAATTGTTGAAACTTGGCTTTAATAAAAACACATATAGAATATTCCAAACCATATGTAAAGAATACTACAAGAAGCAAAGAATTATTGAGAGAAAGAAAATGTTGATTGGGGGAATCTAATATATGGTCCAAGAAGTTGGGGGATGGGGTGGTGAAGTACTCAAGTAAGCAGAGTTTCAGACATGATTTAGAGGTGAGAAACTTGGGACAGAGGATGAAACAACGTCGTTTGGACGCGTGTGCATGTACTACTATGTATGTATTGTGCCATCACTTGGACAGGACCATTCACATTGTTAACCTGCATTAATTAACACAAAACCTCTTTTCCTTTTAATGCTAAAATGTACAACCAACTACAAATAATGCTGAAGTTTAAAGTGGTAATGGCAAAAAGTGACCACTATCCCTTAAGTGTAATTTTTAGTGGCCACATATACATAATTTTTTCTAGTCACTTTTAAAGGAATGGGCTAAAATGCCCTTGAGGGGATCCACTTTTTACTGGTCTGAGGTCACTTTTTGACTAAAAAGTACAAAAGTACAATAATTTATTTTACAGTCTATTGAATGCATTAATTTGTTACCTGTATATGCCTCATGAATATATTTTTTATTAAAATAAAAAAGATACATTAATTTTATTCGTATAATTTTTTTAAATTTTTTCAGGAAATATTTTTTTCGTTTTTAAAAAAAAAAATTTGAAAAAAAAAGTGTGGGCCGAATAGAACAAATTGTGTAGGCCGAATAGAACAAATTGTAGGCCGAATAGAAGAAATATTTTTTTAATTTTTTTTTTGAAAAAAAAGTGTGGGCCGAATAGAACAAATTGTGTAGGCCGAATAGAACAAATTGTAGGCCGAATAGAATAAATATTTTTTTAATTTTTTAATTTTTTTTAATTTTTTTTTAAAAAAAATAGTGTGGGCCGATTAGAACAAATTGTGTAGGCCGAATAGAATAAATTGTAGGCCGAATAGAAGAAATATTTTTTTAATTTTTTTAATTTTTTTAATTTTTTTTTTGAAAAAAAAGTGTGGGCCGAATAGAACAAATGTGTAGGCCGAATAGAACAAATTGTAGGCCGAATAGAAGAAATATTTTTTTAATTTTTTTAATTTTTTTTTGAAAAAAAAGTGTGGGCCGAATAGAACAAATTGTGTAGGCCGAATAGAACAAATTGTAGGCCGAATAGGCCGAATAGAAGAAATATTTTTTTAATTTTTAAAATTTTTTTTTATTTTTTTTTTGAAAAAAAAGTGTGGGCCGAATATAACAAATTGTGTAGGCCGAATAGAACAAATTGTGTAGGCCGAATAGAACAAATTGTAGGCCGAATAGAAGAAATATTTTTTTAATTTTTTTAAATTTTTTTTGAAAAAAAAGTGTGGGCCGAATAGAACAAATTGTGTAGGCCGAATAGAACAAATACTTTTTAATTTTTTTTTAATTTTTTCTAGAAAAAAAAATTACTATAATATTAAATGTGGTCCCACCCACCCTATTTAATGCAGTCAACACTGACATAACCATGTCCCCATTATTGTCGTCCTTTATCTGACAGTTATGTGGGTAATTTGTGGGTCCTCTAAATAGTGGCTACTAAAAATTACCTTTAAGAAAGATGACTATTTAAAATTGTACTTAGTCAACAGTGGCTACTAAAAATTTGGTCCCAAGTTTAAATGGAGTACGTAATTGATGAATTCTTTTATGCAAATTTAAATTTTAAGTGGGATATTTATGTTTTTAATGTTTTATACCTTCTTCTCATGTTACAGATACGAGTGTTAGACTGTTGGTGTACGAACCTTTTAATGAGTTTACATAATTCCATCTTTGAAAACTTTTCAAAAGTTTTGTTGAATATTACTCCATCGTCTCCCTCCCTGTATATACACTTTTCTTTTTAATTCGATCTTTCCAAATATTTTATATTTTACTTTTATTAAAAATTATACAATTTTAAGGTGTTCGTTTGTTTTTTGTACATAAATTAAAGAGTATTATTATTATATGTAAAGTGGATAGTTGTATTAGAGGGAAGTGGTGGGTCATATTGTGTAGTTCATTTTTACTAAATAGAGGAAATTAATATATTTGAACGCCAAAAATAGTAAAATTGATACCTTAGAAGCGGATGGAGGGAGTACATTATAATACTCCCTCCCTCCCAGCTAAAGGTCACCGGTTGCTTTTTGTACGTGAATTAAGGAATATTATTATTTTATGTGTAGTGAGTAGTTGTATTAGTAGTAAATGGTGGGCTATATGTGGGGTCCTTTTACTAAAAAGGGAAAATGAAAACATTTGAATGGGACACTCAATATAGTAAAATGGGGACCTTTTGGTGGGACGGAAGGAGTAATACTTATTTTTTTACTTACTCCAATATAATACTCACTTTTTTCATGCATTTCAACAACTTTACACATTTTTTTCAATTTATTAACTAAAGTGGAGTACATCTTCTCTTTCTTACTTTATTATTATATATTAAAAAACAAATTTTTTCCTTAAAAACCATGCACAAGAATATATGAAATAACTTGAAAGACGGAGGGAGTATCTTTTTTCTCGAGTTAGACTTCCCTATTTCACCTTATGTTTCATCTTGTGTTTGACATAGGGTTGATAGATTTGAAATTGGGGTATATATCATACATCCAATATAAAACACAAAATGAAACATGGGGTGAAATAAGTGATCTCCCATGATTTTTTACTGATTGCTTGTTTATCCATTCAATTTTGGATTCCAAAAAATAATAATAAAAATAAAAATTGGGATTCAATAAGTAAGTATTAATAAAAAATTAAATTAATTTAATACAATTAAAAATATTATTCCCTCTGTCCTTCAAGGTATTTCATGCATCAATTTATATTTTTAACACGTAAATTAAGAAGTAATATTATTTTATATAAATTAGATAATTGTATTAATGGTGAGTAGTGAGAAAAGAAAATAAATATTATAATGATTAACGATCAAAATGACAAAATGAATATTATATTAGTGGACAGAATGAGTACTAACTTTTATGAATAATTATAAGATGCACTTGGTGCAGCCATACAATCTAAATACATGTTCGTTAGACTCAATTTTTATACATTACAGTTATAATTGATCCAGTTAAATCTTCATTCATAAAAGATCATTTTAGGCATTATCCTCAAAATTTTAAAGAAAATGTAGTGAATTATACAAAAATCTGTACCAATAACTAATAATTTGAGGATACAAATACAATTATATATATATTTTAATATACAATAATAAAATATAATTATGTTGATAGTACAATTTAATGTACAACTATAACCTTTTATACTTCTAGTTCCACCCGTGAATATATAATGTAAATTTAGGATAAAGTTATAATCATACATTAAATTTTTAATATTTTTAAATTTAAATTTAAAAGTTATGATAAAAAAATTTTGATTTAATGATTTAAATTATTCAAATGCAGAGTCTACTTCCTCCGTCCCAAAAAGGTCCCAAAAAAGGCAACCCGAATCCCCTAATTCTACTTTGGTATTCCACTCCATATTCCATAACTTATTTCCTATTAAAAAACTATACCCTAGTTAATGACCATTATATCCTTGGGGTATGTGGCGAAAATTTGGGCATTGATTACACACGTGGCGAGATTATAGTACATGTAATATGAGATGAAACATTGAATAAAATAGATGATCACATTTGAAAAAGAAGTTACACTTCCTTTGTAAATAAAAAAAATTATAACTCTTTTTGCGGATAGAATGAGCATGCATATGCAATTTTACTTTAAATAAGATATAAAATAATCTCATGTGAGTTTTCTTAATTTCCAACTCAATGTGAGCCGTTTAACATGAATCCTCGTACGCACTGAACTAAAGACCAAATTATTTGTGATGCAAATTAACTGTCCAATTTTTAAATATGTCATTTTTGGAAGATTTTCAAATGAAATCCAATGAGGACCCATTCAATAATATTTTAATTTCTTTTTTAACATTGTGTATTTTTTTTCTAATATCACGTCATTTTGTACTTTATTCTTAGGTAACAGAAATCTCATTACAACGTATTTAAAATTACTATAGAAAAACGATATAAAATTAGAGAGGGAAGCCCAAATAATCCATTTTAGATATTGAAAATAATTGTTACCCATTAAATAATTTATATAACATCCATACTTAATTGTCCATTTTTGGACCTAAATATCCTCATTATGTCGGAATGCTATGTCAGGCTTCCGATACCGATTTCAAAATCCGATAAATTACCCTCACCTTGTCGGAATGTTATGTCTGAGTTCCGACACCGAATCCGACAATCGATGATGTCGGAATCCCAACATAGCATTCCGACATGGTGATGGTATTTTGATCAAAAAATGGACAATTGAGTATGAATGTTATATAAGTTATTTGATGGGTGACAATAATTTTTGTCTTTTCATTTTGGATATTTTTTTAGAATTATCACATAAAATTAATTATATGCATTAATAATACTTTTCTAAATCATTTATTTGAATGATAAACAAAGATAATGGTAGGAATTCATAAATAGCCATGTGTGACTTTAAAAAATTACTCAATCCTTCTCTTTTCAAATGACACACTTTTCATTTTGGACTGTCCCATAAAAGTTTGCATATTTCAAAAAAAGCAAAAAGTAAAAAACAATTATCCTTCCTCATACACTTTATTTACAAAAAAACAATATCTACATAACATACTTTATCATTTATTTATTACATAAAAATATCATTATGCCCCTAAAAGTTATAATTCTTTTAATTTACGTGCCAGAATTGGGGGTGTAATATTTTATGAGACGAAGGGAGTAGTTAATTTTATCAACGTGATCACATCTTCCCAATGATTTGTGAAGTTGAATTATAATCGATTGCAACATCTCATAAAATATGCTGAACAAATTTATAAAATAATATAGTCCTTATGTACGATTCTTGTTTATAGTTCCAAATTATTCAAGAAAAGAGTAGTTTTACGCAGATCACGGTGAAATTATTTTACACCCTTTTAATTAGTTTTTATTAAATGTTATAACTTTTTATTTATAATATAAATTATTCATAAAATATTTCACTGCATCATTATCGTTTTTTATTAAAAATATTATTACTTCTTATCAGTCTCACAAAAGTCTGAGACGATCTCACACAAGTATTTGTCCAAAAAAAATTACTCCCTCCGTCCCAGGTATTTTTACCCTTTTGTACGGGCACAGAGATTAAGACGTTTTATTTTTTTAATATATAATGTAAAAGAAAGTAAGAATAAATTAGTAATTTTAAAAGAAAAAGTGAATAAAGTTATTGGGAATGATGAATAAAGTGTAAAAAAGTAATTAAAGTTGTTGGGATTGTAAAAAGTAGGTAATAAAATATTATGTATTTTTGCCAAAAACGGAATGAGTAAAAATACGTGGGACACCCCAAAATAAAAAGTGTGTAAAAATACGTGGGACGAAGGGAATATTTTTTTACTAATTTTGTTAATTTTACATGATATACTATAGTATTTTTATATAATAATAAAAAATACTATGTGTGTGAATTGTTTTGTGGGAAAGATAAACAAAGAAAGTACAAAGAATAATTTTAATCACTTTTTTTATTGACAAGTAGATTATGAGAAAAACATAGACGGTTTGGTTTGGTGGGGGGTAATAAATAGGGATTGAGAATAGAAAAGAACGAGCACCATTGATTATCAGTTATGAGCTTTAGGTGTAGCCAATGGAGTAAAATTTAAGAATGTAGGAATATTATTAAAGAAACATTATGAAATGTTATACATTTCCCATTTTGTGAACTTAGTCATTCAAAAAATAAATATCACATTATATTAACTAATCACTTTAAAAAATTATCTTAATTTTAAACTCTCATATAAAACGCACCTAACATAATTTATTATTTTATTTATTAAACTACGTATTTATAATGTCAATAAAAATAACAAAGGGAAAGATGAAGTATTTTTTTATATATATAATATTTTGATGAGCACATAATAGATTTATGGAATATTATACTTTTAAGTTTATCTCAAACTTATCTTACATCACAAAAAAAAAAAATCACATCAATTAATAACCTCAAAATGACATCTTATTTAAAAAATATCACTCAAACAAAAAGCAAATAATATATTTTTTACTTTATTTATTATATTAAAATACCATGATACCCTTAAAAAGCCAATAAAATTAATTAAAAAAATAATTATTTTAAACCATGTATTTACAGTGCTGGTTAAGATAGAATGAGGGAGTATTATAAAACTTTTAAAGGCATTAACTTCTATATATATATATATATATGATTCATATCTACTAAAAAGATAAATGTAAATGGTAAACCTTGTGATGTGAGGCTTAAATTGGTAATATGTACTCTCTCTATCTCATAGAAGTTGTCACACTTTCATTTTGGTTTGTCCCATAAGAGTTGACACATTTCATTTTTAGTATATGAGACCCACACAAAACAATTAATTTATTCTCATGGGCCCCACATACACCTCTAATACAACTACACACTGCACATTAAATATTATTTCTCTCACTTCACTTTACATTAAATTATTATACTCCTTAATCTCAGTGAATAAATGTGATCTTTTTCGGGACGGAGGGAGTAAAACTTATCATACAACGAAGGGAGTATTATTGTACTACTGTTATTAAAGATATTTAATCCCTCTGTCCTATCCATAAGTCCCCATTAACTTTTTACACATAGATTAAAGTATTTATAAGTAGTGGATAGATGTATTAGTAATAAGTGATGGGCCATATGTAGGGTCTTTTTACTAAAAGATGAAATTGAAGATATTTGAATAAAACACACCGTATAATAAAATGTGACATTTCCGTGGGATGAAAAAAGTATTTCCTCCGTTCCACCGAAAGGTCACCATTTTACTATATTGGGTGTCCCATCCAAATGTCCACATTTTCCACTTTTAGTAAAAATGTCCAACATGTGGTCCACCACTCACTACGTATAAATAATGATACTTCTTAATTTACCCCACAAAAAGCAATCGGTGACGTTTGAGTGGGAAAGAGGGAATATTAAATTTCTTCTTCTTCCATGTATCCTTACTTTATTAGTCCCACGTGGAAAAAAAACTAATGCATACTCCCTCCGTCCCACCAAAATAACATCAGTTTACTATATTGGTCGCTCATCAAAATTGCAATATTTTTCTTTTTTAGTAAAAAGGGTTCACCAATGGCCCACCACTACCCATCACATTTCTCTATCAACTTTACATAAAATAATAATACTCTTTAATCTACGTGCAAAAAGCAAATGTATCTCTTTGGGCGGGATTGAAGGGAGTACTATAAATAAATGTATAAGAAGTTGATGTCTAAAATAAAACAAATAAATAAAAAAATCTAGTGTAGATATTGCATCAAATGATAAAAAAAAAATGATGTAAAAAATCCATGAAGATAGTAGTTAGATATTTAGATATATAATGATATGTAGGAGTATATAATTAATCACATCAGAACGGATGAGGTGGAAAATTTAATTTTGATAAATAAATAAGTAAATAAATAAAAAGTAGATTAAAAGAAAAAGATAATTGTTATTAATAATAAATAAGAACATAGTTTAGAAGCCCAAAATATCCAAACATTTCCTCTCATGTCCAACACCTTTGCTCCTCCAAATGTGGACATCATCTTCCTCCTCCTCCTCTGCTATTTTCAGATCACTCTCTCCCTCCACCTCCACTTCTCCGCCGCCCTCCGCCGCCGCTAATCCCAAAACCATGGAAGAAGTTTGGAAGGACATCGCTCTCGCCACCGATCTCCACCACCGCCTCTCCACCCGCGGCGTTATTTTCCAGGACTTCTTCTCCAAAGATCCGCCCTCCGACGGCGTTTCCCCCTCCGGCTTACCGCCGTCTCCGCCGCCGCCGGTACCCCCCGTAATGCTCACCCTGAGCTCCGGCGCTGATCGCTTCAACTCGCTGCTGCTCCAGCCCCACCACCATCAGGCTCAGCCCATTTCGCCGGTGAACACGGTGTTCGACGCGGTGGTCCCCGACGATGCTGCCGCCGGCGGGAAGAAGAGGTTCCCGGATTTCGACAAGAACTCCGGCGATCGCCGGCATAAGCGGATGATCAAGAACCGCGAGTCTGCTGCACGCTCCAGAGCCAGAAAGCAGGAAAGCTCTTTCCACCTTCCCAATTTCACCTTAATTATTATTATTTTTTTTAATCAGAAAAATTAGAGAAAACAATTCCATCTCAATTTACAGGCTTATACAAATGAGTTGGAGCTTGAAGTAGCTAATTTGCTTGAAGAGAATGCAAAGCTCAAGAAACAGCATGAACAGGTCTGTGTGTTTGAGTGTGTGAGATAGAAAGGATACTCTGCATCATTCTTGCCAATCCCCCCTCTCTCTCCCAATAAACCCTTTTGGAGAGAGAGAGAATGTTCACCTTTTCATCACCAAAATTTTCTTGGCACATTTTGGCATAAACCAAGAAAGATGGCCTTGAAAGAAAGGCATGATTTAAGTGTACAAAAATTTCTTCTCAAAATGGTAAACTTTGTTAGCTAAATCCCCTGCCTAGATTTGGGTACACATGTTTGCTTGTTTTTTGATATATTTTTACCATTTTCTTTACCACATATAAATAATAAACTCCCTTTTTCTCTCCATTTATGTTTCCATAGAGGGAAAAAAAAGAAAGCTAATAACAGAGTGTATAATTCTTTGTCAGTTATGTAGAGCAGCAGCAGCTGAACATCACAGAAGAAAGCCACTCCATAGAACTTCAACAGCTCCATTTTAGCACTAGCAAAACTGGTGTAATGTCATATGGAATCTATGAATATCTATAATAGTATCTTTATTTAGGTAAGAACGGAGATGAAGTCCAATGTTGTCCAAAAAGTATGACTTTTAAGGTGGTTGCTGCTTTTTTGCTGGTGGAAGCACAACCATGGAGAAGGAAGGAGAAAGATAGAGAGAATATAACAGTACAACTGTACAGAGGTTAGAGAGAGGGGGGGGGTGGGTGGTATTGTTTTGAATTCTTGCTTTGATTGGCTATCTATCTCCTTCGCCTTCCCTTTCTTTTTCTGCCATTTTCATCTAACCTGATTAATACTGCTGCGGCCATTGATGTTGATTTGATGTTTTGTTGGTTTCTTTACTTTTTTATTTTTTTAAGTAATTATTGCCTAGTCATAATTTTCCATCCTAATGGACGAATCCGTTTCACCTCATGTTTCGTAACTCATTTTTCATAAAAATAATACTATATCATATTTAATGATAATTAAACTTTTGGGGGCATGTGGTTGTATTTTAGGCTTTGATTAATATACGTGGTAAACATTTAATATATGAAAAAAGAGATGAAACACGGGAGTGGAATAAGTAATTCCAATTGATTTGATCGGATGTGAACTCTATATTTATTTGTATACTCTTTTCGTTCCCCAAAGTATTTTACACTTTTCTTTTTTATTTGTTCAACAAAGTATTTTACACTTTACTTTTACTAAAAATGATAAAAAATACACTATAATAATACCTACTCCTTTCGTCCCATAGAAGTTGATACACTTTTCTTTTTTGTTTGTCCCACTAAAGTTGACACATTTCCTTTTTAATACATGGAACCACACAAAAAATAATTAATCTATTTTCATGGCCCCACATATCACCTTTAATACAACTACCCACTACACATTAAATATTATTTCTCTCACTTCACTTTACTCCACTTTACATTAAATTATTATACTCCTTAATCACCGTGCCCAAAAAAAATTATACCAACTTCTATGGAACGGAGGGAGTACTTTTTACACACATCCAAATATAATACTCACTTTTTCATTAAATTAATTAAAATACTTTTTCTCTTGTTTACTTTATACATAAAATAATAATTTTTTCTTAAACTCCGTGCATGATAATACGTGAAGTATTCGGGGACGGAGGGAGTAATAATCCGATAAAAGTCTTCCACTAATTTTTGGGTGCAATAAGAAAATTCATTTGGGTCCTTTTTGTTTTCCATATAAAGAAAATGGATTAGTACTACATTCTCATGGACTATGCACCATTGTAATATGAAAATTACTTTGGTGGACGTAAGACTAATCGAGATCAAGTGGATTAAGAATTTTTTTATAACAAAAAAAAAAAAAGAACCTTACCAATATTACAAAATAATCTCTATGAGAAATTGGGAAAAAATGCATTAAATTTCTAAAGAAAATCCTACCTTTAATCACTACCCATGAAAAAAAAAATACTATCATGCATTCAATTCGTTTTGCAATGATAGATGTGACTTTTACTTTGTAATTTCTATATGGAGTTTAATTTGTAATAATAAAGTGTTCTTTTTATTTTTTTCAATTAATTATTTTTTAATACTCCCTCCGCCCACTTTTAATGGTATCATTTTTTCATTTTGGGCGTCCGCCCCTAAGGGTCTCATTTCCCCTTTTATCCACACACATCCATTAACACAACTAATAAATGGGACACACACCTCCACTAATATAACTACTCACTACACATTAAATATTAATACTCCTTAATCTCCGTGCCTAAAAATAAATGACACCCTTGAATCCGAACAGAGGGAGTATATAAAAAGAAGGATTGTACGATTTAGAAATAAGAATTAAAACTTTGAAATTGACGTGCAACGCTTTATTCATATATTTTTTCAATTTATTTAATGTTTAAAATTGATAATAATTAAATGTTAACTAACAAATCCAATAAAATAGTGGGCTTCTAACACGTGCTTACTATATTGTTGGGGGTCAATTTAGAATTGATTTGAAAGGGACTGGGCGTTAAATGCTAAAACACACCCAAAAAACCCTACTTTTAGTCATAAATTTGATTTATTTTTGCAACAATACTTGCATGTGGTAGTTTTTTTTTGTAATTTCTCAAAAGTGAGAATTAATTTGCAATATGTATAAAATTCGTGGTTTTTTTTTTTTTGCAATTAACCCTTAAAATAAATATAAAATGTAACAATTAATTTTCTATTCCCCGTGTGTACAAAATTTAGTTTATTCAGGTGTGCATTCACTTCATCCGAGGAATGGATTATGGATTTGTATATTATAAATTTCATTTTAAATGAATAAATAATTATGAAGATTAGAGTGTAAATCTTCAAATAAACAACTTAACTGAATGAGTTAATATAGCTGAGGTTTCAAGTTTTTCATTAGTGTATCAATTAAACGATTATTTTTTAAGTTATTTAAAGGTCAAGAAGTAGCTCACATCATAACAATTCGATCACAGATTTTTTTTACAGTTTTCTTTCTTAGATGATTTATATGTATTTTCTGAGTGGTTTTCTATTTTATAGTATAACTATTATAAATGCTATGCTCATGATTTTTTTTTTTGTTACATAATTCTTACTACCAAACGAAGTATTGGCGTGAGTGTTTTAGCATCCAAAATTATTCTTTTTCGTTTCATATATTAGTTGGAATTTTTAAAATCAAGATTTAAAATTTATTCTTGCAAACGCCAACCTAACCAAATTAATCCTCAATTAACCTATTTTTCATGCTCTTTTTTTTTTTATAAATTTCTTTCACCATTCTTTCTTATCAAAATCTTAGTATTAAAATTTTCTATGAAGTGCTTGTTTCGTAGTTTATGAAATTGTGCTATTTATCCTTTTAATTTAACACTTATCCTAATTGTTCTTCTAAATTGCTATTGAAACTATAATGGAGTAATACTTTTCCGTTTAAACTGAACCTCACATTATTTGATCCGTTCTAAATTGAAATTTTACACTCCCATCATCATAATAATAATAATAATAATAATAATAATAATAATAATAATAATAATAATAATAATAATAATAATAATAATGATGATGATGATAATAATAAAATTTAATTAATATCCTACCACACATTTTAATTTCAAATATAATAAAATAACACACAACTCAGCAACCCATAATATCTTTTAATTTTAAAATTATTATTTCTTTACCACTCACATAATTTAATTTATATTTTTTTACCTAAAAATATCAAACTACCTTAATAGCGAGCAATTTTTTTTTTTAATAACTGTGAATTTTATTATGAGAACGGGCAGTAACATACACTACAAAAAAATATTTTTTACCAATGGAATATTCCATTGGTAAAAGCCTTAATTTCATTATTAAATTGGTTTACCAACGGGAATTTAGCAACAGAATATGTTGGTAAATTTTCGTTGGTAAAATGGTGGTTAGTAAATTTTTAGCAACCGAAAAGTAAATTCCGTTGGTAATCCGTTGCTGAAAATTCCATTGGTAATTTATATGATTATTCATTTGGTAATCCATTGGTAAAATAGAGAATAAATCCATTGATATTCCATTGCTAATAGAAAAGTGTCATTTTGATTGCTAATCCATTGGTAATTGCTAAAGGATTGAAATCCGTTGGTAAATTTCGTTGCTAAAAAATACCTTTTTTAGTGATAGTCTAAAATTTATTTAGTAGTAAATACAAAATACTTAAAAGTAAGTCAAAAGTGATTGATATTAATGCGTTACTATCCCATAAAACTTTTCACACTACTATTTGTTTAAAATTTATTTAGTAATAAATACCAAATACTTAAAAGTAGGTCAAAAGTGATTGACATTAATGCGTTCCTATCCCATAAAATCTTTTACACTACTATTTGTTTATTCCACAAACTTTTTACATTAAAAAAAAAGAAATAATTCTAATAACATTAAAATTTACACTAATTTCAAAGCGGTCATTCTTATTTAATATATATATCATTAGCTTACACATTATTTATTAATTAAATTAAAAATATTACTCCCTCCGTCCCGGGTAAACAGCACCATTTGCTTTTTGCACGTAAATTAAAGAGTATTATTATTTTATGTAAAATGAATAGGTGTATTAGAGAGATGTGATGGGTAGTGGTGGACCATTGGTGGACCCTTTTTACTAAAAGAAAAAAATAGTGCAATTTGAACGGGACACCTAAAATAGTAAAATAGTGCTATTTGGCGGAAGGGATAGAATAAAACATTTCTAATAGTTAATAAAGTTTATTAAAAAAATTCTTAAGAAGCAGTAAATGTAAAATATTGTATAGAGAAATTATCATAAATGGTCCTCCAAGTATGAGAGAACCCCCACAATTAGTTCTGTAACTTTGAAAATTATCAATTTTAGTCCTATTTGTCCAATTTTAATCCTTTTATCCAATTTTAGTCCAATTTTCTGAAAAAAATTTAGAAGCTCGTCGGCGGCTCAAATCTGAAACATATTCCGGCAGCATCCATTTTACAAGGTCCACGTAGGATGACATAAAAGCATTTTTAATACAAATCACTCATTTGACCTGGGTTCGATTCTCATTGGAAATAAATAGGAGGGGAGTTATAAGGAGACTTGAGAGAATAAGAGTGTATGAAGGTGAACTAAATACTAATTATACTAACAAGTAATTTTGTCCGATAAAAAAAATACTCATTTGACTTGTCACATCATCATCAACCACGGGGTTCTCCAACATCAAACTGAGAAATAATATCACAAAATCTTCAGTGTTGGCAGCATTCTCATCCCTCGGCGCCCCGTCGTTGGCAGCATCCTCATCCGCCGGCGCAGCCTCATCTTCGGCAGAGGAACCCAGAGAATCTGCATCATTCCCAAAATAAATAAAAAAACTCACCGGAGGTTGATTTTTCATCTATTCCGGCAGGACACATTATGCAACATCCAACTTGGCAACAAACCCTACCCTCTCTCCCTTTCTCTACCAATCAAACCAAACCATACTCTTATGAATAAAATTATCACAAATCAAAACCCTAATCATTGGAAAAAGATCAAAATTTCCAGATCTAAATCTAAGGAAAAAATCAAACTCGAACGGCGGAGTCTTTTCCGGGTATGCAGATAGGCATCGGATTAAAGCCCTAGATCTTGACGCCACCGTGAGCAGCAGGAGCGGCTGCTCTTAGAGTTGTCGACGATGCGCCATATCGGAATCATCCTCTCCACCGTCAGATTCTTTGTTGGAATCTGTCGGCCCTACAACCTAACTCTCTGCGTCGTCGCTGTCAGCAGCGTCCGTATCGTCAAAAAGAAATCCCACCTCCGACGCCGAAAAATGGAAAAGGCGGCGGCATGCTCTATGTCTGCACCCACCGGACCCTCCTGGACCCGGTCTTCCTCAGCACCACCCTTGGGAGCCCCTCACCGCCGTTACGTACAACCTGAGCAAGATGTCGGGGCTCATGGCGCCGATGAAGATGTTCAAGTGATGTGGCAGCTTAATTTTTTAGTTTTATTTTTATGTTGCCACGTGGGATGTTGCTGGCATAATGTAGCCTGCCGGAAATGTCTTAAAACTGAAGATGAAGATCTCCAATGGGTTTTATTTTTATTTTAGGAAATTGGATTAAAATTTGACTAAAAAGGACTAAAATTGATAATGTCTAAAGTTACAGGACTAATTGTGGGTTCTCTCATACTTAAATGACCATTTGTGATAATTTCTCATATTCTATACAAACCATAAATGTTAAATTAAAATTAAGATAAAAAGAGTATAAAACATGATCATACATATATGGAATATGACAAAATTTTTTGTGAAACGGGTCGACCCATCACTAAAGTATGCTTATTATATAGATAAAATATGTTTAATGGTTGCTAAAATATGTTTTTTAAATTATGCTGGATTATGCATTAAAGTATGATTTTAGTGTGTTATAATAATATGATTATTATTAACATACTTTAACTACAAATAAGCATATTATATCTATATAATAAGGATACTTTAGTAATGGGTGGACCCGTCTCACACTCGTCTCACAAATAACCCGTCTCACAAGAGTCTCACATTAAATATTTATCACGAAATCAATTTTGATACTTAATAGACCTATCTCTTCCAATTTAAATTACAATATTTATTACAGCCCTATCTATAGAAAACCAGGAAAATGAATTGGTTTAAAGTACAATATTTATTACTGACCTATCTATAACAAACAAATAAAGGAAATTGAATTGGTTAAAATCGGTTCATTCATTTTAAAAAACATACTATATAAATATGAACAAAAATATATACAATTATGAATAAAAATATATACAATTTAATTGTTAGTTTTTTAATGAAAAATTGAGTGTAAAAAATATACTCTACAATTATTAAAAAACATGCATACACTATTAAATAAAAAATTATACACATATATGTGTACCCTTACACCTCATATCAACTC
Organism: Pogostemon cablin; assembly: GCA_023678885.1. Lineage (NCBI taxonomy): Eukaryota > Viridiplantae > Streptophyta > Magnoliopsida > Lamiales > Lamiaceae > Pogostemon > Pogostemon cablin. The sequence continues at coordinate 5,880,270 of CM042991.1, read as the reverse complement.
AAAAATATATCTATATATTTTATGATATTGTTTCTTTCTTTATTATAGAAAATATCTCCACCAACCAATAAAAAAAAAAGTGTAATAGACATATGAAGCGTTTAAGACTATTTTAATTTTGTTATTAGTTTTTATTAAATATAGAGTATTACTATTTTATTAATAACATTATCATTTTTTATATAAATTATGAATTATTTCTGAAATATTATGTTAGACTATTATTACCTTACATGAATTAATAGATATAATTTTTCTTAAAAATATTATTTTTTTTGTCGAACTCTTTTTAAAAAAAAAAAAACTATCATGCAACTAACAAATTTATTATTTAATTGTTAGTTTTTTAATGAAAATTGAGTGTAAAAAAATATACTCTACAATTATTAAAAAACATGCATACACTATTAAATAAAAAATTATACACATATATGTGTACCCTTACACCTCATATCAACTCAAAAATATATCTATATATTTTATGATATTGTTTCTTTCTTTATTATAGAAAATATCTCCACCAACCAATAAAAAAAAAAGTGTAATAGACATATGAAGCGTTTAAGACTATTTTAATTTTGTTATTAGTTTTTATTAAATATAGAGTATTACTATTTTATTAATAACATTATCATTTTTTATATAAATTATGAATTATTTCTGAAATATTATGTTAGACTATTATTACCTTACATGAATTAATAGATATAATTTTTCTTAAAAATATTATTTTTTTTGTCGAACTCTTTTTAAAAAAAAAAAAACTATCATGCAACTAACAAATTTATTATTTAATTGTTAGTTTTTTAATGAAAAATTGAGTGTAAAAAAATATACTCTACAATTATTAAAAAACATGCATGCACTATTAAATAAAAAATTATACACATATATGTGTACCCTTACGCCTCATATCAACTCAAAAATATATCTATATATTTTATGATATTGTTTCTTTCTTTATTATAGAAAATATCTCCACCAACCAATAAAAAAAAGTGTAATAGACATATGAAGCGTTTAAGACTATTTTAATTTTGTTATTAGTTTTTATTAAATATAGAGTATTACTATTTTATTAATAACATTATCATTTTTTATATAAATTATGAATTATTTCTGAAATATTATGTTAGACTATTATTACCTTACATGAATTAATAGATATAATTTTTCTTAAAAATATTATTTTTTTTGTCGAACTCTTTTTAAAAAAAAAAAAAACTATCATGCAACTAACAAATTTATTATTATAGTATAATATGATGAGAACGGTGGTTGCATCATTGCTGAATTATTCAAATGTACATGTAATAGGTTATTCATTATGATATTTTATATATGATTCATTTAATCTTAATTAATTTTATTTAAAAAAAATTCATTAACATTGAGAATACATAATAATAATATTTTGGAAATATTATTCACAATTTCACTTAACAAAGCCCATAAAAGGAGTCAAATAATATAATATAGTATTAAATATAACAACAAATTATAACACCTCAAAATGTACTTATTAATAAAATAAAAAAGTAACATAATAAGTACATCAGTGATTAATTAATCCTAGAAAATAATAACAATAGAGAAAATAATATATATTTATAAAAAATCTTGTTTAGAAAAATAAATGTTAGAAATTAATATTCTTTTATGAGATTTAATTTAATTCTCCTTTGAGGAAGCAAATTGTTAGGTACTGTTTTGTCAAACTGTCTCTAATTAATGAAAAGGATTTTACATCTTAGGCACTTGGCCCAGTGGGCTTGATTTAATTTGGACAGGTCTGATTAAAATTTCATGTCATATTAATTATTATCTTGAGATATTTTGATGTGAATAGGATGAATTAAGAAAAGTTGATTTATAACGGTAAATGTAAACATTAAGCTTTCGGTTTTTAAGTTTAGATTTAAAATTATTAATCAATTCATAATTGGATTTAATAAAATTGAGTTACACATATTTCTTAAGTAAATCACATCTTATTTTCTCATACACATTATCCTCCATTCTAATTTATTCTACTTAAATCCTCGGAACAAATATAGATTGACATTATTTATTAAAATTACTAAATCTATCTAATCCTTAATTTACTTTTCTTATTCTCACATAAATTCAAAACAAATATCATCTAAGAAAGGAGGGAATAAAAAAATAAAGGTATTTTGAATAATTTAATAAAAATATAAATGGAATTGTGTTAATGTTAGAACGAATAATAATAAATGACATTTTTTAATATTATATTACACTTTCATATTGTCTAATATAAAGATTTCAAGAAAGGTATATAAATGGTGGGACACAAACATAAAGTATAAAAATATTTGAAATGGAAAGAGTATATTTCCTTTTAAGAAATGGAATAAATATTTTGCGTTCTCCAACGATGTGGCAAAATGGAGATGGAATTGCTCCATTCCCTCCAGCAGCACAACACTGCAAAGTGCAAATTGTATGGAGATGGAGTTGTTCTAATTACTATTAAAAAAATATTATTATTATTATTATGTTTTTTTTAAATGATGTTAATGTGATATTTAGTTTAAACAATGTGTATATTTATATTTTGTTAATAATTAAAAATAATATTAAAAATAAAAAATAATTTCTTCGTCCTATGTTAAGATTTACATTTTTATTTTTATCTGTTTCAATTTAAGGTTTATATATATATATATATATATATATATATATATATATATATATATATATATATATATATATATATATTCAAGTGGACTAAACAAAATAATTAATTATTTTTAATTGGCCTACACACAATACTGAAGTAATACAATTATTCACTGTACATTAATATTATATCTCTTAATTTACTAATTAATTCACTATCCATTAAATATTATATTTCTTGATCTAAGTACATTATTTTTTTTTTTTTTATTTTGTGTAAAAATGGAGCAAACTGATATATATTAGTTAATTATATTTTGGAGTTAATGTTCCAAAAGTGGATGGTCTAATAATTTATATTTGGTTATATATGTGGGGACAAATATTTTTAAATGTGATATTTGTGGGGACACTAAGCTATATTTGCATATTACAAATGGCAATACATACAAATATGTCCACACCATCATGGTCAATTTTTACAAATATGTCCACACCATCATGGTCAATTTTTTATGTAGTCAATATTAATCCAAGTATATGTCATGCTTACGTTGAATAAATAAAAGGTAAATTATTACAAAATATCACCCTCCGTCTCACCCAAAGAGTCTATTTTTTCTATTTTGATCATCTCATTCAAAGAGTCCACTTTCCTTTTTTACACAAATGAGACCCACACACACCCACTAATACAATTAAAATATGGGACCCACACTCTCACTAATACAACTATCCACTACACATTAAATAATAATACTCCTTCACGTGTCAAAAAGCAAAAACTACCCTTACTGTGGGACGGAGGGAGTATATTGGAATGAGTGAGGATTGCGTGCGCCCGGGCGCAAAGGAACATAATCCGTGCACCTTTAGAATTTAGTATTATGGGTAAGGGTACATTGCTTTGGTTTAAAGAGTATAACACTTTAATTAATAAAGGTACACCATTTTGTTCTAAAGGGTATACACTTTTATTAATTTTTTTATTTTTCTTCAGAAAATAAATTGTACATATATTTATACTAAAGGGTATACAATTTAACACAAAATTTCAAAGGCACACGAAATGTGTTACCGTGCGCCCGGTCACACACAAGGTTTTGCCATAGTACACATCTTTATACTAAAAGGTATACAATTTAACACAAAATTCTAAAGGCGCACGAAATGTGTCCGTGCGTCCGAGCACGTACAAGTTTTTGCCCATTGGAATTTTACTTTATAGAATAGAATGACGAGCCATTATATTTTAAAAATATAAACGAGTGATAGGCATACAATATCAACTGAAACAACTCATATAATAATTCTATTTAAATGTAATCTTTCCTTATGATCCTAATAGCTAATAATTACGTTTCTTTTGTTTAAAATCTTCAAAATACCCCCACTTTATTATTTAAAATAAAAATAAAATAAAATAGAACTCCCCACACCCCTACACCAAGGCTCCAACCAATTTCCACCCCCTTTTACCTTTCCCTCTCCGTCCTATTAATTATTATTTTATTATTAAGGCCTAATTAATTTTAGTTTATAATTAATTTTTTATTTTCTAAGGCTAATTATAGTGTGCACTCAAGTGCACTCATATACAAATATAACCAAAAACATATACAATTATGAGCAATAATGTATACAATTTAATTGTTAGTTTTTTAATAAAAAATTGAGTGTAAAAAATACTATACAATTATTAAAAAAACATTTATATACTATTAAATAAAAAGTTATACACATATGTATGTTAGTTTTTTTAATGAAAAATTTAGTGTGAAAAAAGTATACAATTATTATAAAACACGTATACAAAATAGAATAAAAAGTCATACATATATTTAGTTTGATTACACTCATTTTCTAATTTCATTACAATCAAATAGCCCTTTTAAGATTATTTAGTTTGATTAATAGATAATCTGTACAATAAAATAGGATTCTTTCACAAGATCTCATCCAATCTTTACCAATATTAATATTGAGAATTCAAGAGAAGAATCCTTTATAAAGATTAATAATGATACAAATATATTGATAAGGTTGCAACTGAGGTGATAATAAAATATAAAAGTTGGGCTCAAGTTGGGCCATGTCCAAGTAGGAGCCCATTATGGAGAAGTGGGCAAAGTAAACCAAATCATTGTATTTCTATGAAGATTTGCCTCATTTTTAAATTAAAATATAGTAAATTAAAATCAATAAGATTGATGTGAGCTTTTCTTTTTGATGAAAATCATGGAGAATAAAATGAAAAATACGAAGTTTCTTTTGAAAAAAAAGAGTGTCATGCATATTTTTTCTATTCTTTTGAAAATTATTTTTATAACTCCAAATAAAAAAATCTCACTCAAAATAATAATTTCGTGACACTTTATAATTTTAAAACAAATACATAAAACATTTTATACTTCATTTATTTTCATAGATAACATACATATATCCTAAAAAATAATAAAATTTAAAATTCTAATGAATTTTCTTGAATTTCGTGGGGGAGGAGTGTGTGAATTTTTAAAGATGGAGAGTGCAGAAATTTATTGTTGTAGTAAAATAGTATTTGAAAATAAAGTATTTTTAGCTTTATAAACAAACATAAGTTTACAAAAATTACTTCTATATTTTATTCCTCTTTTTCACACCTCAAAGTTTATATTTTGTGATTTAAGGCATCCAAAATAAGGTTTCCTCTTTCTTTTTTCTTCTTCTTCTTTTTCTTTACTTTGCTTTTTTTCTTCTTCTTCTTTCTTTTCTTTTTTTTATTTTCTTTTTTTAAGTGAATATTCTGTACTTAAAAATTAAATATTAATAGGTCTAGAACTAAAAGTCCACATGAAATCGGATTAATAAATATATTAGTGTTTGAATAATTGAGACTTGACATTTACAGTTGGAGTAGTAGTAATTAAAATTAAATTTTCCACAAATTGATTTGACATGTATAGTTGACGCATGTGGAAATAAATTATACCACAACTAATAATTAATTAAAATTTTTTTAATTTTCTTTAACTTATAGACTAGATTAGACATGCACCCCGGTTCGGAACCGTCGGTTCCGGTTCGAATCGATGATTCCGGTTTCAAGATAGGGGAACCGGAACCGAATCGGGGTACGAAGGTTTCGGTTTCGGAATCTACGGTTCCGGTTTTAATTTTTTTTTTGGGTTTTAAGCGTAAAAAGTAAAAAAAATTGAAAAACCAGCGGTTCGAACTGGAACCGCCGGTTTTTTTCTCAAATATGAGGAACCGAAACTGAATCTTCCTTAGCCAGTTCCGGTTTTTTTTGGCCGATTCCGAAACAGGCGGTTTCAATTCCGGTTAATACCGGCGGTTTCCCGGTTCGAACCGCCGGATCCGATTTTTTTGTGCATGTCTAGACTAGATGGCACTAGTTTATCTTTAAGTTGATGCAAATATGCAATTACCAACCATATGTTAGTTGAGACAACTTTTATGAAGCTTGATTTTGGCTAAAAAAATAAAAAATAAAAAATCATTGTATCATGAAGAGTAAATATATAAAATATATATTATTTTTAATATACAAGAGAGTAATTTTAGTAAAATTAAGTGTATTGCTAATCGGTTCATAGGAGACTCTTCATGAAGGAAAAATAAACATGGAATACAACACTAGTATATGGAAGTTATTAATGATATATATTGATCTGTTTTCTCACAAGTATTTATTTGTGTAAATGTGTATTTTGGTTGGCACAACGCTCAACATGTTGGAAGGACAAAATATTTTTGCAAATAAAAACTTTGCTAACATCATTTATGAATTCTCATACCAGTACATATCTCAAGTGCTACACAATAATTGCAATAATCAAACTTTGCTAAATTTAACTTTTGAATACATTTATAGCGAACCTAAAGTCACAAAATAATATGTTGTGGTCGAATAGAAGTACTATAATATTTTGAAATTCAACTACATAACGAAAAACAAACTTTTTTTTTTATTAAACTTTTTTTTTATTAATCGAGTTCACTCGTGTACCTGGATTCTCGATTACTCTTTCATGAAAATTTACTCTTTAAATAGATAAACTATTATTTTTTTGAATGAAAAATATTACTCTTCAAATTCTTGCATCCTAATTTAACAATTACTAATTTTTAGTACATTTAGAAAGATAACCTATTATTCTTTTTAAATAAAAAATACTACTCTTCATATTCAAATATATTGTGATTATTATTATTATTTTTTATTCTTGTTGAGACTAGTAAAATTTTTATTTAAAAGTGTAATAGTCAATCTCTTTAAAGAGTAATTTTTACCTATTATACAATAATTTTCCAAACAGGATAATTACTATAAGTTACTTTGAAAACTTACTTTTAGATACAAACATAAATAAATAAATAAATAAATAAATAAATAAAACTATTAACTACATGAATATATGATGATATTCTAATATAATTCTGCAATGTTTGGATAATTGAATTTTTTTATTTATCTATAAGTTTTTTTTAAATGATGTATGATGTATTTTATACTCCCTCAATTCCCTTAATAAGTGTCCGTTTGTCTTTTGCACGTGGATTAAGAAGTATAATATTTTAAAGTATAATAAGGTGAGAGAAATAATATTTTAATGTATAGTGGGTAGTTGTATTAATATTGAGTGTAGGGCCATGTAGTGTGGATTGAGTATAATAATATTATTGTGTGCGTCACATCAACCCAAAAAAGAAATTGATACTTTGTATTAGGACGGACTAAAATGACAAAATTGACATTTATCAAGAGGACGAAGAAAGTACTAATTAAGGGCAATCTTGTGTGAGACTATTTTAAACTTTTGTATTACTTTTTTATTAAATATGTTACTCATCTTTTGAAATGTTATAATTTTTATTTATATTATAAATTATTTATGAAATAGTTCACGCACAGTTATTACTTTTATCAATTAAATATTAATTTCCATTATACAAGTTATTATATCTTATTCGTGTCACGAAAGTCATTTAGTAAGTCAATTTCATGCAAGTCTTCCTCTAGTAATTATAGTTATTAAGTGTGTATGTAGTAATTATTCAAAATATTAAAATAAAAAATAAAATAAGGACTTGTATATTTTATAGAAGCCAGTGTGTTTTTAAAAGACAAACTACTACATATTTTAAAGATTAATTATTATCATATGTACATCAATTTGCTACGTAGAAAATGTGGCATTCTTGATACAATCAATTGAAAAAAAATAAAAATAAAAAATTGAATACTTTCTTTTCAGTATTGCGGCTCAGCGAGAATTAAATGATCATATATTCACCAAATTAGCAATGATAAATTGAAGTTTGAACAGCATGAATTCAGAGTACATTCTATATAAAAGGTGTTTGGATTAAAGATGCAATTCGCACTCAAATCATACACAACAATTTCTCCATTTAAATGGCATTTACCTTTTCCAAAGAAGTTAATGGAAATCAAGCAGATAAATGGCCGATGAAGCTGCCTTCTTCTGATGGACGGAGTTGCCACCACCGTCTTCCCGCCGGAAGGCCGGCGGTTTCCGCCAGAAAACTCGCCGCCTCGCTCTGGCAATTGACGAATTGCGGCGGTGAAGATGTTGGGTGGAAGCGCGGAAACCTCGGATTTGAGGTATTTTTTTTGTTGATTTATTTATTTATTTATATTATTTCTTTGATTAGATGGAATCCTGATTTCAGTTTACTTCTGCTTATTCAAACAATTTCATGCTGTGATTAAAAAAAAAAAAAAAGATTGCGAAATCAATTAATTCTCTGCAATTCTGTTAATCTGGCACATCCTTGAGTTGATCATAGTGCTAACTAGGTTTTTTTTTTTTTTTTTTGAATATATACATACATCAGTTTTGTTCAGCACCATCAGTAGCAAAATGTTCACTAGAAGGAATCACAAAATGGGACTATGATGTTGGTCTTTTCCATCATGAGAGAGATAGAAAAACACTCACAAAAAAGCCAATCACTTATGATGATCTGTGGCAACAAAAAAGATTAATCCAACACTGCACAAACAATCTACATGAAGAAGGGGTGTCAAGAACAATGAAGAGATTGAATGATGATGTTAGAATAGGCAAGAAGATGTACTCTAAACTGATGAGAGAGATTGGTGAGACCAAAGCATCAACAAAGAAATTGATGCATAGTTATGAGAGAGAGAGGAAGTCCAGAGAGCTATTGGAGGATTTTTGCATTGAACAGGGGAAAGAACTGGAAGCCATGAGAGGTGAGGTGCAACAAGTGAGGATTCAATGCAGTCGAATGGAACGAGAGATGACCGAAGAGAGGCAAATGCTTCAAATGGCCGAGGGCTGGCGCGAAGAACGCGCACAGATGAAGATGTTGGATGCGAAGTGGATGTTGGATGATAAGTACTCACAGATGAGCTGTCTCATTGCAGATCTCAACCATTTCTTGAAATCATTCAACTTTAACAAAGATTTGGATCGGAGGACGACCGATGAAAGTGTTCAACCTCAACAGGTTGTCAGCATTGTTCCTAAATCTGATTACAAAGACAATATTAATGTTGTAGATGATAATTAGACAATGGATGATCATATGGCAGAAACCTGAGTTTTATTATGAGATTTCTGTTAATTATTACCATTCGTGTTTTGTTGAGTTTTGAAGAGGGTAAGTAGCTAGCAATAGCCCGATTGATCCGTCTCACATTCCGTCTAAACTCAACACCAACATGGTAGATAGAGTTGAAATGCATTGGATCCAATTGTTGTGGGATTCATGTTAAGCCATATGATATGAATTAATGAATATTGAATGAAATTAATGATGTGAACGGTGGATTAACTCTAATTCTCAACCCTCATGTGCTGTCCTTCGTTTATCAAATTATTTCATATTTATTTGTATGAAATCATTTAATATTAAATCTTTTTATTATTAATTAAATATTAGGAGTATTAAATGGATATATGAAAGTACTACCTATAATTAATTAAATAAAGTACATAAAATATATCTCAATTTATATGTCAAAAAAACTTGTGTGCACTTGTTTGTGCAATTAGAGTGATCAAATCAAGATTGGATTGAATAAAATGTTCTAATATAATTAAAAGTGTAATGAAATAGAGATCTTTTGGAAAAGAGTATCAAATCATAATGGAGAACGGTTAGATGGATATAATAAAAAAAAACTCAGAATTAATGAAAAGTTATAATAATATAGTAAATTATTTCGTAAACCATTTGTAATGTATAAAAAAAGTGATAATATTTTTTAGTGAAAAACGATAGAGTTATTTTTTTCATATAAAAAAGTGACAACATCTCACAAAACTTTTGATAAACTATAATATATAACTTGTATCAATCTAATTTAAGTATTTTTAACTACGTTACATGACATTTTTCAATCATCTTTGAAAATTGGTACTTTTACTTGTATTATATGTTGATATTTTATGGGACAAAATAATTGTCCTTTTTGAAATACAATACTAAGTCTACGGAACTCATCCTATTACTAAGGCTACTATGTGCATATATATATATATACCGTTCCGAAATAAGACATACGTTTACTTTTTGCATGATGATTAAGGAATATAATATTTTAATGTATAGTAAAGTGAGAGAAATAATATTAAAAGGTTCCAAATTTTTACTAGCCACTATTCACTAAGTACAATTTTATTTGGTCACCTTTCTTAAAAATAATTTTTAGTAGCCACTATTAAGTGCAATTCCCAATTTACCCCTATAATTGTCAGGATAAAAGACAAACGGTCAGGATAAATGACAAAAATCATGGGGAAATCATTATGTCAGTATTGACCGCATTAAATAGGGTGGGTGCGACCATATTTAAAATTACAGGAAAATCTCAAAAAATTGATTTTACACTTTTTTTTTTCAGAAAAAATTTAAAAAAATTCAATTTTTTTCTTCTATTCGGCCTATTCGGTCCAAAATTTTGTTCTATTCGGCCTATATTTTTTGTTCTATTCGACCAACACTTTTTTTTCAGAAAAAATTAAAAAAATTTGGAATTTTTTTCTTCTATTCGGCATATTCGGCCCAAAATTTTATCTTATTTGGCCTATACTTTTTGATCTATTCGGCCAACACTTTTTTTTCAAGAAAAAATTTTAAAAAAATTCAAAAAAAAATTCTTCTATTCAGCCCAAAATTTTGTTCTATTCAGCCAACATTTTTTTTTTTAGAAAAAAATAAGAAAATTCGAAAAAAAAATTCTTCTATTCGGCCTATTTGTCCCAAAATTTTGTTCTATTCGGCCAATTTTTTTTTCAGAAAAAATTTAAAATAATCCAAAATTTTTTTTCTTCTATTCGGCCTATTCGACCCAAAATTTTGTTCTATTCGGCCTATACTTTTTGTTCTATTCGGCCAACACTTTTTTTTTCAGAAAAAATTAAAAAAAATTTCAAAAATTTTTTTCTTCTATTCGGCCCAAAATTTTATTATATTCGGCCAACACTTTTTTTTTCAAAAAAAATTAAAAAAGTTTTGAATTTTTTTCCTTCTATTCGGCCCAAAATTTTGTTCTATTCGGCCTATACTTTTTGTTCTATTCTGCCAACACTTTTTTTTCAGAAAAAATTATAAAAAAAAATTCTTCTATTCGGTCTATATTTTTTTATTCTATTCGGCCTACACTTTTTTTTCCAGAAAAATTAATTTCATACGGATAAAATTAATGCATCTTTTTGCATTTTAATAAATAAATATATTCATGAGACATTTAAAAGTAACAAATTAATGTATTCTGTAAAACAAATTATTGTACTTTGGTTTTTTTGTCAAAAAGAGACCTTAAACATGTGATGAGTGAGTCATTCTCAAGGGCATTTTGGCCAATTCACATAAAAGTTGCTAGAATAAATTGTTTTTAACACATGTGGCCACTTAAAATTACTTTTTAGTAATAGTGACTACTTTTTGCCATTATCACATATTTAAAATGTGTAGTGGGTTGTTGCATTAGTGTAGTGTGTTGGGCCATATGTATATAATAATGGTATTGTGTGGGTCACATCAACCAAAAAAGAAAATGTATACTTTGTTTTGGGACTGATCAAAATAAAAAAATATATACTTAATTGTGGGACGGAGGGAGTATTGGTTTAAGGTAAATTACAAGTTCTCCTCCTATAATTTAACTGACCCTAAAACATACAAAAACACCAAATAAATTTAGAACAGCTTAATTGGGTTAATGGGATGGAGACATATTAATTCTCATTGTTGATGTTTAGTTGATTTGGTATAAATCAAAATTCTTAGTTTATTTTTATTGATTCAATAACTAATCCTTATTCTTTAATCATTTCCATTTTCATTATGATTGACTTCTTCAATAACACTCGTTGTCATTTCGAACGTGAGATTTATACTAATCAGCCTCTTATAAGCTTGAATCCTCCCTATCATTTTGATGGTTTTATCGATTTGGGATCTCTTACTCCACTTCCATGAAATATAGGATGGAACATGGGAGCGGAGCCGGTAAATTGGATTCGTTTTCATCTTATTTATCCTACTATTAGATGAATGAATGATAAATAGGAGAGAAGAATTAAGTATTAAAATCCATGGGAAATAAACCAAAATGTAGGGATTAAAAGGCAAAACCCGAAGTAGGGCCTGCAGTTCAGAAGTGTTTAATGCAATGGTTAAGGGGCAATAGAAAGGGGTGGGAGCCCCCCATTCCAATTGTTAGATTTACCCCTTTCTCCCTCGTGTGCCAAATTCAAATCATTAATACCACCTGCTTCTAATTTATTATACATTAATAAATTTCTTATAATATGTCACACTACAATACTACATACAAGTAACATAAAACTGCAAGCTTTCCTGTCAAAAGAAACCACCTACATAAGGCAACTTTTGTAAATGATCTTATCCTTAGATAAGTACTTTTTGATCAAATATATAGCATTATGTTTTTCATATGCTAATTATTACTCCAGTAAATCTGATTATCAAATGTATCTTCTGTAATTAAAGAACATGTATATATATTCAATAAATTAAATCTTATATTAAAAGTTTTTATATTATTTTAAAAAGTATCTAATATACAATTTATTTTAAAATGAAGCAAATCTACGAATTACTTATTAAATATTACTCTCTTAATCCCTAATTCAACTTCACACTTTCCTTTACATTTGTTGCTACTCTCATATTCACACTACATAGAAATAAATAACAATCAAATAAAAATAACGATATAAAAAAGTGCCTTTCCTATTTGATATGTGCAACATACTTTACGTTTTGTTAATTCTCCGAAAGGGCATTCTCGTGAGATGAATCATGATGCGGTCGACTCATTATTAAAATATATATTTATTGTTAGTTAAAATATATTAATAGTAAATTATCTCTAAAATCAAGTACTTTAATACATCATTCCTCGTATTTTAAAAAAATATAGTTCTTCCGTCTCATAATTTTTATTTTTGTTACAATTTCTTTATAGTTTACAAAAGAAGTGTAACAAGAATCATGGGACAGGAGGGAGTATTTTAATAATGCATGTGGATCCTCTTCAATTATTGGAGTAAATTTCCTCTCACGGTAGCGTGCTAAAATAACAGGTAATGCACTCAATTTACGATAGAGGATCCTCATCCTTTAATGATCAGTAAGCGTACTTTCACTTTCTATATTTATATGATACATATCAATCACATTAACATTTCTCACAGACCATCTAATATCTTATCCAAAATGTCAAACCACAAAAAAGGAAAGGTCAGTAAAATAAGTTACTAAATTTTTTTTTTTAATTTATGTGGAAAAATGAAATGTGTACCCCATTAGGAAGGAGGGAGTATCACTGAAAATTTAACATGAATGTCATTATTAGTAGGTGTAGCATGACAAAGAAATGTGAAATTTTGAGTAATTGAAAATTGATTATGAATGAGTTATAGCTGTTGAATCCCAAATGTGAATTAAAGGAAGGGGTGTAACGAAGTATTTAGACCAAAAGTCAGACTTAGTAGTACTCATTTAACAATTATAAACATTCTACCTTGGCACGTTGTGAGGCCTGAAGAAAAGTGTTCTCTCCATGACAACATGTTACCCACGCACTCAAACTTAATACTCTTATATACCTGCAAATTTCATCCCCGGCAGATCACACCAAAATGCGACGGAACAGAGACAATCCACGGTGGGGATTCATCCGGAGAAAGCTTTTCCGATCTTCACATCACCATCACGACAGCATTGTCCTACATACCAACAATGGAACATACAGCCAAGAACTCACCAGCAGCTCAAATGAAGAGAACGTTGGCTCGGATTTCCTGTCCAGGGAAGAAATGGCCTCCATTGCAATACAAGCAAGCTTTAGGGGTCATCTTGTACTATACATACATATGCTTTTCATGATGTTTTACTGCTTTCAATACTGTACATGTCAGTCAAATCATCTACACGTATTGATATACATTGCATACAAATATGTATAGGCGAGACGGGCTTACAGAGCGCTGAGAAGCTTGGTGAAGCTGCAGGCACTTGTACGTGGGGTGATCACGAGAAGACAAGCACGCATAGCTCTGGATTGCATGCATGCTCTTGCTCGCCTTCAGATCACAGTTCGAGCTCGCCAGCTGCTACTCAACAATTGATTAATGAATCATCATTGATACACCCATCTTCCTCTTCATCACCACAGTTGTGCTATGAATCAACAGTGTATACACAAGTAATTCCAATATTTTGTAACTATCAATTGCATTGCAATTAATCTTTTAATCAAAAAGGAGAGTTCTAATAGAGCAGTTTTCTAAGTTTTATACTATACAACTTCTATGTATGCATTAACAGAGTAGATAAGGACCAAGGTTAAGGTCATTGAAAGGCTAAGATCAAAGATAATGAAAAAGAATTAATCAGATCAAATTTACTATATCTATTCAATAATGATGGTGCAACTAAATTTTGAACAGGTTTGCTATCTGGTTCATCAGATTTAGGTAGGCCAACCGAGCCAGCTGGCGGCACACTTGTGTCGTTTGCAGATTTAGGTCCAAAAGCAGTTGAGAAAGCAGTTGAGTCATCCATTTCATAACCTGCATTCAGCCAGAAAGTTCATTCACTTAATAATTTGGTGATCTCAGGTAAGCAAATATATATTGACTAGCCTCGTTCAAGCAAAACTTACAATCAAATTTCTTCCATCCAAGGACAAGTCTCTCACGATCAAACACAATGCGATAGCGACTCATAAAATTTTCTGTAGAAACATTAGAGGGCTGAAGTAATTATCTCCAAAAAAAGTAATGAGGTAGGGAGAAACCAATTTTCTTTTTAAAGAAGAGGACCATAATGAAAGACTTTGTACATAGGAAGCGCATCTGCACAAACAAAAAATAAGCACAGACTAGGAAACTTACGTCCAATTATATTCAGTTCTGGACTCTTGACAACAGCAAGGCAATAAATAAATTCATGCTGCAAATTACAATCAGAAATCACTTAGGAGCAGAGAGATAAAAGGACCTGGGACAAACCAAGTAAAATGAGATGCATTTATTTAGATTACAGGAGTGGAGATAACAATTGCTGGATCGTAGATGACCATCTGGCCTCCCCCATCCATAGTCAGGCTGATACCAGGAATCCAACTGATGGATGTGTTGGAACTATTCTCATCAACAGAGACGGAAAAAAATTAGAACATGTTTGGAAGAAACTATGGAAGAAAGCATATATTGGATCTGACCTCGTAACATAACAGTACTCAAATGGCATTCTTGGATCAGGTTGACGTCGGGTATCATGAACATGAGAATGGAACTGCAGAAAATCAATAACTAATATGAATGATTGTGGCTTAGTTAGATATGTCATCTTTATCTGCAGGCTTACACTGTCTGAAATCTTTGTATAGAGTGGATCAACAAGATATGTAAAGGAGGTGCCAGAGTCAAAAAGTGCAGTTAATTCGCAGTCAAGGACAGTAGCTCCCACTTGAACTTGAGTCACATTAACATTATATACTGGACTGCAAGGCAGTATCAATGGATATAATAAATTATGTATTAGTTTCACAAAATACATGTAAAATAAGATATAACACATGAACTCACTGGAATGAGTTCATATTGAAGGGAGTCTCTTCCTGGTCTAGGCTACCCTTATCTCCAAAGTTAATCCTTCCTGTTCCATCTTGCCCAAAGCACATGGAGAAAGAGTTTTCTATGATACCTGCCTTAGACAAGATACTAGGAACTGATACTTTTTCAAAACCTAGTCCAAATAGGCCATTTGGAGCAGCAATATCTAAAAAAGAACCAGTTTGGACCTGACCACAGCTGCCCAATCAAGAAAGAAAATGAGGAACTTATTGAATATCAATCAGGTAGGTGGGTGATAAAACCAGGGAGAAGATAAAGTTTTCAACTTGCAGGACTTCCGCAATTATAAGGTTTAAAAGGAATTTTCAGAAACATATTCTGCAGTTTGCATAGGGTTCATAAGTCTTTGATACCGTTCTGTAATCTCCAAAGTTTTATTTCACTATAAACATGAGTTAAATGCAATTGGCCACAAAGTTCTGGTGTAGATAAGGAATATTTAATGATTGCCAGTGAATTATGAAGGAATAGAAACCCTGCAAGTGACTAGAAAATGTTTCATAGCATGATTTTCATCTTGAATCATGCTGATACGGGTAACGACAACAAATTACACTGTTTGTAAATACAAAGAAACAGGTTATAAAATAAACAGGGGATTCTCAAAGCAAGTGCACCAGTATTATAGGAAGAGATTATATAAGCTAACCCAAATGTAACATATGCCTGTACGAATTCCTTATCATCGTTTAAGGTACGTAAATGTAGGATATCCTCCAAAAGTACTCCTGATGTTGAAGTTTCTGAGGAGACATATGATACATAGTAAGGGCAACTACTAGAATTGTCATTGCAGCTTTCAAAATAGTTACATAGGTCATCGTTGCAAGTGATATTTTTGCTAGTAGATGACCCATCTGGATCATATATGCTAAGCTGGAAATCCTGCAGTCGTGAAAAAAAATTAATAAATACGACAACTAGATACAACAGCAAACAAGAGTCATCAAGATCAACTACGGGATCAACATTTAAGGATCCGGAGATTAAATAGGTTGATATTGAAGCTTATCTGGGGATGCAATGAAAATTTATCAATGAGAATTAAATGTCAAGAATCCTGAAAACATACGGAAGTATAGCAAAAAGCCTACACAGATGGTTGAATCTCATATGAGAAAGATATATCCATGGAGACTACTTATTGAGTGTACCGTGTAGAGGAAACACACACAAAATGCACTTCACATTGCGTGTTTTAGATTAAAAGAAAACAAGAAATATGATTTGTGAAGGAATTAACCATTTTGCCAAGCTAATGTAAAGAATTAGTAGTTAGAAAATCAACAGAACCTATCAACTGGTCGGTTCCTCTTATAGCTGGTGTTTGGTGGACTAACAACATTAACAGCAATCATTTTCAAGGGAGGGGAAACAAAATTAAAGAGCAAAGCATTATTATTGGGAGAATTTAGAAAGCTGAATAAAGAATTGCAGCTAAAAAAGATCGCAAGGGAACATACAGAATAATAAGGTGGATCATCCGTTGAGGCACATTTTTTGCAATTACATGGAACCCAAAACAAATCACTCCCTGTATCAAGCGCCACCAGAAACTTCATCCCCGGAGTGCCCACCATCACCGTCGTGTAGTGCAAACTATACGGATATCCATGTACATATTAAATAACTAATGCCACCCACTCAATGAAGCAAAATCAAATAATAATTCAGCAATAAATCAAGAAACACTACATTGATGTAATTAAGTAAGTCATAGAGCTCGACTGTACGTGTGTGTTCGTATGTGTGATTCGATTCTACCTCTACTTCCAACGCTTTACTTCTAGCTATAAAAATGTACTTATTGAAGCTTAATTAGATTCAGGAGGCATCAGTTTCATGTGATTGGTATCTTACAATCCTAAAGAGCTGATCCGAAAAGTGCCATTGCCGTCAGAGAAAGTGAGAGCACCATCGGAATTTGACAAAGCCCGCCCACGAGTCGCGATATCATGGCTGACGAGCAGCTTGTAGTAGTCAACGCTACCCTTTCTGGGCCAATTGTGAACCGGAATTCCGGCGCCGCTGCGGTGAGACCACTCCTTGACCTGATCGGAAAACCGGTGGTGCATTTCCATTGTGAAAATCCGAGCGTCGCACACAGAAAATATCCACATTAGGCAAATTGGGAGCGAGAGAATGAATTGGAAACACATTTTTCGAGAGAAAAAATTGGGGATGAATTGCAGAGCGGGAAAGAGTTCGGAAGTTGGCGGAGGTTCCCTCCGTTTCAACTTGTAACTATATAACACAGAGCTTTATTATTATAATAAATAAATAGAAAACAAAAGAAAATTTTAATTAAAGGATGAGGTAAAAATGACAATTTTAATTTTCCGTACTATTGTCATTTTCTTTAAATGTCACATTTTCAAAATTTAAACATCATTATGCATAAAGTAAGAGAGACGTGATAAAATGTTCTATCATTTGTTATAAAAACTTATGTAATTAATTTTATTTTATTTTAAGAATCATTCAAACATTAATATAAGTAATTCTTATTTTATCCACCTCTTTCATTGAGAAAATAATACTCCTTTCGTCCCCTTCAAAGAGGATCTTTTTTTCAATTTGATTGTTTCATTCAAAGAGTCTTTTTTCCTTTTTTACACACATGGAACCCACATACACCCACTAATACAATTAAAAATATGAGACTTCCACTCCCACTAATACAACTACGTACTACACATTAAATAATAATACTCCTTAATTTACGTGCCAAAAAATAAAAGACCCTCTTAGTGAGGGACGTAGGGAGTACTACTTTTTATGAATTAAATGTTATATTATTTGATGTCTTGTGTGTTTGGGTGCACAATGATTAACTCTTTAGGGGATATTTTTGGAATTTTATATACATTATTTTAAAAGACTCTTATATGTCTTGTGTGTTTGGGTGCACAAGAATTAACTCTTTAGGGGATAATTTTTATATACATTATTTTAAAAGAAAAGACTCCTATCAGATCGTCTTACGAAAAGACTTTCGCGAAATAGATAAGAAGTTATGGTCTTTATAATAAAGAGGGATAATAGTATTGTTTAACTAGTATTTCATGAACAAATTATAATGTAAATTTGATAAAAATAAAAAGTAACATATAGTTTCACATAATAGTGCTCTTGTTTTAAATGGGCAAATTTAGTAGGGGTGAAGTTTGATAAGTTTGAAAATTATTTGGGATGTATTTACAATTAACAGAAGCATAGGGGCGGTAGGCGTAAATCACGTTTTCGTCGCCGGGAATAAAGCTCGAGAACCTCCCCCAGAGTTTTCGTCGTCCTCAATTTCTTGAACAAGTAAAACTTTCTTTCGCGATTTTACGCATAATCACGATCAACAGTTTGCAGATTTCCGGCGGTAATCATCGGAGAAGAAGACGATGCACCACCAAACTGATACCACTGCACCATCCTATTACCATCAATACTATCAGAACACCGCCGCCGCTGCCGCCGATCAACCGCCTCTCAATTCCGTTTCCTCCGCTCCGTACGCCTCCGCCCCTCCCGTGACGGCTTCGCCATCCGATTACTCAAATTTTCCCTATTTCCCACACTCCTTCCCTTCAAATCCCGATCATGTTCCGAATCCCCCTCAATACTCTTTCCCTCACCTCCAGGATACTTCTCAATATCAGAATCTATACAATCAAAACCAGGCTCCTGTGAATTACGATTATGGCCATGCTAACAGTAACCCTAATCCAGAGCCTGCATATGATCATCACCCCTACTCGAATTCGTATCCTTATGGCACTTCGGGCTTGCCTTATCATGAAAATTCATTTGAAAGCAATCTAAATTTTGAGGGAGATCCGAGGATTTATGATGATGGGGTTTATAAGTATAATGGTGGTCGAGTGGAATCTTCTTATGGTAAGAAAGAAGAACGATCGGAGGAATCTGGAAGAGGCGGCGGGGTGAGGTTTGATGATTATGGGAGGCCGATTGATGTTCATGCTGGAAAAGTGCAGAGCGGGTTGGGAAATTCTTTGCCAAAAATTGTGAAAGCGGCTCCAAAGGCAGAGGATTCTGAGGATGTTAAAAGTGGTGTGCAGAAGTTTCGTGTCAAGCAGCTGTCTGAAGGGTTTGGTCAGAGTGATACGGATGTTCTTTGCCAGGTTTTATGGACTCTGTTTGTTAGTTTTTCTTATTTCTTGATTTAGTCGGTTTGATCTTGAATTGGTCTCTGTTTCTGCATTCGATATAAATATTTGCTTTTACAATGTCTTGCTAATTGCAATATTTGAATTGAAAGTGCTTGTAGTCACTAGTTGTAATTAACTTAGTGAAGTGATAAATGGTGAGAGATGTGAGTGCAACACAGAGAGTGCATACGCTGTTTGTTGATGCATCTTGATGCTTAATGATGATTTATGTGGCTGCCTGCTTAAAAGTAGTGTCTTGCTGACTCAATTGACATATCTTTCATTCTTTGTATTGATTTTAGATTGGCTTGGATGGGATACGCTTTTTGGATCCTGCAACTAGTCGGACATTGAAAATATACCCACTTGACACGGTTGCTAGATGGGAGGTAAGCCAGAGAAGCTGCATTTAACATTTCTCTGCATTTTTTGTTTCAAGGCGAGATTTTCGCACTCTCTCTTTACATCCCAGGTTTTAGATTCATATATCTTTGCATTTTGGGCCAAAACAAGCGTTGATCCTGAACCAAGACGTATTAGGTTGAAATCAAATAGTTACACTACAAACAACATTCTGGATACCGTGACAGCTGCAAGCATACAGGTGGGAGATTTTCCATATTGTATGAGTTTAGCTTTTGCTACAAAATTTTAATGGCTAATTTCTTTATCAAACGTGTTTAGTCTACTGATATAATACTGCTAGCTCCGTTGTTGATTAGGAATATGCTACTATGTCATATGTTTGTTCGTGGTACCTCATTGTGTAGTTTTTAATGGACTGGTTTTTTATTGAAGCCATTGAAATTGGTTATTGAAGTGTGGCTGGCTGTCGAGACTAGATGCTTACCTACTGTCACTGCTTCGTGTTGTGCTTTAATTCATTGCTAGAGAATTGAATATCTGTAATTAGACTCTTATAATATGTGTCTTCTATAGGCATTAATGCTTAACTTTTAGCATTGAATACTTAAGTTTAAGAATTTTGAATTAGGATCTTTGATTTTTGTTGAGTAAATATTGTTGTTGAACATTAATCTGTGTTTATTATTAACTGAAATTGACATAATGAAATTTTCCTAAAAGGAAAAAAAAAGTTGTACACCACAAAAAAAAAAAAAACAGATTTAAATATAAAAAACAGAGACATGGTAGGGTCAAATATGTCCGCTTGGTCTAAAATCAATTTCTTTTGCAATAATTTCTTCCATAATGAAGCAATATTAATTTGCACAGTAACTTATAATTTATAATTTTCTGATGTTGACCTTAATGTATGTATATATGTTGTGCTTAAGTTATGGATGCAGACTTTGTGACAATCTTTAGGATGTATGTATAATACCTTGATGTTGATTTGTATAATTAGCAAGTTTCTAATTCTGCATGTGATCGTCTTTCTTGACATTGTTGTTACTGCATCTTTTCCCTGTATGAGCAGTCCAAGGAGATAGGTTCAAGCAGCAACCCTTCAGATTCAGTTAAGGGGACTGAGCAGTCATTAGACAAAAAGAAAGGGCTTATTGATTGGAGGAATTTTATAAAGCCAGCCAATGAGGAGAAGGATCACTGGGTCAGTAACATTTTATCTCCATTCTGTTTTCATGTGATTATGTTTTACTTGATACCTGTGACTTAATGTTTTGCGCCATGCTATAGGTTCCTGATGAAGCAGTTACCAAGTGTACTGCCTGTGGAACTGATTTTAGTGCTTTTAATCGAAAGGTTAGTATTGTTTAAATTGTCAATATATGTGAATTATCAGCATTTGTCGGCAGTATATAAGATAACCTTAGTTTTTCAAAAAAAAAAATCTCAATATTTGTAATCAAGATGCATTGGTGATTGTTGAAACTGCAAAATATTGTGGAAGAGTATTGAAACTAAAATTAGTCATGGAAAATATTTAAAAGGCTAAAGAATGGTAAATAAGTCTGAGTTTGTTTCTAGGTTCATTTTTCTGCATTCTGTCAACTTGAGAACAGGTCCTTATGAGTCTATGACATTCAATTTTTTTATTAAATACGGATAGAATTACTTACTTGGCATTCTCAATTCATGCCTTTGAAGGAAAAATAAGATATGAATTTGCTCGTATTAGCTACTGATTTTTTTTATTTGAAAATTCCTGGGAATAAAGAACTACCCTTAACTCTATAATGCACCAAAATAATGAGATGCTGTGGTAATCCTTGAGGAATCTATTTCTTCACCATAATACAATTATTTTTGGTTATTTCTGTTAGATTATTTTTATTTCCTGTCCATTTACTTGATTAATTAATTTCTTGTTTCTGTATACTGGGCTTTAACTGATCTTTTACTTCTGTCTGCTTGTCATTAGCATCATTGCCGAAATTGTGGTGATATTTTCTGTGACAAGTGCACACAAGGGAGAATTGCTCTCACTGCAGATGAACATGCTCAACCAGTTCGTGTTTGTGACCGATGCATGGTATGTGCTGTTGTATACCAAGAAAGATTCTGTGTGTTTTCATTTATTTGAATTTAACTCTGCCAATTATCTGATCCTGGGTGTTTTATGCAGAACTAGGTTTTAGATGTGTGTTTTGTTTTAGCATTGAAAACTAGTGCTATGCAACTTCTCTGCTTTAATGAGCAACTAAATGATTTTAAGATTAATATGGAAAAGTTTATAGTGGGAAGATCCTTGAAATTTTGGTATGCCTGATGAGAGTACTGGTTTCTTTGACTTTTTGATTGTTTCCCTAGATCAATTGTTTTCGTAGAGCTCTTGAATACGCCAATTTACATGTAATATGCAAAATTGTAGTTGTTGAATGATCTCACTGCCTTGGAGTTCCATTTATGAAATATCTGCCAGCTCTCTGATTTGATCCTCTTTGTGGCTTTCCTTCGCATCTTTTTGACATCTTAAAAGTACTTCTTCTCATATTGAAGAAGTATTATACATGGTACACTTTTTTTTTTTTTACTTTTCAGAAGTTCTTTTTCCTCATTATTGACAAGATCAGTTATATTTTGTTTATTATAATGAAGTGAAGAATGCCGTAATGTATTATTAGAATGCTACATTAGGACTTTTTATTGGTTTCTTTGAATGTTTAGCACTGCAATGTTCTTTTTTTAAAATTGTTAATAATATTATTCCCCCCCTCCCTAACAGGCAGAAGCAACTCAACGACTCAGCAATAAGGCAGCACCGTCTAGAGTTGCTGGGTTGCAGAGCCATGAGGAGCTTGCTCGAAAACTTCAGGTAATGGAATGAGTGTGTAGATCAGAGTCGCGTAGCTAAATTCGTTCCCAAGACATTATAATCCAAAGTGAAGTTATATACTACTCCCTCCGTCCCACAGAAGTTGTGGCATTTTCCTTTTTGGGTTGTCCCATATAAGTTGTTACATTCCTTTTAAAGTATATGTGACCCACACAAAAAATATTAACATATTCACATTGGCCCACACACTCTCCACACACACTACTAATACATCTACCCACTACACATTAAATATTATTTCTCTCACTTCACTTTACATTAAAATATTATACTCCTTAATCTCCGTGCCAAAAAAAAATGTCACAAGTTTAATGGGACGGAAGGAGTATTTTTCTTACATAGGATTGGGGTTATATGGTAAACATCTATTTAAAATTTTATTTCATTTTATCTTTAGTAGAAGTGGGTAGTGGAACTGGGTGGACGGACGGTATTGTATTTTACCACATAGGATCAGTACACCATCGTAATCTAACATTTTTAGCATTTCTGACTTGTTATGTATATACTGTTTTTCTATGCAGGAGGAGATGGACAAAAAACGTAAGGCAGGTAATTATCTATAATAAAACAACACTCAATGTTCTTGTAATAATGATGTTATATTTGGTCACTAAATCAATGTTATATTTGCAGGAGCAAAACAAGAAGCTTCTAACACTCGAATGAGAGAAGTTGCCTGTCCAACCTGCACCGTCCATTTACAGGTTCTGTTCTTTAGCATCTCCTATTAACATCTCAAGCAGCTTCTCATTCTCAAAACCAACCTTTGAAGAAACTTCCAAATTCATTGAGATTCGTTGTTCAGGTGCAGGTTCCGGCATCTGGCTCCGAAACCATCGAATGCAGTGTGTGCCAGCATCCCTTCCTTGTCAGTGCTCACTGATATGCACCTGCATTGTAGACAATTTCTTGTATACGTAACTGTATGTTGCTTTTCGCAATCCATCTGTGAAATCTGCTGCCCATGTTAATAGAACGACGATGAGTCACATTATATACAAGTAGTCTTTGAGTGCAAATTTATTGTAAATGAAATTAATTTCACACCCTGTTGTGTAGAAAATATTCGTTGAGGGATGATGCAAATTATAACCTTTTAACTAATTTACACCACGTCAAATTAATACAGCAATCTGCTCATATAACGATTGACGCAACAAAATCTTCTACCACTGAAAGCCAATCGTTTAGGGTATTAACTGTACAAACCACTAATATATGATACATTATTATTCGAGAGGTTCGAATTCATCTAAAACCTTCCTAATTCTAATAATTAACCCCAAGTTCTCCACCATGATTGAAGGGCTTAGCTATACACAAGAAACCCACTGCAAAATCAACGTAGTTTGTTCTGAGCAACAGCCTGGCACAACTCGTCTTCGTAGAACAGAACTCGATTGGAAGCCTGGGTTTTGCATATCGGCTTCTGAATGACTGAAGGCACCAAACACTTGGAAGAGAATGAAGACTCTTGGAAAAGAACAGCTGCAACTTGCTTCATCTCAGTGATCTTTAAACGAGAAGGGGGGCGAGGTCCATGCTTGGGCGCCTTTGGTGTATGGGGACTCGCAATGAATATCCCTTTCCCGCCTCGTCTGCTGCATGTGTTTTGAATCGTGTTAGGCATATCACAAAGTTGATAAAGGGACTTGAGACTGCTTATTACCTCATAAAAGGCCAGTGATCGGTTGGGAGTGGAGTCATTGCATTCAGCATCTCTTGCCTCGTTCTATCTGGAGTGGTGTAGTTGAAGTGGAATTGCCTCGCCATCACAACCTTGAAAGACCAAATTAAGTGTAAGTGACTTTTGGTTCGAAACTTGTACCGTTTTTTGTTCCCAAGAGCACAGAATGGAGGGTTGGGGTACTTACTGCCTTCCTAATTTTTTGGGATACATGGAATACTGCTCTAAGTTGATCATGGTGCAGGTGGCAGAGTATTTTGACCTAACAATACAACATAGCAAAATGAATCAAAAGTATTCAAGATCTAAAGACACAAGGAAAATACAAAAGAAGAGTACTGGAGGGGGGAGTCTTCCATCTTATATCTCAAATCATTAAACAGGGGAAAAGTGGAAACTAAGAACCTGTACGCCAAATTTACTTTTTGTTCTTGAGAAAACTGAGACCATAAATAAAAGTCTTGTAATTTTTAAAAAAGAACAAAAAATAAATAAAATACTTTTATCCAGTGCACTAATTACCATAATCCCAAAACAGAACAGGAAAACAATGTCAAAAACACACTTAAAACCGGCAGATAGCCTCCATTGACTTTGTTAAAAAAAAAAAAGCTCCTTTAAGATCAGAACAAATGCTACGTCATCATGCTTAAAGCCTAAAGCTTGTAACGTGTTGGCAAGAAATCAAAAAACAGTCGTGCAACTTCGTTTAATTCCCAAACAAGTAGTTGCAGTTATGTTTAACAGAAATAAGATTTAACAAACACAGAACAAAACACGTGATCCATTTCCTGTAATTAAGCATAATGGTTCAAAAATGCGTATCAGCAAACAATTTTCAAGATTCAACAACAGCATTAAATTAGTCTGAAGGTGCATAATACCAGCAAATCAACGGGAAGTGACTCTAGCCTCGACTCGTACTGAGACTCTTCTGCCCGAGGGGTCTTTGGGGTGCTCCCTAAATTATTAGGTATGAACACATCTGACGGGCCAAGCACAGGCGCAAATTGAAACCTTACAGGTGACAATTGTGTGGGGGTTTTATCAGTGTGTTTGTGCTGATTGGTCTCTGGATCATCTGTTCCACCCTGCTTCGCATTAAAAACTGCAACTCTTTTCTTCCCAAGATCTGTACAAGATTTCGATCCAGATGCCCTGCTGTCTCGTAGCTGGGCAAGAGCACCTGGTTTCAAATACTTATTGTTTGCATTCCTTGAACGCCTTTTCTGTCTACCATTTTTCGATTGCCTCTCATTCAGAGACACTTTCCCCATTTCAGAACGAAAACCTTGTTAGTGTTCTAATGCTACTGTTGGTAGCAGCTTTTATTTTATCACCTGAAACGAAATTCACACCATCACAAATCAAATCTAAACAGAGAAAGCTAAGGAATTTCAAACATGAATAATAACCATCGAAGCCTAATCATTTCCTTAAATCAACATTTCTACTGCATCCAAATCAAAAGTACACACAAAACAAAGTAGCAAAACGAAGAAGAGAAGTCTATCACTCATTCAATAGCACCCAGAAATCTGGGGGAAAAGGCGCAGCTAACCAACCACCAACCAAAAAAAAAGTGAGAACTCAATCTCAATCAACCAATCTCGAAATACAATAAATTAAGATCACTAACCTTGCAAAACGCCGAACGATTGCTGAAACGCACCATAAAAGCATAAATTCCAGAAACTACAAAACAAGGAAACGCGGCGCTGGAGGAGAGAGAGATAGAGAGAGAGAGAGAGGAGGGAAATTAAAAGGAAGAAGGCAGGGGGGCTAGGGTTTTGTTAATGGTGATAATTTGAATATTATTTGGATAGGGAATTTGCCCGCCAATTTTTTAAGGAACAGTTACGCAATTGAATACCTTAGCACAGGGGATGAAAACCCGCAGCCACCCAATTGGCCACGCGTCGCTATCCAATTAGGTGATGACATGCGGACGGACAGAGAATCCAATGCGAGTTGCATAGATTCCGGGGGAACTGATACGTGATTGGCACCCACTCGTTTCTTGTTTTTATAACTGCTGCTATTAATTACTCTCTTCGTCCCGCGCTTAAGTTCATCGACACTGTAGATACGGAGTTTAAGAATAGTTACTTGTTATAGTTACATTTTTTACTAATTTTATTGATTTTTTAGGAGTATTGTGGTATTTTTAAGTAATAACTACTCCCTCCGTCCCGCGGCAAGGGTAGTATTTGCTTTTTGGCACGTGGATTAAGGAATATTATTATTTAATGTGTAGTGGGTAGTTGTATTAGTGGGAGTATGGGCCCCATGTTTTAATTGTATTAGAGGGGGTGTGTGGGTCCCATGTGTGTAAAAAAGGAAAGAAGACCCTTTGGGTGGGACGACCAAAATGGCAAAAAGAGACCCTTGCCGCGGGACGGAGGGAGTATATTATAAAGTATGTTATGTGTGTTAGGTGAGAGTGATATTTTTGAAATTAAGATAACTTTTGAGGTTGTTGGTTGATGTGAAATTTTCTTTTTTGGGTGGTGAACATAAGTGTGAGACGGACGAAAACGGAAAGTGTGAACATAAATATGGAACGGAAGGAGTAATTATCATTCGGATTTCATGTCCATTATAATACTGTAAAAAGTAATGTAAAATATTAGAAAAAAAATTACTCCCTCCGTCCCGGAGAAGATGCCACATTTTTTTTTGCACGGAGATTAAGGAGTATAATAATTTAATGTAAAGTGAAGTAAAGTGAAGTGAGATAAATAATATTTAATGTGTAGTGAGTAGTTATATTAGAGGTGATATGTGAACCCATGAGAATAGATTAATTATTTTTGTGTGGGTCCCATGTATTAAAAATGAAATGTGTCAACTTTAGTGGGACAAACCAAAAAGAAAAGTGTGTCAACTTCTATGGGACGAGGGAGTAGTACTTAGTTAAAATGTTAATTTGACAAAAATATTTTGATTTGGTTGTTAATTTTATGATTTAATTATACATTATGTTAAAAAGTTTAAATTGAGCCAATAATATTTTTATCATTTTTTATATTTTAACATTTTTCAATAAGATGAAACATTAAAAAATGTTATTAAATCTTTCCCTATAAAATGATATACTAGTAATTATTTTACTCGTATTGGTGTAGTAATTCATTTTGAGTGAGGCGGTTAACCGATGGGATTTTT
This sequence comes from Pogostemon cablin, assembly GCA_023678885.1. NCBI lineage: Eukaryota > Viridiplantae > Streptophyta > Magnoliopsida > Lamiales > Lamiaceae > Pogostemon > Pogostemon cablin. The sequence continues at coordinate 5,852,178 of CM042991.1, read as the reverse complement.
AAAATCTTAGGAGTACATTTTACCTTTCATAATATTTTAATGAGTTGGAAATTAAAATTACCTTCGTTATTTTAATGGTGAAAAGGATTAGTTTTCGAATTTAGTGAATAAAAGAGTTGGAGAAATAACAGCATCAGTTTCCAAATAAAAAGAGGCAGTGCAGTGCAAATCATATGATGACATTCTTAATTGTAGTCAAAAGAGGCAAGAGCAGAAAATGGGTTACCAGTTACCCCTTCATCATCATGTGTGTAGCTTTGCCCTTTATTCCCACTTGGTATGCTATATACTCCATATACAATAATAATCCAACACTGATATGATATTATTCTCAATCCTGTCTATAATACTCTATTTAAGTAAAGTCAAAGGCTATACTAAATGCTTACTTTCTTTCCACACTACTGAACAACCACAAACTTTGTTTTTACTTTTGTAAGAACTAATTGGGAATATGCTCTTGATTGTTTCTTCTTAGACTTAGAATCAACACAACTTACTTATGATCTTTGGTGGAGACAAAATTATTAGTATTTCCTTTTGACAATTTTAATTATGAAAATGTAGTTCTATCCTCTTGATTTGCCAACAAAAGACGATACGTAATTTGACAATTTAACTATGTAGTATTGCCCTCATTGAATTAAAATGAAATTCAATAATTAATCCAATATTGTTACATTCACCTTCCATATACAATTATTCATTCCAATTATGCTCTCCCTCCCCCTCTCATTCAATGAATAAGAACTACTACTACTCAGAAACCAGAATTCCAATAAGAAAGAAATAAATAGCATTTTGAGGGTTAAAAGTTTCATTTATTTATTTTTACTGATTTCTGTAAAATGCCTATTTCAACATCAATAATGTGTTAAGTGGTCCTGAGGGCATGCTACACCTATGCATCCTCCATTTTCGACACCTTCAGTTGTGATAACAACTTGCCTACTATGGTCTTTAAAGCCGAGGCACTAACCCGGCATCTAATATCGTCGAAGCAAGATCTTCCCTCTTCGGCGGCTCTACACAGCTGAGGGTCTAGTGGAACTTTTCCGAGGAACGGAACACCCATATCCACACACATTTTAGCACCACCACCGCCACTACTATCAAACACTTCGGTGAAAGCAATCAAATTCAGCATTTCGGGTGCTTTCTCTCTCATGATATGAATAGCCCACTCCGTCATGTCTTGTTGCTCGCCAGTTCCCGTTACACTTAAGAATTTGAAGTCTGTCATGGGTAGGGATAAACCACTCATGTTCTCAACCACTCCAAGAACTGGCAACCCAACCTTCTTACAGAAACTCACTTCTTTCCTCACATCGATGAGGGATACCTGCTGTGGGGTGGTAACGATAATAGCACCATCTATTCCAGTTGCTTGGAGGAATTGAACAATAGAAATATGCTCATCTGAGGTCCCTGGTGGAGCATCAACGATAAGAAAGTCAAGATCTCCCCAATAGACATCCTTGAGAAATTGCTTTATGATTCCATTCTTTCGAGGTCCTCTCCATATGACAGCCTCGTCGGGGTGGGGGAGCATGAATCCAATCGACATCACTCCAAGGTTGGACTCAACATAAACTGGAGACCATCCAAGATTACTCTGGTGAATCTCTTGTCCTTCAAGACTGAGCATCTTTGGGATGCTTGGACCACAGATATCAATATCGAGGAGACCAACCTGGAAATCCATAGCTGCCAGGGCAAAAGATAATTGAGCTGAGAATGTACTCTTGCCTACGCCACCCTTTCCAGACAGGACTAGAATTTTGTGTTTCACTGTCGCCATTCTTCCATTAATAGATACCAAGTCTACAAGGAAACAATAGCATAAGATAAAACATGATCTGTGTAAGAGCAAATCAACAAGTATTAATCATTGGCCAAGAACTAACAAAAACACAGATGAACATAATTGTATATGTGTTTCACATACTATAAAACTCTCCCAAGCTAATGAATGGTAGAGCATCTTAAAGAAGTCCAAAAGTGCAGATATCACTTGAATTTTATTGCATATTCAAGGAAAATATGTGGCAAATTAATGCAATAATTATAAATTAATTATTTATTTATTATGGAATTTAAATAAATAAATTCCTAAAATAAATGAGTAAATAATTGATAATTAGGCCAGATCCAGTCAAATAAGTCTGACTTAAAGCTTAAGCAAGTTAAAGGCCCAAGCCCGCAGAATCAGGTCAAATCAGCCCTAGACCAATCAGACTGCGAGTTAATTATGGGGCGTCCTCACCCTTCACCTATATAAGAAGTCCTCCTCCATTCATTACACACACATTCAAAGACCTGAAGACACAAACGTTCTGAAGAGATTGAAACACGAGCAACGCTCCTCAAGATCTTCAAGCATCTTCAAGTCAAGAACGGCAAACGATTCGGGATTAAGGTGCGGAGCCCCCCAAATCAAGCGTTCTTCATAAACTAAGTTCTTCGGTGTTCTTCGCGCCAAGAACGGCAAACGACCCGGGATTAAGGTGCTAAGCCCCCAGATCGAGTGTTCTTTGGATCAAGAACGTTTAAATCAAACAAAGGCTCGACGCTTCTGGATTAACGTTACAAGGTCCCAAATCCGAGTTCGGACAAGCTTCAACTGAAGATCCGACTCAAAACACACAGTCAACGCGGTCAACACAGAACAAGTCAAAGTCCAAATTGGTTCGAGAGAAGAATCAGAGGATAGATAGAGATTGTTTCCTAAATTATCAAGTTTAATCCTTTGGATTATTATTGTAATTCTTTTGTGTTTATTTTATTATAAATACAAAATTTGTTGTTACAATCATACATCATATTTTTGCAGAAAGATTGGTCTAATCTAATGCCCCCTCTTTTCCATGATGTGAATAGGTAGATTCATTAAATACCCATACTTCAAATGAGTTTATTGGTTTTAAGACCAGTTATACAAGTATGCACATTTTCAGTGCTACTTTAACAAATTCTTGTTTTTTCTTACTCGTGACTTTGAATATAAGAACAACAATGTGTCCTAAATGGCGGCAAGAGAAAACTGCACCATAATAGTTCAAGCTATTAGTTCTCACCATAAACTGAACTTCAAAAATAAAGGAGGCATAATTTTGCTTGTAGTTATTCATATTTTAAGACTGAAGACAAAATAATGAATCAAGTGAAAAACTTTGGTGACAAGTTCAAGTGTTCCAAAGACATATATTAATAAATGAATTCGATTTGAACATTTTATATGTACGCCAAAAATCACAATCTCACAAGGTACACAATGAAAATTTAAGATGCTTCCATTGATTAGGGCATCCTTCACAAGCATCAGATTTTCCAGCTGACTCAGATTGAGGTCCCGGACAATCTGGGCACCACCCAAACAAAAAAAAGTATTTAATTTAAATCTTTGAATAAAATTGACTAACTTAGCAAATAAGTTTTGCATACGTTCATTGACATTTTCAGGTTCTCCGTTGGATCCATTCTCCATTTCCGTCATTCGTTTCAAGCTGCCAACTGTGAATCTTGTTACTGCTTTAGTCCAAATATTAATTTGTGAGAAATGGAATGAAGTGGGAATTCAACTCTCAACAGATAGAGAATGGTAATCAGGTGGAAATAGCATGTGCCAGGCTTCACATTGAAAAAGCATTGGCTTGTTTAACAAAGGATTGACCAATTGCCCGAGATAGACTTTTTTTAAAGTCCCGGAATGGTCCTTTTGCCAATCAGATGATCAGATCTAGCGTGAAAGCCTACTTAAAATAAATTAAGATTTCTAGTTAATGAGACACCTCAACTCTTGAGGTGTTTACCCTGTGAAAAGTACTTCATTTTTTAATTTAAAAGGTTGCAGATCAAAATCCAGATCTTAGCTCCCAAAATAACTGTAGTTCATTGTTTTCAAGTTAGGAGTGGAAGAATGTTTTAAGCTCAACCTAAGTAGGTTATAGTTTTCTTTTAGGGTATACATTCTTGTCTCTAATAAGTTACAGATTTTGTCTCTCGCAACCGTCAACACCAAAATGGTATAGGAACTAACACTTAAGTAAGGCGCAATTGTATAATGGTGAAAAGGGAGGAAAATTCCATACCTTCAAGGGGGAACGGGAAGGTACGGTGTGAAATTGCCTAGTGAGTCTCCTGAAGCAACATCAGTCAACCTAGAAAACGAAAGAATTTACAGTAAATTTACAGCTACACCTAGAATTCTCAATTAGCGATAAATAGTATAGCCTTGTAAAACCGATCAACGACTTGGAAAAGAAGATTAACGCGAAAGACTGAACTCACACTGTTACCCGCGGCAATTGAGAGGTGGTTAATTTACACGCATTCCATGGTAGAAGGAGATTCAGTGGTAATTCGGAGCTACCTGTGACTTGTCAATAACAACAGCGGTGGACAGAGCAAACGTAGAGGGCGAAGCTGTCCTCTCGGTTAACCGACGGCCAGGAGTTGCCTTGATGAAGAGCGTGGGAAGGACGAAGGAGAAAATTCACGCCATACTGGAGTGAGAGACAGTTTCCAAATTAGGAATTGAAATTGTATAAAAATGGAGTTAAAAATATTTAAACAAGAGAAAAGAAATCTGAACAGAGTGGAAGTGGACAGTGTGTTTAAAATGGGACATCTAAGCCCAGGATCAGGCCCAATCCTTAGCCCGTAACCAAGGCCATTATTATAGCGTGAAGAATGAACTGAATGGGCCGCACTGTTGCAATCCAAGTATTCATTGGCACCTGAATTGAAGGATAAAAAAATAAAAATAAAAAATAAATAAAAAAAGTGAATTTTCAATAATATCACCATCCTTTTTTTTTAAATATTAATTAATTCATTCTGTCTATATCTTTTAGTTTATTAGTTTAGGTCGAGGCTACGTCTTTTTTTTTAATCTATTTGGATTTTTTTTATCTATTTAGACTATTTTTTTTTGCTAATTCGGTGCAAATTTTTTATCTATTCAGTTTATATTTTTAGATTTTCTATCAATGATATTACTATTCGAGTGAGGCTTGCATGCACTAGGTACACCGTGCGCATTTAGAATTTAGTATTATAGGGAATGATACATTGTTTTGTTCTAAAGAGTATACACTTTAATTAGTAAGGGTACATTTTTTTTTCTAAAAGGTATACACTTTTTATTATTATTTTTTATTTTTTTCAGAAAATAAAGAGTACACATCTTTTATACAAAAGATATACTACATTTAAGACAAAATTCGTGCGCTCGGGTGCACACAAATTTTTGTCTTACTATTCACCTCTATGCGGACAACTTTTCCATCTATACGACTCATTATTTTTGCTATATATATTTTTTTTCCTACTTAATCTCTATTCAACCTACTTTATATTTTTGTTCACCTTATTTTAATCTTATTTATTTATATAAATTTTTTTATATACTCTCTCAGTCCGTTTCTAAGGTAATCATTTGTTTTTTGCACGTGGACAGTTCTAAAGTCTTTATTTACTTTTTGCACGTGGATTAAGGAATATTATTATTATAGATAAAATGAGTAGTTGTATTAGAAGGAAGTGGTGAGTCCTATTGTGTACTTTTTTTAATAAATAAATAGAGGAAATTGATATATTTGAAGCGGACGCCAGCAATAGTGAAATGAATACTTTAGAAGCAGACGGAGGGAGTATTATTTTTCTAATATAATTGAAAATTAATTGAATTAAGAGTATTTTGGACAAATTTATAAAATAAGCAGAAGAAAATATTTTTATACACGGGAGGAAAAAAATTATATGCTTTGTATTTAAAAGTGGGCTTTGCTCCAGTATTGTACTCCCTCCGTCCCATCCTAATTGTTACATATTTTCATTTTGGGCGTCCGATCCTAATTGTTACATTTTTTCTTTTAGTATATGGGACCCACACAAATTAATTATTTCTTCCTGCATGGCCCACACATCTCACTAATACACCTACCTACCTTATATTAAATTATTATTTATTTCAACTCAATACACATTAAAATACTATATTCATTAATCCACATCCAAAAAACAAACATAACATAAGGACGGTACGGCAAGGAGGGAGTATTTTAGAGTGGGCTTTGCCCCCAATGAATACTTGTATAGGCAATTATTACTTCGGAAAAAACAAACTGTCCATTACGATATTAACGACCTTTTAAAAATGTAAAGTGATTATTTTAAAGTTCAAAATAATGGAGTAATTAAAGTTATATTTCAGTAACTTTATATTTTTTAAATTAATTAATATAAACAGTACCCAGAAAATATTTGGACGTGATAGGGGGGTGGCGAGCCCCATTATTTCCGGGAGACTTGCTTAGTTGGATGGGGGAATATTGTGGTACGGTACCGAGTCATGCACCTCCCTGCTCACATAACTGAGTCCCGACAACCCGCACCGCAGCCGCGACTCTGGATGAGAGTGACATCACACTCTCATACACCGATACACGTGTGTCTGTATGCATTGTATCTATACGTATCTACTCCTTACTCTACACCTATCACTGCGTGTTCTTTGTGCATTTTCGCGTTCAATTTTTGGTCTTTTTATGTCTTCTCTTCCCAACTGACACCCAACCATTTCTGCTGCCTAATACATTCACACCATGCCAAACCCACCTCCTCAAACTTCCGCTCTTCTTTTCACTGCGCAAATTATAGAATCGTTCACTCTGTGTGATTGTCTTTCGAGCAGAGCTTCCGTTTCGGGGCGTGTTTTGCTGGATTCGTTGGTTGTTTAAAGGTGGGTTTATTGGGTTGTGTTTAATTAGTCTTGAGATTTGATGTGTTTTAATTAAAGGGGTTAGTCAAATGGTCTTTAATTGTTTTGCAGACTTTTCTTTATTTGTTTGACCTTTTTTCTTTGTCGGGGTAAAGGGTAAATTGGGTGTGTGATTCTGCTTTAATTTCATTCTCTGACTGTCATGGTAGATTGGTTTCTTCAGTTCTTGATTTCTGGGTTTGATTTTGGGGGTGGTTGTTTTAATTGCCTCCTTTTCTGGTTTCAGTCCATTCAAGAGTGATTTTAGGTGGTGGCATTGTGTTGTTGAATCTGAATAAGGGAGAATTATTTACCGTCTGCTTGCTTTTTCTGTAAATGTTGAGAATGTGGAATTTGGGAAGTGAATTTAACTGAAACATCCATGATCTTGTGAGAGTTTTGAGCTGATGTTCTGAAAAATCTTGATTTCTCCAGTGATCTGCTGATCTGAGTTGGGTGCATGTTTCTTTGGGCACATTTGGTTCAATTTTGGTTGAGAGATTCATTCCTTTTGAGGAAATTTAAGAATGTCACAATGGGAGCATTTTGGGGAAATGGCAAATATGGCCCAACTGGCCGGACTGGATGGAGTGAAGCTGATCGGAATGATTGTGAAGGCTGCAAGCACGGCTCGAATGCACAAGCACAATTGCAGGCAGTTTGCGCGGCATCTGAAGCTGATCGGGAGTTTGTTGGAGTCACTCAAGATTTCTGAGCTCAAAAAGTACCCAGAAACTAGAGAGCCATTGGAACAGCTTGAGGATGCATTGAGGAGGTCTTACATTTTGGTCAACAGTTGCCAGGATCGGAGTTATTTCTATCTCCTCGCCATGGGATGGAACATTGTTTACCAGTTCCGAAAAGCTCAAAATGAGATTGATCAATATTTGAAGATCATACCTCTCATCACCCTTGTTGATAATACTCGAGTTCGGGTATTGGTCTCTTTTTTCTCTGCTTTGATTAATTACACTTGAATTTTGTCACACACTGATCCATGTGTTATTAAATCCATGTTATCTCAGTGACAAGCTTGATATAAGTATGTGGATCTAAATGGTTATAAAGTTTGATATAAGTGGTGAGTATTCTCCGATGATTCTTGACTCAAATGTGAATTGGTACAAAAATATTTTACATGGATTTATCGATATTGGTATAAGAAGTAATCTATTTTATCACCGTTCCATAAAGTTTGGTAGAACTTTCTGTTTGTGCTGATGTAATTGTGACTGAAAATCCACCTGTGGTTGAGCTGTTGCTTTCAGAGCAGGGTATTTACAATGTTTGCTTGGGTAGGTTCAAAGGCATCTGATTTGTAAAAATCTTAATTTGATATGATAATCATGAAGAGATGAATTCATATAAAGATCACTAAAGGAATTCACAGTTAAGCTGGTAGTCAATCAAATTGAGTAGAGTGGCAGTTGACCATTTAAAATGCTAACCTAATAAAAATAATGTGAAACTTGTTTTTAGTATAATTATAACTGTATTCTTTTGGTGGTGCAATTATACATGCTTGCTGTGCCGTTTTTTGCACTTATGAAATAGAATTGGCAGTGAAATTTAACTTCAGGCTTGTTTAATCTCATAATGTTTGTTGAAATGGTAAGCATTCACTCTTTTGTACTATCAGGAACGAGTTGAAATAATTGAAAGGGATCAACATGAGTATAAACTTGATGATGAGGATAGGAGGGCGCAAGATGTGATTCTCAAGCGTGAGCCATCACAACACGACACCATTGTTTTGAAGAAATCCCTTTCTTGTTCCTACCCAAATGTGCCCATTAACGAGGCCATAAAAAGGGAAAGTCAGAAGCTTCAAATAGAACTGCAACACTCACAAGCTAATTTGGATGTTAACCAGTGTGAAATGATTCAGCATCTGCTTGAAGTTACAGAAGCTGTTGCAGCAACTTCTTTGCCAGAAAAAAGTTCATCTGTCAAAGAATCGAAGGTGGTGGAGCAGATGCACGTCGATGTCAACAGTGAAAAAGAACACTACAATAAAAATTACTCCAAGAACAGCGGAAAACAGGCACCTTCAAGGTTGCTTTTCTTTTATTTCTGTTTAGCATTGTTTAATTTCTATTTGTTCCTAATCATTTTATGATAAGTAAGTTGCAAGTTGCAGTAAGAATAATGCATATTTTTCTGTTTATAGCCACAACCATCGTTCGTTTTTCCCTATGCATTAGCTTAATTTTATATCTGTGTTAAAGTTTCACCGCCTACTGAATAATCTTCTTATTATTCCTTACAGGAATATTTCTTCAGTTTCCTCTACACACGAATTGCTCTCATCAAAAGGTTCATTGGATGAGTGGCACACAGATTTACTTGCCTGCTGTTCAAAACCTCTTCTTTGTATGTTTCTTGTTTGCTTACTCTCTTGCATATGTTTTACTGGATTCTTTCTTAAATGATTTAGTCGATTTTGATTAAAAAGAAATAATAGCAGAAAGAGATTAACATAAAGATATATGGCATATGTCCATGACTAAAATGACCAAAGGGCTAAAGTACTTTTTCTATTCTTATCAAAATCCGGCTATTATTTGATAAATTAAAATGAGAAAGTAATGCATGGATGAAGTCAATCCAATACATGTATAAAATCAGATTTATGGAGTCACAATTACTTCAAAAATCAACTTTGATTTGTATAATATCATTTTGGTTCAAATGCATCTGTTTTCTCAAATGGATGATGCTAAGGTATAGCAAGATATTTAATGCCAAGATCCCTGTTAATCTTATTATTTGATGCTTATTTGGCATAAATAACTTAAGGTTGTATTTTTCTGCGGGTCTCAAATTTCAATATATTTAAAATTTAATTTAATATTATTATTTTTTAATTATAAAATGGGGATATGCTGTACGTTAGAAATTTATATGTGTGGAGAAGCACAGTCCTTAGATGTTGCAGATTAGAGCACATCATCCTGCCTTTTATTTTATCTATTCCAGATTTCATTTTGGTTTCTTTATCTCATTCTGCTATAACTAAATAAATTAATTCCATTATTGCAGGTGTAAAAACCTTGTTCTGTCCTTGTGGCACATTATCCAGAGTTGCTTCAGTGGCAGCGAATAGACACGTTTGTAAGTTGCTCATAGTCGAACTCTATATGAACACCTCTGTAATGCCTTTTCTTCTGCATGGTTTAGTTTTAAGGCAAACGTCTCCTTTTCTGATGATACTTGTGACGGTATCTAGCATATTTTCATACATGAAGGCCAAGCTCAAATGATTATTTCTTGTATGGATAAATAACTATGATAGATAGAGTAGATCCTTCCATATACTACAAAAAGTGTGCTGGGGTTTATCAAAATCAAACACAGACTAATTCCTTTTCATCTCCAAAGAAGCTGTCGGAAAGAGAAAAGGTCGTTTAGCCCTCGATATATTGAGTAGAAAGATTGAGGATCGACTGACACGGTGAGTAACTGGGTAAAAAGAGCATAAATTAAAGACATTTTTTGAACTCTTAAAAACCCTGTATTTTTTAGGCTTCGAGCATTGGCTTCGTGATTAATCTACACAATATTATCATTGTCCTAGCAACTATGTTCATACTATCCTAGGTGTTTTACCAACAATATGTCTAGCATGTCGTCAGCATAAGAAAATTAAAAGCTTCTTAAAAAATTTAAAACATTGTGTTTTTGTAGGACTTTAAAATGTAACAATTTCAAGTACCTTATCCGATTCTTTTTTATTGTTGAAATGGTATCAAACAAGAATCATTATTATTTTAAAAGTGGGCATATTTCTTCAGCCCTCTACTTTCTGTTAACAAAACAGATTTCCCGTCTTTGACTAATCAATTATAATCAGTTCTTGATTTCTTGGCATCACTTTTCGTCCTTGAAACACGCATAATTTCTTAAAAGGCCACAAACAATGCTTGTGATCTACAGCTCCTGGAGAGGTCTGTAATGACTTAATGGCTTATACTTTGATACTGTCCTGCTGCTGCTACACTTGTTGCATCAGAAAGAAACTTCGAAAGATATTCAACATCAAGGTAATTTACACTCGCATGTCCTAGCATGAAGAAACGATGTTGAACTGGAAATGACGATTTTTCAAACTAGATCTGCATTTGTATTTTAACAGGGAGGCCTATGTGATGACTTTCTATCCCACCTGATGTGCTGCTGTTGCGCTCTCGTCCAAGAATGGCGAGAAGTCGAGATACGTGAATCTAGAGGTATTGTCAACCTCCCTCTTAACTCTATTCTCACTTGCATCAGATAGGTTCACTGATGTTGCAGCCGACGCTGTAAAAGATACTAGGGCGGGCAACATTATCAGCTTCTCACATTTGTAGTTTCGAACATGCAGGTTCTGGAAAGACTATGACAGATGCCCCGACTATACAATACATAGAATACTAAACTCGAGAGACTGCCCCGAGTATGGTTGTGTCGTCACGACCAGTGGTCTTCGTATACATTCGAACTCCTGTACATGTAAATGAGTTGCAGCCAGAAATTAGTTTGGATATCTGTTTGTACTTCTTGTTAACCATTCTGTACAGTACAGAGCCTCGTTGTCGTGTTGACATGAAATATATGATGTCGTTATAGTGTATACTTCTGGTTCAAAGACTTTCGATGCTATATCTACAATGTATAGATGGATTTTGATTTGCCTCATTTTCCAGGCAGAATGAAAGATAACTACTTTATAAAATTGTTTTAAATAATTTAATGATAATTACATTAATTAGATGTCACTTCTTTCCTAATTAGGTTTAGCTCATCTGATCACTTCGCTCCTTATTAAGATTTGTGACCCAAATTGAATTTCTTTTGAGAACGAATTGGAGTATGAAGTTATAAGGAGGCTTGGAGTATGGGTAGAGTCCGATTAAATATAAATAAATAAATAAGTCACTTCTTTTTTATAAAATAAATAACCTCTTAATGAGAGTATGAAGATTATAAAAAAAAAAGGTAAGTCATTTCTTTTCTACTAAAATAAATAACATCTTAATGAGAGTACGTAGTTATAAGGAATCTTGAAATATGGATAGAGTCCGATTAAAAAAAAAAAGATAAGTCACTTCTTTTTTATAAAATAAATAATATCTTAATGATACTCTCACCAAATTCGCATAACTTATTTAATTATTATTAAAAATATTATTTTATTCTTAAATATCAATAAAGTTGTCCTTTTATAAAAAAAATAATAAATTCGTATCTACATTAAATACAGTAAAGTTTTAGCCGGGAGGAGTAACTTTTTTAAGGCGAGATTAATAGATCAATGGTGCAAAATCAAACCAATGGCTCATTCATCTGCAAAATTACAAATTTTTTATTTTGGAAAAGGCAAAAGCTCCTGTGCGCCCGGGGACACGGAAAGATGCTCCGTGTCCCCATGTGAACACAATTCTCTCCTTCAATCTTATTTAAACCTATGTATTGCTAGGGGTTTAAATTGTAAAGGGGCATGAAAATTGTAAAGGCGCACGGAATGTGCTCCGTGCGCCCGGGTGCACATGAGCCTCACTCTTTGGAAAATGTCATCCACTTCTGAAAGTGTAAATTTTTTATTTTTTTGACATAATTAACCTTGCTATGCCATATTTTATGTAAGCATAATATTTTATGTGACTATGCTTACAAGCACAATTTTCATAAGAAAATCTCACGCGATTACATATGTGATTCTATACATAATTTTTCGTGCAATGTCTCTTGTAATCAAATCTGCAATTTTATATACAATTTTTTTTTTCACGCAACCTTACCACTGTGCTACGCTGTACCGATTATACATGCAACTATATATTAATTATATATTGAAGAAAAAAATCAAAAAGTGAAGGTCCTTAAAACTAATTAATCTTTTTTATATTTTAATATAATTCTTTGTATTAAAGGTGATGGTAATTTGAGAAAATTTTGAGAGGAATACTTCAAAATACTTGTGTGATAATATTATAGGTAATTATTTGCAATAATATTTTAATAAAATGTAATAGTTATATATATATATATATATATATATATATATATATATATATATATATATATATATATATATATATATATATATATATACTATTAAAAGTAACATTGAACAATGAATTATTTAATAAATAATGTGTAATAAAAAAAATAATTTAATATATTTAATAAAAAGTGATAATATCTTTAAAATTAATAATTATTTTTTCTTCCACATTTTCTATTATTATCCCTCCTACATTTATTTTCATTTTCACGGATAAAAAATGGAATATCACATTAATCTATAATAAATAAAGTCATTAACTTAAAAAATATTATCGTTACTTAACACATATAATATACATTATATTTTATTTATTACTCTCATTTATCTCATTTCACTATCCATAATCTTTAATTTTCGTATAAAAAATAAACGTATATTTTATTATTTCGGCACGGAATATTTACCAAGGTTCTCTTGAAAAGTTAATACTCCTGTAATTCAACGTTTCATACTTCATGTTTATTGACATCGTTTGATTATGAGTAATATTTTTCATTTTCGTTAGTTTTTATTTTTCTTCTTTTTCGTCACTGTACACTCTGATTTGTCGAAGTTCTAACGAGAGGGAGGAGGGAGAGAGAGAGGAGGGAGATATGATCGCTGACGGAGTTGAAGACGAAGAGAAATGGCTTGCCGCCGGGATCACCGGACTTCAACAGAATGCCTTCTACATGCATCGCGCTCTCGTACTCCCATTTTCTTTTCAATCTTTTATGCAATTTATGCGATTCAGTTAAACCCTAGTTTTTCTAAATTCTAATTTGGATTCTAATTTTAGGATTCCAACAATTTGAAGGACGCTCTCAAGTACTCCGCTCAGATGCTTTCAGAGCTCCGCACTTCCAGGCTCTCCCCTCACAAATACTACGAACTTTGTTAGTAACTGAATCGTTACTGTTCTTGTTTTACTTAATTTTGGTTGTTTTACTTATTCGTATCTTTAATTTGAGTTTGATCTGTAGATATGAGAGCATTTGACGAGCTGAGAAAATTGGAAATCTTCTTCAAGGAAGAAGCCAGCCGTGGCTGTTCGATCGTTGAGCTTTATGAACTTGTGCAGCATGCTGGCAACATATTGCCAAGACTGTAAGGATCATTGTTTTTGTTTCTTATTGTATTGCATTTGCACATACGTTTCTTTTTTGGTTTTGGGAAAATGTTTTTGCTGTTATCAGTAAGTCTTAGTCTCCTTTCTGGTTCTAGAGTCCTGATGAAGAGCATAAGGATATATTTGAACTATAGATCCTTTTTACATCATTGTGCATCCTTTGTGAATTAGTCAACCATTTGGAATAGTTGTTTTATTTTGATAATTAGTTTTTAAAGATGGCATAGTTTGTTCGTAAATCCAGCGGTTTGGGATGTTAGGCATTGTTTTCTCCAAGTGAAATTAAACTTTCATTTTTTCTTTCCATTGATAGTTTGTACATGGTGGAGTTGGTCATACACTTTATCCTCTTATGTTAGGTATTTGCTTTGTACTGTGGGTTCTGTTTATATAAAATCAAAAGATGCTCCAGCGAAGGATGTTCTAAAAGATCTAGTGGAAATGTGTCGTGGCATTCAGCACCCTCTACGCGGGCTCTTTCTTAGGAGTTACCTGTCTCAAGTCAGTAGGGATAAATTGCCAGACATTGGCTCTGAATATGAGGGGTAAGGTTATAATTTTTTTATTATGTGCTTTGCTCTGAACTTAGCTTTAAGGTTTTCTTTGTAAGGCCCTTATAGATTTCTGAGGAGCTATAATATGACAATTCTGAAAATTTTCAAATCTGTCGATGTCGTTTATATTTTGACTTCTGACCTTGTACTAAGTTCTTTACATATTTTGATCAACTGTTATACATGCTTGGTGCTCTTCATTTTTTGAATATATTATTTTTGATAAATTTCTCAGAATTGTGTGAAAGTTTCAGAGAGTAGCAGTTTATTTTTCTGATAATTCCATTATGAAATATATCTTTCATTAGAATTGATGATTTTTATAATGGAATCCATTCTTTACTCATGCTTAACGTTTTTTTTTTCTTCTTCTTTCTGTTTGAGTCATTTGCTTAATTCTGCTGTTATTATCATCTATCGATTTTGTAAATACTGTAGGAAAATATATTTAGTTAGAGCTGATTGCTAATTGTAGAGATCTTTCTTTAGATGGCATAAATTGGTGTTTTAGAATTGTATTGCCTGATTCCAGGGATTAAGTCCTGGTTGTGGAGTTTAAATTGACTAGTGTCCACATACGTGTATACGAAACTCATGTACTTCCAAGCAGCTGAGAAATAAGAACTTCCAAGCAGCTGAGAAATAAGAACGGTGTATTACTGTGTCCTTTTATCGCTTGGTGGATTTATTTTTCCCATTATTTAAAAGATTTCCGTCATTTGGAAACTTTAGTTTGTGAATTTGTTTCATAATGCTAGCATTGTATCACCCAGCCTCTGCTTCTCGTCATATGATAACTTTCACTATTTGTGGATAAACATCAGATGGAATCATGCTTTTGAAACTCTAGATGAAATTAATTTGCCAAATTGTTCCTTTATTCTGATAGGGAAGCTGATTCTGTCGGGGATGCAGTTGAGTTTGTGCTCCAAAATTTCACGGAAATGAACAAACTTTGGGTTAGAATGCAACATCAGGTGAGTTGAGAAACATCGAAGACTAGAAGGCTATATTTAGTAGTCAATGCTTTTGGATTTTCCTCATTAAGACATAGATAAAGATGTTAGATTTATCTTATGAAGATGTTCACGTTTGGCTTTGGAATCAGTCTTATATTGATATGGTGAATTATTGCTTTACTTATTTGAAGGGACCAACTCGAGAAAAGGAGAAGAGGGAAAAAGAAAGGAGTGAGCTACGGGATCTTGTAAAAATTCTCAACGAATTTAGAAGTTCTTGATATCATTGGTTGAAATCACTCACCAAGTCCTGTTTTTGTTCGTATTATTTTGGTTAGGTTGGTAAGAACCTTCACGTCCTCAGTCAGATCGAGGGTATTGACCTTGAAATGTACAAAGACCTTGTGCTTCCCAGAGTATTGGAGCAAGTAATGGTTAACTTAGTGGATACATTTTTATTACTATTTTCATACTTGTAATTTGATGTTATGCATCTCTGGCTTCAGGTTGTCAACTGCAAGGATGAGCTTGCCCAATATTACTTGATGGATTGCATAATTCAAGTTTTCCCTGATGAATACCATTTGCAGACTCTTGAAACGTTATTAAATGCCTGCCCTCAACTTCAGGTAATTACATTTTCTTGCTCTGTTAGATGGACTGGTCCTTGAAATTGTGTGTTAAATCTATGTTAAGTGGTGTTCTGATTGTATTTTCTGACTGTATTTTGTCATGTGGAACTTCTATCACTTTCCTTTGTGCTTTTTTGCAGCCTTCTGTTGATGTAAAAACGGTGCTTTCACGTCTGATGGAAAGGCTTTCAAATTACGCTGCGTCTGGTGTAGAGGTATGTAACGCATAATGTCATAAAAGTTGGCGTGAAATATGTGCCTTATGAATTTCATGCTGCAGGTCTTACCTGAATTTTTTCAAGTTGAAGCATTTGCAAAACTGAACAATGCCATTGGTAAGGTAAATTTATCTATTTTCCGTCGGAAATTCAAAGAAATTTTAGTACTTTTAATTGATTTGTTGTGAATTAATTTAGCAATTATTACTTTGTTATCGTTGTTGCATTTCAAGTTGAATGAGCATAATTAATGAAAACTTTAGCTAATGCTATGGCTATGGCTGATTAGGGCACATATTATCTTGATGGTTAACAAATCTTGCTCACTATCATTTTATGACTTATGAGATCAGGGAATTGATGATAACCTTCTCATAATGATCATGATTTTCTGATTTTCATCCATTATGCTAACAGTTGAATTGATATTTTCAGCATGTTTTTTGTGTTTGCATTTATATAATTGTATGATAACATGACTTATAAGCCAGTGCATTTGCTAGCCTTTATGCAATCTGATTTTATGTTTTATAATTTACACCAAGTTTGGGTTCTGCCCCCCTCCCCAAACTGATATCTGCTCTGAGTGCAGGTTATTGAAGCTCAAGATAATATGCCTATTGCTGGAGTAGTAACTTTGTATGCTTCTCTCTTGACATTTACTCTACAAGTACATCCTGATCGGCTAGATTATGTAGACCAAATTCTGGTAAGTTTCTTATAGAAAGCATTGGATCACCTAGTCTAAATTTTCAGTGTCATCAATCTGGTGTAAATGCATAGATTGCAGTGCCTTTTGCATTATTTACAAGTGCATTTATTGTGAGAGGACTCAAGTGTAACATTGCATTTCTCCTATATTTTTTTGATAATTATGTGCTTTATGAGAACACTCATGAGGAAACCACTTCTCAACGCACCCTTCTACCCTGCCAACAGATCGAAAGATAGATATAAGAGCACATAGTTCAATTCAACTATATACTAGTATATGACTTGATCTTGTCCTTGAGTGAATAATTTATCCACGCATTGTAAACATGTCATTCATTTTGAATAACCTTTTTTTGTGTTGTGTGTGTGTGTGTAAAAGAAAAGATGAAAGATAGAGAAGAAGATATCATACTATCAACTAGTACCTGTATCTTGTTCTTCAAGATTCATGCTGAAGTTTGTGAATATGCTCATAAGATACTTTCTAATCTATCAATGGGCAATTATATTAGCTGCAATATCGAACTTTCCCTAAAAAAGTTAATCTTGCCTCTTCATACATTTTCTTTTTTTTTAAAAAAAACTTATGTACCAATTTATCCAAGCAGATCACTTCATTTTCTGCAGGGAGCATGTGTAATAAAACTTTCAGGAAGAGAAAAACTAGACGATAGCAAAGCAACAAAACAAATTGTTGCCCTTTTAAGTGCTCCACTTGAGAAATATAAGGATATAGACACTGCATTGAAGCTGTCAAATTATCCTCGTGTCATGGAGTATCTAAATGATGGAACACATAAGGAGATGGCTAATGTTATAGTACAAAATATAATGAAAAACAAGACTTCCATCTCAACTGCTGAGAAGGTGTGTAATTTATGAGTTCACTGTTACTGGTTGAAGGTATGCTGCTTCTTTGACATGGGGTTATTTTTTCCTGTAGGTGGATGCATTGTTTGAATTGATAAAAGGGCTCATTAGAGATCTAGACGGAAGTCTTAATGATGAGGTGGTTTTTGTGATTGTTATCTGTTACTTTGTTGTGGCTGTAACTATCATTTCTTTTTTATTTTATTTTATTTAAAAAAAATTGTTTTTCCTTCTCGTTAAATTATAATCTATTTTTTGTTACTTTGACTGAGATATCATTATTTCCTGTAACTCTCAGCTTGATGAGGACTTCATAGAGGAGCAGAATTATGTGGCCCGTCTAATACAAATGCTGCACAGTGATGATACGGAAGAGATGTTGAAGGTAGTTATTTTACTTTTATATGTCGCCACCAGGAAATGATCCATCTGCTTTATATAAATTTTAGTTATTGCCTGTATTTGTATAGTAATCTTGTCTTTCTACTCATTCTGATTCATGATTGCATTTCGTGACAATCATATGCATGTTGGATTTCAGATAATCCATATCGTGAGGAAGCATATATTGGCTGGTGGACGAAAGAGACTTCCTTTTACTGTCCCTCCACTTATATTTAGCTCTCTAAAGGTATATCACCGTTTTAGTTACTCTAATCTTTCCTGTTTTTTGCTGGATCCTTTTTGATTTAAAGATTAGAAGAAATCTGTAGATTATCATTGCTTCACTCGATCTAAGATCAATGTATCCATCCTTCTGCAAATGTAACTGATCATAAGCATCAAATAAAATTTTACTCCCTCCGTTTATAAAGGAAGAGTGAAGAGCTTAGCGGGACGGAGGGAGTATTATATAATTTAGGCTTTTCAGTTAGTAAATTCTTAATTCACATATAATCAACTAAACAATCTAGATGTCAGTTATTGTTTTCATGAGATAGCGCCATTTACTTCCCTCTCACAAATGTACATTTACAAATATTATAGTTTTATGAAACACTATTGTGATTATCAATAATGATGTGTCAGAGCAGCCAAATCTAATTTTCATTTGTACATTTATGGATTCACCAAGTTCATTAATGAGGTATCAGAGCAGCCAAATCTAAACTTTCATTTGTGAAGGACGGTACTTATTTATAGATATTTGTCTTGTGGGTCCATGTAAGATATATTTAACACTTTGTCAGTTGTTGTGCGCTCCTCTCCTCTCCCCTCTTTTTTGTTATTTTGGTTTTCTGTTTTATTCTATTTAAAATTTTAAAATTGAGATATAGTGTTCTTAGGTAGAGAAGATATCAGTGGGGATTTGGATATTTTCTGAAAGTGGTGCAAGCTCTGGAAAGCCCATAAGATAATTTGCTATAATATCAAGAAAATTTAGAAAATCTTTTTGCCTGTTATCAACTTATACAAGACAAAGAGGATATTATTTTAAAACTATTCAAATTTTAGTGGTGATGATTGTGCATCACCATCTAATATCCGACTTTTGTGAAGCTGGTACGGCGGCTTGAGGGTCAAGATGAAAGTGTATCTGGCGATGAAGCATCAGCGACACCAAAGAAGATCTTTCAGCTAGTGACGGAGGTAATAATGGTTTCACAGTGGAAATATATTTGCACGTCGTTTCTGATATTGGATTATTATAAATGTATTAAGAGAAAATTCCTAGCCTTGTGAAATTGCAGACAGTTTTTTTTTTCCAAGAAATGTTATCTTATTTATATTTATTCAGCATACATTTCTTCCTTCAGTTGCCAGATAAGCCATCAAAGATATTTAGTTGTGCTGATTTAGAAAATTTCCTCTCCGATGTGTCTTGGGCTATATTTATTTTATATGCAGTGCGACTTTTGCAAAATTTATCTGATAACATTACTGAATTATAGACAATGATTAGCAAGCCCAGGGCTCGTGGTGTACACCCGTTAATATCCCACTTGAGATTGATGATGAATTGGATCATTAATTATTATGACTTTCTTTTTCTTCTCCTTATATTGTAACTTGTTGGGTCTCTTGTAGACAATCGAAGCCTTGTCAAGTATTCCAGTGCCTGAACTGGCTCTAGGGTTGTATCTGCAATGTGCCGAGGTATTTCTTAAGTGGATTAAATGGAATATTGTAAATTATAATATTCTAACGTGTGGCTTATATGGTGATTCTCAGGCTGCAAATGACTGTGACCTTGAACCTGTAGCATATGAATTTTTCACACAGGCTTATATTTTATATGAAGAAGAAATCACGGTAACCTTATATCCAGACGTCATCTTCTTTGACTTGGCATTTTTTTAGTGAGCCTCATTGTGACTTATTGTATTTGTGCCTATATATGCTTAATATTATTTGCCTTCGCCTGAATTATTTCTGTAGGATTCAAAAGCTCAGGTGATTTCCATACACCTAATAATAGGGACACTTCAGAAGATGCACGTCTTCGGGGTTGAAAATAGAGATGCTCTCACACACAAGGCCACAGGGGTAAATTATTGTAAGCTTATGTAGTCATATTATCGCAATCATATGTTAATCTCAAATAAATATGGGATAATGCTCTTGTTCCTTTTCATGTTTAGTATTCTGCGAAGCTGCTAAAGAAGCCTGATCAGTGTAGAGCTGTTTATGCTTGCTCGCATCTGTTCTGGGTTGACGAACATGATAATATCAGAGATGGGGAAAGGTACGGTAGAACAAGTTTGGAATGTCTAGGATTTTTAGCGTTAACTCGTTAAATCATCATTTGTGATAAATTCTGATTGAGTTTGTTAACGCTTTTATCTTGTCCTAGCATTTTCAATTGCTTTCTTCTTAGATCTTATGTGATTGCTGAACGTTTCATCTAGGGTCATGTTTTGCTTAAAACGTGCGTTGAGAATCGCAAATGCTGCTCAACAAATGGCGAACGCAACTAGAGGCAGTGGTGGATCAGTTTTACTCTTCATAGATATACTGAACAAGTACTGAACACTTAACCTGTATTTTTTGCTTACCGTGTCCTTTAATCGTGAAAAAAATTCTATAGTTTTTCACACTGCGATATTATTTTTAGGTATCTCTATTTCTACGAGAAAGGGGTCTCCCATGTCACTGTAGAATCTATCCAGGACTTGATTGAACTGATCAGAAATGAGATGCAAGGCAACAGTTCACCATCAGATCCTGCAGCAAGTGCATATCTTGCAAGTACATTACGGTATGTAGAGTTTCAGAAGGACAAAGGCGGTGCTGTGGGCGAGAAATACAAGCTCATTAAGGTGTAATTTCCTCATTCCTTTTCTTTGGGGCGGTATGACTCGCTTCTCTCTGGGGTTGCTGCCTCGGCAAGTGTTGATAATTACAGTGATAACTCACCGAGTTGACACAGTTTGGGGCGATTGTGTCGGAGTTGTTGTTACTTCTCAATAAGCGAATGGTACATACATAACCTGCCTGTAATTAATTTTCTCACTAACCCCAACTTTTGTGCTACCACCCCAGACAATCCTCTATTTAGAAGAGCGTTTTTAAACCTTTCATTGCTGTAATGAGGTTTTGTTACTTTTCTACCTATCAATTTATGTTCCTTTTTTCCTTAATTGTGTTGTCCCTATTTCAATTTGGATTAAGTCTCAAGAATTTAATGTGTACTAAAATCAGAATAAAGATATATGCTGAAAATAGCTCTATCTCTTACTATTCGACGTGATTTCTGTCGATACGAAATATGAGCAGTCATCTGCTGGTGGGTGGCGTTTGCAACTGATTGACGACTGTGGTGATATCGAAGTAACATTTTTTTAGTTAATTTCAGTAGTAAAATCAGAATTAAATGAATTATTGTAAGAGTTGGAATTTTTGATTCAGCTGTTCAGAATCTGTTTAAAGTACTATTTACTAATTTCATTCCATTATAATTGACGTTTTCACATGTAATATATAGGCCAAGAAAAAAAATAAAAGAATACGTGGGAGAAGTTTATGCAATGCTGAGCAGAAAGTCACACGTGGAGACAAAGGATCGGAACATCTATAGAAGGATGGCGTGGAAAATGGTAAGAGGCAGGCTTGCTACCATGACTAGGGTTGTAAACAAATCGAATCGAATACTAAGGTATTTGAATGATATTTGATTAAATATTTGAATATTCGTATTCAAATTCGATTATTAATCGAATTCGAAATCGCATTCGTATTCGATTCGAAAGTAATAAACGAACTATTCGAATATATTCGAGTATTCGAATTTGAATATTCGAAATTGAATATTTGAATTCGAATTCGATTCGAAATTGTAAATTCATTTTTTTAAATAATAATTTTTTTAAATTTCTTATACTATTAATTAATTTAAGAAGAATTACACACTATATACATCAACCATTAAATTATTAAAAATTAAAATTAAATAATTCACATTATATTATATAAAAAAAATTAAAATAGATCTTTTCCTCATAGTAATAAATTAGATAATATACATATTTATTTATATTTATTATATTTTTATTTTAATAATTATTTAAAATTCTATTAAATTACTACTAATTATATGATTATTTTATTATTTATATTTCATTTTTATTTTTTAACATAATTATTATTTGTAGTTATGAAAAATAATGAAGTGAGAGAGATAGTAATTTAAGAGTGCACATAAAATTATAAAAAATAAATAAAAATTAAAAAAATTAAAAAAAAAAGAGAACGGGGCGGGACGGACCAGCCCCGTTTGGGTCTGGGTTTAAAAAATAAGACCCGTACGGGTTCGGGGCGGGCACCTTTAAAATGGTTCGGGTCCGGGTAGTAGGGTATCCGTCCCAGACCCGGCCCATTGACATCCCTAGAGATATACAACTTGGTGGAAAAAACTATCAATAAAAATAAAGTTTGGAGGATATATTGTTGTCACAAGATTAAAATGGATGTTGTTCGACAATGAAGAGCAAAGAGTTGGGTCGTGTTTTTGCTTCATTTTTACACAGGAAGCATGAGTCATGAGTTTGTATAGATTAGTCCTTGTGTTACTGTTGATCTAAAGGGTTTCTTAGCCCCACTCTAATTGAGTTTTTTCACTTGTATCCGAATGTCATATCTTGGTTAAATTAACAATAATATTTTCAGTTCGATATATATATATACCAAGAAAATCATAACCCATTAGTAATAAATATATGCATGAAATTATCTGAACTTCATTTTTATGCGCATATGCATGTAATTAATGTGGAAGAAAATTATATTTTAAAATACAAGTGTGAATTAAATGAAGATAAATTTAATTGTGAAGAGGACAACTTTCGGAATTTAACAATTAAAGGTACATTCTTTAAATGATGTGGTGTGGGTAGGGTTCATGACATATACGTAAATTTTATTTCACACTACACAGACTCAACAATTAATTGTTCCGATAATTAAATTGAACTTTAACATACTTAATAGAAAAATAAAATTATTTAAATTAATTAGACTCTTCTGTTATGGTTGATTGGATGTTGTAAATTAACGTGTCATTTTTATAATTGAGTTAACGCGTAGTTATGAGAGATTAAATTCGGTCTAAAACTTGAGCTTAATAAATACTACTCCATAAAATGTTGAATATGAGCCCCAATGTATGATTCGTTTCGATATGATAGAATAGTAATATAATAAAAATATAAAGGAAATTCAAACTGTCAAACTATGAGCTTACTTATTGCAAATACCTTAGTTCTACTTAAGAGTGCAATTATTAAATTTGGTGAGTAACAATTGCAACTAAATACACCTTAACTTATTCAAGTTTAATTTAAATGAAATTAATATTAGAAATGGGGAAAATGATAGTATATACTCTTTTTTATTATATCTCATCTGGAAAGGCAAACATTCTATCGATTTTCAATTATCCTAAATTCTGTAATTTGACGGATTTTGCAGTTTTCACAAATTTGAAAATTTAGACCTCAATATAGTATTATGCCCAAAAATAAAATAGTTTTGTAAAATTCCAAATAATCTTTACTATGTTCTCCATATGAAGGTTTGGATGGGTCAATAGATTGTTTTTAAGGAAAACCATATGCTCCGCAAGGGTTCTTTGCGGCTTGGCATGAATATTACAGCCACCCATACTATCTATTGTCTTACAATCTAGATAGTTTGGGTGGCTGACTCCCATAATAAATATGGAAGAGATCATCAATTCAACATCAAGATAGTAGAACAGCTTTGCAGGATGGCCAAATGATTTAACATCCAAACTCCTTCTGCACAACTAAAAAACAGCAGAACATAAGTAATTAAATTGATTTTGAACATAAGTAATTAAATTGAATTTTTTAGTCTTTATATTTCAAATGCAAATAATCTTATAAAAAATTATATTATTAAAGGTTATTTTCTTACATTATATATTTGCTTATTAGATAAACTTCATGAATGTGCATTTCATCAATATTAGTGCAGTGACACAAATTCATGTAGTACATTATTAGAGATAAATTGGAAAATGTCAAAATAGGATTAGTAACCTTCCATCCTTCCAGGTCCGTCATTACTTTTTCTAATTCCATTTTGACATTTTCCAATTTATCAATCAATCTCTTTTATAATTGTCAAACAATCAGAGGATAAATTTAAGTATTATAAATTAGAGAATAAACCTAAGTATTATAGAATGTTCATAAGCAACTGTACATTAGCTTCATCTACACCAATTTAAGATGATATCTCAACTACTATATGCCCATACTTCTACTTCTGATATGGCAGTTTTTGCAGATTTGAAAATTTACGAATTTTGCAGGTAAGATTTTTTTTTCAAATAAATTGATAACTTCATATAATATTATTATTTTATCCCTATAGTTTAGGATTAATTTTTTTTTTCTACTTAAATTGATAACTTCATATAATATTATTATTTTATTCTTATAATTTATGACATACCTCTGAGGGAGATATCCTATAACAGTATATAAATCTATCTTACGTAGTATCAAAATTGAATTTTTAAGATGACATACTTATTTAAATAATAATTATTTTATTATAAAATATTACTCTTTTTAGCATTTAACGGAAGTCATACCTGATACCATTTCTTGCAAGTAAAATAATTAATGCTCTTCATGGGATTATTTTCATACTTTACGTTTTCATTCGTCTTATTTCTATCTTCATTATTCAAAATAGAAAATATCATACTATTAATTAATAACCTCAATAGTTATTTTAATTTTAAAAATATCACTCCCACCCAACGCACATAACATACTTTATAACTTTTTGTTCTATATATTGTATACATGTTTCTTAATAATTGTATACCTTTTTCACACCCAAATTTTCATTAAAAAAACTAGCATCCATATGTGTATAACATTTTATTCAATAGTGTATACATTGTAAATACATAGTTTAAAAGTATTTTTTAATCATTTTTATTGAGTTTTTGGAGGTGTACATATTGTGATATTTTTAGGTAATAAAAAAGTATGTCATGTACGTTAGGTGAAGTGATATTTTTAAAATTAAGATAACCGAAAAGTGTGAAAATGAAGGGGGCATTAATTATTTTACTTGCAAGAAATCATATCAGGTATGACTTCCGTTAAATGTGAAAAAAGAGTAATATTTTAATAATAAAATAATTATTATTTAAATAAGTACGAAATCACTATGTCATCTTGAAAATTCAATTTTGATAATATGTAAGATAGATTTAAAATTCTGTGAATAATAAGAAAGTGTTTGTTCTAGAATTTTGAATAATTGCAATTTAATTTATGCCAAATTATTGTAAAATGAATAATCGCCCTTTTGGTGTCCATTGGCTTCTTGCTTCATGCTGCTTTGAAGAAAGTTGGGAAGGTTGTAATGATTCTTGATTTCATGTGTGTCCATTGGCTTTTATGTTTTATTATTATTACTAAGTACACAACATATAATTCTTACAAAATCTCGCCTTTAGATTTTACACTAATCGCAATTGCAATAATCGTGATGACTTTCTTAACAATTAACGAAAAGAAATCCTCATTTAATTTTCTAGAACCTTCATTTGAATTTCTAGAACTTCGTGAAAATTAATTATAAGGTAATCATAGTTTCGATTTATTTATTTATTATATTTATCTTATAAAGAAATTTGTTCAAAGTATCTCCATAATAAGATAAGATTTTCGTTCTTAAAAAATGCTATACAATTTGAAAGAGGTTGTGACTAAACAATCTTTTTGTTTATCGATATAAATTATAAACAAATAAAATTTTTATTTATTTGGAAGCTTGTGAATCTGATTATTTTAAGAGCTTTTTATCTCATATAATTTTTAAAAGGTCATAAATAACGAAACACATAATTAATATTCTTGAAACACATGACATAATACCCTTCCCTCCGGGAAAACTTTCATGTTTACTGTTCCATGTTGTTTAAGAAAAATTACACTTTTTTACCAACTTCATTGACTTTGGAGGGTATTTTAGTATTTTTAAGTAATAAAAAAGTATAAAGTAATGATATGTGTGTGAAAAAGGAGTGGCAAATTTGAAATTAAAGTAACTTTTGAGGTTGTTGGATAAAGTGGTGTTTCCTTTTTTGAGATGTGAAAAGTTTTGTGGGACAAACAGGAAAGTGGGAAAAGTATTATGGGATAGAGGGGGTAGATCTTACATAGGGCAACAATAGAAATGCACTAATCCTCAAAATGTAGAGGATCTAATTGAATTCATATTATTATAATCTCCCCTACCCCCGATACATTTGCATGTCATAGAAAAAATCCCATCTCCAAAAAAAAAAAAAATCTATGCAAGAAAATGAACCTCACCCCCACAAGAAAGTAATATTGCTTTTATTAATCATTTTCAAGGAAGAAAAGCTATGATGGGTCAAGACATGGCATATTTTTGGGTCCAGGTTCGAGCCATTGAGTCATATTTGGATTTATCAGTTTTATACATATGGGCTATCTCTGGAACTAGTGGATCATCTGGGTTTGGATCTGTTAGCAACGAACATATCGAAAGCAGAACCTGTTACGAGTCGAGTTGAGTCGAGTCAATTATATGGATGGTGGTGAAAAAGTAGTGCCTATGAAGAGAAAACTGAAAATATATACCTTGGAAATGGTAAGAGCTGGACTCCATTGATCTTTGAGGATATCCAAACATATATTTCCATTGTTGTTTATATTTGGATGAAATACTTTTGTCCTGAAGGCTACCTGCATCATTTCATTAATCATAACCATTTATTAAACTACACCAACCTAATTATATCTACATCTAAAATTTCATTTTCAAACAACAATTATATATACTCAATAGTAGTACAAATAAAAACCAAGTTAAAGAAAGAAATTAGAATTAAGAGAGAGAGAGAGAGAGAATTACCTTGGGAGGTTTAAAAGGATAATCAGGAGGGAAGTGGATGGTAACTTGGAAAACACCACCTGCATAGGGGCTGTCATTTGGTCCAATTATGGTTGCTTGCCAATGGAACATATCTTGAGCCACTGGCCCTGATCATTCATTAATCATACAAAACCATCATCATATATTTCATTCTTTCTTGTCCAATTTCAAACAACAGATTCTACCTGCACTGCATGAAGTAGGAGGGTCTCTCTGCAACTCTCTAAGTTCCTTGAGAATCCTTCTCGACGCCATTAGCGAACGATTCTTTCGACCGAGGTTTTACGTAGTAGAAAGGGAAAAAAATCAATCTTTTATGTATCTAAGCTAATCTTGGATATCCCAACTTGTGTTGGATACAATCTTTATATAGATGATGGATTGGCCATGGTTGAAAATGGTTTAGGGTACAAATTCCAGGGGACCCCTTTCACTTCTTCCAAACAGGGACCATTTGACTTGCTTCCTTTCATTAATCCTTCTTACTTTTCAATTGCATCAATTCCATCCCTAACCTCATTTATAATGTTCTAACATATCATTTAACACTTAATGGACTTGAACTATTTCATTACTATATTAGGAGAATTTATTTCTCTTCTTTTTCTTGTTAAAGATCACAAATCTTTTTACTGATGGAAAGAAAAAATCCCACCCCACAAACAAATTAGAACACGGTACTAGGGTTGGCCATAAAATAGCCTACTCCCCAAATTGTGAAAATTATTCCTTTTAAATGTATAAAGTAGCAAGTTGTCACTATCTTCCACGTTAAAAGCATTAATATTCAAGAATCTTGTAATAAAAGAACAAAAAGAAAGAATGAAAATGAAAGACACAAAGAAGGGGTGCCCAAGTTAAGCTCATCCACATATGGTGGATCCTTGAAATGACATTTAATCCGTGTGCCATTCGAGATGTAACACCATTACCACACGGCATGAAAATCGAACCGACCGACAAATGTAGGAACAGCTAAGAGTAGTTCAACAAGTTGGAATCACTAAGGGGTTCAATCCTTGTAATTCCAAGTTAGGACAACTCAATTCCCTAAATGAGAAGAAGATAATAATGATGAAAGGTGCAAAAATAGAAAGTAGGAAAAGCTACAAAAATGATGTAATAGAAATAGAAGTGGTTGAGCTCCACCAGTTTTTGTGGTGAGCATGCCACATAATTAATACTGAAAATCAATATGAGTTGGGCCAGTTGGCACAGATTATGTAGAGAAGCCTAGCTGTGAGAGAATCATAGTGAATAATTACATACATGTGTATCTGGATGTATATAACCAAAGACAAAGACATTAGCCGACATCATAATAAATCTTGGTCTGATTAACAAATGAAAAACAACAAATCGAAACAGGGAGGGCACAGCTAGTGGCCTAATGTGCGACTTAAAACTTGGGATTATTGCAAGGATAAAACCGAATTTAAGCCACCAATTGTGGTTTCTAGAGCTCTGATCATGGCATGCAAGGGAGTACTATTTCTTTTGAGGCAAAAGAAGCAGAAAAGGACATAAACAGGGAGGAGCGGAATAGTGACTGGTGTGCGTGTTTCGTTACACCTGAAGTTGATCACAATATAGAGCATGCCTTTTGACCCTTTCCCTTCTTTTTCTTTTGCTTTGGCGGTTGAAGCACTACTTTAATTGCAGCATCAAAAACAGCTTTAACATTCTGTTGGTGGAAACAAATCAAGAATCTCAGCAGAAAGCCCCAATAACATGATGAAAGAGGGAAGGTGAGACAGAGATAGAGAGAACTCGCAGTACCTGTTGTGTCTTTGAACTACATTCGATGTAAGCAGAAGATCCAATCAACTTTCTCAGCTCTTCCCCCTGTATGTTTTAAAGTGGATATGATAATGGAGTTTAGGAATTGGAGAAAATTTTCCTCATGTGACAAAAAGTGCCAAAGAAATAACAAAAATACAAGTAGATTCTCACCTGTACTGTAGTAATTGGTACTGCACCTGGATGTTCAACAAAGAACTCCTTGTCATCCCGAAGATCTGAATCCAAATAAGTAAATCACCAAACCAAAAATATTGCTTGAACAGATTATATATGTATGTGCATGTGCATGTGCAGTTTTTATACATTGTAGAGAGAGTCCTGATAACACATGTAAGTCAATTATCTACTTTTCAACATAACCCTGCACATAAACCCTATTAGAACAAAAATGGGTAAAAAAATTGAAAGAGAGAGAATTCCATGGTTTTATGCATATATCCACCAGGCACAAATAAACAAATTAATTCATGATAGGTATATATGAGAATCATACAAGGAAAAGAACACGGAAAGGATTATTTGAAAGATAGACTGAAGTCCACATGAGTATTAAAACATCAAGATGAGATTAATCATAATAGATGCACAAGGGAGTTTTATCTTAAACACTTCCGAGAGGGAAGGCATCAGAGTTCAGAACACGGGATTGCAAAGGTCAGAAGCAGCTGTAATTTAAGCACTACTATCAAGCTTGAAAAGATAAGACATCCTCATCATAAAACCATATGCTAACATATGTAATACCCTGCAAAAAGGGTAACAATGCTAAGAATGGAAAACCACTTCTTTGGCACAACTACAACCATGTAAACATTAATTCAGGCAATTACATAAGTAGCATAAAATATAAAATGCAAAGTAATAAACAATGACATTCTCTGCCAATGTTCACAGAAGTTGCAGTAGGGGATCTTCATACATACAGGACGGTTACTGACCATTGATCCTTAAAATAATCAACTCCATATCGTACTTTGTGAGTGTAGACAGGTTCATGCAATTTAAAAGATTAATTAGAGATCTCACCCAGTTTTGTGCCAACAAGAACTATAGGGACCCCTGGGGCATAATGCTTCAATTCAGGAATCCACTGGAAAAAAGTGATAAAAAAATTATTTATTAGGTAATGAAATTTTGCCATAGAATATAAAATGTAGGAAAGTAAACACTCTGAAAAAATTAAAGAGCAATCAATCAAATACTTGCCTTCTTGGAAACATTTTCATAGCTAGCCTTGCTAATGAGAGAAAATGCCAAAATGAAAACATCAGCCCCGCGGTAACTCAAAGGTCTTAATCTGTTGTAGTCTTCCTGTCCTGTTCCATAAAATGACAAACATAGGTTTATAAACCTATAACACTAATTCAGGAAGATGAAAATAAAACCCCATAGAAAACCATGCTAATACATATATAAGCAGAAATTGAAGTGCAGGTGTAAGTGTAGGATATATCTAATAATTACCAGCAGTATCCCAAAGGCCTAGGTTAACGGTAGCACCATTAACGACAACATTTGCACTGAAATTATCAAATACGGTAGGCACATAATCCTGTTGCATTCCAAACATAGAGATAAATATTAAATATGGAAAATCATATTTCCAAGGAGCAGGGCGCTGTGGCATATTATCACATCCAAAAACCATGATATATTCAAGAAAATATTGTCCATGATACAAATTAATGCTTTACTCTGAATAACATTCTGACTAAGATATAGATTATAGATATACACGAGTATTAAGCAGGTAAGGAATGATCTGGAGCAATAATTTGAACCAGATTTGGGGGTGACATGCGAGCCGAATAAATGGATTAAACCAAAATTGATAGAAAAGGCATTAGAAACAAACAAATTTGAACCAGATTTGGGGGTGACATGCGAGGCGAATAAATGGATTAAACCAAAATTGATAGAAAAGGCATTAGAAACAAACAAATATTCCAATTATCTCATTATCAGAGGGAAATTCATCAAATTATGCTTTCCCTCCTTTCAATCATCCCACTCATGAAAATCTGCAAATAATTCTAATATAGTCCATACTCATTAGGAAATTTCAAGCCATCTTTTCATGTCCATTTCACCATACCATTAACATACAATAGAAAAAGAGCAAATGCAACATATTAAAAACAATATATATAAAGAAAAAAAAGCTAAATTTGCAATCACAAAATGAGTGTGATCAAACGAGAAAAACAAAATTGTGTAAAAAGGGGTCACCGTGGGGAAGGTATTGCTGGTGTAGGAAATCAAAAGACAGGTCTTCCCGACGGCACCGTCGCCCACGGTGACACACTTAATGAATCTCGAATCGCTCATTCTTCCAAACCTTAATTCCCTTGTCCTGTGACAGTACAGACCCTCCCTCCCTCCCTGGGATGTCAGTCAGATCTTCTCGTGAAGACCTGATGCAATGCGCAATTATCCAGGCACCTAATCAGACATAAGGAACATGGCAGAATGAGAAAAAGTGAAATCCCCCTCAAGTCCGGCAGAGGAGCAAGAAATCAAACCCTAACCGTAGAATTAGAATGCAATAAAGGCAATGTATGTATGGGGGAGGGGGGGCGAAGAGAAAATGGGGGATCGAGATCTAGAGAGAGAAAGAAGGGAAGAAGGATTGATAATCGAAGGAGAGGAATTGGTATTGGTGTTGTAGGTATCAGTGGTGTGCGTGAGGGAGAGAGTAATGGGCGGGCAGTAACCTTTATTTAGCCGCGAAATGCTGCACTGAATCGTTCTCCTCTCTCTCTCCCTCTCTTTCTCTCTCTTCACGCGCTGTGTATTTATTCTTTCTCGCTCTTCAAAATTGAAATTGAGGCCAATTCTTACATGAGCAGTAATATACTCCCTCCGTCCCCGGCTAAGAGTCCCATTTGCTTTTGGGCACGTGGATTAAGGAGTATTATTATTTAATGTGTAATGGGTAGTTGTATTAGTGGGTGTAGGGGCCCATGTATTAATTGTATTAGTGGGTGTGGGTGGGTCCCATATGTCCAAAAAAGGAAATGAGACTCTTTGGGTGGGACGACCAAAATGGTAAAATGACCCTCTTAACCTGGGACGGAGGGAGTATAACCTAAACATATAAAAAGAGCCGTCAAATATAAGTATTACGGTTAGATGAAAAAATATTTTTTAAAATTGATTTTATATCCAAGTAGCCGGTAATAATTCATATCCCTTTATTCCATACGATGCTACGTATAGAAGGAGGTGGTTAACTTGAGTATTCGTGTCCCAATTAAAAAAGATTGTATTTGTTAATAGAATTTTTACTTTAGAGAAACTCTCTTGTTTATTTTATAATTTATTATCATACGTTTATATCTATTTTGACAAACATTTTTTACATTTAA
The DNA here is from genome assembly GCA_023678885.1 of Pogostemon cablin. Taxonomy (NCBI): domain Eukaryota; kingdom Viridiplantae; phylum Streptophyta; class Magnoliopsida; order Lamiales; family Lamiaceae; genus Pogostemon; species Pogostemon cablin. Next base: position 5,819,750 of record CM042991.1, on the reverse strand, counting down.
GAATAATAAAAAAATTAAAATTAAGAATTCAAATATTAAAAGTACGTATGCACGGACAAAAATTCCATATAATAATAGTATAATTTAAAATACTAATCAATTATTACAAAATAAATTTAATATTAAAAATATTATTTTACATAAAAATATTATTATTATTTGACCGATTAAAAAATAAAGTAATACTGAATAAGAATAATAAGAAAAGTATTAATAATCACGGTAAATAACAATATTGTTCATTCGCATAAAATTAGAATACGTGATAAGATAATGGATAAAAAATAAATAAATAGGTGATGTGACAATGATAAAAAATCATATAAAACCGATGATAACCGGTAATAATTTGGGTAATAGGTGACATGGGTCATCTAAGTAATCCCCGAGGCCAATTCTTATAATAACCCAAACATATAAGAGCCGTCAGATATGAGTACTACGGTTAGATGAAAAAATATTTTTAAAAATTGATTTTCTATCTAAGTAGCCGATAATAATTCATATCCTTTTATTACATACGATGCTACGTATAGGAGGAGGTGGTTAACTTGAGCATTTGTAGCCCAATTAAAAAAGATTGTATTTGTTAATAGAATTTTTACTTTAGAGAAACTCTCTTGTTTATTTTATAATTTATTATCATACGTTTATATCTATTTTGAAAAGCATTTTTTACATTTAAGAATAATAAAAAAATTAAAATTAAGAATTCAAATATTAAAAGTACGTATGCAAATTCTACGGACAAAAATTTCATATAATAATAGTATAATTTAAAATACTAATCAATTATTACAAAATAAATTTAATAATAAAAATATTATTTTACATAAAATATTATTATTACTTGACCGATTAAAAAATAAAGTAATACTAAATAAGAATAATAAGAAAAGTATTAATAATTACGGTAAATAATAATATTGTTCATTCGCATAAAATTAGGATACATGATAAAATAATGGATAAAAAATAAATAAATAGGTGATGTGACAATGATAAAAAAAATCATATAAAACCGATGATAACCGGTAATAATTTGGGTAATAGGTGACATGGATCACCTAAGTAATTCCCAGAAATTGAAATTCCTATCAATATCCATTCACCCATTATTGCTATTACTTTTCAAATGAAATAAATGTTTCAGTACGTTCCATCCGTACTTTTAATTTCGATATATTGCCCTTCAATTAATTTCAAGTGAAATCAATCACTTTATCTCTTGAGTTGGGTATAAATTTAAATTTATTAATCTCTTTAAATCAATCACCTTATTAATCTTACAGATTTAAATCACTCTTTGGATATAAATTTAAATTTATTAATCTAATTAAATCAATCACTTTATTAATCTTACAGATTTAAATCACTCCCATATAAACCTATTAACCATATTAAGAATTACCCACCTACTACAATACTCTTATATCTCATCAATTAATATTTTTACCTCCTCTCACCTTGATTTCACATAAAGTTTAAATTTATTCTACTTAAGCTAAACAAACATACTAACAGGTATAGAATAACTCAAATTTATTCTACTTAAACTAAAAAAAACATATTAACAAATTTAGAATAACACTATTCAATGGTTTATTAAATAAACTTAAATCCCAAACAAACATTCCCTAAATGTTTGATTTTACTCACACCATAAGAAATGCATTTTGTCATTTTTATGTCTCAATATAAGAGTTAGATTTTTTCTTTTTAGTAAATAAGACCCACACAAAACAATTAATATATCTTCATGGAATCCACACACCAGGAAGTGCATTTTGTCATTTTTATGTCTCAATATAAGAGTTAGATTTTTTCCTTTTAGTAGATAAGACCCACATAAAACAATTAATATATCTTCATAGAATCCACACATCACACCAATACACATACCCACTATATATTAAAATATTATTTATTTCTCCTTATCTACATATCAAATATTATATCTTTTAATTTATGTGAAAAAAAAAACCCCTCCTTATGAGTTGTGATGGGACGAAAGAAGTACTATTTTTTTCTTCTTAAATTAATTAGATTAAAAAATAATTTGATTATATATATTTATAACTCAATAATATGTATTTAATTCCATTACTATTAATAATATCTATTTTTACACTTTCATTAATAAAATTTACTCCCTCCATCAACTTGAAAGTTGTGCATATTACTATTTTGGACGGCACTTCAAAGATATTATTTTTTTTTTTTAATTTTTATAAAAGGAACCCACGTATAACCTACCACATCCCTCTAGTACAACCACTCACTAACCAGGTGGATCAGGTGGACTAGTCCACCTGGCCACTGAACTCCTCACTTAAGTGAGAGACCCAGGTTAGTACTCCTTAATTCACTACAAAAAGCAAAAATAACCCTTTGAGTGGGACGGATGGAGAATCTTGTAAGTGGTCAGAGAGAATATATCAGTTGAGGTATCACTACAATATTACGAAACTTTGAGAGTCTCTCTTGTAAGACGGATGTATAAGAGAGATTCGACTCATTGTTATATTATATACTTATTATATAGGTAAGATATACTTATTGGTAATTAAAGTATATTTGTAGTCATATTATAACACCCTAAAAGTTTAATGTATCATTCATCATATTTTAGATAAGATAATGTAACAATCAATAACTTTAGATAACATACTTTAACAATCAATAATCATACTTTACATACATGACAACCATACTTGGTTGCACAAACCGTCTCATACAAGTATCAGTAAAGACTTTTTCGTTATAATACAGTGTCATTGAATATTATTAATGTGATTTTAATACAATTTCAACCTAATATTTCACACTAATAAATTTCTCCCACCCTTAAATTTCAAGTGATTCATTCAGTGTGGCGTATTAGTATTCTACTCCCTCACTCTCCTGCCTACAAATCGTTCACCTTTCCTTTAATTTATAAGTTAAAAAGAGAATATTAACGATTATGTAGAAATTAGAATGGAAGAAATACATTTTTTGACATGAATTGAAGGGCCTTAAACAAATTTGGGCGGAAATAGAAGTTGTACTTCCATCATTTTTCTTTGTTTTTTTTTTTTGATTTATTATATTTAATTTTATTAATTTTGTTTGCTTGAAATAGGAACTTTAGTACTTGTATTTGTAAAAGTAATTAAATCCATATTAAATGATATCGAAAATCCAAAACACTTCACGGATGTATATATTCATTGTGGTGTAATTAATTAATCATAAAGCAAATGGAAGATTTGATTGATAAATACAACTTAAACATTACCCAAAAGAAATTAGGATCCATTACACCTCCATAAAACGAGTTGTCTCTTTTGCGCCAGAATGCACCGACTTTTAAGGGTATTATAACATTAAAAATAAAAAATAAATAAAAAAAATCCCAAAAAATCAAGAATATAAATTTTTATACAAAGGATATAGTAACATTTAAAAATTGAATTTAGGGGTTTAATTCGCTCAGGTAGACACGAGACTTTTTGGGCAATAAAGTACTCAACTGATCTGTTTCTTTTTTTTTTCTTTTTTTTTTAATAAAATTATTGAGGACTGTAAGGGGTGTTTGGTTGGGGTATTAGGTGGGATTAATGGGAATTGAGGGGTATTGATTCCCATTGTTGGTGCTTGTTTGATCTGATGGGAATCAAAATTCTTCAATCACTCCCATTAATTCAATAACTACTCCCCACCCTTCAATCACTTTTTATTCCATTATCATTGAGCTCCTTAATGATACCCATTGTCATTCCTATTGAAGAATTTGAATCTGCCCCTAAGTAGAAGTCGAGATCGTTGGTCAAGACTAGTTGATGATCCACAACCTAAATCGTTACGTCCACTATTTTTAAACATAAAGACTACACTTTACATAGATTGTACTCATGTAGTAATACGATACATTTTTTTTTATTAAATGTTCAAAACATTTTTAAATGAGTACAATTTATATGATACCTTAAACATAGGACCTTATGGTATAACTTAGAACAAACAAAACAATACATACATGACGGAAGAAACCGTAGCTGAAAGTAGGCTCGACTAAGACTTACAGAACGTATGCAGGGTATCATCAAGGGCCTGTCTGTCGTACTCACCGGTGAAAACACAGTTTCCGAGAGGGCCTTTCAGAAGGATGAGTCTTAATAGACCATCAGCTACCTTTTTATCCACCTGCATTCCCAAACACTATTTAGGCTATGGAACAGACGCAAAACTGTGAGAGAGTCAGTTTTCTGTGTTTGCGTTCGTATTCTCTTACCGCCATGACAGACTTGAAAATATCAATGGTCACTGATTCCGGAGGTGCTGTAGGTAATTTTGCCTGTTGCAAGATCTTATGCACTCGCTTTACTAATGAATCATCAATCCAGCCGAGCCGGTAAGACATGTCCACGGCCATTACCTAAATATATATGCACACATTATCTTAACAACAAAAGAAAACATTGATCAAGAAGAAAACCTGTCTTGGTCCAGAGAGTGGCATACCGTGCCAGCAGCAACAGCCTCACCATGAAGCCACTGCCCATATCCCACACCAGTCTCAATTGCCTGCAAATGCACATGGAAAGAACATTAGGCACGCTAAGGACATAAAAACCATATTTCAGAAGTATTACTCTTCACTGGGTAAAGCAGATAAGGCGATACACTATTAGATCAGTCAATTGAGACAATAATGAATGTTGTGCAAGATGAAATATTGTATTTACGTTTAAAGAGCTACATTGAACATCGAGAAATTGATACTCACGTGTCCAAAAGTGTGACCCAAGTTTAATGTTGCTCTCAATCCACTCTCCTTCTCATCTAGAGACACAACCTCAGCCTTGTTTTCACATGAGCGTTTGATAGCATAAGCGAACGCACTTGGGTCCCTGCAGAGGGCCAATCACTTTGTGAATAGAAGTCAAAGTCCATAAGGTAACAAGAGTGCATGTTCATGGATGAAATGACAGAATAAAATAACAAAATAAATGACGAACACAAGGTATACCTGCTAACTGAAAAAAAGGACAATGTTCTTTAGTTATTAGATTACTTCAGTACATGCAAATGCTTATTCCCCATATCATGAGGTTGCAACAAATCATCACAACTTGTGACCGGTACAATTCAAAATTAAAAAATTTAGTTGAAAAGGAAAGAGGAATGACATAAGTAGCACCACATTGGTATCCTCATATCCAAGAACATGGGGGGGGGGGAACTCAGATGAGTATATGTACTTACCTAGCTAGCAGAGCAGGCATATTTTTTTCCTGCCACTCAAAAAATTCAGCATCTCTAATAAGTCCATACTTAATGACTTCTGCAAGCCCTGATGCTAATTCTCGATCTGGTAATGTGTTCAATGTGTCAGTGTCTATGAGCACAGATTGTGGTTGGTAAAATGATCCAATTAAGTTTTTTCCAAGCCGGTGGTTTATTCCAGTTTTACCCCCAACAGAAGAATCTACCTAAATAAGAAAATAAATAGAAATAAGTATAAAGCAATCTATCAATCAGCATGCATCAATTTAGTCAGTCTGACTCTTACCTGTGCCATAACAGTAGTTGGAATCTGAATAAAATTCACTCCACGCAGATAAGAAGCTGCAGCATAACCACACATGTCACCAATGACTCCACCACCAAGGGCAACAAATGTACATCGTCGGTCCATTCTTGACTCAATTGCTTTGTCAAAGACTTTCATTAGAGTATTCTGTGAAAGCATCAAACATTGCCATGCTAACTTGAGTCAACTATCCAACCATTGTCAGATGATAATACCCAATAGAACTAGAACACTAACCATCTCCTTATATTGCTCTCCATCAAGCAAAATTACACTCTCAACTTTAATGTTAGGGTTTCCCTCCGTTAAAGCCCAAATAACTTTATCAAGATATAATGGTGCAATTGTCGTGTTGGTGACAATGAGGACTTGCTTGCCGTGAACATGCCTATAACACAATATCGGCTTGGCAATTAAAGAACAAGAAGATCACAAAACTATAGAAGACCAAATTCAAATATCAAATTATTCTTACACACAGCAAAGAGATATTACAAAAGAGGAGGCACATCAACAATTCAGAAAAGAGAGAGAGAAGAAAAATCAACTAACAGCAATTATACTTTTAATAGCACCAGTTTTTTTCTTCTTCTCCGCTTCAGGTATATATTATCAAACGGATTTGTCGGTGGTGGGCACATTATTTTATTGTGGCTTGCATCTCCTGTATTTTTGCAGTCTTTTTTATGGGAAGGCAAGGAGAACTATGGCTATATGCATATGGGAGCGTACAGTTTGGCTTATATGGAAATCAAGAAATACTAAGATCTTCAATAATGAGGAGTTATCTGTAAACAAGGTGGTTGAGGAATTAACGTCGAGAATCTAGAGTTGGCTTGTGATAAGGAAGGAGTGGCAGATCAAGAATTCTTTTCAAGAATGGAGCAGCAATCCTAGAATATTTGTTTGAAAATTTGAACTAATACATCGAGACATTGTAATTTCCTTTGAGGTAATTCTCATACCTTGCTCATTTAAAAAAAAAAATCTGATAAAAAAAAGAAGAAACTTTTATGACGTTCAAGTAATCAGGCACTAATGGTAGATATGAACATGAGAGAAAAGAGCAAAGAGCAAACAGCAGAACAGCCACAAGCATATCTAAATCCTCACAACTTAGGCAACACCCAAACCACAAGGGTCTCCAAAATGGGCAATTTGACATGTACCCTGCTCCACATGATTAAGTATACAGAACTCCAAGAAGCAGCAGCTTACAAACAATGTGGTATGAAGCTCCACCATTTCTAGATTGAATCAATTCAGACAACTATTTTGCACTCAAGCAACGCTTATACCGTCAGACTCGTGGGTGTTTAACAACAGTAGACATAAAAATAGGATCGACATACAAACAACGGGATTTTCTAGTGGGATTCAGGCAACCCAATCAACCGATCTAATAGTTCAATATTAACGTCCGTGCAAACAGGCTCTCGCGCAAGGTTCCTTTGAAGTAATTGTAAGTTAATCAAAGATGGCATTAAGAAATAAATGCACATATACCTTCAAACACGAAAAAGAAGCCAACAAATGAACGCAATTAAGAAAACTACCAACCTCTGGAGCAGCTCAGGTTGATTTAGAAGACCAGAGCCAATGTAGATCGGATAGCTACGATTCCCCAAATCGACCTCTACAATTGTAGGAACTGCGGGAGAAGACGGAGCGGACTGATCCATCACCGGAGTAGCAGGTGTGACCGAAGCCCTCACCGCAAAGTTACGATTATTAAAATCAACGCATAAACGAGAACGCGAAGAAATGGATGAAACGGATGCAGGGAAGCGCGGAAGAGGCTGAAGTGAGGTTTTGTGATTGTTGGAGGAGGAAGAGGAGGGACAGATGGCGCGGGTGGGGCAGAAAGAGGAAGTAGCAGCTGCCATTAGCGGCGGCGGCGGCGGCGGCGGCGGCGGCGGCGGCGGTTGAATCGAACGACGATGAGTAAACTAAATGGATAGATACGACAGCGTTCGCATTGCGAAACTGGTGAATTTTATGTGTCTTGGTTAGGTGTACAGGCATGTTTGGTGGCGAGTGGTAGGTGAATGAGGAGGGGGTGGAGGTGGGCCGGAAAAAAATAAAATAAAATAAAATAATAATAATAATAAATAAATACTCCCTCCGTCTCCTTTCAGATGTCACACTTTCCATTTTGGGCTATCCCACAAAAGTTTACACATTCCAAAAAAAACAAAAAGTAAAAAACAACTACCCTTCCCCATACACTTTATTTATATAAAAAAAATCATCTCTACCTAACATACTTTATCATTTATTTATTATATAAAAATATCATTATACTCCTAAAAATTATCATTTTCTTAATCTCCGTGTCGAAATTGAAGGTGCAATCTTTTGTGGGACGGAGGGAGTAAATATTTCAAAAAATTGAAAATGAACCGGCAAGGTGTGCGGAAATTTTGGGCACGGAGGGGTAATTTTTACGGGTAAAAATGTAATTACTTAAAGTAAAGGGTCATTAGTAATAAAACTAATTAATGAAGAGAAGGAACGAAATTACTGCAAATATTATTATAGCAAAAAAAAAACCCAATTAAATAGAAAAAACCTCAAGACTTTAGACTCCAATTCCGTTGCCCCATGATAATTTGTTTTTCGCAGAGGTAAACACACTCCCCAATTTCACTCTATACGCAAAAAGTTAATATAAAAATGCAATGATTTGATCTATTTCTCGTCTCTGAAGGTGGATGACAATGCGTTTATGTGACACTGTGCTATGTGCGGGTTTGTTGCGTCTTCGATTATGCTTAGGCTGACGTTTTCGGAGTTATTGAATCATCTTTTCGGAAGCAAAGTTTTCATTTCAGGAATTCGATGGATATTTGTTAATTGACGATACAACTGGCTTGATACCTCGGTAGTTAATGTATAATCAAAATTTTATTTTTCCTTTTTCCTGGAATTTTAATTTGTTTACTATCTACTTATTTTTTGCCCTAATGTTACAACGCTTTAGGTATTTATCACGTTAAATTTTTTTGGTTAAAGTTATGGTTATCTCCAATTCCTGTATAGCTTTTAAGTTGACATGATATTGATTGTAATCTTTGGCTGTTTGAGCTTGATCATTTATGTGTTTTTATTCTTTTTTTATTTGAATGTCGAATATGTAGAGATGACAGAGAACATTAGTGGAAAATTATGGCGATGATAGCCCAGTTTAGTTACATGCCTTTGTTATTGTGTGCTAGGATGTTTGTGTATATCAATACATTGTGTATATCTACTGTCTTGTATTTGTTTCTCATTGTCTTTCATGTATTGGTAGATGGCAAGCCGCCCGACTCGCTCAAAGAAAGCTCAAGTGGTGCAGCAGCCCGAAAATCAATCTCGTGCTAAGTGGACTGCATCCTTGACTAAGGCATTGGTAGACTTGATGGTAGATGAGATTCACAAGGGAAATAAACCGAACAAATCTTTTAGCAAGAAAGGGTGGAAATTCATATGTGATAACTTCCGCATTCAAACAGGGTATTGGTGGGATAGTGAACAACTAAAGAGTCGGTATGTTGTCTTAAGAAAGCTGTATATTAATGTAACTTTGCTACTCGAGCAACCTGATTTCAAGTGCGATGAGACAACAGGTGCAGTCACGGCATTGGATGAAACGTGGGATAGATACATCAAGGTATATATTTGTGTATCTTATGTATCTTTTTCACCTTGCATGTCTGATCTATGAATCTTCCACTGTTAACTGTTTTACTTTAATATCACGTTATCAACACATTGATCGTGTCGTTATGTGAATTTGAGTTTAAAGGAAGTAGAGTTATGTACAAATTGGAGATAGGTGATCAATGGTTTTGACATACATAAAAGACCTTGATACGCTCCAGTACGGATAGTAGAAATTGGACGATCATTAACTCAAATTAAAAAGGGTAGACCTAAAACGACGTGGAAAGACATCCTTCAATCAAATATGATCCATATAGTCATCCTGTAAAGTGCAATGAAGGCTTAGTATTTCTGTGTATTTTGAATTTGCATAAATGCTTATCCTGACTATGATGGATCTTTTAGCAATTTAAATGGAGTATTTTTTCTAATAAAACATGCAAATCAGGAACATCCTGATGCTGAGATGTTGAGGACTATGGGCTGCCCAATATACAATCAGTTGAGAACAATATTTGCAGAGCCGGCATATGAGAAACAAAATGGATTAGCTGATGACATTGAAGGAATTCTCAGTTCATTTCCTTCTCCAGGGAATCCGAATGTAAAACAGGAGGAACTATCGGCATCAGAGTCAGAGAAATTTGCAGATCTAGCTAGTCGGAAGAGGGGCCGTAGAGGAATTGAAGACGCTATTGCCCGAGGGATACTGGAGATGGCTGCTGCTACAAAACTGAGAGCTGAATCTATAAAGAAGCTCAATAGCAAATTCTCTATAGAAGATTGTGTTAGGACGTTGGATGAATTGCAAGGTGTTAGTGACCAAGTTTATCTAGCTGCATTGGATCTGTTCTACAACCGCAATGCAAGGGAGATATTCTTAACTCTTAAAGTCGACAAACGATTGATCTGGTTGCAAAGAAAGTGTAGGATCTGTAGTCTTCCATAGGTTTAGAAGAATTTTGTCTTTGATCTCACAGGTGAATGTACACTGTACATATGCTAAACTTGCATATTTCTTTTTAATGCAGAATTGAGATTGACTGATTTTTCAACTCATAGTGAGTGAATTGTCATTCTTTTCTCACTCTACAACATAGGATCAGTTTTGTACTGGCTTCTTTAGCACAGGTTGAGATTAGTTCATATATGTGGAAAATGTTCATTTTGATGATATACAACTCTTTATTTTTATTTTTTTATGGGTGGGAATTCAACTGATCTTTCCATCTGGTGGATATTTAAAATGTGATTTTATTGTTGTTATTGTTTTATAACAGATTAATTCAAACACCATTTAGGTTCTTGACCTCTGATTAACTCTAAAAGAGCTATTACTTCATTTCCAACCAAGTGAGTTAGCCCACTTGGCCACCGGACTCCTCATACAAGTAAGTGACCCGGGTTCAATTCCCATTGGGAACGAATAGGAGGTGAGTTATAAAGAAACTTGGGAGAATAAGGATGCATGAGACTTGATGAACTAACTATACTAACAACTAACTTTTTGTCCGATAAAAAAAAAAAAGGTTATTACTTCATTTCCCGACAGTACTCCCCAACCCCTTCATTTCCCGACAGTACTCCCCAACCCACAAAAATAATGTGAAAAATTTTTAACACAAAATTTTAAATGTGAACATTTCCCTACCCCACCAAAAAATAAAATAAATTGAAAAAAATAGTACACTCAGTTTTAAATATGTTAACAACAGTTAGTATTAAGAATAAAAATCAGTATCCAAGGATGATATAATAATTATAATACCAGTTCACAGAACTAGTGGCAGAACAATTCCATACACAGAATCACAGACAAAACAATTACTACAAGCCTACAACCTAATTAAGGTTACCCTGATTCCATGATGAGCTGTCAAAGAAATGTGATGATTCATCTCCAAGAACACCAAAACAATATTACAATCAAGTGAAAAACACTAGGATCCTATATAACTCAATCTAGAGCAGAAATCTACCCATAAAACCCTAAATCAGCTAAATACTACAAGAAACAAGAGTAATTACAAACGTCAAAAATTGTTTTACCTTGGCCTTCTTCATTACCTACAAAATGTTGTGGAAGTGCCCCTTTATACATGGAGTAACTTTCGGTATGCATCTCTTTCAGTTCACACTACCTTTGAGCCAGTCAGCATATTCAAGGTAATATCATTTTTATGTTGTGCAGGTCCTCGGTACTTTTGGCCTGGTTGTGCACCGATTCAAATGCATGTGTACACACATTGGCGAAACCTGTCATCGCCTGAAAGACATGGGGCAGCCCCATCTGTAGGTTGTTCATTGTCATTGCCCTTGTAACACTGATTGATTTTTCGTACTTAGCCTTTTCATCCTCGGCCTTGGATCTTATAGCCTCTACCTTTGCTCTTTTCTCTCTCACAGGATCCTTGCTTGTATCCCCCAAGGATTCTGGTATTGAGTATGGACCATGCTTGCTTTCTAACGATCTAAGTTCACCTACTTTCTTCTCGAGCTCCTTAAATACTGATTCTGACCTCCTCTTTTGTTTCTGTTCTTCTGCTTGTTGCACAACGATTGCATGGATTACTGTAAGGAAACTCTTGATTCCTTCGGACGCCACCTTGTCAGGAGCATTATTGATTGAGAGTTGCCATTCTTCACAGAATGAGTAAATGGCGGAGTCTTGCTTCGTTTTATGGGTTGGGTTGTTACCTACTTGAAAGAGGCTGAGACGGAGCCATCCAGTCAATGATTGAATATAATCACGCTGTGCCTTGATAAGGTTACAGAATGAGATGTGCCATTGCTGAGCTTCAAGCTCAAGCTGAAGTGTTGATTGCCGGTGGATTTCAGAAGTAGGTTCCATAGATGGAATGCAGTTGAGGTACTTGAGCTGCTGGACTATGTGTGTTTGGACCTGATGAAATTCATACATGCTTCTCCACATGCTCATTAACCTGAAGCATAACAAAAGCTTATTGAACTAAAAAATTTTGAAGTACTAAGCAGTTCAATGTTAAGTTTAAGAGTAAAGGAGACGTGATAGAAAACAAGCAATAGAAACTAAAAGCTTTTGGGATCAAATTCAAGATACAGTTTACAGCAGCAAATCTCACAATCAGTATTTGCCAACTGCCATCTGTCCCAAACCCAAAGCACTATGGACTATGGCTCTCCTTCAAACGTTGTACCATGTATTTGAGTATTTTTGCATTCAGGCCTCCCCAGTTCACACACACACACACAAAAAGGGTGAAGATTTTTCTTTTTTGGATAATAAACAGTATAAAAGGACATGTAATCCTTACACAGATTGTTGAGTATAACCTTAAGACCACAACTTCCACCTTTGACTAAATCTAAGAATGAAGTTGTAAATTAATACAAGGACAATTGAAGAATCAAATACGAATTTAATTGAATCCATGCATATGATGCTACATACCAGTTATCTATTCAGCACTCAACCTCTACATGTTTATTTTATGAGCCATGTTAAGAAAAATAAGAAATTTGAGTTGATATGTACGATGGAGAGGGCTTACCCCTCAACCAGCCGAAGAAGTTGTGGATAGAGCTGTGATTCTCTCAATTTTATAATCTCTGAGGAGGTAGACTCAATCGCTTGCAGTGCAACCATCATTTGCGATTCAAGTTTCTCAACTTCTTTTTTGGCTTTCTCAGTCTTAAAATAATCAGCGCTCTTCATCTCTAGCTTCCTGAGAACTGCTGCCTTTTTGTCATGCTCTATTTTTAAATACTCAGCATTCTACGACATCCAAAAAAGTAATGACTTAGATGCTGTAGGTATGAGTCTCCAGAGCTGAGTTTAGAAAGTATTCGTAACAGATGTCGCCATTTTCTTGAACCGTAAATGTAAAAATAAAGTTTATATTTAAAACGATCATAGCAGGCTATAAATACAATGCCAAAACTTTCCTAGATGAAAGTTTTCATTATATGCTGACAATCTACTGAAATTATTCAGAACTCCGGGAAACAATCTAATAACTTTTAATAATATGCGAAATTGGGACACAAAGCAGATTAAGAAAAGATATGGGCAAGGTCAAGATCCATAATTGGATACCTTAACCTCCTGGTAAAGTTTCTTTTCCCAAGCATATAACCTCTCTACTGTTGAACAATGAGTGGCATTGCCATCAGCAGCTAAGTTACTGACTGTATCTCCCATGGGATCCTCACAGAACTTCCCAAATGCATTCCATTTCGCACTGCTTGAACCCCATGTCCACAATAGTGGACTTGAACTCTTTCCATAACCATAATCCTTATCTGCAGCCAGACAAAATTTTCCGGAGTGAATACAATTTAATAACTCATAGTGTTCAGCAAAGGAATTATAGTGAGGTTTAGGTTTCCAAACTAGGGTCAACCAAGTCAAATATTTAAACTAAAATTATAGAGGGAATAGGTAAACAACTAAACCAACATTGAACAGTATTTTCCTATCGAAATAGCACTCGTTCATTGATAAACTAATGCAGTTTTCCTGTCAACCATGGATGTGAGAAAAACAGCGATCAACATTCAAAGAGAAACTATTGAATGTTTAACTTCCAAATTTAACATTAGTAGTTAAAACTTGTTTAAAAGATCACTGTTTAGTTGTGAGAAATCTCATTTCCACCAAAGAGTTTTAGGAATTCATAGTCGTTAAGTTTAATAATTGCTAAGCTTTTAATCATATCTAAATAAGTTCCAAGATCAACATGATTTATCTATCACTTCAGTATGTATTTTGTGCATGTGTGCGTTGAAACATGTGATACTAGATTGCAACAAATTAATTGAGAGCAATTACCCAATGAAGTCTGGCGATTGAAATTACAAATGGGAACTTCCAGTAGTGCCGAGAGTGGACCACCAGCGTTGGCAGCCTTGAGGAAGTAGTCATCCAGTTCCTGGATAATCACAACCAGATCTTTGCTCTTGGTGGATACCACCACCGCAAGCTCACTACTGGCAGTGGTGGCGGTGGCCGTTACCACAGACGGCGGAGCAGCAACATTCGCCGCCGCAGCCATGGTGATGGGCGTGGTTGGCACCTCAGACGTAGTAGTTGTCTCCTCCCACTCCTCATCTACCGATCGTCCAGATGTAGGCATGAAAGGGTCCCAAAAATCCCAGTTGGACGCCGACTGAACCGGCGGCGGAGGTGGAGGTGGGCGGATAGCTGAGGAAGGGGAGGTAGAGGTGGTAGTCCAGGAAATGGGGCTCAATGGGGGAGGCAGGTTGGGTAACGGAGGTGGCGGAGAAGGGTTCGGCGGTGGGAGGCGGTGTAGGTTGGTCTCGGCGGTGGCGAACTGAAGCAGGGCGGAGCCGGTGTTCCGAAGCGACCTTAAATACATGCTGTGGGCGGCGGAGAAGGCGTGCCTAGCTTTAACAAACTGCTTCATGTACCTCTTCCTCGCCTTACATCTCGAAACCATCTCTTCTCTATCCAACCTTGAATACCAACAACCCATTATCTCTCTCTCTACTGCGCGCGAGCTAGAGAGAGAGAGTCAATGCAACTTTACTTGAATTGGAATTCGCAAAACATTCACGATTTTTGTCTCCTTCTTTTTCGTACTAATCATCCTATCATCATAGTTAAACCACATCCAAAAAAAAAAAAAAAAATCAGATATGTAAATAAGTACGAATTCTCCCCCTCCGTTCTGAACACACAAACACAGAGATCAGAATCTACTTAAATTTAGAGAGAGAAAGTAATAGATATTGCAGTTGAACTCAAACAGATAATGCGAATCAAGGCGAACATTCATCTGCAAATCAAAACATTGATTTTATCTCAGATGCGCAAATTCATCCATTCAATTACTTCATTCAACCACTCTCCATCCAAAACCAAAAATCAAAAAAAGAAAAAGAAAAAAATAGTAAACAACTTACAGAAAGAGGAAGAAGACCTAGAATCAAAGCTTTCATCCCCGTAGCATCGCCATTTTAGAGAGAGAGAGTAAAGTGAAAGAAGAGGAAGACGACAGTAGTACGAAGAAGGTGTTGGGCGGAGTGCCATAATGTTAACTCCCTCCGTCCCAAAATATATTTGAGTCCGATTTTTTAATGGCCACTTTTGATAAAGTACAATTTAAAATAGCCACATCTCTTAAAACCAATTTTTACTAGCCACTTTCAAGTGGATTCCCCAAATTACCCCCATAACTGTTACACAAAGGACGAAAATAATTGAGCCATCATCATGTCAGTTTTGACTGCAATAAATGCGGGGTGGGTGGACCACATTTTTTGAAGTTTTAAATTTTGAATTTAAGATTTTGGATGTGGGTTGGTGGGGTACATCAATACCCATCACTTTCACCTTTTTCTCTCCCTTCATTCTTTGTTTCTTTGTTTATTTCTATCTCATATTTCGTCCAACACACTCTCTCTTCTTCTCTCCATTCGTCCAACACCTCTCTCTTCTTCTCTCCATTCGTCCCAGTGAAGAACAGTGCATTTCTTGGTGGAGAATTCTCCATTTGCGGTCTCCAGAATTCTCCATTTGCGGTCTCCAGAGTGCATCAACTTGAAATGACAAATTTTCAGGTATGTATATAAGCATTGTTATTGGCATGTTAAAATATCTATAATGTACTGTGTGTAATGTAATGTAAGGTGTTGAATTGGCCTTTACTGTAGTAGGAATGAAGTGGTGTTCATTTATTTTTGGTTTTTTTTAAATATTGTCTTGGCTGAGTAGATGTTTTCAGTAGGCCGAATAGAACAATTCTTCAGGCCGAATAGAACAAAACGTCAGGCCGAATAGAACAAAACTTCAGGCCGAATAGAACAAGTGTAGGCCGAATAGAACAAAACTTCAGGCCGAATAGAACAAGTGTAGGCCGAATAGAACAATACTTCAGGCCGAATAGAACAATACTTCAGGCCGAATAGAACATGTGTAGGCCGAATAGAGCAAAATATATGAGCAATGACATATAATTTTGGTTGGCCGAATAGGGGTTTTCAGTAGGCCGAATAGAACAATACTTCAGGCCGAATAGAACAAGTGTGTAGGCCGAATAGAGCAAAGTGTAGTAATGACTTTTTTAATTTTGGTAGGCCGAATAGAGGTTTTCTTTAGGCCGAATAGAACAAATCTTTAGGCCGAATAGAACAAGTGTTGGCCGAATAGAGTAAACTGGAAGACTTGTATTTTTAAATTTAATGAAATTTTTGTTGGCCGAATAGAGATTTAGAGTTGGCCGAATAGAACAACTCTGTAGGCCGAATAGAGGAATTGGTAGGCCGAATAGAAGGAACTTTGGGCCGAATAGAGTAAATGTTTGTGTTCAAATATTTCGTTTTAGGGTTTTCATGAACTTATTGTTATTTTGCCCATAATTATGAATTTATGTCTTATTTAGCAAAAAAAAAATATATGTGCAGGGTGAATGGAAGCGTCCTTCCATGCAGGGTCAACAATGCAGTATACATAATTACTGCAAACCTGGGGTAGTTATGGATATCATTCGTAGGCAGTTAACTAGGGTTGGGGGTAATGCGGAGGAGATATTTAAGAGATCATGTTTTGGTCATTACTGGGATCTCAGCGATGAGTGGAACGCGAATGCTCATCTGCACAGTCTCATGACCTGTGAGATCATACATAGGGGGGACGATTTAACGGCTAGGTATTTTCAGGTTGGAGACGTGTGCCTTAGATTTAGCCGGGTAGAGTTCATGAGGATTATGGGACTCTGTTTTCGGGATAGACTCGGCTTTGATCCGAACGAGACGTATGGTATCCCGTCTGGTGGGTTATATGATAGGTTTTATGGTCAGGGTGAGAGACCTTTAGTAAGTCAGATTGCTAGTGACTTTGAAGGGCGAAGATTTATAGGTGTTAGCCCTGAGGACGCAGTTAAGGTTGCTAAAGTTCTGTTGTTGTACTACTTTCTCCTTGGGTCGGATGTCACCAAGGTGGGAGTAGACAACTGGGTCTGGTGCCTAGTGGAGGACGAACAGAGATGGGATTTATTCCCTTGGGGACAGGTCAGCTATATGACGCTTTTGCACTTTATGGACCACATTGTGATCAAAGTCCCAGCTAAAGCAAATCCCGATCGGTACAGATACCACTTTTACGGGTGCACATTCGCATTACTGGTACGTGTTTTAGGTTTGATATATTAAAGTTATAGTGTATTTTCAATTTTAGTATTAATTATCTGACATATGTGGTTTACGTGTGACAGGTTTGGGCGTACGAGCGTCTACCTGCCGTTGCTGCACCGTATGGCCATGTTCCCCACGGTAGGTTGAATTTAAGGCCACTCTGCTTGCGATGGATTTTTCGCAAATGGAAGAGGGTTGATAGGACTCTGTTTGATCAGGTATGACTTATTAATCCATTTAGTGAAGACATATATGTTTTATATTGTTTCTTATGTAATTGTTTATTTTGAATCAGGCTCTTGATGTGGTTGATTTTCCGATGATCCTTCCTGATGAGCTTAGCCAAGGGTATTGGATTGGCATAGAGGATGAGCCTTTGGAGGGGTTGATCATGGGGATGTACACAAAGTCATTCTCTAAAACCAGCACAAAGGCTGTCCGGGCATACGATCCTACCGGTAATCCATGGGATCAGCGGTACTATACGGGTGTGGCTGTTGATGATGCGTGGAGGGGCCAACATGCGGATGATGCTGCGGCTTGGATGACAAATCGAGATCCCCATTCTTACCAACCTCGCTGTACTCCCAGTCCTGATCACAGCGGATATGCTTCAGGGAAGAGGACGTATGTTGAGCCCGGTTCCTATGATCCGAGTGCTGGCTGGCATGCTCGATTTATGAAAGAGCATGATGAACAACATCGTTACGACGCAGACGCGCAGCAGCCTCTTGACGATAGGATGAATGATTCCCCAGGTTTTCATGGGAGTGGCTCTAGGGACGCATACCGAGGTGATCAACCCCACCAGGGATATGATCAGGACTTCCAAGAAAGGGTCTTTCGTAGGCTGGATCAACAGGATGAATTTTTACACAACCTTGCTTGTCAGGTTGTGTCTGAGCATCAAACAGCTCATTATTTTCGACAGGCACTTACGGCTGAGATTAGGCGCCTTCGATCAGAGCTTGCGCAGACCAGGATATCTGAAGCTGGGCCAACCAGCTCGAGGTCAGGGGTTAGACATTCCCCTACTAGACCGGTGGAGGCGCTCAGCCCGATGGCCCCCACACCCAGGGGTGATGAAGAGGGTATAATGCGGTCTAAGAGGCAGCGAAATCCATCTGCAGCGTTACAGTCTCCATTTACCACGACAGACCGAGAGCGCCGATGGGAACTGTACCGCAGATTTATTTCAAGCAGAGAACAGTAAGTACTACGCCAGTAGTGTAGACGTTATCATATATTACTTTAAATAATGTGCTTTGATTTTAATGAATTATTGAATGCAGGATCGACGTTGGTCTTAGTTTTACAGTAGGGGCTTCCTTTTTCACTGAGATGGAGAACCCCAGTGTTTGGTTTGGAAGTGAGGTCAGAAATATTTAGTTCGTGTTTATATAAATTGTTGTAAATATTTTCATTATGTCATCAATTGTTAATTTTATTCGATGGATTTTCAGCACCTGGATGCATACCTCCGCTTATTATCGGAGCGCCCCTCTGACATAGGTGTACACGTGCATTCGGAGGTGGGCCCCTACTGCATTATGGACATGGAGTTCTCTGTAAGTAAATTAATTCATTATAATTGACTGTGGCAATTTTGGTATTTAATTTTTTGAGACTAATATTATGAATGATTCTCGTGTAAGGTCCGAGTACAAGCAGTATGGAATGAGCACACGGGTCAGTTTAGGGATGATAGATCAACATATGCCAACATAACTAATGAATTGTTGACAGATCTCCGTCAGTACGCCCGAGGTTCATTGCCAATGTGGAGGGGGTCGAGATCCTGGATTGATTGTGATATGGTATTATATCCTAATCATTGTTTCACTTACATGATAATATCCCCTAGAATGACTCTAGTGTTTTTACATCTAATGTATGCGTTCCTTTTAACTTTCTTTGGCAGTTATTGTTCATTGTCCACACCTCAGGGCACTACTACCCATGTGTGGTCCTTACAAAGCAAATGAAATTCATTTGTTTTGACTCGTTTCGCCATAGATGGGATGAGGAGCCCGACATGAAGGAGCGCCGGATACTGGAGACTCTACCATACAGACGTGTCATCCCATCTCTGATGCGCGAGCTTGACTCATCCGGGGTCCCGCACACATTCCCTCTATCACCAGCTCCCAGAGAGTATTGTTTCAAGCAAGAGGACGGTTCGAGTTGCGGACCAGCCTGTCTGAGAACCATAGATGGACTGTTAGTAAGGAACTTTAACTGGGACACCCCTGATCACATCCTGCGCTTCCGTAAGCACGTTGCCTTCACGATCTTTCAGTGTGCTAGAATAAGATGAACTTAGTAAATTTTAATTTTCATTTTTATTTTCTTTTTAAAGGTAGATTATGTTGTATTATATGAACTCATATATTTAATTTATTAAATGAAATTTATTGTCAAAAAGTAATATTAAATTTTGTTTAAAATATAATTAAATAGACAAATATGGATAAATAGGTATGAGACGGGTAGAACAGGATGAACTTTGTTAATTTTAATTTTGTTTAAGAAGGACAACGTAGACGTGTATGACCAATTTCACCACATTTCCCACATTTTTTCAACATAGGTCTCCACTCCGTGCCTCAAGTTATACATGCCTACTGCTGTCTGGATCTTCTCTTTTGTCTGAAATACACTGTTCTTTTCAATAACACCAGACGCATCAATCTCAAGGCCAGTCAGCTGATCTACTCTCTCTGCTTCAATCGGCATGCCTGGAATCAACCAAGGACGGGTGTTGGGCCGTGCACTACGCAACTCTTCTGACTGCATTTCAGGACGGCGCAACTCACGATTAATCGGTTCAAGAAAGCTAGGCCCTCCTCTCTTACGTATGTAATCACATATTTCTTCATACAATTGGTGTCTTCTCTCCTCAGCACCATCATCGCTTTCGCTAGAAGACTGATTAGTATCCTGCTGTATGCGATCCCCTTCTTCCACCGTTCTATTCCCGGGGTCATCATCATCATCGTTACAACCGTCTACGTCCTCCGCACCCTCACCAGAGAAATCACCAGATTCTGCATCTACAGATTCTCTAAAACCAGCACACTGCATCTCTGAGGCCGGACAACACTCCACATTCAAATCAAAATCATGCCTCCCAGAAGAATTTGCCCTCGTACATGGGTCATTGCTCGTACCAGCACCTCCGTCATCATAACCCATCCCTAAAACCATACTACTCCCTGCACCCGTGATAGGACAGAGTGTGACGTACATCATTCCGACATCATCAACACACTTGAACACTTCTGTCACACGTGCATCATTCTTTATCTTATATTTGAACAAACGGCCATTGTAATCAACTAGAGAATGAACTACATAACCCCAATGCCCCAAATCAGCTTGCACTATGTCATGAATTTCTTTTAGCAAGCTACTATAACACAAACTGGCCTCTGGCAAGAACAACCAGTTCACCACTCCACCTATATATTGCAATCCTTCCCATGCTCCACCCCAACATATCCCAACTTTTCTATAACTCATCTGCACATTTTTTCAAAAACAACTTTAATGACATCAACATTAAAAGATTAGATAATTAGTTGCATCATTAAATCATTAGAAAATTTGTACTAAATTTGTATTCTATCCAGTCAACAAATTAATGTATGCAAACCTACACTGTTTCAACAAAACCCTAAACCCTTGACACACCTTAAAATGTGTCAGTATTTTTTTCTTCTATTCGGCCAATTATTCCTCTATTCGGCCCAAAAGTGTCTCCTATTCGGCCTAGTAACTTGCTCTATTCGGCCAACATTGAGTTTCTATTCGGCCTACCAACGCTTTCTCTATTCGGCCAACGGTTTCTCTATTCGGCCCACCAAGCTATTCTATTCGGCCCACTAACTTCTTCTATTCGGCCTACTAAGTTTCAGAAAATAAAAGAACATTTTTTGGGCATTTCGGCCGACGGGTGTTTTATTCGGCCCACAAAGTTGTTCTATTCGGCCCACTAACTTCTTCTATTCGGCCTACTAACTTTCTGAAATTTAAATAATTTTTTTGGGCTATTCGGCCAACGGTTACTCTATTCGGCCCACCAAGCTATTCTATTCGGCCCACTAACTTCTTCTATTCGGCCTACTAAGTTTCACAAAATAAAAAGATCATTTTTTGGGCATTTCGGCCGACGGGTGTTCTATTCGGCCCAAAAAGTTGTTCTACTCGGCCCAGCAACTGAATCCATTCGGCCTACTCACCATTGTTTAACAAATTTGAAAAGATTAATTAAAAAAACCAAGATGTAACATGAGTGGTGAAGATTTAAGAGAGAAAAACTTTTGAATGTTACAAAATTATTCTACAAGTCATACAATTTTTTCTATTCTATTATAAAAACGTTGAATAATTAGAATACACTCATGAGCCATGTCAACAATTATAAAATTAGGGCATCACAATTATAAAACTTGTTTTAACATACCTTGTACACCTGCTACCCAAATATCTTAATTCTCTCCAAAATTACTGGAAATTTGCTCCCAAATGCTCAACCTCTGGTACAAAAAATTTTAATATGTGTTGGACGACCACCCCCATTTTTCAATTTCCACTATATATTATCCTCATTATTTTGTATGGATATGAGGGAGCTACGGGAGCACATGCCTACATAGTAGTACTAGGTATTAGGTATTGTACTTCCACACTTTATTCACAAATAAAGAAGAATCCGATTCCTTTACTGTACTTTGGGTCAAAAAGTGTGGAATCTCATCTGCAACCACCTGAAAAGTGGGTCCCCCACAAGGGCATTTTGGTCAATTCATTTCAAAGTGGCTAGAAAAAATTATGTATAACAAATGTGGCCACTTAAAATTACAGTTATCCAAAAGTGGCCACTTTTTACCATTTCCACAATATATTTTTGTTATGAGATACGAAAAAATAAGTATTATATTGGGATATGTGTAAAAAGTGAGTATTGTTATAATGTATTTTTATCAAATTTAATAAAAGTAAAGTGTGAAATACTTTGAGGAACGGATAAAAAAGAAAACTGTGAAATACTTTGATGTACGGATGAAAAAAGAAAGTGTTAAATACTTTGGTGGACTGAGCGAGTATTTACCAAGTTTATATTCCTAATTTTGTCGCTGTTTCACCATTATACCCTCAACTTGGATTTATTTACCTACATTCTCCCTTTCTTTATTTTGCTCAATAATTTATTTACTTTTAAACTAAATACTGTGTACAAATTAATTATTAAAATAGTACAGAGATTTTCTTGTAAGACGAGTTTAAAAAAAAAATTTAGTCGAATGAAAAAAATACAATTGTATTTATTAAAAATTAATACAAGTAATTAAAGTAATGACCCAAAAAAATCCTAACACGTAATATTAATGGTAAGTTGGTAACACATTTTATATGAGATGAATAAATGATAAAAGACTCGTGTAAGACCGTGCCATATAATAACTTCTATAAGGGAAATGATAATTAATTAATGAAAAGTAAGTAATACTATTTCATGAATAATTTAGTTTAAATGATAATTAAAAAGTGTAAAATAGTCTCGAATAAGATGTTTCATGTAAGAGTTGTTCTAAATAAAATATATACAAATACTGTAACGTTAGTATATAATATTGGAAAAATATCAAAATTCGTCTTTTAAATATGATCAATTTTAATTTTTGTTTATTTATAATTTTAAATTTTGTTATTTTTTGTTCGACTGTGATTATTTTCGTTTAAAGGAATTTTATCAAGACCTGAAATTGGATAAAATTATGGCATAAAGACTAAATTTAATAAAATAATTAAATTTGAATAGAAAATTTATCAAAATTGGAAAAAAAATATATAGTATATATTAAAAAAAACTAGAATTAGAATAAATATTTAAAAACGAATTTTGATATTTTTTGAATAATGTTTCTCGTGAATCGTGACTGAGAATGCTTTATTGGACAGTAATGGCGTAAAAGAACGAAAATTGGGAGTTAATGGGCATTTGATGAAGTTTTGAGGGCAGTTCTGGAAAGCTAAATTTCCAACGGACGGCAATATAAAATGGTAATGAATTCAAAATGGAGGAATATGGATGGAAGGTAATTATTTCATTTGTTCAGGTTGAAATGTAAAAATATTAAAATCAAGTAGTATTGTAAAATGGGCAAAATAGTAAAAGTAATAATAACAAAAATACAATTTGTATTTGTAATCTTCTGAAGACAGATTTAATGGCACAGCTAATTAACAGTATTTAATTACTGATTAATTCTCATGCTGGCAACGGCCAATGCTTTTTATTTTGTTTTTTACTTTCTTGGGAATAATGGCTAATTAATTATAGTACTAATTTTCAAATTTATTTTAATTATTCGTACTATTTTTCAAAATTTTACTAAATCTGATGGGATAATTTATTATGAGGATTCTTCGGGTATTTTGAAAATAATCTAATTAATTCATTTAGTCAACTTTTTAATAATATAAACTTTCTAATTTAAACCCCTAAATTTTACATACTTTTCCATTTACTAACGGACATGAAACCTAAATTTTATAAACTTTTTCGACAAAGTCTCATGTGAGACGTTAGTTATGTGAAATGGTTTGTGAGACGTATTAAAGTATGCTTATTATATAGATAAAATATGTTTAATGGTTGTTAAAGTATGTTTTTCCAAGTATGCTTGATTATGCATTAAAGTATGATTTTAGCATGTTATAACATTATTTATTATTGACATACTTTAACTGCAAATAAACATATTTTATCTATACAATAAGCATACTTCAGTGATGGGTCAACTCCGTCGAGCTTCTCAACTTTTTCATTTACTAACGGACATGAATTCTTATGACCGGAGCTACCTTCGTAAATTAATTTTCATTTGATTGGCTATATATGTCGTATTCTGACCGCCACCATCTAGTTCGTTGTTCGACCGCTGTATATATATTTTTTTATTGTTTCAGTGATCAGAAATCTACTGTAAACCATGAATTTGTGTTCTATATTATAAGAAAGAATAAAATAATAACAATGAATCCGAGTTTATGTTTATGTTACGTAAAGATATGTTATGCACTCCTATATGGTCGTCATGTTATAGCAATACTATAATTTTTATAAAGTATACATTTATACTGTGATGAATTCTTATAAATTTTATAATTTTATTTATATAAATAAATCTAATTATAGTATTCTTAATTTTTTTTTACAATTTCACATTAAATTTAATTTTTTAATAACATATATTTTAATTGGTATAGAAATTTATAATTTTATTCATATAAATAAATGTAATCATAGTATTCTTAATATATATATATATATATATATATATATATATATATATATATATATATATATATATATATATATATATATATATATATTTAAATTTCATCTTAAATTTAATTTTTTTAATAACATATATTTTAATGGTACAGAAAAATAAGTCTTCAATTATTTATTATTTTTTTTTTACGATAAACTAAGAATAAAATATAAAAAAAAAAATAAAAATATATGTATTTATAAAATATTAATATATTAAATTTGAAACTAAAGTTATATAAATGATTGATATAAGTGATATGAGTGACATATACATATATCATACGTACTGACACAAGTACTCTTAATTTACATATACACAAATAAAATATATACAAAAATACATAAATATGTACATATTTTTTTATATTCCATAAAAAATTAAAAAATTCTGATATTTTAAATATTATTGTTATTATTTTACTCATTTCTTCTATATATATTTTGGTGTATTGATGTGTAATTGAGAGATATGAGTCACCATTCATCATGAGTGTTATAAATAGAGGGTGTTACAGTATAAGAGTCGAATTTAAACCAAGTTTTTAGTTAGAAAATTTTATAATTTCAAGAATACTAAAATAATAAAAACAAGTACTACTAAAATAATTTTAAGTCAATATTGAAATACAATTTTATTAGGAACAAAAGAAATTTAGGAGAACAAGTTCATCTCCAAATATTTAAAATGCTAACAACATTAAATCGTAAATAAGTACTAATTAAAATTAAGTTAAGAATTCTAATTCCATAAAATATCAAGCTTTTGGACTCAAAGATAGTGTAATATCTTGAAAAACTTTGAGTCTCTTGTCAACTTTCTTCTCTGGGAGTCCAGCATCCACCCCTAAAACAGCAGCAATTATTGCATCCTCAAAATCTTTGCTATCGGGTAGAAAATCAGCCCAACTTTTCTCTGGCGATATAGACTGTTTCCTCAATTTGTTATCCGGTGCCATGTTCTGCTCTATGCTTCCAGATCTTGTTCTCTTTAGAGTTTCAGGTAATGGAACACTGCTGTTAAAAGTTTTGGTGGAGTAGAATGGTGGTGCATCAATGTTGAGTGAATTGAACATGTTTTTATGTGGGAATTTGATGATGTTGGAGTTGACATTCTCATCAGGAAAAATATCATCTTGGAGTTTATTCTTGAATGTGGAAATGGTATTATTTTCCTTGCAGGGTTGCGGTTGCCAAATAGCAGAAGAACCTAAGAAGGCATCAAAGAGTTTACTCTGTTCAACACGATCACCTCCCCTATTCATCATTTCTGACTCAAGATCCATCAACATTTGTTGTGCTCTCTCATAGGCCTTGAGATGAGAGTCTATGCCCCTAGGACCGTCAGACACCGCTGGTTTCACCCTACGGAGGGTTTCTTTTGCCTCAACTATTCGTCCTTGCTTCATCAGGCAAATCCCTAAATTGCACATCTTGTTGTTGTCTGGTGCTAATAGTAGAGCTCTTCTGTATGCTTCCTCTGCTTCTATGTAGTTGTTTTGCTGCATCAATGCCCACCCCAAGTTTCCCTACACCACAATCACTCGCTCTTTAATAAGTGAATTATTTACTATACTTTAACATAAAATGTGTATTATTATACCAGTAATCGTGTAGCCTCTTGCTCTACAGAAACTTGAAATTTCTTTCCTTGGGATCTGGCCGTCTTGGTTCGTTTACCATTGAAGGCCATCCCTTGTTGAATCAGAAACAATTTATATTTCAACAATGCGATTTGATCATCTAATCTTCCACATCTCTATAGCAAATATTACAAAACATAAAAGTAAGCAACAAAAATACTACTACTTGACATAAAAAAATAATAGGCTATAAATTTAAGCACACAACCTTGTAGAGATCTAGTAAAATGTTGTCAAGGGATTCTTGGGCTTGATCAGAGCAACGACTTCGCAATGATTTTATTGCTTCCACGGCTTCGTCAGCTCTGTTTTGTTGCTTCATTACAATGGCCATATCCTTTAGAGCACTATCTACCCTATCACCAGCATTAATAGCGGCCCAGAATAATGGTATTGCCCTCTCCGGATCTTTGTCGACAAGCTAATTAAAAGAATACCCAACATAGTAAATAAATTGGGATTTCAATTAGTAAATAAATTGTGATTTCAATCATTTCAATTTAGAAACAAAATTAGAACACACTTGAACATTTTTTGCTCGGACATAAGGGCTATCGCCAACTGGGACCTTGTGGGTGATGTGGAAGGTTTCTGATCGAGTTCGAGAGACACCCAATGGCTTGGCCGGCGATGACGGAGCTGATTTTGTGGATCGGAAGCCGGGTGGCGCATTCCACATTTCATTCATCATCTTTTATTTTTTATGTGTACTTTTGGTGGTTGGGAATATGGACGATGATATACTTGCGATATACTTTTGACTACTGACACTGGAATGAGAGGGAAGACAACAAGACAATCGAGTAGGATAATGTGATGGAGGAGAAGGAGAGATGTAGAATTGAAGTGAGAAGAGGGGAGAGAAGACAACCGAGAGTATGACAATGTGATAAGGAGGAGGCGAGATGGAGAACTGAAGTGAGAAGAGGCGAGTTTTATGTTAAGAAAATTTTGAAAATATGACCGTTACCATTTCTCAACTCCTAATTCAAAATTAGACCGTTGGAAACTAAGGATACTTGCGATAAAATAAAAATATAATATGCCGATAAAAGAATTATAATAAAATGGGTAGCAACTAGCCGTTGTGGTACAGGGAGAACAAGAGCAAGGGTGATTATTTGACTTTTTTATTAAAATTATTATGACATGTTTATATTTAATAAATTTAATAAGTATAAATGTAATAATCTTCTTTTAAATTGTCGTTACTTAACCCTTTTAAAATATTTGTAAAATTCAACTATGTTAAATTTCATTTGTATAACTTAATCATAACAGCTTTGGTATTATCTCAAAAGAATGAGAAATTTAAATTATTCTTCTTAGTTTTATAAATAAATTAATACAAATTTAACAACATTAAAAATTACACGATATTTGAATCCTAAATTTAATAGGGCTAATCCCATAATGTAAATTCAAAATTGAATTTGATTGACGTTTTAATAATTTACAACTCATTTTGTATATTGATATCATTACATAAATAAATTTATTATGATTTAGAGTGTTTTGCTGAAACATAAGTGCTTGTATTACAATACAAAAGTACAATTAATATCAAATCATTAAAATTATTGTGATTTTATATTGTGTTCTATGTTGGTACGTAGTTTATATTCCTATTATTTAATTAACCTGTATTATATGAAATTCATTTGATGAGGAATAAAGATTAAAAAATTGTTATACTTTTATACAATGGAGTATTACTTGGTTGAATGTGGAATTATTATTATTTTTATTATTATTATTTTAATAAAAGTTGTTAGCATAATATATTTAACCAACATAGTATTTTTTTAAAATAAAAAATAAGTTACTTTATAAATTGAATTAAACCAATCACCATGTAAATAAATATCCTTTATTCATGATTACTATCTCATTCCAATTTCTTATTCAATATGAATACAGTTCAACGGTAAAAATGGGGTATATTCACTTCAATTATGTGTTAATTTTTTTGTTAAATAGTGAACTTATTTTATTTTACCCTTTTTTTTATTCAATGTTAAATAGTGAATTTTTGATTAGTACTAGTAGTTTGTCATTTCAAAATGTACTAATTTATCATGCAAGAGAATCACTTCAAGTATGTGTTAATTTTCTGTCATACCATGAATTTTCAAGAAATATTAGTTTGTCATTTGGAAAAATACTATTATACAAAGTGACAAATCCTAATCCGGTCTCAATGGAACTGATTCCATAGAATAGAATTGTGTAAATAATTTAATAAAAATTGGTGCATAATATTTACACTCTTATTTAAAGCAAACGTGGTTGGAATAACTTAAGCACAAATACATATCACAAGCTAACAAATCATAGATATATATCAAGTGGGTTTATTACAAACTTTTAAGGTAAAATATCCAATCTTATGACATGTTCTCACTTGCATACCTAACGTAGAAATATAACATTTCATAATGAAAAAAACAGTGTCATCATCTAAGAAGATCCAACATAATCTTTGCTAACAAGAAAGTGTAGCCTACATGTGGCAATACATGTACATATAAAACAGAACATGGTGAGCTTAATCAATAGTAAGAAAAATCGGTACGAAGAATTAGAGCTATCATTAGCACCAGTAATGAAATCTTAAACTGCTCTAAAACTGTCCACTTTATCAAGTCTTGCAGTTCCTGAGCTTGAAGATTCTCCCATCATGTCCGGAGAAGCAGCCGTGTGGGATGATGCCTTTTTCAATGAAGTTGGTAGACCTGAAATTTCCTGAATAATATGTAGAGAATTTAATCAATAAATGTGAAGTCCTCTTTGTTTCTGTTATTCAGCTTTAGCTTAACTTTTGAACGCATAAAAGATCCATTTATGAACTCAAACATTATATAGTTAATAATAACACTTCTGTGGAGCTATTTTTTACTACAGAAGTTATCATAACAGAAACCATGAAATTTTCGCTCATAACATAGTTACGCCAGAATCTTGTTCCTCACATGGAGTCCTAACTAAATAATTTGAGCTCACTTTTTAGTTGGAAAAAAGAAATTTACCACCGAACTTGTTGACCAAACATATTTTTCTTGAATTCTAAAACCACCGAGAGAGGGTTGTTCTGTTGAAGTAATTTTTTATTTTTTATCTTTTATTTTTCAATTGGTTTGCATAGCTTGAGCAAAATGAGCTTGAAATGATGCCAACAATTCCAGAATATTTTTTATAATAGAAAGTAATTATAATAGAAAAGAGAAAATAAGGTTCAATGCATAAAGTACCTTCATCAGATGCAATCTTAAGTCGCAAGGCCGAGCCTGATTTCCAAGACAGGCCAAAGCAAATTTTGAATATTGAAACAGGACATCTGCAGCAGCTTGCTTCTTTTCTTCAATCTAAAACATAATTTATAATCATGATGGAGTAACATTGACAAATAGAATTCGGACACAAGCACCATGATAACAATAAAATATAGCCCTTTAAAACGGACATCAAATGATGGAAACTGCTAAGAGATCTCCACTTATGGATTAGCGTTTCATTCATGACTTGCATTTTCTGAGTTACAGATTACGTTCACACTAGTCACATAAAATCTTATGAAAATAATAACGATACAAAATAAGTCAATATCAAATTATTACTCACATTTAGATCATTTTATCCACTTGCTTATAACAAAAACTTTCTAAGAAGGCAAGGAACATATTCTTCACTCAGCGCCTTCTGGAAATTTTCTACCTATTCAGAGTCATGGATACTTTGTGTTATTTTGTTCTCATTCTATGTTTATGTTCAGTTCAGCAGTTTTGTTATCATGCTGCATTTTTTTCACTAATTTCAAACTTCAACTTTACATTTTATTATCAGGCTGCTACCTGTTTCCTGCATGACTTCTCTTCTTAAAAAACTAAATCTTACTTAAGTAACTTAACAACCTCCAACTTGATCTATAATACTCATCCTTAAAGAACCTTGAAAGGGAAAAAAGACTTATCAATGTTAAGTTCAAAGATACAAAAATGCACGATCTTCAGAAAGTGAAAATTTCCACCATAAACACTTTCTCCTTTAAGCGTCTCAAACCTTATCCCTTACACCAATATAAGGCCCACTCTCCATATATATGGTATGTTGTGACAAAGAGGAAAAAAAAGGTTCTGACTTAGCCAGCCAACACATTGATGAGAACAATACAATCTCCACAACGTTACAAAAATTTCATTAATTTAAGAATGTTTACAAAGCTTTCCTTAACTGAGAACAAACAAAGGACTGCATGATTTCATAAAACTATCAGCCATGGACTACTAAATTCATCTTCAATTCACAAAACAGGACCAATGAGTAAAAGTACACCTTGAACCCTGCTTCCCAATCAACCTACCCATTAACCAACCAATAGACACACATTTAAGCTATGTGCTTTGCAAGACGAACAGATATTTCACTTTCAATATCCCCAAACCCTTTGTATAGGAGGATCTTTAGGGTGGATTTCAAATTTCACAATAATAATTTCACTAACACCTACGTTTTCACAAACCTTCCCACCATATACTAACAACCAAACATACACATTAAAATCCACCATCCTACCATCCCATGATTTCTTATTCAAGATTTCCAGCAACCTTCATCCAAAAATAAACAAGGCCTTACTCCGCCACAGCTACTAAATAAGAAGTATATGTGTCATCTCTATTTTATAAGCAGTAAACAATTCACGAACTGATCAAATATCTTCCAATTATGCAATCATGCTAGAAGGTTCTAAAAACTCTTAAGTCCTAATACCAGATTGTATTCGATATTAGAAAAAAAAATCTCATTTTTTTCTAATTAAGATTATGCTCCAAACACACACTGATGAGAAAAACAACGCCCAAATGAGATTCAATAATAAATTATCAGAGAGCAGATTCGATAAAGCAGTAAAAAGTAATCCAAATCTAATAACCACAAATCACACGATTTTTAACCCGAGAACAAACATATCCAAAGCAAATTTACAAACAATTGATAAACATTTGTCGAAATTACCTCGTAGTCTTTCATGGCGAGACTCTGAACAGAATCACTTTTCAACAAAATGTTTGCAAACTCTACTTGGCTTCTCAATTATGTATCAACAAAAATTAGATTCTCATCAAGTAAATAGTTATAAATATTTAAATCAAATGCTCAAAATCAATTGGCCCATTAGCTCAGTTGGTTAGAGCTACGCGAAGGTCGCAGGTTCAAGACCTGCATGGGCCAAGATTTATTTTTGGGCCGTCTTTTTTTGTTGGTCTGGCCCCATTTACTTTTTTCGGACAGTCCAAATTAGGTTGACCCCATCTATTCTTAGTGCCCTTTTCTGGCCCAGTCTATTAACTTGAGCCCATTTCTAAAATCTTTTTTCTGGGCCGTCTGTGTTCTAACTTTAGTCAAGTTAGTTTATAAAGCCCTGGCACCTGGGCCGATTATTTCCATCATCCGATCTAATATTTTTAGTTTTGGGCCTGCCTTTTTTAATTTACTTAATTCAAAGTTTTGTGTAATTTGTTTGTTTAACATGGTGCAATATTTGATAGATTATCAAATAATAATAAGATTAGAAAGTAGGTGAAAGAAAGAATAATATTTACAAATAAACAACCACTCCAATAATAAAAGGAAATAAATCCAACATGAAGAAGGAACTACTTGGAAGGTTTTCCTCCCATCTTTTCAGGTTTTCCTCCCATCTTTTCAGCTAAATAGTTTTGAGCAGCGGCCTTAGTTAGAGCAGTAGGCTTCAAGACAGCTTTCGGGTTGAGGGCTTGCCGGATCTTGAACACAGCCCAGGCCGTTCCCACAGAGTGCCCTGCTGCATCCATTCCCTCGCTCGCTGCCTTACCCGCCTCTTCACCGTACCTGCATTACAACCAATGTGAATACCCTACCCGGCCTAACTGAATGGACACCAAAGTGAGCTAGGTTACCTGTGAGTGACCAGCCCGGTTGTCACCGTGGATGAGGTTTCCATCACGCTTTTTCCTGCTACTTCAACAGCATCACAGATTTTGCCTGCCAGAGCAAAAACAAATCAAACACAATGATCATATCTGTGTGTTGTTTTCCATCTGCTTTACCTATAATTATGCAATCTTCTTTCTTTAGTGTAACTTAAAAACTTCCATTTACAGAAAATGTGTTTATTGATTAATCTCTCTCTCCCATTTGCTTAGACCACTTAAGGACAGTATTGGGAAGATCAATATCAAATTGAACATGTAACTAAACTACCATTACCAGTTGCTGATTTAACCTTCTAGGAGTGATGTTCATAATGTGTTGAATAAAATCTATGTTCATAAACCCATCACCATCTAATTCCAAGTTCCAACACATGCAGACAGCAGATAAATATAGAGATTAGGATGTATGACAATGACATACTAAATCCATCCAGAGAAGCAAGAACCATTTCCCCTGGCAACAGACCAAAGAACTTCTTCCCTACTTTGGAGTTTGCAACTGAACCAGCAAAGAAACCTGAGACCTTCACAACTCCAGATAGTACCCCTGTTGCCACTTTTTCAGTCATTTTAGTCACCTTCTTCACCCTGCAAGGATCAACCCACCCACCAAACAGATTAAATATTTGCTCATGTTGCTTGAAAGTTGAAACAAACTGATGACGTATAAAGCTATGAAGATAATGTCAACAAGAAGTTCAACCACAATCAAGAATGAGGAACTAACAATCAAAATCAAAGCAGCTTTCTTGAGCACAAGAAGCTCTCAACAATCCACTGTCCCTAAAACGTGCAGATCTAAACCAATTTCATCACAGTTTTGAATCATAATCATCACATCTCCTTTTCTTTTTAACACAAACGATCAAAATATCATATTTTCAACAAAACTAATCTGCAAGAATCTACATTATGCATGAAAGAAACCATCAACGGAGCTACTAATCAAGTAAACGCAGAACGAACCGTTTGATCCTCCTCATCGTGCTGGGATCGATTTCGGTTTGTTCACCGGGAGTCATCCTCTGCCTCAACACCTCATCGCCCCACTTCAACCGATCCACAGTTACATCTCCACACCATAGTATTCCCTTAACCAGCTGGCCCGACCCTTTGGCGATCAGCTTCGCCGCCGTGCCACTGTACTCCTCCACATTCGGCGCCAACGTCGTCCAATACGCCGCACACTGCCCCTCCACTTCTTCCTTCTTCTTCTCGTCCCTATGCAACTCCCCTGCAGTAGCTCCTACCACCGCCTTCGCCGCCTTCTCCTCCACCTTCTGCACCGAGAAATTACAGTAGCTGCTTAGAATGGCGTCCAATTCCTTAAGTAATCCTTCCTGCCCCTTTGAAACTATGGTTAATCCATAGCTCAATAAATCATTTTCTTCCTTCTCTTTCTTCTTGCTTTTCTTATCCTTTTTTTTATTCTTCTTCTTGTTCTTCTTATCGTCCTCGTCACTGGAATCAGAATCATCGGCTTCGTGCGGGGCTCGGAAGGAGAAGAAGTAATGGGAAGCGTCGAGCTTAACGGCGGTGAGGTCTTCAGTTAACGGCCACTGGATGTCGTCGGAAACTGAAGCGAGGGCGGCGACGGTGTTGTCACCCTGTGTGAGGCGGAGGATGCGGAGATCGCCGGTGGCGAGCTCGACGGAGTAGTGCTTGTCGATGAGATGGAGGATTGCGCCGGGGATAGTGATGAGTGATTCCTCTGCGGAGTCCGGCGGGGCAGACGGTTGGGAGGCAGGGTCAGTGGAGTCGGGAAAGAGGTTTACCAAGAGATCATCCATATCGACGGTGGGGTAGAGAGAGGAGGAAGTGTTGAGGGGAGGGGCAGAGGGGGGATATGGGTCGATTTGGGGGTACATAGGGGTCCGATTAGGATCTTGGGACGCCATTGTTACGCAGATTGAAGCTCTGTAATTACCCTTATCGGCGATCTACTGTTTGTTGAAGACGAAGAAATTGGAAAGCGTTCGTAAAGAGTAGTTGGGTAAATTAAGAATCCTCCCGCGCGAAAACCGGTGTAATATTTATGATACTTTAATTTCAATTCTAAAGTTTTTAAAATTGAGTAATAGGAGTACAAGCAACTCAATTCTCTTATTCCACCCATGTTACATCTCATATTTCATCGTCATTCCATGAAATATGGGTGTATGGGTGTGTGAAATAGGACCATAAAATATGAAATGTAAAATGAGGTGGAATAGGGGATCCCTAGAAAACAGGTTGTATGAGGGCCCACCACTAGGCTTAGGATTGGTTGAGAACTTAAAAGGCAAGACGTTAATCAACAATTGGTTCTGGGGTCCATCACAAAAGCGTGGAATTAGACAACTCGCATGATATGCCTTAATTAATTTGCATTTATTTACCAATTTCACTAAGGGCCATCCCAATATGCGAAGGAGATTGTCTCAAGTGACTTGAATTTATTCTTTAAGTATATCTCAATATTAGAGGCTCTATCAGTCCTGTCTTGTGATTGATTGAGAAGGTAAATGCAAGATGTAACTTAAATGACTTTATGTCCCCACTGCCTACCATT
This sequence comes from Pogostemon cablin, assembly GCA_023678885.1. Taxonomy (NCBI): domain Eukaryota; kingdom Viridiplantae; phylum Streptophyta; class Magnoliopsida; order Lamiales; family Lamiaceae; genus Pogostemon; species Pogostemon cablin. Next base: position 5,784,880 of record CM042991.1, on the reverse strand, counting down.
TCTGTATTATATTGGTGAGGAAGGTACATCACAGGATTGCCTCAAGTGGCTTATAAGGAGAGCTCTCTTGTTTGAGATAGGTGGAAAAGATAAATTCCTACCTTTAATTGAGGAGTAAATCGCATGATGTACTTCAAGTGATTTATATGAAGAGCTCTGTTGCATAGAATTGCTAGAGAAAGCAAATTCCTGGAATTGGTTGAGGAGGTAAAGAAATTGTAGAATGTGCCTTTAAGTGGCTTTAGGGGCAATAGTTTCTGCTTGGAATTTGTGGATAAGGTAAATTGCAGGAATTAAGTGGCTTTAGGGCCCATCGTTTCTGCCTAAAATTGGTGGAGGAGGTAAATCTCATGATGTGTTATAAGTGATTTATAAGAATAGCTCTCTGTTTGACTGTGCTTATAAGAGCCGAATTGATTTATAAAGAGAACTTTCTGTTTGACTGTGCTTACAAGGGTTGAATCCATACTAAAAAAACAGGACTGTTAGCTCAGTTAGAATATTCACATGACCCTATGCCACTTTATCAATGCTTGCATTTATTATTAGTCATAAAATTGGATGAATTCACTTGTTAATTTTAGGTTTTTGAAATTTGGCTTTTTCATAGCTAAATTTCAAGTATCATTTATGAACTTTATTAATGTTCAATATTCAATACAAAAACTTTTAAGCAATATCTTTTTCATTACTAATATTTTTCTCTTATTTTCTCACCACTCTCAACTTTTACATACTATATATTAATATTACCACTCATTTTTTTATACTCCCTCCGTCCCAGCGTAAGAGGAGCTTTTGTTTTTTTGCACATAAATTAAGGAGTATTATTATTTAATGTGTAGTGAGTAGTTGTATTAATGGGAGTGTGAGCCCCATATTTTAATTGTATTAGAGGGGGTGTGTGGGTCTCATGTGTGTAAAAAAGAAAATTGGACCTTTTGAGCAAGACGACCAAAATGGAAAAAAAAGATTTTTTTGAATGGGACGTAGAGAGTATACTCATTTGACTAAAAGATATAAAAAAAAGTTACACATACCATATCCAAAATTCATAACAAATATTCTCTCCGTCCCCTTGAAACGTAATCGTTTGCTTTTTGCACGTAGATTAAGGAGTATAATAATTTAGTAATGTATTTTGAGGTGAGAGAAATAATATTTTAAAGTATAGTGTGTATTTGTATTAGTGTTGAGTGTGGGACCATGAGAAATCACATCAATCTAAAAAAGGAAATTGATACTTTGTTATGGAACAGACCAAAATGGAAAAATGGATACGTATTAAGTGGACTGAGGGAGTATGACTTTCAAGAAATTCAAATTGCAATCAACAAGATATCAGTTTTTATTTATGTTTCTTTTATAATCCACAATTCCTTTTTTTTCATATTCAAATTCTAAGGATAAATTTTAAAATAACGTAAAGAATATATTCTTAGGACTGGAACATAGGAAACTTAGCCATAAATATTTGGTGGGGATACTCGTTAATTACCCTGCTGCTCATTAGATAGATAAAACTAATACTCAAATACGACATTATTTTAATTTAATTCCTATTGAGCAATGATGTTATAACTTAAATATTTAATCACCATTACAGTTCTTTTGTTTTCTTCTCCACTTTTTAGTCCGCCATTCATGTAATAGTTGTAACAAAAATGCTAACTATTTAACATTCCAACCAGAAATTTATTGAGTGAAGACATTAATTAAACAGTGATTATTAGTTACTGAAAAACAAACAAACGACCTTCTCTCTCTCTCCATTATTCTCGCTCTTCCACTGTTCTTCTTCGCTGTTGCTGCTTCTGATGCAATTAGAATGTTAAGATAAAAGTGCGTATCTCCATGGGACCAAGTTCGACAACAAGACTTGACGTGTCCACAGGACCACCCCTGATTGGCTCCACCCCATTCTGACTGACACCTTCCACCTTCCACGGCATCTTCTTCATCTCCGACTTGTCTTGAGTTGCAGATAAGTTCGTCTCCCTGATCTTATTTATCTGAGATTCAACGTAAAGAGAAAACTCATGACATGTAGCTGCAAATCAATTCATGGAAACCTCCACTGCAATGATCATTTTTATGTTGACAGGACAGGGTAGTCGAAACGACCAACTTATAAATTCTACGATAAAGATAAAAAAGTAGCAATGTTGCAAAAATAGAAAGTTCAATCTTGGAGATGTGATTTAAGACTATTTTAGAAGAGATGAATTTGTTTAGACGCCATCATGATACTCATATGATCTTCATCTGGTGGGCAGGAGGAGAGGGAAAAAGAGGAGAGAGAGCACAGCCCTGATTCACTCAAGCATGACATTCTTGAACTTGGAATAAAGTAGTTGAAATAGGGGATCCAAAAATGCTTGTAGAACATACATACCGTTTTCTCAGAAAACATCTTTTTCAGTTCGACTTTGGCAAGTGTTGAGTAGTCAGGATCTTCACCAGCCTACAACATAATTGCAGGAATGAATTTCCAACACTATAACTTGGGATATTTATAAGATTTATAAGGTTTTCTTGGTAATCAGATTATGCGTCTGCTAGCTCTTTGACTAAGATAGATAGGAGCCCTAACTTCACCTAAAACCATGGCTGAAGGGTTGACCCCCACTTATATGCCCTTCCGCACTTGCGTGCGGAACCGATGACGGCACACTCCGAGTGGCAACCCGCACCCTAACTTCACCTAAGGAACCGATGACGGCACACTCCGAGTGGCAACCCGCACCCTAACTTCACCTAAAATCATGGCTGAAGGTGAAGGGTTGACCCCACTTATATGCCCTTCCGCACTTGCGTGCGGAACCGATGACGGCACACTCCGAGTGGCAACCCGCACCCTAACTTCACCTAAAACCATGGCTGAAGGTGAAGGGTTGACCCCCACTTATATGCCCTTCCGCACTTGCGTGCGGAACCGATGACGGCACACTCCGGGTGGCAACCTAAAACCATGGCTGAAAGTGAAGGGTTGACCCCCACTTATATGCCCTTCCGCACTTGCGTGCGGAACCGATGTGGGACATCATAACAAGATTCGCTAAACGAATGAGTACACTTCCATCAGCCAATTCCTGAAGTACAACATCCACAGAGATCAGTGAGAAGAATTCGCACGTTGAACTACGGTAATAGAGGTGGTCACCTGTAGAGTAATTAGTGCAACGTTTAAGGATAAAGTATAGTTTGGTTCCATGGTTGTGGACTTTATCATTTCCATTTTTCAGAGTCCTGCAATGGTTAAAAATCGAGTAATCAGATTACGGGTTCATGCTCAACCCTTATGTGACATCCATCCACCAAGATCTACCTCGTGTGTAAAAGCTAAAAGAAGGGGCGAATATATTTCTTGACCGGTTGTTCGTCTCCAACGTGATCCAGCTCCAAGTTCATTGACGCTGATATAATAGTTTCCTCAAACCTAAAAATAGGTGACAAGATCAAATAAAGTACATTTTAGGAGATGAAAGATAAGGATAATGTATGTGATTTCCATGCTATCAAAGATGAAAAGAAAATCATTGTCTGATATTCTTTTCCAATTTTGTATGCTAACTGAAGTAATGCAGTCTCGTACCGTGAGTCCTTCACATGTACCGTTGTTAATACAAACAGTCTCGTCCAGAGGTTCACCAACTCCTCTACCATCGTCTTTGAGAATACGCCTGGATATATAGTATTTGATTAGACATGTTCACAAAAGGAAACAGTGGAACGAATTTATAAATGAGAAAACAACTTAATGACGATAGTTGTAGAAGTTGTCGAAAACCCAAATAAGATTTCAACTGTCAGGTTGGAAAGCAAACCTGGACAAAGAAACTATTTCTGATTGTTTTTTTTTTTTTTCTTTTCCTCAATATACCTGTGTAGCATTAGTTCGATTTCTCCATCATTGATGCTGGCTCCTCCAGTAGCCCGATCAACCAAGACAGAAAGTTCAGACTGTTTATCCTCCACGAAAATTCCAAGATTAATCTGAAAGCAACAAAATTCCAATAATCAAAAGTGAGACAGAGCCATGCTGCAAACCATGGAGGGCAACAGCTTCTTTATGAAAATCTTGATTTTATGGTCTCATTGAGATCATTCATAGCTTTAACTTTTGATAAAAGATGCAATCCACCTTTGGTTTGAAAATTGTATTTACATTCAGATATAGTTCAATATAACAAGTAAGGCAACAGCATTAGAAGGGCTTGGGTTTATGTATCGAGACAGAACAAAATGGAGGAAAGGAGTATCAATACTTCAGTTTCGCACGTATTGAACTATCAATCCAGAGCCACATGATCTGCAGCCTAGCTAGAGATACAACCTTCTAAACTATAAGCAATGCAATTACTTAATGGACCACCTAAATATTGAACCAAATCCAGGATAGAGCGAAAAGTGTCTTCTAGTGCTTTTAAGTAGTAAACTAGAAGGTCTACAGCATTCAGAATAACAAAAGCATTGAATTATTATTTGCACCAACGAGATCACTTTCATGGGCTAAAAAAATAAAATTAAGCCACTTCAACTGAACAATTTCACTATATAATACAAACAATTAGCCGAGTTTTCAAGAAAATCTACATACAGTAAGAACTAAGTAATTTGCAGGTGCTAGTATTTTAATGAGTTAAGATTTGAGAAAGTTACTGGATAGTAATTCCCTGCTACAGGTTGAGCAACTGTGAGAGGCCAATCTTCTCTGTAATCTCTAACCTGAAATTTGGAGGATAATGATATCATAATTTGAATTTAAAAAAAGATGAAAATAGATTGACAAGATATCTGAGTCACACATGAAGCAATACTTCACAGAGAGATATAATCATCACAGCTTTTCTGTTTTAGCCATGATTTAGTGTGCAATCTTGATAATTTAAAGGACATGCTAATACCAAAAGATTTGAAAATAAAATCATGAATACATAATAATTGCATCAAGACTTGAGAGGGAAAATAAATTTTAAATTTTAAATTATGATAAAGTTAACTTATAAAAGGCTTATTTATTTGTGTTCATACATGTTACAGCAACTATCTTAAAAAAAGGGTTATTTGCAATTCAATCCTCATATTTGAAGCAATAAATCACTATATGTTGTCAATTTTACAAGGTCAGTCTAAGAAACTAATGAATTTAAATTTCCATCTCTGAGTCCTGAGGATTTTTTACATTCACCATTTACTATAATTTTATGTTCCAAGGTTCATTTTAAATTAAACTGAAGATCCAAAAAAGTTGCTTTCAAATATATGTATTCATCGTGGCTATATTATTAGATACATGATAGAGTATAAGGTAATTTTCTAATCATTCAACAAGTGTGATTATTAATAAGCAAGCAAGGATTTAGCGCTGCCTAATTCACTGGATGTCCGATTCTAAAGAAAAACCAGTATCACAATATACTATTTTATCCCCAATCTTGCCCAAATTCCAGTAGACTATTTTTATTCTCTAACACAACCTTAGTAGTATGCAGTGTCATTACTAGACATTATAAACTTACACTAACAATTCTGAAAAATTAACATACTCTGATAATTTTTCTCGAAGCATATGAATTTAGAGAAATTCAAGCACAGCATCATAAGTTTTACATGTTTAGGTATTCAGAAATCATTTGCCAGATTTTGTTTGAATAGTAATTACCTCCAGCAGGCAGACCTCAACTAAACTATAGATATGTTTACATGGTTAATAAGTAACTAGAATAAGTAATCAATGAATACAGGAAATTCAAGATTATCAGGACTCAACGAAAGAGGCCCTCTCACAAATCCAGAAATTTATATCTGAAAGGGCTATGGTAGACGTACCCGTTTGAGAAAGTCCCTTCCATTGGAATCAGTATAGAAAACTTTATCAGTGGCCATATTTGCAGTCAATCTTGTTATAACCTCTTTTCCAATACTATCATCCGTGGGAATTGGACCAATCTTTGGGTGGGTTCACACATCAGAATGACATGAAAAGTTGCATAAAAAATAATAGGTGATCGGAAAAGGAAAAACCACAAGGACAAATAATGAAAATATGTAAAAATATGTATAGTCATATAGCGTGTTCCTTCAGGAGCGAATGAGATAAAAATACCCTATGGTAACAAAGAGTAAACTAGAACCACTAACCGTGAACTCAACTTCGGCATGATCTTTGTCTTTGTAAACTCTAATAATCTGTAAATCAGACAAGCAGTAACACAGATCTTGGTATAAAATGATAAAATATACAGTTCAAAAAACATTAAATATTCATAAAACCACCAGCAAATACTTGAGAAAAATCAAAATTTCCTGAACTGAATGTAAATTAACTCTGGGTGCAAACTACAGATTTTAAACTTTCACAATCTATAAAAATGTGGACTGAAGGATAGAGCTTCAGGCAACTAATCATTATCAAGTTTCAGGAGAAGAAAAGCATAGATAGGAAAATGATCAAAAACTAAACCTGGTAGATCCATGAACTAAATTGCCGATGAACTTCATCAAATAGTGGTCCCCTGAAGATCTTCAGAGGGACCTGCAAACAGCAAACCAAAAGGAAGAAAAAATTTGCAGAAAATCAGATACCTATAGAGGTAGAGTTCAAACTATGGACCTATGGTAAAGTGAAATAAAAATAATTATTCTTAGGTCCTTGAGTGTACACTAGGGGACAAAGGTGACTCACTGATCTAGAGACGATTGAAGGAGTTGATCCAGTAGGTCGGAAAATGTATGCACCAGAAGCCTGAAAGGTTAGATATAGCTCAACAGGTAGCAATGACTGTATTCACAAAAATGGTAGAAGTATAAGAGAAACCTAATAAAAATACTATTATGAGTATGTACCTGAGGATCGGCATCCCCAGGACTTGAAGCATACCATAGATAGCTTTGCTGTACTGGTACATCAATCTGGTATAAACAAGTTGATCTTGTTCAGTAATACTTTATTAGGAGTTCTTAGATGGAAACTCAGAGATTGGGAGAAAGTTGCCCAAGAGGCAAGAACATGTTCAATTGCAAAATGCTAAGTTTACAGCAAACCAAGTTAAAAGGAAGATATTAATTATTACTGAGATTGAAGGAGATACCAGCTAAATTTCTTGGGGATGAAATTTCAACAAATTAAATGTTCTATAAAATAAAGAAACCTGTTAAAAGTTATGGTTACAAGCATTTACTATCATAGTAAACATACCCAAAATTTTGAACAGCTAAAATTTGACACTTTTTTGCAGGCAATAATCTAGAATAGTAAGTTATGTTTAGACTTGGAAGTTAGATAGCTTTTATGAAGCCAAGTGCATTTATCACAATTTTCTAATATAACTATCTGACTTTATTCATTCCCTCTTTATCCATACAGTAATATATCTACATGACATGCCATTACTGAACTTTCAATCTTTACTTGATATCTGGCTTAGCATGGCCAGCGCATCAGAGCAACACGGAATCTTACCCCTGTTTTAGAATTGAAAATGCGTTTAAGTTGCCCAGATGAAGAGGAAAATGATAGTTTCAAGTTTCCTGGTCCAATTTCAATTGTTTCATTCTGAAGAAGATCGGCCATTGACACAAAACTACTTACGTTATCTGCATCACATAAAAATAATAATAATGATAAAATAATAATAATAAATCAAATTTATAAAACACAAGAACAGATAGTTAAAAGTACATCTGCAAGTTATATCTAGTGATAAATGTTGCATTGTCTTATGGTACCATTTTTAGATTGTTTGGAAATGAAGTATGTGTTAGAGTAGTATGCCCAGCGCACCAATTAGATTGGACATTTGTACTCTTTATATTTTGAATATAAACAATCTCATTGGAAATTATATTATTAAAGGCTGTTTTAATTTATCTATTTTATGCATTATAACAAATGCTTATTAGATAAAGTCCCTAGACCAATTTAAGCTAAAATGTATGGTTACGCATATGATGGTAATCATGGAATTTATACATAGAGCTTTGGTCTTAAACATGGTCCCGAGTCAAGAATTTTTCTAAATGGGACAAAGAATAATTCAGTAAAGACTCGTACATATGATGAATGCTCGTTGGACGAGAATATTGTATTCCATCAATATTAGTGTTGTGACACAAATTCATATATGTAGATACTTATTAGAGAATAAGTTTATCGAACATGATCCGTAGAAAATTCTTATTGGATATGTGTCGAAATTAGAATTTTCTAATTACGATAGTACACGATTAGTCTTTAGACTTGAAGCACCATGGTAGTCTTGTGTACTTCATCTAATACTTGGATTTATCTTCTGATTGTTTAGCAATCATAAAGGGGATATGTTGGGTATTATATTGATGTACATGGAGACTTATGTGTGGCTAAGATAGAATCTAACACTTGTCTAGGACAAGAGAATCTCCTGTGTATTTCATTGTTAATGATTCAAAGACCTTGGCCAAGGCAATAAGAATAAAGATTCACAATGAATCATTGTAACATGAAATAGAAACACAGTTATTGAGTTAATAGAGTTTCGACTAATATTCCTACTCTAAACTCAATCGGGAGATTAATTGTTAGAAAGACCGTACGTGTATGTCACTCGTTAATTTGAAGGTTTACTCGCTATTCACCTAACACTAGAAGATCACGCTACTTGCTAGATGTTACCGTGATTAGTAGGTTCTTGAAATTAATTAGTTAATTTCAAGTGAATTAATTAATTGGATTAATTAATATAATAATTTTTTTTATTATATAAGTTACAAGTGTTGTAAGCCTACTGCTAGAGTTAGTAGTGAACCTAAAGGATCACACATTAATTTGAATGAACGACTTTTATCAATTAGAACAATAGTTAAATTGTTAACTATTTATTATAATTAAATAATTTGATTATTTAATTTGATTGTCAAAATGAAAATAAATCAATTTGATTGATTTATGTGGTTGGGATTTATATATTAATAAGATTCAATTATAAGTCCAACACTAATGGATTTTTTTTATGTTAAAATCATTAATTGTAGTAAGTAGCCGAAAGTTGGATGTAGTGTGGTCCATGACCTATTGAATTATTTTAAAGATAGTGGTGAGTTTGTTAGGTATATATATATATATATATATATATATATATATATATATATATATAAACTCCTACTTCCTTTTGATATGAAATAGACTTCACGTATTCAGAAAAATTGGAAGCAAGTTCCTTTTAGAAATTTTCTTTCGTCTTCTACGTTATTCATTTTGATAAACAATCTTTGGAGAATAATTATATTGATAATTATTCTTCAATTTGTTTTTCTTATCACAAGTTGATACGGGAAATGTTCATTGATATCAACAGTTTTACACTACTAGCGAAGTGTAATATTTGTATTGTTCATTCAATCTGTGGATTACTTTAGAGGGGATACACTTGGATCCCTTATTGAGAAGTACGGAGTTTTAGCCACAATCCGGAATCGATTCCCTCACTCCTTGCATCAATTGGAAGAAAGTCTACGAGGGTAAGAATAATCTTTACGTAGATTTCTTTCAATATATTTTAACACCGGATCCTATAGTCATTTGTGAGCATTCGGGTTGAAACCTTTTCATGTATTTAATAAATATGATTTATTAATTATGAAAAATTTTAAATTCCGCTGCGTTCACCCGGATCGCTATGACGAACCCAACAGTGGTATCAGAGCCTAGGTTCACGGTGTTGAAATATATTTGGTACTAAAATTGTTTTAGTATTATTTAATGGTTAAATAATAATACTTGAAACAATGAGAAAATGTTTCTCGACAGTTATTAATTACTCTAAAATTTCAAATGTTGTAGTAGGATAAGAATTGTTCTTAAACTACTATTTATACAGTTAAAATTTTTCGGTAATTTTAATAAAATTGACTAAATATTAGTTTATGACTATATTTTTTTCACGTGTGAATATGAAATATTAAATAAAAGTTATTTATATTTCTTATTCAAAATATTCATTTGGAATGAAATTTAAGCAATACGTTGTATTTAATGAGAAATTGTTTCTTGAAATATCATTGTTTAATATAATAATTATTATTGATAATTTGTTATCAATATTTAATATTTATTTTGATAAAAACATTAGATGTTTATTATCAACAATGATATTTGATGACTATTTCTAGAAATGGGTTTCTAAGAAAAATATTTCTAAGAAGAAATAATTAGCTATCATTGAATTGATTTGGTTTTATTAATTTAGAAATTGTTTCTTAATTAATTAAGACCAACAAAATTCTTAAAGTCAATTCTAAAAATTTAGTTTTATAATATTGACTAATTGTTAGTCATAATTCTCAACTAGTATTTTTTTTTAAAAATGAGAAATAGGAATAATTGTTATTCTTATATCTCGTTACGGTATTATTCATTGTGAATGGATATAAATAAATTTAATATGTTAAATGCATATTTATTTATTTAGGGATGATCATGAGCCTTGGACTTTATGTGATGGTTGTAATTTATTTGGGTTTTATGGGGACTGCGAGCCTCTTTAATTTACATTTGTAAGTTCTTTAAATTTATGCAATGAGAGTAGATTAGTCCGTGAGGATTTAATTTATTCATTGTAAATTGGAGGACTTGAAGGAAGCCCAAAAGAAGACCCAATTGTTGATGGGTAATTAAATGTAATAGAATAGATGCTCAAGGCCCATAAGTGTATGGGTTTTACATTATGATGTAAAAGTTCTCATTGTCCCTTAGATTGACCATAGACCCGTTTTGGCTCAAACGGGTCGCATAGGTTGGCCATGATCATCCCACCGCTTTATGTATGTATAGGATATATGCATGCTAGAATTTATTTAATGCACTCATTTGATGAACATTAAATAATTTACCTTAATGGAATGATGAGGTCTTGGAAATAAAATAATCCCTAAGTTTTTGAAACTTATACAAAAATTTTCGAAAATTTTATTTCAAACAAATATGGATATGATGAGTATGACCCATCAATCCATGCCTACTATCAAAAGATAGAGACATGATGATGCTACTACACTTAACCATTGGCCATGAGTCGTGGGGTGGGTTTGTGGAAGAAAGCTGTGTTCTTTATCTATCATAATGATGCTCATGAATTAAATGCATCACTGCATCGGCCATGAGTCGTGGGGTGTTTTGATGTTTTAATTGCATGAATGTTTGATAGGTATTATTTGACACTAAGTAACGTATGGGCTCATAAAATTGAGGTATACGTGAAAGGTGAGGTAAAACAAATTGAGGGTTGTATAGTGATACAATTGTAAAACGTTTTACTACCGAAGAGAATTTTTCATGGGCTCATAAAATTGGGGTGTGAGGAATTCTATTTGGGCCTCAAACCTACTAGAAAATTATGATTTTCCGATTTTCATTGGGATTATGAAATTCGAATAAAATAGTGGGAGACATTTAATATTGAAGACCTTATATGGAATTAATATTAATTTTCATAGTTTTCTCATTTTCTGCTTCATCATTTTGTAGATTCATCTACTGAAATGGCAAACAATCCTATAACCGCTTTAATTGGGCAAAACAAGTTAACTGGACCAAACTTTAATGATTGGCTGAGAAATTTTAAAATTCTCTTAAAATCTGAAAGAAGTGAATATGTTCTTGATAAACCAATCCCTGACGCACCTGGTGCTAATGCTACGACTGAGGAACTTGAGAAGTTCAAACGTCATCAGGATGACGATCTAAAAGCTCGGTGCTACATGTTAGCATCTATGTCAAATGAACTGCAGAGACAAAATGAGGATCAAACCTCTGCTTATGCTATTCTTAAACGACTCGAGAACTTGTTTGGTGAGAATAGCAGGCAACAAAGATATGAGATATCTAAAGAGCTCTTCCGCAGTCATATGGCTGAGGGCTCTTCAGTCCAGGAACATGGATTGAAGATGATAGCCCTAACGGAACGACTCGCGTCATTGAAAGTTGAGGTTCCACCTGAGCTTTGCACTGATTTGTTGTTGCAGTCTCTGCCCCCTTCATTTGACACATTTGTTGTCAATTATAACATGCATAACATGACGAAAAGTCTTACTGAGCTTGTTAGCATGTTAAAGACAACTGAGTCCACGATGAAAAGGGACAAATCAGTCATGTTTGTTGGGTCCACTTCTGGATCTAAGGCTGCAAAGCAAAAGAAAAAGAAGGGAAATAGAAAGGGTTCTAACAATCCCAACAAACTGAAAGCAAAGGGAGGTGTCAAGAAAAAGAAAACTTCTCAGTCCAATGATAAGTGTCACCACTGCAATCAAACTGGACACTGGAAGAGGAACTGCAAGGATTACCTTGCAACCTTGAAAAGTTCAGGTATTTATTATGTTGAAGTTAACTTATCAGTTAATGATACTTCTTGGGTATTAGATACCGGTTGTGCCTCACACATTTGCAATGATTTGCAGATAATGGAAAGAAGTAGAAAGCTAGAAACAGGAGAAATGGTTCTAAGGCTGGGGAATTGAGCAAAGGTTGCTGCATTAGCCATAGGAACTATTCATCTAGCTTTAAATAATGATTTAGTTTTGGTATTGAACAATTGTCTTTATGTTCCTGAGATTATTAAGAACATTATCTCTATTCCTGTTTTGGATAGAGAAGGTTATTGTTTTAAATTTGAACATGGAAGTTGTTCCATTTCTAAATGTTCTTCTTTAATCACTACTTGCATATTGACGAATGGTTTATATACCTTAACTCCCCAAAATTTCATTCTTAATCTTCAACAGAATAAAAGAAAATTAGATAACCGTAGTTCTATCACATTATGGCATGCAAGATTAGGTCATATTTCTAAGAAAAGGATAAATAAGTTGGCAAAATTGCTTGACCTAAAGGACGAGCAAGAACTATCAACATGTGAGTCCTGTCTCAAGGGAAAGATGACCAAATCTCCATTTGTTGGACAAGTGGAGCGAGTTACACATCTATTGGAATTAATTCATACAGATGTATGTGGGCCATTAAATGTTAATGCTCGTGGGAACTACAGCTACTTCTTAACCTTTACCGATGACTTCTCTAGGTATGGTTATGTGTACCTATTAAGGTACAAATCTGAAGTTTTTGAAAAGTTCAAAGAATTCAAAACTGAAGTAGAGAAACAAACTGGCTTAAGTATAAAAACACTTCGATCAGATCGAGGGGGTGAATACTTAAGTGCAGAGTTTTTAGATTATCTAAAAGAGAATGGGATTCTCTCACAGTGGACTCCTCCTGGCACTCCCCAACTCAATGGAGTTTCGGAACGCAGGAATCGAACCTTGATGGACATGGTTCGATCTATGATGAGTTTCACATCATTACCTCTTTCTTTTTGGGGCTATGCTCTAGAAACGGCAGCTCACCTATTAAATAGGGTGCCTTCTAAGGCCGTTCCTACTACACCTTATGAGATGTGGTGTGGTAAAGCACCCTCATACAAATACCTTCGGGTATGGGGGTGTGATGCTTACGTAAAGCAACAAATGGGAGATAAATTGGATATGAGATCCAAAATATGTAAGTTTGTTGGATATCCAAAGGAATCAATTGGATATTACTTCTACGATATCTCGGAACAAAAGGTGTTTGTTTCAAGGAATGCCACGTTTCTTGAAGAAGAATTTCTATCTGATAGAAATGGCAAACTCGTAGAACTTGAAGAAGTTCAAGAAACAACAAACCTTCCAATTGCAGTGAGTGAACAACCAGTAGAAACTGGGACATCTGATACACAACCTCTTAGGAGATCCGAAAGGATACCTAAATTACCTAGTAGGTACACTTTGTTATTAGAAAACAAAGAAGAGGGAATCCTATTGGATAATGATCCAAGAAGCTATGGAGAGGCAATGTCAGACATTGACTCAAAGAAATGGCAAGAAGCAATGCAATCCGAGATGGACTCCATGTACTCTAACAAAGTATGGACTTTGGTAGACCCACCAGAAGGAACAGTTCCTATTGGATGCAAATGGGTTTACAAGCGAAAGCTTGGAGCTGATGGGGAGGTAGCAACCTATAAGGCAAGACTGGTTGCTAAAGGTTATTCTCAAAAACAAGGAATTGATTATGAGGAAACCTTTTCACCAGTAGCAATGCTAAAATCCATTCGAATTTTATTAGCTATATCTGCATATTATGACTATGAGATATGGCAAATGGATGTAAAGACTGCTTTTCTTAATGGTAACGTTAAGGAAGAGATCTATATGAAGCAACCTGAGGGCTTTATATCCAGTGGGAGTGAGCAAAAGGTTTGCAAGCTCCAAAGATCCATTTATGGGCTTAAACAAGCTTCGAGGAGTTGGAACATTCGATTCGATGAAACAATCAAATCGTTTGATTTTCAAAAGAATTCGGATGAACCATGTGTATACAAGAAAGTTAGTAGGAGTGCAGTTACTTTTATTGTGCTCTATGTTGATGACATCCTACTTATCGGAAACGATATAGGTATGTTGCAGTGAACAAGAACTTGGTTGTCTAAACAATTCTCCATGAAGGACTTGGGAGAAGCATCATTTATTCTAGGAATAAAGATCTATAGAGATAGATCTAGAAGAATGATCGGACTATCCCAATCCATGTACATAGATAAGATACTAAAGAGATTTAGTATGGAAGAATCCAAACGAGGATTCTTGCCAATGAGTCATGGGGTTTCACTTTCTAAGGCTATGTCTCCTAAGACGCCTGAAGAAAGAGAAAGAATGACTCGCGTGCCTTATGCTTCAGCAATTGGAAGCATAATGTATGCAATGCTATGTACAAGGCCTGATGTCGCACATGCTCTAAGTGTCACGAGCAGATATCAGTCAAATCCAGGTGAAGAACACTGGAAGGTCGTCAAGATGATCCTTAAGTACTTAAGAAGGACTAAGGATATCTTTTTGATATATGGCCCTGGAGAGCTGAAACTAGAAGGATATACTGATTCTAGTTTTCAGTCTGATGTGGATGACTCTAAGTCAATGTCAGGTTATATATTCACTTTGAACGGTGGTGCAGTAAGTTGGAAGAGTTCCAAACAAGAAACTACTGCAGACTCCACCACTGAAGCTGAATATATAGCTGCATCAGATGCAGCGAAGGAAGCTGTTTGGATCAAGAACTTTATCCAAGGGTTGGGTATAGTTCCATCTATTATTGATCCAGTAATGATATACTGTGATAACAATGGAGCCATTGCGCAAGCAAAGGAACCAAGATCTCATCAAAGATCCAAGCATATCTTGAGAAGATACCACTTGATTAGAGAAATCATGGGGAGAGGCGATATCGTTATGGATCGAGTCGCTTCAGCAGAAAATATAGCAGACCCACTGACTAAGCCTTTGGCTCAAAAGATATTTGAGAAACATCTTGAAAAGATGGGACTTAAATATATGGGTAATTGGAGCTAAGGCAAGTGGGAGATTGTTAGAGTAGTATGCCCAGCGCACCAATTAGATTGGACATTTGTACTCTTTATATTTTGAATATAAACAATCTCATTGGAAATTATATTATTAAAGGCTGTTTTAATTTATCTATTTTATGCATTATAACAAATGCTTATTAGATAAAGTCCCTAGACCAATTTAAGCTAAAATGTATGGTTACGCATATGATGGTAATCATGGAATTTATACATAGAGCTTTGGTCTTAAACATGGTCCCGAGTCAAGAATTTTTCTAAATGGGACAAAGAATAATTCAGTAAAGACTCGTACATATGATGAATGCTCGTTGGACGAGAATATTGTATTCCATCAATATTAGTGTTGTGACACAAATTCATATATGTAGATACTTATTAGAGAATAAGTTTATCGAACATGATCCGTAGAAAATTCTTATTGGATATGTGTCGAAATTAGAATTTTCTAATTACGATAGTACACGATTAGTCTTTAGACTTGAAGCACCATGGTAGTCTTGTGTACTTCATCTAATACTTGGATTTATCTTCTGATTGTTTAGCAATCATAAAGGGGATATGTTGGGTATTATATTGATGTACATGGAGACTTATGTGTGGCTAAGATAGAATCTAACACTTGTCTAGGACAAGAGAATCTCCTGTGTATTTCATTGTTAATGATTCAAAGACCTTGGCCAAGGCAATAAGAATAAAGATTCACAATGAATCATTGTAACATGAAATAGAAACACAGTTATTGAGTTAATAGAGTTTCGACTAATATTCCTACTCTAAACTCAATCGGGAGATTAATTGTTAGAAAGACCGTACGTGTATGTCACTCGTTAATTTGAAGGTTTACTCGCTATTCACCTAACACTAGAAGATCACGCTACTTGCTAGATGTTACCGTGATTAGTAGGTTCTTGAAATTAATTAGTTAATTTCAAGTGAATTAATTAATTGGATTAATTAATATAATAATTTTTTTTATTATATAAGTTACAAGTGTTGTAAGCCTACTGCTAGAGTTAGTAGTGAACCTAAAGGATCACACATTAATTTGAATGAACGACTTTTATCAATTAGAACAATAGTTAAATTGTTAACTATTTATTATAATTAAATAATTTGATTATTTAATTTGATTGTCAAAATGAAAATAAATCAATTTGATTGATTTATGTGGTTGGGATTTATATATTAATAAGATTCAATTATAAGTCCAACACTAATGGATTTTTTTTATGTTAAAATCATTAATTGTAGTAAGTAGCCGAAAGTTGGATGTAGTGTGGTCCATGACCTATTGAATTATTTTAAAGATAGTGGTGAGTTTGTTAGGTATATATATATATATATATATATATATATATATATATATATATATATATATATATATATATATATATATATATATAAACTCCTACTTCCTTTTGATATGAAATAGACTTCACGTATTCAGAAAAATTGGAAGCAAGTTCCTTTTAGAAATTTTCTTTCGTCTTCTACGTTATTCATTTTGATAAACAATCTTTGGAGAATAATTATATTGATAATTATTCTTCAATTTGTTTTTCTTATCACAAGTTGATACGGGAAACGTTCATTGATATCAACAGTTTTACACTACTAGCGAAGTGTAATATTTGTATTGTTCATTCAATCTGTGGATTACTTTAGAGGGGATACACTTGGATCCCTTATTGAGAAGTACGGAGTTTTAGCCACAATCCGGAATCGATTCCCTCACTCCTTGCATCAATTGGAAGAAAGTCTACGAGGGTAAGAATAATCTTTACGTAGATTTCTTTCAATATATTTTAACACCGGATCCTATAGTCATTTGTGAGCATTCGGGTTGAAACCTTTTCATGTATTTAATAAATATGATTTATTAATTATGAAAAATTTTAAATTCCGCTGCGTTCACCCGGATCGCTATGACGAACCCAACAGTATGTACTCCAACCCAAAGGCTGCACGGATGCAGGGAAAATAAGCCAATATTTGGCAGGGTTTTCATCTGAAATTCCAGTATATGCCTCCACATAGAACTTCCTTAATTTCGTTGTCACATTATCCACTTCAACAACTTGAGATTTGACAACATTTCCCAGGGAATTTTTACAACAAGATTGTGATCATTAACCTGTAGTGTGAGTCTGTTAATTCAAGTCATGAACACATTATAACAGGGAAAAAGTCCAGCTATGAACCTAAAATTCTGTCTGTAAATCAAACCTTCATCATCTACTTGAGAGATTGGATTAACTCAAAACGAGAGAAAAGATTCAAGTATACAGATCCATATGGTCATTGATGATGAGGTGCCGAGGTCATAACAAACTATGTGCAGACAATTATAATGTAAGATCACTTTCAAGATTCTTAGAGCTTAATCTCCATGATTACAGCTTCTAATTATTTTTTGTCAAAAAAAGATTTTTTTTTTTTAAGGAAACTAGTAGTAAAATCAATTAGAAATATCCTTGCTGGCAAAGTTAGCCAAAATTCTCTACTCCAAGATATGTTGTGTGGCAATCTAGCTATCTATGGTATAAACAATGCTTTATAAGATTAATTAATAATGGCAGGTCATGTTTCCATGGAGGAGAGAATGGCTCAGAGAAGCACATGAAAATGGCTATAAGAGCTAAAGGTCACGTGAACGAAATCTCAGGAAAAGGCAACTTTTTATGATGGAAAGGAAATTGATATCTTGGCAGCTAGGATTCTTGAAAGAATTATGTAATTGGAAACTGTAGCTGGTCTTGTTAGCGATACCTGCCAGCAACTCAGGTTGGTGGTGCAAATGTGCATTAAAAGTAAGGTCTTGGTTTGATTACAAATTATGTGATGAGTCATTGCTGAGTCAACTCAACTTATTCACTGGAAGGGCAAGGATTAATATCACTATATCCAATTATTCCTCTAATTCACTCTAGTCAATTTCATGCAAGATTAATTAGGTATTTTGGGGCGATAAAGTAAATCTACAGATAATGTACTCTGGCGCATAGAGTTAAAAGGTTCTCTAAAGAAACTGAAGGGATAGGAAAGAAAAATAATATCTCACAGGAATCCTGACATAATCAGTACGGTTCCATCCAAGTGGATTGTATGCCACAATAACCTGAAAAGAAAGCCATACAAGATCAAGTAACATTTTTCAGGGTTTTGCCAGATGAACAGATGCAAAAGCAGAGAAAATTATTACCAAACTCTTCTCTTGGGGAATATCCTCTTCTGTTGATGGACAGTAACTTATGTTGAGCAACAGACACTATTTCTTCACATAGCCCTCTATTGCAAATATGATTAATCCAGTTGCCAAAAGAAGTCACTAGCCCAACTAATAAACCGGTCAAATTTACAACAAGAACCAATGAGACACTAAATGGTATATATGCACATAAATTAACACTGGAAGAAGACCTAGAGAAATATATTGTCCCTCCAATAAATGAAAAGCAGAGCATTAGTTATCAGCATGTGTTCACAGAACATATTTCTCTTGTAGTTGATAAGAAGATGCAATATCTGCATATCATATTCATAATCTCACCTACATGAGATTTCAGTTGATGTCACCATTGCTTTCAGGTATACATTGTGGACATCAACAATAATTAAAATAGTATTTGCTGTTCAAAAGAAACCAATTTGCAATTTCACTGGAATTTGTTACGTAAAATCCTTAAACAATTGTAAAAGTTTACATTTCAATATATTGTTGCAATTGAAAACCATAGACTTATTCACAGTCACACTAGTGCAGCCATGATGTTGGGGTTAAATATAGTTACATCTCCAGGAAATCTGGAGAGCAGCTAAATCACAATGAAATTGGGTACGACAGAAATTTCTGGCAACATATTTGAAGCCTACTCATGAAAGCTAGAGAAATCCCTATATTTAAAAAGTGAATTACAACGTAAAATTATGACGAGGTAAAGTAAATTGAAAACGGTAAATAGAAACCTGGCTAAATTTCACTGTAGGAGCAGTACAGTTATTCAACTCTGAATCAACCAGACATGATAAAGCTGAATCCACAAGAGTCTCCGCCTGCATAATAATACATTTTGACAGCTATTAGTATTATGAGATCTGATTTTTGTTTGTAAAAGGAAATAAAAAATGAAAAATAATAAGAAGTGATTATGGACAAGTCACACAAAAATGAACCTCTGAGGATCCAATAGCCAACCGTTTTGCATAATCGTCCGTACCAGAAACTGCATCGTGGTGCTGTGCAATTCCTAAAGCATCACTTAAGTTATCAATATTAACTCTAATTGAGCTCCTTCCCACCAGAAATTCAAGTTGACGAGCTGCCTATGAATTCAACATCATACTTCAGTTTCTTTTCAAGATACTGATAGTACAGGAAGCTACATGAGATGAAAAAAATTTAAATGTATCCTTCGCAGCATTGCATGTTTGAAAAAATCAAACCAAACGAAAATAAACGAATAAATAGTTACGGGGACTACAAGAAGGGATATTGTCAGTTGCTTTGCCTGATATGCAAGCCACTAAAACTACTGCCTAAAATTACCAGATAATATCCACTCAGCAAACGGACATATCTCTTCAATGCAGGGCGACTAGTATAAAATCCGGTCCAATAAGCATTAGAACTGTCTGCATATCTGTCAAATTATGGGAATATGTAGGTTGGCATGTTTAATCAAATTAAGAGAAAACATGAACATGCTGGAATTAAAATAAGGTTCATCGGATCTCACGGAAAATAATCATCAAGTTTCAGAGGCCAAGTAACATTGGAAGCATATTTTGCATCTGTCTATATGGATGGCGTTGAATATAATGCATTGACCCGTCCATCCTGTTTTCAGTACGCTCTGTTAATATGATGAAATGGGACGTTTAAATTTTCCACTCAAATATATGCAGATGACATGATTCAGTTCCTAAATTTCAAGATTCATCAAGTTATACGACTCTATGGTTTTATGATATTATCATCCCAGAGGAAGGGACATCTTAAGTTGCAATGACGTGTCTAGTTTCTGAGAGCATTACTAACATATATCCTGCACAACCACATTTCCAACTTTAAACCCATCCGCATAAATGCGTACACAAGTCATAATTGCTTTAAAGGAAAAGAGAACAACTATCCATCTATCAGCTTTTCCCTGTTCAAAAGAACATGTACCTTGTTAACATAGTGAATAAGTTTGTCCATCTGCTTGAACCAGGACTCAGCATATTGATATTGGAAGTCATCTCCCATTGTCCACATTATATGATTAGTTCTTGTAACATTTGCCTGTGTTTTAAAGCCAAATGAAACAACTGTGCATGAACTGGAAGCTGATGCTTTTCGTAGTTCTTCTCTTTCTTTTTCTTTTTCTTTTTTTTTTATATAGTAGTTTTTACCTGAGTCAAGGCAGCAGCAATAAAATCATTTACACGTTTCTCAACATTATAGTCAAATAGGAGAGGATTATCCTGCAATGGAAAAAAATCCAATAACCATTAAAGAATGTGATGGTGCATAGCTACAAGTTTAGAACTGACACCTAATTCTAATTGATTGGACCTGAACAGGCTCAAAGTAATCATCTACTTCAAAACCAAACCCATTGGGTGGGCTATAGTGAACAGGAAATGCATTGGTGAAGATCTGCAAATGAATAGAACTCAAAGGTGACTGATAAAAGCACTTAAGTAAAAATACATGTAAATCATGCAAATTATTCCTTCTTTACCTGAGAAGAGGAGCCAAATGTCCTGGAACCTGCCAAATGACTTCAAGAGTTTTATCCGCCTTCCGCTTCGCTCTATCTTGGTAATCAACTCGTGCAAAATGAATTGAGTCAAATCCTAGCTACATATCCATAAATATTATTACTATGTATTAAGATAACTTCAAAATGAGTTGAAACAAAGAGTAATATAGAATTGATTAAGCTAAGAAGTGAAGATTAATGTTACTTCAGCAGTAAAACGTCGACCAGCGCTATGTAGTAGTATACCTCAGCACCTAGTAGGTAACCTCGTACTGCAGAGTGCCCAAATGGATCAATCTGCCATCCAGCACGAGGTGTCTTATTAAATTGACTCTTTAACAATTGATGACCAAGAGTTGTTTGGTCAATCATGTCAATGTAATGAGTAGCTGCTTCATCATGCATGCACCATCCACCATTTCTGTAAAGACAGATGTTGACATCATGTTCGGTCTCTAGAAGTGAGTAAAAAAGAATCAGTTTACTAGAAATGATCATACACGAATTCCAATCGTCCATCATCAACCAGCTTTCTTACTACTACTTGAATTTCTGGACTTTGCTCTTCCCACCATCACTTTAATTTTTTTTTTTAGAAATAGCTCTGCAATACTTGACCGTTATATGTTAAACAGATTTTTTCGAACAAAACAATAATGTGAATATCCTTAAATAGCTCTGCAAAACTTGACCGTCATATGTTAAACAGTTTGTGCAATTCTCATTTTGGCTATCCCACGGGCGGTTTGCAACAATTACCATCGTTCCATACACTTTATTTTAAAAAAAACATTTCATACCTAACTTTCATTCATCTTTTTATTATATACTTTCTCCGTCTTTACTATTTTTTACGTCCGATTCAAAGGTATTCATTTCCCTTATTTAGTAAAAAAGTACACGCATATCACTTCTCTCTAATACAACTACCCACTTTACATATAATAATAATAATATTCTTTAATCCACGTGCAAATAGATACCTTACGGAACCGGACGGAGGAAGTATAAATAATTATGTTTTGAAGAGAAAGTATTTTTTTTATTTAGAAAAATAATAATTCATCTCTATAAAGAGTAATTTTTCATGTACTAAAGATTAATCGATAAATGTTTACAATGATTTGAAAATTAAATTTAGAGTAATTTTTAATATATTCACATGTGAACCCGATTCATACAAATATTTGCATTTCATGAATAACCCGTTCCAAATTATTGGCAACAATTATTAGAGGATAAAATTAGTTGGTCCTTTTCATCTTGTAGCCGACTGGTTTAGATTATTGCAATGGGGTGATGGAAGAATTAAAGAAATGGACAACAAAATGAAAACAAGACGGAAATCAGCCTTCAATTCCTATTAAATCAAGTTTTGTGTGAGCTTGGAATGATTTTCGTGTGAAAATGCGATTTTTTTTTCTTTTTTCCATCAAGTACACTATTCGATTAATATTGTATGACAATAATTTAACGAAATTAATCCGTAAATATTTGTCATTGTCGTGGAAAAAGAACCATGTTATATATGACAATATAGATATTAGATACTTCGCCATCCCACTAAATGTGTAGGTTAATGTTATAATATTTTAATATATAATGGGTTAATATTATAATATTTTAATATATAGTTAATTATGAAATGTAATATTTTAATATAAAGTAAGTAATTGTATTAATATTGAATGTCTTAGAGAGAACTGAATTGATTTTTTTAGATCTTATCTACTAAAAAATGAAATCCATATACTTTATATTAGGACAGTCCAAAATGCATCCTAAATAATGATTGCACACAAAAGAAGAAATTGCCATGGTGTAATAAAACACTCACTTGGGAACATATGAAGTTCAGAGATAGATCACTCCCAATTGAAATAAAAGAAAACTATCATGGAGTATAGGGAATCAAGAAGTATCCCTGCACATTGATAAATACTCAAAAATCTGCAGTAACAAATCATAATAAAGGTAAATGGGACAATCAACGGGCAGGGGAAGAATGAAGTTCAGCACAAAGATTAAATAAGACTAACGATATCGAAATTCATTAGGTTATGCTAAATCAGTTTGTAACATGTATGTCTGCATCATAACAGAAATATCATTCATGGCATATTCTCTCTGAACGACGACAACTGCCAACCATCTCAGTGTGTGCCCATCTGGTAAACTCTCACAACCATTTGCATAAACGATATCCATGACCTGAGCAGCAGAAATTCTTGCATCTAAGTAATTTAACACTCATTGAATGAATCTAAATTTAATGGAAAAGGAAGAAAATGATAGATACACATTGCAAATAAAATATCAAATGAAATTAAACCACATTTGAAATAAGCAAAGTTGGATTTACACCTGATTGCGGAGACGAGTCTGTTCACTTCTTTTCCTCTTCTTTTGGGTCCTTGTCTTCTTCCTTCTTCTGATGAAAACATGTCAGTTATAATTAACAAATCAGAGGGAAGGGAGATGGAGGGCTACTAGAAGACCCATGCTTAGATTCATGGCAGACAGTTTATTTAAACACAAATGCCTATTATACTTCAGAGCTCACTTTGTTTGAAATAGTAGAAAAGATATTGAGCAGGACTCCATTATCAATCATATTGCATAGAACAAGCAGCGAAAGATCAGGTATAGCATCTCACTCTTGTTGTTCTTGTTAAACCAAAATAATACTGACAATAATAAAGGAAATAAATCTCTCCAACACAGAGAACAATTATTCTTCCAAATAACAGGTGTCCAAGGAATTACATAATTTTGCAGGGAGACCCGAATTACAAGAATACATAATACCAATAATGCTTGCCAAAAAATATATATATAAATCAATTGATGGATACAATCATACAAGGGACGTTGCATCAATCTCATTCGTAAACTGAACATTGAAAAACTAAAGCAGTATTACCCTTCTCACAGAGAAGAGAACCAAAATCGTACACACACACAGTTATCAAAATTAAATTAAAAAAAGGAGCAACATAAGAGTGTAAAAGTCCAAATATAGCCATTTCCTACAGTTTTTAAAAAATACTGTAGATTAAGATGACTTTTTGTCTGCGATTCACTTTCATCAACCAAAGATAAATTAAAAACTCATAACTCACCTCAGATTGATTCTGCATGGAAGCAAGTAAATCTTTGACATGGGGGTCATTTGGATCAACTCCTGGAAGCTGCAAAAGCAAATCAATCATGGATACAATCGACAATTATTGCGTTTTCATTTTGTTTAAAATGTACTAGATTTTTAATAATATTTTAAATATGATGGTGTAGATAGGAAAGCAAGAATAAATCAGCACACTATACTTACTGAGGCAAGGATGGAGGAAACAAAGGATTGATCTGCCAACAACTTATTCACCTCTGTTGGGTTGGATTGATCCGCAGCGCTATCTTTGACAGACAATTGAAGTGCTACAAGAAAAAAATAAATATTATAATAAGAATAAGTCATGTACAGATTATTCCTCCAAGGTCCAAAATCGTGATATCAAAATAAGGCGTAAACTTTGGTAAATTGGTAATAGACAGATATAAATTCAGATGCGCGCCCAAGGAGAGCCATGGATGCTAGGCAATGCTGGGGTGCCTGGGATATATTTAGGGTGTTAAACTTTTCTGATGCACACTCAGGTGAACAGAAGGTACCAGGTGAAGCAAGAAAAAATGTGAAGGCTAACATACTGGGAAAATCCATTAAAAAATAAAAATAAAAAATTATAATTTCTATTACATTTCTTAAAACTTAGTAACTACTGAAAATTTTAAAGATAAAAGCTTACAGTAGAAAAGCCCTATGTCACAAATTAAAACTAAGGTTTTTTCTCTCCTACTGAGTGTGAATTTTCCACCATCTTATTCATAATTACTTCAGATTATGCATGATTACTTTTCACCCTCTTTCATCCTCTCTTCTCCTCCCTCTCTCCAAATGAAATCCCAACCATCTCTTAAATAGAGCACACAAGAACCCAAAACTATGAGATGGGTTATTTCAGACTCCGTAAATAAAGAGCATACAAATACATACGATAGACAAGTTGATAAGAGATTATAGCTAACACATAAAAGCTCTCACCAAGCTGCAAATCATGATCATCAGCAGATGCATCTGACATGTCAGTATCTCGCACAGCAACCGTAGCAGAAGAATCATCCATGGACATAGCAAGGGCTTGTTGTAACAATGCATTCTCATCATCCTGTAAGAATATATCAAATAACATCATGATCAATAAGTTGAAGGATACGAATACAGAAGTTTTAGAAAGTTTCAGAGCAATGCATTCTTGTCATCCTTTATGAAAGAATCTATTATTGTTAATTGTTTTAGCATATATCATCATAACCAAAAAGTCGCATGATTTGAATACAGAAGTTACAGAAAGTTCCCCAGTGCTCCTTCAAAAATCCACACAACAAATCGTAAAAGGCATTTGTCAAGTAAGCTATACTTTAACATTTTGATAAAGTGCTATGTCCCAGTTAATATTAATGAAGAAGAGAGTCCAACCGTAAGGTCATGTGTCTTCTTCTCAGGTTCTGATGTTCCTGGGTTCACATTCTCAGTCATGGTTGCATCCTGGGAAGTGGACTGCTCATCCCCTTTCTCCTGTTTCGAAGCTTCTTCAGCAGCCTTCTTCGCAGCAGCTTCTTGCCTTGCCCTCTCCTCTTCCATTGACACTCGAAGTGCAAGAGCGAGTTCAGGATCCAAGTTCGGATCTACACCAAATTCAAACCCGGAAGCTGCTGCTGCCGCAGCAAAACCACTTCCCCCTTCTCCATCACCAGTAAATATTGGGGTACTATGGAAAAGAATAAACAGTAATTATTAAATAGTACATTTGCTTGGAGTAGCATATATTGCAATTTATTAGCAATAGACCTGATAAGCACATCTGAAAGGGCACTTGGACCAGGAGGAACATGGACAATGTGACTAGTGTCATTGTTATTTACCGCAGCAAGTAACGCCTCAAGCTTCTCAGTTTTCTCTTCATCTTCTTCGCCAAAGTTTACAATATCAAGAGCTACACTATTCTTTTTCAATTTCCTTCCAATCAACTCTAACACCTTCTTGTCGTATTTAACAGGACTAAAATCACAGAAAATAACAAAACGTTTAATTAAATCAAGAAACTAAAGTTGAAGAGGTAAGTGCAAAGCATATATCTTCTTAATAATTTGTACCTTCCCACAAACACAATTATCCTTTGCTGCTGCTTCTTATTTTGGCGATGCTTAAGGGCCAACTGTGCAACTTGGATCCCAGCTGCCAAGTTCATCTCCCCGCCTATCTCCAAACCTGTAAGCAAATCACAATATTAACAATAGTGCATCAAAACAGAAGTCACCTCTTTTTAAAAAGAAAAAAAGAAGACGACAAGACTAAAACTTGCTTAAAACAAGCTGATGCACTAAATTAAGCTAACCGTGCATGCAGGCCAAGATTTTCCCAAGATCGCTGGTTGGGGTGACCAATACGCGAACACCTTTTCCAGCCATTGTCAACACACCTACTGTGTTCTCAGGATTTGACTACACAAATACATTTCACACCACCAAACAATCAAAAACCCTCACTACCTCACTACGAAAAATTGAAAACAGGCAAAGAAAGAAAAATACTTGAGTTTTTGCTCCACAAATTAGGCTAACGGCGTCAGATTGAGCTTGGAATCGAGTGGGAGAGTAATCACCGTTCCGCATCCATTCTGAATTGTCGATGCATATCATCGTAGCCTATTTCAACAACATCAAAAACAAATCAATAAGCAATCGACAAGAAAAACTTAACCCTAAACTTTAAAAGAAAAGGAAATAAAAAGCAAATCAATAAGCAATCAATCCAAGAAAAACTTAACCCTAATTTTTAAAAGAAAAGAAATAAAAAATTAAGTGACAAACCTCGAGCACCATGATTTCACAAAAATTGAAATCAGATTAACAGAAAGAAACAAGACGAACAAATGATAAACTGAAACTCAAAATTGTATCTTGGGGTTGATTTTAAGAGAGTGCGTGGTATTTCTTGAGGAAGGGTTTTCTAAATTTATTCTGGAATGCATACAGTAATTACAGATTTACCCTCTGTATTTATAAAATCGCAATTAAGCCCTCAATTTTGTTTATCGCTGCGCGGGTACGGGTACCCCATATATAGCGGGTATTCCATATATATATAAATTTATTAATAAAACTAGATATTATCGGAAAGAATTATATTTATATTATGGTTATTTAGTTTTATATTTAAGTTATTACTTATATATATATATACCTTTAATTAATAAGAGTACACTATTTTATTGTAAAGGTATATATTTTTCATTAATATTTTTTTATTTTTCTTTATAAAATAAAGGGTACACATCTTTATACTAAAGGTTATACAATTTAACACAAAATTCTAAAGGCACATGGAATGTGGTCCGTGCGCCCGGATGCACACAAGTTTTTACCATACTTGTCCCATTAAATAAAAAGTTTATTATAATACATGTAGTCGTCTCAAACTCATTTATCAATACATGCGTGTTACTCGTACCAATTTAATATTAATTCATTTTATATTTATTTTTTAAAATGCTTAAATTAATATTTTAAAAAAAACTAGAAAAACACTTAGTTACTCTTCAAAAAAATTTGCATAAAAAATATTAATTTTGCTTAAAATATGGTGCATGTATAAAGCACTTAAAATTAAAGAAAATTTTTCTTAGAGTATTGTTAAATACATACCCTTTTTATTTTAAATAAACACCCCCTTTTAATTTTAATAAATTAAAATTATCTAATGAAGACACTGTCATTTCACCGTACAACCACAC
This sequence comes from Pogostemon cablin, assembly GCA_023678885.1. Lineage (NCBI taxonomy): Eukaryota > Viridiplantae > Streptophyta > Magnoliopsida > Lamiales > Lamiaceae > Pogostemon > Pogostemon cablin. Next base: position 5,756,848 of record CM042991.1, on the reverse strand, counting down.
CCCTGTTTGAATGTGTCTGGAATGAGTTCGTACAACCTGTTGGTATATATCCATGACAAGATCCTCAGGGTTCCAGTCATGTACGTCGGGATGGTTCCTTCGAGAGTGTTGTTCGACAGTTATAGAACTTCGAGGGATGGCAAGCTGCAGATAAAATAATGGGATGTGTCCAGTGATTGTGTTGGAGTAGAGAATGAGGGTTTGCTAATTTGAGAGGCATCTAATGGAGTCGGGAATTGGACCTGAAACCTAGTTTCTTGCAAGGTTTGTGTTAGAAAGGTTTTTGAAATCTTATAATGTTGTAAGGAAGAGAACCCTGGAAATTATTTTCAAATAGAAGAAGAGTTTCCAGATTGAGTGAGAACAAGTCCCAATGAATGTTTTGAGAAATGCCCAACTGGAGAGAGAGTGTGGCAATTGTCCTTATCCCTTAGCTCCCATCAGCCATCCGTTCATTAGATCCATAGTCCAAATGAAATCTATAGTCATTGCCATACGTATATCACTGTACAAAGAATTTACTAATTTAGGGGTGTGTATTTAATAGATTAGGAATAATTTAGATTTTTTTTTAAATATATATTTAAATTTTATAAGGATTAGGAATAATTTAAACTTTTTTAAATATATATTTAACATAGGGGGAATAATAAAAGCTTATAGATCCCCCATGAAATTGTTATAGAATTTAAGCTCATGCCCTCTTATTCATAAGAATTCAAGACACAGAATTTTTTTTTAAATAAGGAACGAAATAATCTGATTTCAATCTCTTTCAAATTCGATCAAGTTTCTTGAGTTGTTCAACTCTATCAGGATTAGGACTCTAGAACTTACTTTCCTTGATCACATTTAAAAGTTCCTTAAGTTGATCAAGTGCAACTTAGCAAGGTCGAAAATTAAGTTTACAACTCATCTTTGCTACTCCAATATCCTTTTTAATTATTAAATCTCAAATATAAAACTCATCATCACGGCATTCATTAGTAATAAAATAAGAGACATCTGTAAAATTACAAAAACTCGAGTAATCGCAAAATAAAAAAAATTTCGAATATTACCGACTATACAAAAAAAAAAATCGTCCTCCAAACTCATCTTTGCATTCCATTGTCGTTCCAAAAGTATTTAACCAAACATCTCCTTAGTAATTTATATAAGGGAGTAATTCTTGAACTCACAATTGTCTAATTACATTGCACAGAACTGTCGAGATAAAAATAAATCCATAAGTGGTCGTGTTTGCCTACAAAATTACGAACTCTGTAACTTCTTTAGTCAGTTGTTTGAATTTTTTTTTTTTTTAAAAAAAAAGAGCAGATGTAAGAACATCCACTTTGATTCACAAGGTTGATTCAGGAACATTATTCTAAAAACCAACGTTTCTTAGTTAAAGGGAAATGCTCCTATTTAGTTATCCTATTGTGTTTCTGTTACATATGACCTTTAAATCCATGCAATCTTCACCTCTGTCAGCATACAACATTCCAATCCATCTCATTTTTGCTCTTCTTCTGAGACAAGCACACTAGTTTCAATCTCCGTATCGCATTTTTGGTCAGAATGCTCGTCGTGTGGAGCACAACAGACCGGATCTTGGAGATGTCGAACCGACATCTCCAAGCAGTCTTGTGAACCGGTTGAGCATCCTTCCATGTTCCCAGAGATCTTCTCCGAGTCACCTTCTCCCTCGTCCTCCACTTCCTCCAAGGATGCTGGCTTGCTTAGGACAGCGGAAGCTGGTCCGTGTCTAGTCCTCACTTTCCTCCTCCACCCGTGCAGTGACTTCCTCACATTTTCAGACACTATGGTTTTCTTGAACTTCGACCCCATCTACATCAACAGAGCTAGTAAGAACACAGATATAAAAGAGTGTATAAGCTGCCAAACTTGTGTTACCTGAGCTACAATGACGTAGAGTGGGAAGGTGATGAAGCTACACCAGCACTGGGATACAACCCTGCAGAAAAAAACAGTCGGTTTTACGTATTGATCATATGTGTCTCCGTTGGAATTGCAAGAAAAAAAAAACTGTGGTGTACCCAAACGTCAAGCGAGTCACTAGGAATGTGCGATCTCCGGTGTAACATGAAGGTTCCTTGATTTCCCACTGGACAATAAACCAACCAAAAGACATTAGTCATAAAAGGATGTCTCCAACTGATGTAGTATCCGTTTTCCTTTGCATGTTCCATGATGAGTGATTGATCCGTGGATTCTTACCATCGACCATAAGTATGCGGTCATCTCGAATGCATTCTGTCAAAAACACAACAGCAGTGACAGATGAAGCTAGAAAAATCTGATGTGTCAAGTCACAAGAAAGCTGTATTTAGTAACCTGAAAGGATATCAGTTGTATTAACCGAAGCAGCAGCCGGGGTTTCCCAAACCAGAAGAGCTCGTCCCTCAGATTGAACTTTTGGAACTCTGTCCATTGACTCGAATCCATGATCTCAACAGCCAGCTTTACGACTATACGATGCAGTTTCGTACCTACTAGAAGGATCAACTACTCGAGCACCATCAAGAAAAGAAACCGGGGGCGTAAGCGATTGACAGGAAGATGCACAACGACATTTTAAAAGACATTTAAAGGCCACTACGAGTTGCAACTTACAATGGCAGGGAGGAAAGAAATCCAGAAATATAAATTCGTTCCTGATGCCAGAAAACATTATACCTCAGAACAAAGTGCAGATGTGCTGTAGTAATAGTCTGCAAGTATATAACTGTAAAATGCAATCATGCATTCAAAGCCTACTTCATCAGTACTCAGACATGCAAAAGGATATTCATCAATGTGCTTGATGTATTATCATAAAGTTAAAATATCGAAGATATGAACCTTCAAAAGGGGATAGTAAAGATAGTTTCAGATATTGGAGTTTACCATGAAAGTTTAGGACAATGCAGGTAATAGCAAAAATCCAAAGTGGGATGCTGCAAAAGAGGGGAAGCTGTGTTAGACTCTTATCTTGTAGGAGAACTTCACTGTACAATAGCACTTCTCCAAAGCTAATAACTTAAGTGTGAATATAGAACGCATAGTGAGAATGGATCTCGAAGTTTTCCTACCATGATTCTTTTGATGGCACAAAAACCCTTTCAGGAAAAAATTTTGCTAGATGAATGCTAAATCATGTAAGAGAATAGCCTTCACAGTTAACTATTGTAGTGTTGTGGTACCTAATGCCAACAATGTCTCGAAACTCTTCCTCCATGCTCCGGAGCATGTAGTTGTGGAAGTCATATGTAAAAGGCAACTGATGGGTCTGCAATGGTTAGCCAAAAACCAAAAACACAAAAGTTATATCTGTATGTACCAACTGTATTGGAATTCATTCGAGAATCACAAGTTCAATAACATAATTAGTTGTAGAATATATCTGAATCCACACATGAATGTACAGAAATGTGTATCTTTATCTTGAATCTGACTGTTTCTATAAATCCAACAGCTTAGAAATAAGTAAGATTGGAAGAGTTAAAGAGACAACTTACGGTGATAAAGCCCAGTCGCAGAGCCATGTAGTCGGCTTGGCTGATTGAACTCCAGAATTGGCGTGTGAAACAAAGCTGAGGAAGACAGCTTATGAAGAGTTCAAATGCAGTGGCGAACACAATAACATACCGGAGAATGATTGACCTGAATTTTATGTCAAATGGAGATTGGAACAACTAGACCAAGTGAAGGTTTGCTACTCAGATGTTGATCTTACATTGATTTTTTATAAGTTTATCATCACTGGTTGTTCAGATACTTAACTAGTGAGATGGTTTTACCAAATAATATCAGCAGAATCTAAACTACGAAGCCATTAGCAAAGAACTATGATACTCTAGAAGGGTGTAAGTTCACCAGCCAAACAAGAACTCTGTGCTGACTCCATGGATGAGAGGTTTGATGAGCTACAAAACTTGTTATGCGCCTCAACCGTACGCCATCTGGTCCAACATCAGCAGAATCTAATTCGTTTTTTGAAATGAAGTATGTCATTAGCCATTTTCTGAGGATAAAGTTTCTGGATAAAACAATTTGAACATGTGATGTACCAGGAGAAGCACTTGCAGTGAGCAAGCCTCGAAGAGCCAATGTTTTCGCATGACTTTCCCATGTCCTCCAGCTGTAGATCTGCATTCAGGACAGTAAGCCGAGTGAGAGAATGTACTGCTAGTCTAAGTTAGAGGTACCTTGTGGACAGTATATTGACCTTTATCATGGCTAGTGCAATAGCTAGAAAACTATACAAGACGTGAGTAACACCGAGGACAAATAAGAAGCGGTGAAGCTGCTCAAGGCTCTCATACGAAGCAAATGGTTCACGGCCCTGGAGAAAGAGGCAGATGTTGGAAATTTGCATTCTGAAGACATATCGATTGTATTCAATCACACATTACATAATAATAAAGGCAAATCATCACAACATGTCATTTCTTTTAACAAATTACACACAGAAACAGGACTCATCTGTCGGTTTAGCCCAACAAATTAAGCACATGCTGAACTTAAAACAACTTTGAATACGAAAAAACAGCTTAAAATGCTCAGATTCAAGATAAGAACTACAAGAGTATGGAAAATGCTGATCAAATGCATACATAAGTCTAAATAGAGTATTAATGCAATGAGTACCTGTGGACAATAATCATGATCCATGTTCTCCAACAACAATCGTGAAGTCGAGGAATTCGAGTGGTGAGACTGAGACCATAAAACATCAGAGTGATTCACAAAAGGCTGTTTCGTATAATTCGGAGGAGTACACGGATAGAAACGGCTGCTCAATGTCGATGACTTGACACAAATTTTGGCCACAAATATGATCCAATGACCCATCAGCAATGACAGAAGCCCAAACACCATTAGCTCTGATTTTTCACAAAAAACATAATCTCATAGAACCAAGACATCAAGAAACACCAACAAAGAAAACCATTGCAATAAAACAGAGTTTACTAGTGAGCATTTCATTTCATATCATAAAAAAATGAATAAATAAATAAATAAATTAAAACTAATAGAAGAACACAAATCAGCTAACCTTCCTTGATCTTTTCCAGTGCAGAAAGAAGATGCTTCCTCCTAGTCCTATCCAGCCACTACCACACAACAACACACAGAAAAAATCACTAAATAAATTCAAGAATTAATCAACCCCCTTTCAAAAAATAAACTCCAAACATCACTCTCTCTCTCTCACACACAAACACACACACATGAAATCAAGAATCATTACAACCTTCCCAAATTTCTTCAAAGCAGCATGAAGCAAGAAGCCAATGGACACCAAAAGGGCGACTACAGTGCCAACAGCCCAGGTGGGCGTTTCAGCCAACGATCGTCCTTCCTTACTTTTCATTCTAAACAGGGTATTGGGGGGAGGGTTTCAAGAATTTAGTAGCTGGTTAGAGGAAGAAGCCATTTAAGAAAGAAATTGTGGCTCGATTAGGCACACCAAAGTTGAGAGCATAGCATTTAAAATAGGCTGCATGGGGTGTTACGAAACAGGTAAGCACAACGGCCCCATTTACTTGCCTTGCCTACTACTCCCTCCGTCCCATTTTCATCTTCATATTTACTGTACGCACGCAAATTAAGAAAAATCACTTTTTGAGTAACTTTTGGGGGTAATTTGGTATTTTTGGGTAATAAATAAATGATAAAGTATGTTATGTGTGTTAAAAAGGTGATGGCAATTTTGAAATTAAAGTATGTTAGGGGGATATTATTTATGTACTTTTTCCTTTTATGGAAATATGAAGTTGAAATTGGGACGGACCAAAACGGAAAGTGTGAAGTTGAAGTTGGAACGGAGGGAGTATTTTATTTTAACAATTAAGGACATGTTTGTTTGCTTCGGAAATATTGATTTTTATTTAATAATTCAACAAAATTCAAGTTTTTTTTTTTTTTAATAATTCGAATATGATAAATCTATAAATAATTTAGCAATATTTATTCATTTTACAATAATTTGGCATAAAATTAAATTGCAATTATTCAAAATTCTAGAACATTTCATACTATTATTTACAGAATTTTAAATCTCTCTTACATAGTAGTATCAAAATTGAATTTTTAAGATGACATAGTCATTCGTACCTTTTTAAATAATTATAATTATTTTTTATTAAAATATTACTCTTTTTTCTCATTTTACAGAAGTCTTACTTGATACAATGTCTTGCAAGTAAAATAATTAATGCTCACATAGTCGTTTTGTCTCACTCCTATCTTCATTACTCAAAATAATAATTATTATACTATTAAGTAACAACGTCAAATAAGAATTATTATACTATTAAATAATAACATCAAGAATTATCTTAATTTTAAAAATATCACTTCCGACTTATAGATTATGAAACGACTTACATTTTTTTTTTTAATTATCGGACCAATTTACTGCTGTTAATAAAAAAATGACAGGTCTGCGGTAGGTCTTGTGGGGTAATTAGCATGTGAACAGAAGACAAATGTTTCTATTGAAATGATTTATCTATTGATAGAAAAATGTTTATTATGTGATCAGTTTATATCTAATTTAATACTTGCACTTGTAGTATTTAAAATTACAAAGTATGTCCTGATGTTATATTTTATACATTTATCTTTGTCTATTTCCTATGTATTAGTATATATTTTTGTTAAAATTAATACACATTTGATGCAAGAAGTAACATCGTAATAATTAATTTAAATTACATAACTTTTTAGACCAAATTGAGGAGGCTTTATTAGGATGTAAAGTATGCGAAGTCTGTGAAGAGAAGACAAGTGTCTTGGTGTTTATACATTTATCCATTTACTTTATTAATTTTATGAGAGTAATTTGATCTAAAAAAAATATAAATGTAAAGTATAATATTGGTGTTTATACATTTATCCATTTACTTTATTAATTTATGAGAGTAATTTGATCTTTAAAAAAATATAAATGTTAAGTATAATATTATATTGCATATTAAATTGTGAAATGATGGTGATGATATCATTTAAAGTCTAATATATTAGAAAAATTTTATTTCTTTTGGAGGACTATTTTCTTTTTGAGGGGTATAAAATTTATGCATGCGTATAAGACAAACCAATAAAAATAGGAGAATATTTATTTTGACACGAAATGAATATATTTTTTATACATAAGTTGATGTAATATTGGAGACTTGGAGTCATAAAATATATAAAAAAAATACTTTTAGTAAATTGTGTTTTACCAATTAATCCACCAATGCAATCGTATTTCTCCCTCAAAAGATATTTTCTCGTCCCATTTAAGATTAAACTTAAAAAAAATGTATAGGGAAATGTGATTATTTTGACTTTTTATTTTTTTTAAAGGGGTGAAAACTTTTGTGAAACCATCCAAATAAAAAATTCACAATTTGAAAAAAAAAACGAATTAAAAAAATATTACCGTTATTATATATGAGCGAGTAGAGTAATTCTAAACATTTCATAAAGTAATCCTTAGACTTTCTAAACTTTAATCGGTTGCACCATAAAATCGATCCACCCTAACAATCTTAACACTATAGTCTATAAACAAAGTCTCTTGTAAGACATCTTATATATACTAATTGCGAATACGCTGTTATAAATAACTTTTTAAAAGTATGAGGTGTCGCGATGTGGTTAATTATCGTATTTTTTATTTTAATTTCATATATATAATCTTTCTACTTTTATTTATTTGTTTATTTATTATTATATTATTAATGTTTATCTATACCACCTTTAATTTTTTTAATTGGTTAGGAATAGATAATTAAACTAATCCATAAAAATATATCCAACTTATTATTTTATTATTTATTATTATTCACACTACAAAAAAGGTATTTTTTAGCAACCAAATTTAGCAACTGAATTCAATCCGTTGGTAATTAGCAATGGATTAGCAACAAAAGTGATATTTTTGTTTTAGCAACGGAATGCCAACGGAATTATTCTCTATTTTAACAACGGAATTCAATCTGTTGCTAATTACCAACAAAATACCAAGGGAATCATTATATAAATTACCAACGGAATTATTAGCAACGGATTACCAACAAAATTATTTAGCAACAGAATTGATTTTTCGTTGCTAAAAATTTACCAACCACCACTTTACCAACAGAATTTTACCAACGGATTGCGTTGCTAATCCGTTGGTAAGTCACTTTAACAATGGAATTAAGGCTTTTAGCAACGGAATATTCCGTTGTTAAAAAATAGTTTTTTTTTTGTAGTAGATCATGTATATCTTCAAATTAAGCACCAACTTTAATCATATTTTTTGATTTGTTAGAAATAAATATTTTTATTTTTTATTTTAATATCACATATAATCTTTCTTTTTTTATTATTATATTACTAATGTATATCTTTATATTTAGAATTAAAAATTAAACATTAATATTGGATTATCTAATTAATTTTCTTATAAAATATAATGCATCCGCATATTATGCGGGAATATGTACTCGTTATATATATATGAGACGATTTATGAGACGTGTTAAAATAAGATAAAATATGTTTAATAGTTGTTAAAGTATGTGTCCTAAAGCATACTGTATTATGCATTAAAGTATTATAATTTAACGTGTTATAATATGATTTATTATTAACATACTTTAACTACAAATATGTATATTTTATTTATACATTAAATTATTTTTTTTAGAAATTAGTTTTAATAATAGGTATTATTATTAAAAGTAGACTCAGTTTAGTACACATTTGCAGGCATACCTGAGACTCACGAGCAATCCTAGTCCACTTTACATGTTTCCAATAAGTTTAAGGTGGGGGTAACTTTCACTCTTTACCGAGTGCTACATTTTATGTCATGATTGCTATGTTAAGATGTGATATGTGTTACTTATATGTCATGTTATGTGTCATGTGTGCTTTTAGTTCGATGACAAATATTTTCTTACTAACACTTGTACGGGGTGACGACTCGGTGCACATATACCAACTAACACAAGTTACTGGCTACGTCGGTTCAGTACTAAAATATATTTCAAAGTATGCTAATATCGTACTAGGGTGACGGCCTGGTGCACATATACCAACTAACACAAGTTATCGGATGACGGTTCGGTCTAAAATATTTTCATTGAGTTATCGAACGACAATGTGCAAATTATTTTATTAAATGACATATGTTACATTTTATGGTATATTTGGCATGTATATTTATTTTTAACTGTGCAATCATTTAAGTTAACCCACTGAGTGTATTTTAGACGCTCACCCCTTATTGATTTTCAGAACAAGATTTAGAAGATGGAGAGGCCTTCGCAGTTGACTCAAGCCCTTAGAAGACTTTATATTATGACTTATATTTTAGTATTTTGTTAGAACTTTATTTCAGATATATCATCTGAACGTACTTATTTTGGATATTTCACTCTACTCGGGTGAGTAGATGCTAATATGTAATAATCTTTATGCAATATTTACTTTATTATACTATCGCTTTGGGGATTTTTTATATTATTCCGCTGTGCATTCTCGACCCCTCTATTATTATATCGGGGAATTTATATCTAGTAGCGTCCCAACCCCATAGCGAAATTCAGGGATGTAATACCCACATTTTTTTAAACAATAATTATTATAATATTTATAGTAATATAATGTTATGCAAGTGGGAGAATATTTTGGATAAGGAAGGGTGTTTTGGATAAGGAAATATTACTGTAGACAACTTGCTTCCCAAGTTCATCTACTTATCCTATTTAAATCAACGAAAGAAATAGAAAGAACAGGCTGCTCTTCCTTCATTAGCCTAAGTAAGTTAAATTGCAAGTTTCTTGTTCTTTCCAATTTATAGCTATATATATGTATCACGTTGCACATATACACATATACACACTCATGTTTTGAAAAATTTCCATTCTTTGTCAAACCTTATCATGTTATATACGAAAATATTCGTCTCGAAGCGTAGATTCCAAATATATAATTATTTTATAAAATAGATGTCATTTTGAGCTAGAAAAGCTCCGACAAAGCTTTCGATCCTTTAATGACAGATTTTGTTTCGGTGTGAGTTAGCTTTGATATTATAGTACGTTTTGAAGCTCTCCTCACGAGGATCACAAAGGTATAATTAGTTTTGAATTTTGACATAAAATGAAGAAGTTGGGTAAAAACCCACTTCACGGTGAAATTTGGTATTTTCAAAACTTTAATATTTTGATACAAAATTGGTACTGATGTGATCCTCATCTCACGAGGATTCCAACAGTATTTTCGGAATTTCAAACGGAGTTGTATAACTCAAGTTGGGTCATTTTGAAACAAGTTGGGTTATTTTGTAATAAATTTAAAAGTTTTGGGTAAGTTTAAATGAGAATTTAATATAATGCAGGGACTTGATTGTAATTTATAAAAATAAAATATAAACATGCGCATGCATATGCAGTAACAACATGTTTGATTACTTTCTTTCTTTATTTATTTATTTATTTATTTATTTACTTTATTTTATTTATGTTATTTAGTATTTTATTTATTATTTATCTTATTTTATTAATTTAATTTCTTTTCAATCTTAATTATAATTTACTATTTCTAATATTATTATTATTATTTTTACTTATTATTGTTTTATTTATTTCATTTCATTAATTATTTAATATTTTATATTTATTTATTTATTTTATTTAACTTTTAATGTTATTTAGTATTTTATTTATTATTTATCTTATTTTATTCTATTAATTTAATTTCTTTTTCAATATTAATTTACTATTATTATTATTTTATTTACTTATTATTGGTTTTATTTCATTATTTATTTATTTAATATTTTATATTTATTTATTTTATTTAAATTTTTATATTAAATATTAATATAATTTGTCACTATTATTAATTTAGATGTAGAATCTTTATTTTATATCCATTTTTTTTATAAACATTAATGCCATTTGAATTTATATTTTAATGTTACTACTTATTACTAAAGTAGAAAACTATAATTTTTAAATTATTATTTTAAATGATATATTTCTATTTTAATATTTTATTAAATTAATAATTAGTATATTATTAATAATTATATAACAATAATTAGTTTATTTAAATTATTTTTTTTAGAAATTAGTTTTAATAATAGGTATTATTATTAAAAGTAGACTCAGTTTAGTATACATTTGCAGGCATACCTGAAACTCACGAGCAAGCCTAGTCCACTTTACACGTTTCCAATAAGTTTAAGGTGGGGGTAACTTTCACTCTTTACCAAGTGCTACATTTTATGTCATGATTGCTATGTTAAGATGTGATATGTGTTACTTATATATCATGTTATGTGTCATGTGTGCTTTTAGTTCGATGACAAATATTTTCTTACTAACACTTGTACGGGGTGACGACTCGGTGCACATATACCAACTAACACAAGTTACTGGCTACGTCAGTTCAGTACTAAAATATATTTCAAAGTATGCTAATATCGTACTAGGGTGACGGCCTGGTGCACATATACCAACTAACACAAGTTATCGGATGACGGTTCGGTCTAAAATATTTTCATTGAGTTATCGAACGACAATGTGCAAATTATTTTATTAAATGGCATATGTTACATTTTATGGTATATTTGGCATGTATATTTATTTTTAACTGTGCAATCATTTAAGTTAACCCACTGAGTGTATTTTAGACGCTCACCCCCTTATTGATTTTCAGAACAAGATTTAGAAGATGGAGAGGCCTTCGCAGTTGACCCAAGCCCTTAGAAGACTTTATATTATGACTTATATTTTAGTATTTTGTTAGAACTTTATTTCAGATATATCATTTGAACGTACTTATTTTGGATATTTCACTCTACTCGGGTGAGTAGATGCTAATATGTAATAATCTTTATGCAACATTTACTTTATTATACTATCGCTTTGGGGTTTTTTTATATTATTCCGCTGTGCATTCTCGACCCCTCTATTATTATATTGGGGAATTTATATCTAGTAGCGTCCCAACCCCATAGCGAAATTCAGGGGCGTTACAAATATATTTTAGTGATGGGTGGACTACATTTCCCCATTTTCTAATATTAATTTCATTTGCATTGAATTCGAATAAGGTGGATTTAGTAATTGCATGCAATTGTTACTCACCAAATTTGATAATTGGACTTTTAAGTTGAACCAAGGTATTTGCAATAAGTAGGCTAATAACGTCATAACGTCACACGGTTTATTATATTATATTATTATTCTATCATTAAAATATTGAAATTGAAATAATTCTCCAACTGCACGAATCAAACATTCGGGCTCATATTCAACATTTAATGGAGTAGTAATTATTAAGCTCAAGTTTTAGGCCAAATTTAATTTCTTATAACTATGTATTCGTACCTATTGAGATGGCCCATTAATTACCTCAATTATTAATATGACACGTTAATTTACAACTTGCAACCAACCATAAACAAATGTCTAATTAAGTTAAATAATTTTATTTTTCTATTAAGCATGTTAAATTAAATGTTCTAATTCAATTATCGTACAAGATTAACAGATTCTCACTTATACAAGCAAGTAGCATCCCTTATTTATTGAGTTTGTGTACAATAAAATTTACGTATACGGTATATGTCATAAACCATAAACGTCATAAAGTGAGAAAATGTCGCGAGATTATTTTATACTTTTACAATTATTTATTATTTTTAATTAAAAATGTTATTACCATTCGTTTATATAATAAATTTATCTGAATAGTTCACTGTATAATTATTATTTTTTATTAATTGAATATCACTTTATATTAAAATTGTTATAACTTTTTATACGTTTTATAAAAGTCATTCCGTGAAACGATCTCACACACGTCTTTGCCTAATTTATAGGAGTGAACTTGTATGAAATCATGTCATAGTGATATTATTATATTCTCCATAGGATGATAGTCAAGACGCAAGCGAGACGTTGGTTGAAGTCTTGAAGATAACAAAGAACGTGTAGAGCACATTGAGAAAAGTAGCCTTCTATAACACGTAGTAAATTAATAAAAGTGAATCATGGTAAATTAATCACTCTCCAATTAAATTAAACTAAAATCATCTCCTTATATATCAAAATAAAATAAAAAAGTGTAAAGTGTCATGATTAGGTTAATTAAGTATTTATAATTTTTGTGAATTTGTGAGGTGTCAAAGTATTATTGATTGATTAATTATAAAGAGGTCATGGGTTCAAAACTCAACATAAGCATTTTTTTAATTTGTTTTCCTTTAAATAAAAATTTTAAATTGAGTTGGGCTTAAAATTTAGTAAAAAATTAAAATTTATCCATACCAATTATCTTTATAAGCCCAATTTTCACACAATCAATTTTTCTTTCAATTTAAATATGAATATGATATGATTTTTTTTAATGTATTGATTTAAAGATTTTATTGGACTTATAATTGTATATATTTATAAAACATAGTATTGAGTTTTTAAGAAGCATAATTATATAAATGGGTAAAACTATATTAATTGAATTAAAAAGATATTTAATTAAGTTAATATTATTCATTGATTTTTTAATAATAAAAAGATTTTTTAAAAATATCAATTCTATTATCTCACGTAATTTTGTGTAGCATTTGGGGTTCATATTAAAATTTAGATAGGGAGGACTAGAATTGCCGTGAGTATAATAACATTGTCATATTTTTAAGAGTCACCTACTATTGGATACATAAAATAATGCATAATTGATGTAAACTACATGACTCAAAGAACTATTACTCATAACTACACAATTATGATTGTGATACCATAAATACCCTATGTATTTGCACAATTTGTTTGCACAATTTTATTTTTGCACATTTTAAATTCCAACAGCAGGCGGCGGTTAACGGCTGTCCGGCCGGCGGTCAATGCCGGTCAACAGCTGTCCGGCAGGAGGTCAATGTCGGTCAACGATTGTCCGGTCGTCGATCAACGCCGGTCAACGACTGTCCGGTCGGCGGTCAACGCCGATCCGGCGGGTGGGTGGGTGAGGGGTGGGTTAGTGGTTTAAAAGTGTATGTGATTATAAGATTATATTTGGTATTTTACTTTAATATTTTGTATGTGAGAATAATTATTTGAATTACTTGTATCTCATAGTAATTTAGGTTAAAAGTGTGTATCTATTAATGATTTTCCCTATTTTTAATTACTTTAAATTTGATTTTAATGTATACATAAATTATATTTAATTTATTTAATTTGTTATTAAGTTTTATTTAATTTATTTGTTTTAATGTCATGAACCATCACCAACTTTTCTTACATAAATATGGATTAAATATATTGTGATTATTTATTTTTGTTTTATATGTTATCTCACCTGAAAAGAAAAGTTTTAAATTATGAAAATTTAATAAGTAATTATATTATCGTTAGAGTGAATTGATATCATAAGATAAGATGAACAAAATGAAGAATTTAAAGTTGCTCCAAACTCAGAGCCTTAATTCTACACATTTTTTGTAGAGTAATAATATTTTTTGATAAAATCAAGATGTAAGGTGTGTTGATTTCTATAAGTATTTGTTTATGTGTATATGTAGTTTAATGTCAAATTAATTCTTCACATTTGATATTTATTACATTTTTAAACTTAGCAAATTTGTGTTTCTAGGGTATTTTATTTTAATTTATTTTTCTTTCTGATCTTTTGATTTAACTTGGGATGTTAATGTCTAATTTGTAAGGGAGAGCATAGTGTTTTTCTATAATCTTATTTATTTATTTATTATTTTTTTCGGAAGTAATATTTTACACGGACAAATACACACATACATATTTTAATGGCGCATATCAAATTTGTTTTTGTTTTATATGTTACCTCGCTTGAAAAGTAAAGTTTTAAATTTAAATAATTATATTATTATTAAGATGAACAAAATGAAAACCTTAAAGTTGCTTCAAATTCAAGCCTCAATTCTACGCATTTTATGTAGAGTAAGAATATTTTCTTTAATAAAATCAAGATGCAAGTGTGTTGATTTGCATAATAAGTAGGGCAAATTACCAAAACCCCCTCGAGGTTTGTCCAAACTACCAAATAAACTCCGTGGTTTAAAAAATTACTAATTACCCCCATTTAATTTTGTTTTTTTATTTGAACATTAATAAAATACTTTTTTTCTTAAAATAAAGAATGATGGAAATATCATCAAGACCCATATATTTAACATTGTATTTTTAAATTTCACTATTTTTTTACAAAAAATGTTTTTATATGGGGTAATTGGTAATATTTCAAACCATAGGGTTTATTTGGTAATTTGGACATAGCTCGAGGGGGGATTTTTGGTAATTTACCCTAATAAGTATTTGTCTATGTATATGTATATATATTGTTCAATGTCAAATTAATTCTTCACACCTAATATTTATTACATTCTTAAACTTAGTAAATTTGTGTTTCTTAGGTATTTTATTTTAATTTATTTTTCTTTTTGATCTTTTGATTTAATTTGGGATGTAAATGTCTGGTTTGTAGGGGGGAGCACGGTATTTTTCTATAATCTTATTTATTTATAATTTTTTTTCAGAAGTAATATTTTACACAGACAAATACACACATACATATTTTAATGAAGCATACTAATCCTTACTACTATGAATTAGAATTAAGTGTTTTAAACATTCTAATCACGGTAAATTATGATTATAATAAAAAATTTAAAATATGAAAAACATTATTTATCATAAATTAATATGATTGAAATCTATTCAAAGATATAGATTTTAAAATAATAAATAAATAATAAAATACGACTATCCGCGTTGCACGTGGGCACTGTACTAGTGTTTAATAATAAATAAAGACAAAGTCTCTTATGAGATGCTACTTATGTCCGTTTGTGAGACGTGTTAAAGTATGTCTATTATATAGATAAAATATGTTTAATGGTTGTTAAAGTATGTTTTGTAAAGTATGATGAATGATGAATTAAAGTATGATTTTAGGATGTTATAATATGATTTATTATTAACATACTTTAACTATAAATAAACATACTTTACCTATATGATAAGCATACTTTAATAATGAATCAACCCGTTACAAAAAAAACCCTTCTCACAAAAGAGTCCCTCATAAATAAATTAGATGATACCAAAACCAATTCCAAGAATATTCTCTCTAGGGATATTAATTTATTACGTATATTATTAATAGGAAGAATAGATTTTTTCGTCCGCTAACTTTCATTCATTTTGAAATTCGTCCATTAACTTTTTTAATTTTGAAATTAGTCCGTTAATTTTATAACAATTTTGAAATTAGTCCATTAATTTCATAAAATTCAACATTTTGGTCCTTTGACCTGCTATGACAGGTCATTTGAATATTTTCACCCCAATTAATCTATATCATATTTTTATTTAACTAATTTTATCTAATTTTTCATTTTTCACTTCCGTATACCAAACAAACAATATTAATCTCATTACTAAAGTGGAGCAAATTTGACTAAATATTGATACTTCCTCCGTCCGCTTGAAAGAGAGTATTTTTCCATTTTGGTCGTCCGTTCCAAAGAGGGTCACTTTCTTTTTTACACACATGAGATCCACACATACACCCACTAATACAATTAAAATATAGAATCCACATTCCCACTAATACAACTACCCACTACACATTAAATAACAATACTTCTTAATCAACGTGCGCAAAAGCAAAATGCCCTCTTTCGAGCGGACGGAGAGAGTATAATATAAATTCTTAGTGGAGGCTATTTTTTTTTAAATAGTATATATATATATATTTTACATATTTTTTATTTTTATTTTTTAGAGTAACATGCTAATGACCTGTTGAAACGGACGATTTTGTTGAACTTGGTAAACATGATGGACGATTTTTAAATTTTCAAATATAATTGACGATTTTCAAAATTCTGCAAATATAATGGACGATTTTCAAAAAGTGAAAAACTTATGGACTAAATTCAAAATTGAGCAAAGTTAGCGGACAAAAAAATTAATTTTCCCTTATTAATATATCTGTTTAATATGTGGAATCTATGTTTGGTCGACATATGAAACCAACGTTGCTTAAAATCCTAAAATTTTGTAACTTGTCTGTTTAGAAAACATACTCTTGTTTGAAAACGACATATATTCAAAGAAGCAACCACGTGTGAAAGCTGCTCACGTAAGGGTTTATGTGAGATGGCAAAAAGTGATAACTTTTAAAATAAAAAGTGATACTTAATTAATAAAAAGTGATAATATTATTTTATGAACAATTTATATTACAAATGAAAAGTAATACTAATATTTATAGCAAAAATGATAATATTTAATAACGAGAGTGATAATTATTTTAAAAAGTGCCAATGGTTGAGATCGTCTCACACAAGACATACCCCAACAAACCATATGTGCTTAGAAAACATAGTCGTATTAAACTATAAGGATAAAATAATAATAATAATAATATATGAAGTTATAAATTTAATTGGAAAAAAAATAATCATAAACTAAAAGGATAAAATAAGTTAGCAATTCTAATTGAAAAAAAAAAGTAATCATAACCTATGAAGATTAAATAATACTCCCTTCATCCCATAATAAATTTCACACTTTCCATTTTTGTCCGTCCTACATTAAACTTCACCATTCAAAAAAGGAAATATCATATAAATTCTCACACCAAAGTTTATCTTTATTACAAATTTATCACTCCCACCTAACACACATAACATACTTTATAATTTACTAATTATCACCTAAAAATATTACATACTTTATAATTTACTATTTATTACCTAAAAATACTACATTACCCTCTAAAAGTTTATAAAGTTGGTGAAAAATTAATTATCTCGTATCTATGATAACGATGAGGTTTATTATGGGATGGAGGGAGTAGGGAGTAATATTATACTCCCTCCGTCCCACCCAAAGGGTCACTTTTTTCAATTTTTGGCATCCCATCCAAAGATTTTCCTTTTTATACACATGAGATCCACATTCACCTACTAATACAATTAAAATATGGGATCCACTCTCCTACTAATACAACTACCCACCACACATTAAATAATAATACTCTTTAATCTACGTAAAAAAAATAAAAACAACTCTCTGGGAGGGACCATACACCTACTAATACAATTAAAATATGATGTTCACTCTCCCACTAATACAACTACTAACTAAAAATAAAAACAACCATTTGAGAGGGATTATGAAGGTATCAATTTATATGAAAAAAAATATAAAATCTTACACTCATCTGCGGAATTTGAAAAACCGAAAATCCACCAAAATTTTCTAAAATTGCTAAAATGCAAAATTCGTAAATATCCAAATCTACAAACAATGACATTGCATTGCACGTACCACAAAAGTAGAAGTATAGAAGTGTAGAAGTACAGAAGTAGAAGTATTGGGCAGATAGTAGTTGAGATATCTTTCATGAAATTGCTACGAGTATTTTTTGAACTATAAGGATGCAACGATCCGTACACATCCGTCGTTACTTTTCTAATCTTATTCTTGAACATTTAATTACTGATATTTTGCTTTTTTTAGTTATGCAGAAAGAGCGAGGATGTTAAATCATCTGGCCACACTACAATCAGTGGAAAGACTTGCGTTTTAATGCATGCCTTTCAGCAGTTGGCCAAATGAATGTCTCAAGAGTTGGCCAAATGAATGTTCCTCCTAATTGGTATGATGCGAGTTCCTCCTAATTGGTATGATGCGTTCAGGAGTTGGCCAAATGATTGTTCCTCCTAATTGGTATGATGCGAAGATAAGATGGGAATGCAAAGACGTTCAATGACGATGTTGAATTGATTATGTTTATCATCGAAGTGATCATTTTCTTGCATCAAATGTTTTCGGATGCTGTTAGAAAACTTTAGTATGTTGAGTGCTCACGTACAAAATTGAACAAATTTTCATCATGATGTTCTGATAACTCAAATTACTTTTTTTTTTAAAATAGTTATTCAATCGTGGAACATAGTAAGAATATTGAGATTTTACAAAAAACCATTTCGCTCTTGGCCATAATACTATGTTGAGGCCTAAATCTCAAAAATGCAAAAACTACAAAATTCATCAAATTACAGAATTTAGGATAATTGAAAAATTCATAAATCAATCGGTGACATTCAAATTACAGAATTTGGGATAATTGGAAAAATTCATAAATCGATCGATGACATACCAACGCTATGAATCGGTGCAGATGAAGTCAATATAGAATTTAATCCTCGTTTCAGTTTTGTATTTGAATATAATAAGAAATTGGGAGTTAAGCTCAACCAATGAGTTTTAGTTGCATTTAGTTTTCCTTTAAATGAGTTTGTGCCTTTTTTGAGTAAGTAATATGAAATCTAAATCGATCGATGACATACCAACGCCATGAATCGGTGCAAATGAAGTCAACATAGAAATGGTAAGAGTAGACAAGAAGGCAACCATAATACTCTGGTGAGGTTTAAATTACAGAAATTAGGATAATTGAAAAAATCCATACATACCAGATGTAGGAATGACAACAACAAATAGGATGTTTATCTTTGAAGCAAATAGTTGAGATATCATCTGAAATAGGTGTAGATGAAAAAAAAAACTATTGATAATTCTTATTTTCTCTTTTTTTCTCTTTCATTTATTTAGTTTATTTTATGTTACTTATATTTATGATTAATTAAATTTTTATTTTCTTTCTTACATTTTTATTTATATTTATCTTCGTTTCTTTTCTATTTTGGTTTATTTAATTTTGAAATACTTAATATTGGTAGGGAAATGACATTGAGTTACACATACCATAGAAGTAGCTGTATGAGGCAGATTGTTGAGACATCATCTCGGTGTACATGGTGTAGATGAAGTCAATGTAGTAATTTCACCGTCTCACATAAGGGCTTACGTGAAACGGCCGGTTTGGAAAGTGATAACTTTTATAAAGTGATAATATTATTTCATGAACAATTTACAATATAAATAAAAAGTGATAACATTTTATAGTGAAAGTGATAACGTTTTATAGCGTGGTAACTTTTTTAAAATTGTAAACATGAAACGATTTCACATAAGAATTATCCAATAAAATATGGAACGGGTTCGGGTAATATTTCAATAGGGATGCCAATTTTATCCGCGGGTCGGGTTATCCGCGGGTACCCGAGGTGGTAGGTACGGGTAGGATAATACCCGAACCCGATTAAAATTTTACGGGTAAGGGTAGGGTACGAGTTCTCATTTTATACCGTTTACCCGATACTATATATATATATATATATATATATATATATATACATATATATATAGTACTATTATGTTATACATTTTTAATTACATTACATATTTATATATTCATATTTACATTATTTAATATTTAATTAATTATGTCCAAGTAATATATTTATTTTTATTTATATTATAATATTATATATTTCTAATTATGTATGTATATATCTATATTCTTACTTTCAAATTTATATTCCTACTTTCAAAAATTATATATTATATTATATTATTTAATTTTTAAATTACATATTTATATAATTTATTTAGTTTTTAATAAATAATATTTAAGTACATTATTTAATTTTAAATTTATATTTATACTTAAAAAAAATTAATTTCAATACGGGTAGGATTGATCAAGTTTGAGAAACGACGAATATTCATATAATATTTTATAATAATTGCTGGTACTCATTTACCCACGGATTATCCGCATACCAAACGAGTATACATGTATCCTACCTGATGTTTAATTTTAGGGTAATAGGGTAAGGTAAGGGTAGGATAAATAGGGTAGTGAGTAGTATATGAATTTGTCCAACCCATACCCTACCCTACCCGTTTACATCCCTACGCTGTACCGTAAAATTTAATACATTGGCAAGAAGGAGTATTAAGCAACGAATTAACTCACACTAACTATCTAGGAGTATGCTTTTAAGTGTAAGGAATGTTATTGTTTGGTATGTGATGTTCGGATTGAATTTTCCTTTCATATTTGGTGTTTCATTTGTATTTTATAAAAAAATTATACCCACAAATAATCATTAAATCTTTGATGCAATTTTTGGCATTGATTATGATACATGACATAACAATATTTTAAATGAATAAAATGAAATAGATATTTATTTAGTTGATGCCATTGGCCCATTACATTAGGAAACTTATGCAGTTGTTAACTAATTAATTCCTCCTTGCATCTAATCACTAATTAATTCCTCCTTGCATCTAATCACACAAGGTCACGCGTGGTGACCGTAAATGAGCATATGAATTTTTAGAAATTATATTTTTTATGTTACATTTCATGTTAGATAAGTTAGATGTAAATTAAGTTTACAGATTTTTTTCCCTAGGGTATAGATCATTTATCCAATCTATCTATACACATGGTATATTAGTATATGTATTATCTAAATTACTATTTTTGTCTTTATCTTTTCTTATTTATTTTCAGTTTGGGAGATTTCTTTTATATAAATTTTAAAGTCAAAAATTAAGATCGATACTTTTGTTTTGAAATTATTAATTATATTAAATATATACTTTTTAAACACTATTACCCTCAACATTAACCTTAAATTTTTAAACCCTAAACCCCCACCCACCACCTGCCGCTGCCAGCAACCCCTCCGTCTGCGACCAGTGATCGACGGCCGTCGCCACCGGTCACTTGAGTCCGGCTACTGTCGCCGGAGCCACTGTCGTCACCAGAACTACTTTTAATCTCTCTAGTTAATTCATGTAGTTTAGTGGGTTTCCAAGTTATTGACCTAATTCCATCCTTAAAATAAATTAAGTTCTAGAGTTTCGAAGAAGAGATACTCTCTTGTGAGATGAGTTATTGTTTGAAGGATTGTGAGACGGGTAAATCTGTTTTTAAAAGTATGTTATTTATATAGGTAAAATATGCTAATTTATAGTTAAAATATGTTTGTAGTTAATCATATTATAACACTTTAAAAATATATTTTAATTGTTATTTATCATACTTTAAAAAGGCAAAGACTTGCGTGAGACACATAAGGGCTTACATGAGACGGTCAGAAAGTGTTAACTTTTATAAAGAAAAATGATAATAAAATAATGAAAAGTGATACTGCTATTTCATGAACAATTTATAGTATTAATAAAAAATGATAACATTTTATAGCGAAAGTGATAACTATTTTAAAAAGTGAAAAATTATTTTACATGAAACGGTCTCACGCAAGACCTACCCCTTTAAAAAACACATTTTAACCACAAATAAGCATATATTATCTAGTATATAATAAATATATTTTAACAATGAATTGACCTTATCACAACCCATCTCACATAATTATCGTTTCACAAGAAACTTTGTTTTTGAAGAATGTAGACATTTTTGTACGCATAATACTAAATTTATTATATTATATAATAGTAACAAGATGAAAATAAGGATGTCATACTATTTTAATTATCACAAATACTTGTATAAATTGGATTCACGGTGTAAATTCTGTGATTCTCTTTTTCAACGTACTTTATGTATTGATAGAGTATTTAAATTAAGAGGAACACATAATTTATAAGGGTAGTTAATATAAGAAATCGGGACCACAAATCTGGTCATCTTCACCTACTTACACCACAATGTGCCCCTTGGGGGCTTGCTTCGCCTTCGACAATGTTTTGCTGTTCCCCATGCTGATAAATGATAATAGTATTGTAGAAAGACGAAATTGGGTGCAGTGCCCACTCAAATTTTGCAATTTACTTTTCTATCCAAATTATAAGGATATATCTTTTTATGTTCGAATTGGCAAAAATACCCTTTACTTGAATACATTTGAGTAATGTAATTTTCGAGTAATATGAGTGAGTAATGTAATTTTCGAGTGAGTAATGCAATTTTGAGTAACATGAGTGAGCGAATAATGCAATTTCGAGTAACATGAGCGAGTGAGTAATGCAATTTTGAGCAACATGAGCGAGCGAATAATGCAATTTCGAGTAACATGAGGCGCGGGTAATGCAATTTCGAATAACATGAGGGAGCGGGTAATGCATTCGAGTAAAAGTATTATATTCGAGTAATATATTTCGAGTAATATTTTTTTTAGTATATTTTTTCACTTTTATTGTTTTACTCGAATGCTTTTGCTCGAATACATTACTCGAATATTCGAGTAAGATATTTTGGTCAATTCAAGTATAAAAAGAGTTTATATTATATTCAGGATAGAATAAAAAATTGGTATTTAAATTAGGGTACTGTGATTTTTTAGTCTTGTAGAAATAGCCTTTACTCCGCTAGCAAGTAGTTAATAACTCATCCTTATCCCAATAGTTACATAAATCTCCAATTTTTTATTAGAGTCAAATACAAGTTCATAAAAATTTATAATATAAACTTGATTTACCACATACTAACTCTTCAATTATATCATATAATAGTAATTGAAATATGATTAGCATATTTCCCATTTCCAATTAAATGAACTAATACTAATGGTTGAAAATAATAAAGGTTAATTAAAAAAAATTACGAACTTTACCCTATTGCAAATTAATCCTCACTTTTAAGAAATTGCAAAAAAATCACTACTTTTAAGTTTTGTTGTAAAATAAACTCAATTTTTTACTAAAGTAGAGTTTTTTTGGATTTATTTTGCAACAATACTTAAAGGTGGAGGTTTTTTTTTTTTTTTTTTTTTTGCAATTTCTCAAAAGTGAGAATTAATTTGCAATAAGAGTAAAGTTCGTGGTTCTTTTTGCAATTAACTCAAATAATAATATTGTTCGATGCCTTGTGTTCATCTTGATGGCCCTGTAGACCTTGCTTCAATGATCCTGCTAATGTACCTTATTATTTAATCTTGCTTTCGATCTAAATTATTTTTCTTATCTTTTTTTTTCACTATGACGATTTTAAAGAGGGGTAAATTACGAACCATTTCACAATAGTACATTGATCTCAAATTAGAAAATATTTAAATCTTTAATTCACAAGTTAAATACATGTATATTGATGTTATTTTTATACCTCTTTATTTAAAAAATAAAAATATTCTTATCAATATTCTAATAAAATATTGGTGTTCTTGGAGATTATGGCTGAAATTCTAATTAAGGGTGTAATTAGCTTGTTAGCTAAACCATTTCACCATCACTCCTAACTGTAATTTTCATTTTAGAGCAAAATGTGAAATATTTTCGTTGAGCTATGAGATTTCTCGTTATTATTATTTTATTTAATGAAAAACCTATTAAGGTTAAATCTTTAATTCACACATTAGATAAACGAGTATTGATGTCATTTCTTTATATATATATATATATATATATATATATATATATATATATATATATATATATATATATATATATATATATATATATATATATATAATATTTTTATCGATATTCTAATCAAATACAAGTTAAAGAGATTAATGGGTAGTTTTTCAAAGTATGATATCTATTTGGTAATATAGACAAATTTCGAGGGTGTTCATAATTTACCATTTAAAGAGTTTAGACTTATAAAATATATGACCCATCTGTCAAAAAAAATAAAAATAAATATGGAGTATATATGGAAGAGGCACCATTGTTACGTGACTACATTTATTACACATGTTAAATGAATGATGCACATGTGTAGGAAAATTTTGAACCTTTTTTACATAGAGTTTATATATATATATTTTTCATAATACATGTCATTAATTTAATGCGGTGATTATAGCTTGAAAGAAAGTTTTTAGGAATCAAAAGTTTGAAATGAAATTTTATTTGGATTTTTTCTTAAATGTCTGCAGAAATTGGGTTAATTTTTCATAGTATTTTTTCATGAGTGTAGTTCTAAATTTTTTTTAAAAGAATTATATATATATATATATATATAAATTTAATGGTTTTCATTCAAAATTTAACGAATGAGACCAAAATTGCAACTTTTGAAACTAAAAAAAATAAAAGATAAAAAATAAAACTAAAAAAAAGTTAGAGATAAAAAATAAAATGACACTTCTTTGAGATCAATGTACTATTGTGTATGAACTATATCTAGTATAGTAATTCTAAATGTTTTATAAAATAGTATACTTTTACAAACCATATTATAGTCTCTCAGTTTTATTTAAATAAAAAATCAGAACAATTAAATTTTTTTAAATATCTTTCGAAATGAGATAGGAATAAAAAATACTCCTATATATCATTTTCCCCATTTTCTAATATTAATTTCATTTACATTGAACTCGATTACTCGAATAAGCTAAGGTGGATTTAGTTGCAATTGTTACTCACCAAATTTAATAATTGCACTTTTAAGTGGAACTAAGGTATTTGCAATAAGTAGGCTCATAATGTGACACAGTTTGAATCTTCCATTATATCTTTATTTTAATTATATTATTATTCTATCATTAAAATATTGAAATAATTCCCTCAACTGCAGGAATCATACGTACATTGGGGCTCATATTCAATATTTTATGGAGTAGTATATATTTATTAAGCTCAAGTTTTAGGCCGAATTCAATTTCTCATAACTACGTATTTGTATCTATTGATATAATAACCCATTAATTAACTCAATTATCAAAATGGATACTTTAAATACACACTCCTTTTATTCGCTTCTTCAATTTTAATTAATTTGCAATTTTTTATTTATTAGTGTTTCAGTTATTTTTTTAAGGGCAAATGATTAATTTGACCCTCTATCTTATGTCTCGAGATCAAATAAGCCTTTGGGATCAAATAAGGCTCTAATCTTATTTTTTGTTCATTTAAGCCCTCATTCTTTTTAGATTAGATCAATTGAGGCCCTTATTTTTTTAAAATAATGGACAAGTTCATAAAAACCCCTCCTCTTACATGTTTGAATCAAATAAACCCTTTATTTTTTTTTCTTTTAAATCTAAACAACTTTTCTATTTTAATTGATTATGAGTGGCCCTAATTCCCAACAATTAACACACAACTGACGTTTTTAGTTTTGACCCATCCAAACACAGTTATTTTTTAGTTATATATTTATAATGGGTTCTTTAATATGTTAAATTTTAATTACATTAATTAATTATATTCTGTAGACATTTTTTTATTATTTAATCCAATTCTTTAAATTATCATATTTAAAATTATTTTGTAAATATAATAATAAATTTGAGTTAAAATTATTATTAATTTTTTTTAAATGAAAATATAAGATAAATTTAATGTAAAAATTATAGTAACTCAAATTAAATATATATTTTTCTAATTCGATGCAAGCATGGTTATCCCTTTTCTTTTATCGGGTATTAACTTTTATTAAAAGTCATATAAATTATTTATGAAATAATTTAATTAACAATTATCATTTTATTTTGATCATGTATCAACTTTTATTAAATATTTTTCACTAATATTATCCCATTTTATTTTTATACGAATTGTTTTTGAAATAATATATATTTTTAAATATATGTATATACGTTAAATAGTTGAAAATTAAAAAAATCAAAACAAAAAATAAAATAAAATAAAATAAAGAACGAACAGTAATACATTTTATTTATTTAAAAATATAATAATAATAAATTAAATAAAAGAAGAGGGTAAAAAAAACAATTAAAAAAATCAAGAAAGGAAATAAAGTAACGACGCTGCAGGGAGATTAAAAATGGTTTGAATGTTTTATATTTAAGTTATTGAATATTAAGGGTATGTTTGATATTTATTATAAAAAAGAGGGTTAAATGATTTAAAAAATAGATGAAGGATTTATGTGTTTCAATGATATAAAATGAGGGGCTTAATTGTTTAACAAAAGATAAGGGTTTTATTGAACTAATCTAACAAGGGCAAGGGCATAGACGAACAAAAAATAAGATTAGAGACTTACTTGATCCTTAGATATAAGATGAAGGGTAAAATTGACCATTTGCCATTTTTTAAGGCTCACGATACGTGGTTTCACAAGTTAAATCAAATTCACAAAACAGAAAAAGATACACAATAGTAAAAATAAAACTCATACGAGTATAACTAAAAAAAATTACTCAATGATTTACCAAAAAAAATGTCATAATTTTTCTAAACATGAGAGAAAGCAGGATACCCAGATAACATTGGACTATACAGAACATCTCTTTTCATACATTGAAACTGTAAAAGTGTGTTTAACAACAATATTATCAAAATGACACGTTAATTTACAACTTGCAATCAACCATATAAAGACTCTAATTAATTTAAATTATTTTATTTTCTATGAAGTATGTTAAAAGTTTAATTTAATTATAGGAACAATTAATTATTGAGTCTGTGTAGTGTGACATAAATTTACGTATATGTCATGAACCATACACACATCATAATTCTTAGATAATATAAACTACAATCACAAGATAAATAATGAATCACATCATTTCAAAAAGAAAAGATAATATTAAATCTTATTTACATGTAGTAGATTAATAAAAGTGAATGATGGTAAATAAATCCGCCGTCCAATTAAATTAAACTAAAATCATGTTTAATAAATTAGATGACACCAAAACTGATTCCAAGAATATTCTCTTCAGGTATATTAATTTATTACATTATACTAATATATTGTATTTAATATGTGGAATCTATGTATAGTCGACACTCTAACGTTGCTTAAAATCCACCATTAGTGGACATTCTGAATCTTATACATTAAAATAAATTATATTTAATTTATAATATTATCTACATAGATAATGTAAACAAAAATAATGTTAATAAATACAACCCCTCCTCGTCAGCAAGAAGAGCATCATTTATTTAAATAGATTAAACAGCAGAGGTATTTTTTTGTGAGGCTTGCGTGCCGGTGCGCGATGCGCCTTTAGAATTTAGTATTATGAAGGTACATTATTTTGTTCTAAAGGTTATACACTTTAATTAATAAGAGTACACCATTTTATTCTAAAGGGTATACATTTTTCATTATATTTTTTTATTTTTCTTGAGAAAATAAAGGGTACACATCTTTATACTAAAGGGTATACAATCTAACACAAAATTCTAAAGACACACGGAGTGTGCTTCCGTGCGCCCGAGCGCACACAAGTTTTTGTCTTGTAAAATAAAGGGTACACATCTTTATACTAAAGAATATACAATTTAGTACAAAATTCTATAGGCACACGGGATGTGCTCCCGTGTGCCCGGGCACACACAAGCTTTTGCCTTTTTTCATATATCATCATACAAATTATTTATTGTCCCATTAAAGTCTTTGCTATTATTGGTTACACTACAAAAAAAAATTATTAATCAATGAACAATTCAAAATATAAATAAATAATAATATTTTAATTAAAGGGTATACACCTTTGGTATCGAATTTTCTATAAGTTTTTTGAATGAAAAATTGAGCGTAATATAATTATTAAGGAACATGTATATACTATTAAATAAAAAGTTACACACGGTTAAAATGCACTGAATATCAAATTTTAATTAAAAATAATATATAGTATTGAATAAAAAGCGATAAAATAGTAAAAAAAATAATAATAAAAAAATCCTTGACGTGTTGCCTTAGAATTTAACTTATTTTTTTTTTCAAAACGATTTCATTCTTAGTATTCATATAATTTAAATATTTTATTAAATAAATCATGAGTTCATGGCCAATTTTGTTCCAAAACTCTCTTAGTTTAGGAGACACCCTACTATGAAACGGATTTTTGTTAGACAGATTTTTGTGAGACGAGTCGATCTACTATTAAGTTATGTTTATTTTATAAGTAAAATATATTTATTTATAATTAAAGTATATCAATAATAAATAATACTCCCTCCGTCTCAGGCTAAGAGGATCATTTTTCTATTTTGGTCGTCCCACCCAAAAAGTCTCATTTCCTTTTTTACACACATGGGACCCACACTCCCAATAATACAACTACCCATTACACATTAAATAATAGGAGTAATACTCATTAATCTACGTACAAAAAAGCAAATGGTCCTCTTACGCCGAGACAGAGGGAGTATTATACTATTTCATTTTAATTTACTATCTATCATATTTTAAACATACTTTAACAAATATTAAATATAATTTAACGATATAATAAACATATTTTAATACGTATTACATATCGTCTGACAAGAGACTTTGTCCGCTAAAAATTATTTTAAAAAATAAAAGAGTTCACATATTAGACATATTTTATCGATAAATATACTTTAACATGTCTCACATATGGTCCGACAATAGACTTTGTCATTAGTTAAAAAAAAGTTATTATAAAAAATAAAAGAGTTCTCATATTAATTACTCGTATACTAACTTATTTTACTCTTGTACCAACACATATTAATTACTCTTGTACGTACACATATTAATAACATCGATTTAAATATACTTTTTCAATCTAATCATTTTATCATTGATGCTTCGATAGATTATATGCGTTTGAAAACATTAAACTTAATTGTGATAATTAAAGATATCCGATCGAACTCTGCAAGAATGGTGCTGATATGATCGTAATCCAGAACGAGTGGCTCTCACAGCAAAAGTCACAAATGTCTGATGACTTAAGTGATAGATAAGATAATCCTACTTTGCTTCCCTCAAGCTATTTAGAATGAGAAAAAAAAAAACCAAGAGCATCTCCTGACTTCAGAAAGTTATATAGCTTTTGCTTTTTTATGAACTGAACCAAAACTATGCTCCAAAAGAGCAAAGACTTGAGTTGTAACGATTCGTTCACATTTTAGGAGACAATGACAAAAATGATTGCTCTCCCTTTGTTCTGAAGAGAGTGAATGATTGCTCTCCCATTGTTGCCTCCACTCGAAAGAAACTAACCATTTCTGCAATAGTTTGTGCGATTCTGCAGCTTGGAAGCTCCCTACTTGTCTACCCATGCTTATTAATCATATACAAATCTGGTATATGCTAGCACGTTCATGGCTATGGCATCCATATCCCATATCCTTTATCCCTTTTTAGTTCTTTCCATTCATATAATGCCAGCTTTATAATGTTTCAACTTTCAATTTCAGTTTCATTCTCTCCTGAGGCTTTGAAAACTAACCTTTTTCTATGAAAACAGCCAATAAATTTGAGTGTATTTGTCCCTTACAAGTGATGGAGGCTTTAACATAAGTTTAGATTTTTATGTATGCTCACATTTTCAATTGTATCTGTGAGTATTGCTGATACTCCGGTAATATTTCAATAAATTTTATTTTTCCGATATATATATATATATATATATATATATGTAAACTCCCCCTACATCCTAATAATCCACAATCTATTCACTTTCATACATTTTATTACTATCTCAATTTCCTCATCTCTATTTTTCACATCAATTAATACTTTCCAAAATTTATGATTTTTAAAATAAATGTAAAAAGAGATTACTTGAGGAAAAGATGCACATGTCACAAACTCCATCAATGCCGCTTTCCATCAGCAGGGGAGGAGGGAGGAGAAGAGGTGCTGCCTGATGCTAAAGCTGAAATTGAAACAAAGGACAATTCCTCAGGTTCGAAATCCGAGAACTTCAAGGAGTTCAGCTTGAGCTGGGAGAAGGTTGTGAGGTTCATATTTATATCTGGCTGCCCTTTCCATTTCTGTCTAAGTCTGGCAAGAGAACCGCTCAATTCGAATTCCAGATCTTGAAGGTGCTTATCCAAACTCTTTTCTCCAACCATCTTATCATATTTC
The DNA here is from genome assembly GCA_023678885.1 of Pogostemon cablin. NCBI lineage: Eukaryota > Viridiplantae > Streptophyta > Magnoliopsida > Lamiales > Lamiaceae > Pogostemon > Pogostemon cablin. The sequence goes on along the minus strand of CM042991.1, from coordinate 5,726,155 downwards.
TGTCTCAACATGTCCTCCTCGTCTTCTATTTCTTTCCTCCATCCACTCTCAAGCTTCCTTTTATCCTCGTTGTACTTCCCTATATCTAACCAGTATCCACGAACAATAAACTTGATGTGTTTTGTTTTCTTCTGTCTGGCTACGTCTACTGTGTAGAAATTGCATCCATTACCGTCACCAGACACCAGGCACGAATTGTGCTCGTGGTTGTAATCGTCCAAATCTCCAAAGAAGGAGGGAACACAACCGCACACAGATGCAGTCCTGCTCAAGTGGTTGATATCAATCACATTATATGGATTAAAACCTAGTTCACCATTCACCACACCGGTAATTCCCATCCTCGGGAATTCATAACTCTCTACCAGTTTATCACTTACCCCCCAAAATTTCTTGCTAATATTCAACATAAAGAGAAAAACCCCCTTACAACTGGTTTTGACGAATAAAGTATCTTGGTTAATGAAAGCAGCCGACTCCACTGAACAGATTTGGTAGGTCTGATCAGGCCAAAAGAGCTGAATTTCGGGAAGTGGTTCCCAACTATCATTAGAGCTATCATATATTTCAAAATCTACCATTGTGCCGTAGGCAAGATAAGCATCAGACTTAATCTCAGATGGCGCTAAATGAGACTGAATTGTGGTTGACATAGCTAGAATTTTCCCATCCAGGGTAGGAACGATCATAGGCCATTGTTTTGGATAATTCATGGGAGCGACGTACTTAATCATACTGTCAACTAATTCGACAGGATCCGGGGTGCGAAGAAGCTCTACGGACAATTTTACGGTGGCAACAAACTTAGAATTATGAGAAATCATATAGAGTTTAGATTGTTTGACCCAGAAAGTCATGAAATCAAACCTCCCACCTACACGCAATTGGGGATGAAATCCTACCAATTCATGCTCTTTGATTCCACCGGATACATCCACGAAGAAGATGTGGTATTCATCATCAGGGTACTCCAGACATTCAACTCTGCAAGGAATGCACAACCAGGTATCATCCATTTATGACAAAATCTGGATAGTCGTTCACCGGAAATCTGCTGTGATTCGCCTTCTTTCCTTCTTCCACAATCTGAATTGGATGGATGGTCGATCTAGGTTCACCGCGTCTGCTTCGATTCACACTCTTACCTCTCTTATTTATACCATGGGCTTATTAATCCATCTCTTTTATTTTATGGGCTTATTGAATCCATAATTGAGCTGGGCCTTAGAAACGTGGGAATATGTGTTAGGTATCGATCTTCGTCATCTCGTTCGTGTTCGTCGTCGCCGGAGAAGGTGGTCGAGGGATGAACTCCACAGTGCTTAGATTCCCGTTGAACTCACACAATAATTCAAATACATGTTCTACCCATTAGGGTCACAAATGGGTGATTAAATGAGATTGGTGTAAGGATATGGGTCACATTCTAATAAATTAGAATGGGCCCAATACTTAAGGATTGGAGACCAACATTTGGGTCAAAGGCCCAAAGGGCCCAACAATCTCCACCTTGGCCCAAATCATCCACCCTTGTGTATACTAAATGGGAATTCATCATCGCACTTTTTTCCGGACACCTGCAAAACGAAAGACACAAGGTCAAATACAAGATCCAGAAAAGTTGACACAAAGCCAAGGTATCACAAAAGATACACAAATCTAAGGCGAAGCAAAGATCACGGACACACAGTCACAAAATGTTTAAATTATCCCAAGGACAAAATAAACAGATCACACAAGCTCAAGAAAACACAAAGTTCACGTAGTCATGCAATCACATAGATTAGAACTCACAGTTCTCATGACACACGAACAGTTCACATAAAACAAAAGTCACACAGACATAAAAGTCACACAGACACTTCACACAGAAGCACACGCACTTCGCACGACACTGGCACGTTATTCTTTATAGTATAGTATTATATAAAAGTAAAGCAACTCGATGTCTAAAAAAATATGATATCTCCGCTCATTATTATAGTTATAGACTGCAAAATACTTTATAAAAATTATTTGAATTATGATATAAATAAGAGAGAAATCACAAAATAGTTATGAGTTATATAGTTTAAGACATTTCAAATTTATTATGGTTGTAAGAATTATATCAACCCCCAACACTTGATTCCTAACTTGGGAGTTTAAGTTCACCATCATACTGAAGCATTCCAGAGTAACGGATTTTAGAAAATTGAACTCAATCAAATTTCTCATACTCAAGTGCCTAGACAAGCATGGCATGCGATCAGCCCGAAAGTTCATAGTTACGACAGTATCACCGTCGATGATCAACCTGACAGCCTAACAAAGGGAGGTAGGTAAGTACTGATAGTCTATACTAAGAATCTGCATGTAGTTTTTTAACAGCTTCAACAGCACATCTCCAACAATTAATGAGTGATATCAATAATCAGATCTTGTATAGTTAATTGAGCATATATTAAATGAGATAAGAAGTAAACCTGCAAGTCCCCAACAATTATACTTACACCTCTAAGATAAAAGTATCAGTGCAGAAGAAGCGATGTGATCACGACAATGTTCTAGTAAAAGCTGTAGACAACCTTCTGGCAATAATTTTTCCAGTACAAGCCCAAGCTAAGTGAAGCATGTGGAGGCATAGTAAAATGTATTTGTGAAAAAAATACAACGTGATCATGTATGACAACCTTTTGCTACATGAGACTGAATCGTGGATGAAAGGTCATTGTTTTGGATAATTTATGGAAGCGACATATGTAATTTGTAATCATACTATCTTTTAGGTGTCTTCAGCAGTAATATTTTGGGTGACGATAGTATCGTCCAATACAAATACCATGTCACATTTATGAAGTAGGGTGGCCTATCATTAGTTAGTAATCCAATCCACTATTTTTCCTTGTTGAAGTAACACACTAAAGTCCCATTTCATTTGCATTAACACTTTTTTTATTAATGCAAATATAAATATGGGAAGGACGGTGTGAAAAAATAAATTGCGACTTGTGTACAAGATACAAGATACGTGACAGTTTTATTAAACACTAACTAAAATATGAAATAATTTAGTTGGATTAAAAAACCAAAAACAAAACCGAGCCAAAAATTTATCACAGCAAAGCCAAAGCAACATGTCCTGATATCTGAATACATCAATGGCTCGTTTGATAGATGAAATGAGATAAGAAAGTATATATAAAAAATGAGATTAAAATAAAGATAAGAAAAGGTAATATGAAAAGTTGAGATTGTTTGATAGGTTGTGTTATGGGTATTATATCCCTCATACCAAATGGGCCGGAAGCCCAGCAAGCTAATACACCACGTGGAAGAGGCCCAACCATAAAGAGGTCCAAGAACAAGAATGAACTGTAAATCGTGGGATCATGGCAGCCCAAAAGAATGGCCCAGGCCCAAGTGACACAACTCGAGAAGAGCCAAGAAGAAGCTCGAGAGATGAGCCCATCATCAAGGGCTGAGAAGCCCAAGAAGAAGAGGTTAGGAAAGGGCTAAGAAACAGGAAGCCCACTAAAGGGATAGAGGGCCGAGATCCCTCGGCAGCACACCTCGACTCCAAAGTCAAAGGAGGCATCCAGGGACACGGACGAACAGCATAGCCTCGGAAACCAACCTAGCCGAGGACTGTGAGGATTATCAGAACTGTTGGGCAAAGTACATACACAACTATAGGAACGACTAGTGGCGGCAGGCTAAAGAACAAGAATAACGGTAAGAAAAGGAGTCTTGGGCAACACTCCCAGCAAGAAGATAACAGATAACAGGTACATCTACCCTCATTTACCAATAGGAACAAGCAAAAGACAAGGATGGTCTACAACAGTCTGCAAAGACATTTGGCAGCCTCCTGCACCCGCCTCAAAGGTCGTCGATGTACCGGCCAACTCCATTTATGGCTGCTTGTCTTTGTCCAGGTGACACCGCTGGATTGGTCAGACATTAGGTGTTAGTGATATAAAAGACTTGTCTCACAAGAGAGAAGCATGTTACTCATTCTCATACTTGACATTGCACTTGTAATGAGAGGGTTTATGAGTATTGTTCTTGAGGAGAGTAATAAAATCGGTTAAGGTTTCTTGGTTTGATTCATATCTCTCATCCATATATTATTCTATTGCGTTTGGTTGTAATCGTTCTTAATTCAGTTAAGTATTCAATTCTTATTCCTTAATCCTAAAATTAACTAACTAAAAACACCATCTAACAGGTTGTATTAAAATTGATATAACAAAATTTTGAGATATTTGATAGAAGATAAAAGAATTGTGATAAATGTTCAAATTACATTAATAACCTTTATTTCAATTTTTAATTACAGTTTTACCAAAAACTAGATTTATGCTCATTCTCATGTCATTAATTTTTTTAATCTTTTAATTTAATTAATTTATATTTTTAGTAAAAAATATTTGCTTGAGTAAGTGTTGCGGAATATATTATATTTTCCTTTATAAGTGTTTATTTTTTTTATTAAAATATGAAAATTTTGAAGGTATTATTTTAAAAATAAATTATATATATAAACTCAAATTATACCTAGATATGATTTCTCATTTATTTCATTAAAATTTTATTCAATAACCCATTCAAAAAACCTGAATTAAAAAAAATTGAAAACTTAAAAATAAATATAGGAAACCTAAATTAAATTTTGCTAATTAAGAAAGAAAGATCAAGTGCAGTAGAAATCAAGCAATAATCTCACTATGTTCATCCAATCTGAGCTCTCAATTTAAATTAAATCAAAATTTAAAATAGGAAATCAGATATATGTGCATGGTGGGCATCTGTATTACAAGTGTGCAAAATATCTATATTTTAAAATACCTATTAAATTAACATAACATTAAATAGATATTTTAAAATAGGCTAATTACCCGAATGTAATGTGCACATATTTAGAAATTTATATACTTATTAATAAAAATTATATACACGAATGAATAAAAATGTATATACTTATTAACAAATTTTCTGTTAGTTTTCAATGAAAAATTAAATGTAAAAAATTATACAATTATTTAAAACATATACTCCCTCTGTCCCACAACTAGATATACATTTTTCTATTTTAATCTGTCCCAAAACAAGGTATACATTTCCCTTTTTGATTGATGTAACCTATACAAAAGTATTATTATATCTACATGATCCCACATACTATACACTAATACAACTACCCGCTACACATTAAAATATAATTTTTCTCACTTCACTATACATTAAATTATTATACTCCTTAATCTCCGTGCAAAAAGTAAACATATACATTGTTCATAGACGGAGGGAGTATATACTATTGAATAAAATTTATTCATACATGGATGCAGCGAACCCGGTGCACAAGATATCAACTCTTTAAAATTAGTCTTTTAAATTTGATTTAGCTAATGCAATTATTTTATTATTTATAAAAAAACTAAAAATTTATAATTATTATATTATTAAAAATTTAAAATTAAATATAATATTTTATTTTTAATTTAAATATTTATTTTTAGTTTAAAATTTATTTTATTATTAAAATTATTTGGTCATTTAGATTTTTCATAATAAATACGTCAACAGTTTATTGTATTTTTAAATAAAATTAAAAAAATTTATTTAATTAAAAGCAGTTATAGAGTTTTTTATTTTCTTTGAGTAAATTTTTTTTTTCAATAAAGTCATGTTTTAAATTTATTTGAATTATTATTTTTACCTGTAAAACATTAGCACTATATTTAATTTTTATTCTATTAAATGATAATATAGTAATAAAATAAATTAAAAATAAAAATTAAATGATCAAAGGCATTATTAATGAAATCTGCCAACATGTCCGTAGAATAGATGGCCGCCTAAATTTACTAGTAATAATTTTATTACAAGGGTAAAAGAGTAATTAATATTTTTATATAGATATATTGTCCAATCCTTTTTATTAAGAGTGTATATGATTTTTTATTCTAATTTGTATACATTTTATTCTATTTTGTAATACGTGTTTTGTAATAATTTTATATTTTTTTCACACTAAATTTTTCATTAAAAAAAACTAACATTCATATGTGTATAACTTTTTATTTAATACTAGTATACATGTTTTTTAATAATTGTATGGAGTATTTTTTTACACTCAAATTTCTTATTAAAAAATAACAATTAAATTGTATATATTTTTGCTCATAATTCTATATGTTTTTGCACCATATCTTAAAATGTTCTCGAATGCATACTATAATTAGCCTTTAATTAATAGTACGGTTTGGGCCGTATTAAGTAATGTAAGTGCATACAGTATTCTTTAACGGGCTATAATTACCAGGCCCCTTAGCATTTCTATATTCGCTATCAAACAGCATATAAGCGCATACAAACATCCATTATATGAGCGAGTACCATCAAATACAAATACCATGTCACATTTATGAAATCCAATCCACTATTTTTCCTTGTTGAAGAGTCCCATTTCATTTGCATTAAGACTTTTTTTTATTAATGTGAATATAAATATGTGAAGGAAGGTGTGAAAAAATAAAATGTGACTTGTGTACAAGATACAAGATACGTGACAGACACTAACTAAAATATGAAATAATTTAGTTGGATTGAAAAACCAAAAACAAAACCAAGCCAAACATTTCTCACAACAAAGCCAAAACAACATATCCTGATATCCGAACATCAAAGTATAAACTTCTTGTGCGTTCTCTTCTTTAAATTTTTTCAAGTGCATCAATTTTTATGTACAGAAAGAAACTAATTCCATTCGAGTAAATCAAGAAATTGGGATTTAATCCAGTGTTCCACCATCAGTGAAACCGCCATAAGATGAACAAGATGATTGCATCAACAGAGAAATGCAGAGGATTGCTCCTCAATCCACCCTCACTCGATACCACCAAATTGCTGCTTGATTTTTGACTGCAAAAAAATTAATCACAAAATTAGTACTCCATTTAACAAGATCCGAATCCGGATGTTACTCGGGTCATGAAAACGGACCTGGTTGAAGGAGTGGGGCAGTAGGTGATGGTATAATCAGCTGAAGCACAGGTGAAGGTGCTGCTACCATCATCGTAGGCATAGCTGTAAGCTCGAGGGCAAGCGTTTTTGAACACCTCTGAATACGCGCTGGGTTTGCAGGTTTCCGGCGTCGCAAACTCGCCGCTGCAACAGTATTTGGGTTCTCTGAACGCCTCACACGCGCTTCTACACGCTATGCTGTCGCCGCCGCTGACTACCTTTAGCTCCGACGGACAAGCGGTGTTCAGATCGGCAACGCATCCCGTGATCGTGCAGTTTCCTCCGCCGCCGCCGGCAGCGGCGGCGGCTTGAGGAGTAATAGCCATGGGCAGATTGTAGCCGTCGACCAGGCTGACGTCGTAGAAGTCGAGGCCACCGGCGCCGTTAAGAGTGAATTCCGCTAGGGTTGCGGGTGGAGCTGCTCCGCCGCCGGCGCATTCGACGGTGCCGGAGCCACAGTCGCCCGTGAGGCAGGTGAATTTACCCGTGGTGGAGTCCTGGGAACAGAGGGAGCGGCCCCACATGCGGCCGGACCAGGAGGCGGGTACGGGTACGGGGAATGATTCGCCGGAATTGAGAGGAAATCCGGTGGTGGGAAGTTGGGCGGTGCCGGCGCTGGACAGAATTCCCGGCCATACTGTGTATCCACACTGATTGACGAAAGTAAATGTCGCCGAAAACACGACGGTTATGAAAGACTGTAAGAGGAGAAGCAGAATATGGAGGTGAGCCACCATTGTCGTACAGCTGAAGAAGAAAATGAGATGTGAAAATGAAAAATGGATGCAGAAAATGCGGAAAAGAACGCAGAAAGTATGATTGTGAGGAATTGATTTCACGTGGGATGATGAAGTATAAATACAGAAAAAATACACCGACATTGGTAGACAGAGAGGAGTTAACCGCCACCCGAGGTCTAAGGTCGGCGAATGAGAGAGAGAGAGATGAATAATAAACAACTGTTGTCAATGGTTAGATACAGATATTACGAAACACAAGTAGGCCTTTGGATTGACGGGCTTGTATAATTGGTGGGCCTGAAATCGAGAGACTGGAAGCCCAATGAGGCTTGTATCATTCAGTGGGCCCAGTAGTGTAAAAAAAAAATATTTGAATGCACGCTTATAAAAAAATCCGATTTTGTGGATATACTTGTTTAATTTTCTTCGTTCTCTTTGTTGGGTTTTTTTTTTTTTTTCTAATTTTGACAATCTGTGCAGATTTTTTTTAAAAAAAAAGAAATTATGACATTTAACAAAACATGTGAATATCTTCCTCCACCACATAAAGAAGTTTGTGGCAAAGTATATTTGCTTGATGAATGTTGAGAAGTGCAAAATTTGGACTTCTTTGATTAGTTAAAAATTTGTTTGTTAATAGGGTTGAAGCTATTCCATTGAAGGAAATAAACATCGATCTATCAGTTGAACATAGTGCATTAATCTGTTAATTTCAAATCTCTTCCTGCTTTGATGTTTATAAGTTTGTTTTGGTCTTTCATTGCTTCAGGTGCTTTGATCTTTGTTGATATAATTAAAATTTTCGATGTAGAGAAGGGGTGGCGTTGATGGATCCATCTTCATAACTGTTTCAAAACCTTGCATCTTTCAAGACACATAATTAATAAATAATAAAGAGGTTTTTTTAATTCAAGTCCTCTTATATTTGCATTGTATTTTTCTCAAGCATCCAGACTAGCAAAATCTTTAGTTAAAATGTCATGTTGCAACTTGCAAATACTAGGAACTTAAAATTTCAAAGTTACAAATATTAGCAACTTAAAGTGTCAAATTACAAACTCTAAATATGAAGTTAAAATGCCTCAAGTTACAATACTACGAAGTTAAAATGTGTATACCAAAATGAGAAATTAGTAATGAAGTCAAGCCAAAATCCTTTGTAAACACCATGGATCAAACACAAGCTAGACTACAGAAGCTCAACAATCCACTGATCCTTAAAAAGGTAGTCAATCAATCTAAATTCTATGTCATTCAATCTTGTACTTACAACTTATGCCGGTCAAAACATGGAACACAATGAAAGATAACTAAACGGAAAAGAGATTACTTGAGAGAAAAAGATGTGCATGCCACAAACTCCATCAACAGAGTCTTTGCCGCTTTCCATCACCAGGGGAGGAGGTGCTGCCTGATGCTTGAGCTGAAATCGAAAACAATGACAATTCCGCAATTCCCATATCCTTGGAACTTCAAGGAGTTCAGCTTGAGCAGTGAGGAGGTTGTGAGGTTCATATTTATATCTGGATGCCCTTGCCATTTCTGTCTAAGTTTGCCAACATAACAACCGTGCAATATGAATTCCAGAAATTTAATGTGCTCATTCAAACTCATTTTTCCAACCATCTTATGATTATACTTAATGTCCTCATCCAAACTCTCTATTTCACCTATCTTATCATAGTTCTCCATCAATTGTCGCATTCTCAATTCATGGTTATCCTCCTCTATTCTTATTTCACTCCTCCATGTGACTTCAAGCTCCTTTTTATCTTCATTGTACTTGTCTATATCTACCCAGTATCCACAAACAACAAACTTGACATTTTTAGTTTTCCTCTCTCTGGCTATGAATACGGTGTACAACTTGCATCCTGGAGAATATTTAACTTTCTTCTTCTTTCTGCGCTCTTTCTTCTCTCTGTCTATGTCTATGTCTACTGTGCACGAATAGCGTGCATCTTTGTAATCCCCCAAATCTTCAAAGGAGGGGGGAATAACACCACACACAGATAGCCTTCTACTCATGTGATTGATATCAATCACATAATATGGATCAAAACACAGTTCGCCATTCACTACGGCTTTAATTCCAAAGCCAGGGAATTCATAACTCTCCACCAGTTTTTCACTTACCTTCCAATTTTTCGCGCTAATATTCAACACAAACAGCCAATCCCCCCTACAAAAGTTGGTTTTGGCGAACAAAGTATCTGAGTCAATGAAACCAGCCGACTCCACTCTACCGATTTGGTAGAGAGAATTAGGCCAAAAGGGTGTGTTTCCCATCGATCTTCAGAGCTATCGTATATTTCAAAATCTACCATTTCTCCGTAGAAAAGATAAGTATCAGACTTAATATCGGGATCTGCTACATGAGACTGAATCGTTTTTGAAAACACTAGAATTTTCCCATCCAGTTTTTCGGATAATTCATGGAAGCGACGTACGTAATCATACTATCATCTAATTCTAGAGGAGAAGGGGCTCGGTCAATTTAACGGTGGCAACAGCCACAGACTTGTCAGAAATCATATGGAGTTTAGATTGTTGGACCCAGAAAGTCATGAAATCATACCTCCGACTTACACGCAATTGAGGAATAAATCCTACCAATTCACGCTCTTCGATTCAACCAGATATATTCACAAAGAAGATGTGATATGCATCATCCGGATACTCCAGACATTCAACTCCACAAGGAATGCACAACCAGGTATCAGCCGCAGCCATGGAAATCTTCTCAATTTCACCGCTTTCTGAATTGGATTGTGAATCCAGGGTTTACCGCTCTGCTTTGATTCACACTAACGGCTATCCTCTCTCTTCTATAATATTCGAGCTGGGCTTTAGAAACGTGGGCTTATCCTTCCAAACTAAATGAAGGGTGATTCCGGCATCCCCAAATTTATATACTCCCTCGTCCCGCACTAAATTGCACTTTGCATTTTTTTCATGTAAATTAAGGAGTATTATTATTTAATGTGTAGTGAGTATTTGTATTAGCGGGAGTGCGAACCCTATGTTTTAATTATATTAGTGGGTTAGTGTGGACCCATATGTATAAAAAATGAAAGGGAACCCCTTGAGTGGGACGACCAAAATGGAAAAAAATAGACCCTTGGTGCGGGACGAAGGAAGTAGGTTAAAGTGAGTAGTTGATGTAATTTTTTTTAGTAATTATTTGGGTTAATTTCTAAAAAATTTACTACATTATTGGAGATTTTTAAATCTATCACAATTTTTTATTTTTGTTAATTCAATACATGATCTATATAATTTTTTCAATTCTATTCCAACCTTTTATTTTTGTCAATTTGATACGCGATCTATACAATATTTTCAATTCTATCACAACTTTTATTTTTGCAATTTCATACACCTCTTATTTCATATTTTTAATTCAATTATTATTATTATTATTATTATTATTATTATTATTATTATTATTTATTGTTGTTAAAAGATTGTGATATATTTGAAAATCCCCAATAAAGTAGTGAATTTTTTAGGAATTAACCCTAACTATTTTATAGTATATTATTTAATGGTGAAGATGGTGCAAGTGCACCTCGGACTCCTAAATTAAATATAGGATTAATAGAAAAAAATCACGAGCTTTACTTCTATTGTAAATTAATTCTTATTTTTGAAAAATTACAAAAAAAATAAAAAATCACCACCTTTAAGTATTGTTACAAAAAAACCCAAAAAATACCATACTTTTAATCATAAATTTGGTGCATTTTGCAACAATACTTAAAGGTGATGTTTTTTTTTTTGCAATTTCTCAAAAGTTGGAATTAATTTGCAATAAGAGTAAATTTCATAATTTTTTTTGCAGTTAACCCTTAAATATACAAATTAATGTAATTATCACCAATATTAATAATAGATTTTAAGTTGATTTATACAACTTCATGTAATTTTTAACGTCAGCAAGTGTTTACTTTTTTTTTTCTTTCAATTTTTTCTTCATCTTTTCAATTATATATTATATTTAAAATTTATTTAATTTTAATCCTCACCATCCATTTAATTCTCTTGATCTCAGCCATTGATCTTATTTATGCCAATATAAAATTTTTAATTAACAATATAAATTTCAAAAATATTATAAATATTTTTGACATATTTAATTGACTATCAATTTATATATTTAATTAAATTAAATTAATTTAATTTAATTTAAATTTATTTTTAGAGCAATTATTAAAAATTTATTTCAATTTTGATATATATTTTTTAATTTAATATTTACTCTAAAATACTCCCATAATTTAATTTAATTAATTTATTTTACCATATATTGTCTTCATATAATTGATCAAATTTCAGTAATCAGTATACTTTTTAATTGTTAAATTTGACTCGCGATTATTAATAAATGGATTAGGAATCTATCGTAATGAATTTATTGAAGATATGAGAGAAATATATATTTCTTTCGTCCCGGTATTCGTTTGTTTTTTTGCACGTGGATTAAGGAGTGTAATATTTTAATATGTAATGAGGTAAGAGAAATAATAATTTAATATATAATTAGTAATTGTATTAGTATTGAGTGTAGACCCATATGTAATGAGTTGAGTATAACAATGGAGTATTATTTTATGTGTCACATCAACCCAAAAAGAAAATAAATACTTCCTTCATCCCAGACTAAGAGGGTCAGAGACCTTATGTTATTTTAATAAGTACTTTATATTAGAACGAATCAAAATGAAAAAATGAATACCTAAGGAAACGGAGGGAATAATACGTTATGCAGAGATAAACGTTTGGAAGAACCAAAAAGTGGGTCTGATGCTAGATGGGAAGATTGGAGGCCCAATGATGGATGTATCACTCAGTGCCGCCCAGTAGGTTGTAAGAAGACAAATGGGCCTGATGCTGGGTTTTAAGAATGGAGGCCCAATGATGCTTGTATCATGAATTAGGGCCCAGTAGGTTGTATGTGGAATTGTGGATGCATGAAAAAATAAAAAAAAATGAATATAAATGGGAATTAGGGTTTTGGCATATGGGCGATTAGAAAGAGCCGCCAGTCACATTTGCTTTTGTCATTCCCCTCCTCTGGTACGCTCTCTCATTTCTCCTTGACGTGGGTTAAGGGTTCATCAAATAATTTGTTACTGGCGTTTCATATATATGTTCTTAAGGATTCGTGAATTTTTTTTCCGATTGTTGTAATTTTGTGATAATTTTTGAATTACGGCATAGTTACTTTTTGCTCATTCCTTGACAAAGAATTAAGAATTCTGTCAGTATGCGTTTTTTCTTTGGACTTCCTGTTTTATCTTTTGTTCTTCGATTGACTGCAGCTCTCAACTGGAATATGAGTTGAAGTATATTTATGAGATCTTGTGGGAATACTTGTTTAATTTTCTTCGTTCTCTTTTTTGCGTGGCTTATTTGAATTTTGATAATTTGTTTTTTTTTATTTTTTTATGATATTTAACTAAAGGATATAAATATCTTCCCCTGTAAAGAAGTTAATGAAAAGTATGTTTGCTGGATGGGTTTGTTAAAGTATGAATGTTGAGAAGTGCAAAATTTGGACTTCTTTGATTATTTAAATTTTGTATGGTTAATAGGGCTCAAGCTATTCCATTGTAAAATTGATAAGTTTGTTGAAATTTGTCCATTAATCTGTTCCTGCTTTGACCTTTAAAGGTTTGTGTTGATCTTTCATTGGTTTAGGTGCTTTGATCTTTGTTGATTTTTCAAGACTTTGCCAAGATGCAGAATGAAGAAGGTCAAAACATGGATCTCTATATCCCCAGGAAGTGGTGTGTACATTGTTCATATCTTGCATTTTGATTACACTTGGCTTATTTGTTTTAAGTAATGATTTCTTGTGTGGACATGTGAAGCATTTATTTGTTTGATGGTGCAGCTCTGCCACTAATAGGCTGATTACTTCCAAGGACCATGCATCTGTTCAGATCAACATTGGTCATTTGGATGAAAACGGTCGATACACTGGCCAATCTTCTACCTTTGCTCTCTGTGGATTCATTCGGGCCCAGGTATGTGTCCTCTGGATTTCTTTTTCCTTTTACGACGATATAATTTTTCTTATTAAAGTCTGTTCCCTAGCTCCTTTATTTGTGTTTTGTGGGAATTCTAGTTTTTGTTTGTTTATCTTTTACTCCATATTCTTGCTAATTCTTCATTGTTCTTCGTAGTGGTATTATCTTTATTATGGAAAGCTGCAATAGTTTAGAACATGTTTATATCAATTAGCAAAACAAATTTACTCTTGGTTCATATAACTTGCCTTGCATCCACTGGAAGATGAGTATCACAAATCTTCCATCGAAAGTCAAGGAGTTAGATGATTAGGATTCTATTAGGATTCTTTGTATGGATCAAATATAGCCGCTCAAGGTTTCTGTATTTCAGCAGTTTTGTTTTATCCATGCTAATTATCAATTACTGATTCTTTCATTTTTTGTTGTTGTAGAGTGTATAATCTGTTCTATGCCCATCGCGTTGGGTTTGAGAGTGGCCCATGATAACTGTAACATGGTGTTTGAAATTCTGGTTTGCAGGGTGATGCGGATGGTGCACTTGACAGGCTCTGGCAGAAGAAGAAAGTCGAGGCCCGACAGCAGTGATTGAGGTTTTGGGTCATATAGCCCTGAAGTTTGTTCTTGAAACTATTTTTTGCAGTTTATTGTGGTTGAGATATCAGTGATGTACAATTGAAGTTTTGTGTACTCATCACTATTTTCAATGTTCGACTAAATTAATTTACTAGATTATAAACTACTAATATCGTTTGAGGTCGTAAATTGTGAGAACTACTGTCTCCCAATGTTTCAGCTGCCTAGTTCAGTTTTCTCCATTAAAAAGTAGGTTGATTTTTAACCATATGGATTTTCTAGGTTTTCTTTCTAGGCTTTTCTAACGAGAAGTCATTCCATTTTATCCTATAAGAATGTCAAAATTTGCTGTACTTCAACTATTGCATTGTTTAATTTTTGTTATTCTTTTGTTTAATTTTGGTTCTTTTTGTCTAATTTTGGACAAAAAGTATCAAAATTGAAAATCCTAATATTTAAAAGGTGATTTGACATGTATTTAAAGAACTACTCAAATTTGATAATTTAATCAGAAAAAATTATACTAATTTCTTACATTATACTCCCTCCGTCCCGGAAGTATTGACACATTTTTTTTGGGCACGGAGATTAAGGAGTATAATAATTTAATATAAAGTGAAGTGAGAGAAATAATATTTAATGTGTAGTGGGTAGTTGTATTAGTGGTGAGTGTGATGGGTGTGTGGGTCCATGTAAATAAATAAATTGTTTTTGTGTGGGTCCCATGTTCTTAAAAAGGAAATATGTCAATTTCTGTGGGACAACCCAAAAAGGAAAGTGTGTCAATATCTTTGGGACGGAGGGAGTATTAAAGTACTCGTTATATTAACGAGAAGGATCTTTTGAAGTGAAAGAAGAATAAGACAATTTGTTCTACTAATATCCTTTTCGTACTTTTTTTTTCTTTTCAAAATAGTTTTTTTTTTTAAATGATAGTAATTCAAACTACATAAATATTTTAGGAATTAAAAAATAAAATCTTCCAATATTATTCTTAATTAATACTCCATATAAAAAGATATAGAACTAATGTACCATAAAATTAAAATTTTAGTTACTTTTTAATATTTTTTTAATTGAACGAAGTCTTGTGTTAGAGTATTTCAGAGATCATTTTACACTTTCGTAATTAGTGATCGCTTCCATTATAAAATATTATTACTTTTTATTTATACTATAAATTGTTCATGAAATAACATTATCACTTTTCACTAATTGAGTATCACATCTTATTATAGAATTTATAATTTTTTATCCATCTCACATAAGAATCATAAGTAATCCTTGCGTGAGACGAGCTCACACAAATCTTTCCACGAAGTTTTTGTTAGAACGTAGTAAAGAAAATTTTAACGGGGTATTACTTTTTTATTTAACCCATATTATAGAAATTTGCTAGAATTTTTCTTCAGATTGATTCATTTTACTTTTATTGAATTTACATTTAAAAAAAATGTACTAAATATTAAGGGTAAAGAATACATTATAGATCAGTAAGTGTAAAATAATATAGTATTACATTAATATTTAAAGTGATCAATTTAATTATAATTTTGACGATAAAATTCCAAAAAAAAGAAAGCACAAAAAAGCATGTGTAAATGAGACTTTTCCGCAATAAAATAATTCAATCAACTTCGAATACATCATTTTCAAGAAGCTTCATGGAACATTTATAGTAGTACATAGCCCATGAAAAACCTTTTAAATTTTCGTATTTAAGAAAAATGATTTCACAAACATTTTGATTAATTCCTCAATCCCTTAATCTTATGCACATATTTATGTGTCGTATATTTAAAAAAGAAAAATAAATTTTACGTATATGAGATGCTTCATAAGATAAGAGAGCAGTGCTTGAGCTCTAAAGAAATTAAGACGGAAAGAGTATTTATCTTCATATACTATTATCATAGGTCTTCAAGGTTGAACCAGCTTTTCTGGTCAGTATTTGTATACAGCATTCATGTTTTAAGAAATATATGAATTTCATATTTTAATTGTATTAATAAGTAGATATATTAGTGTAGTATATGAATTTTACATTTTAATTGTATTAATAATATGTATGAACAACAAATATGTCTAAAAAAATGAGACCCGAAGCCTGCAAAATAAACACCTGGGAACGATAAAGATATGGTCTCTGAAGAACCGTCTAATTGGTTAATCCAACCATGAAACTTATTCAAATCAATTAAATTAAAGACAAGTACTAAACGTAAGAGGTAGCTCTTACGCAATACTAAAAACTACGTATTTAAAGAATACACATCACATTATTTCTCTACTTCAATAACCAATAGATAATAATAATAATATAAATAAACAAATATAATAGTTCATTCAATAAAAATTCCATCCATCCTAGTAAAATTTTCTAGCACAAACATGGATTACACTATTCTAATTGAATTTCATATTCTTAATTTTCAAAATCTGGTTCCCACCACCCACTATTATGGCACCTATAAAGAACAGTCAACCAATTGCATTGTCACAAAACCATAGGAGTTTTGGTTCCATTAGTTAAGTAAAAATTAACACAGCCCTGTCAATAATAATACATTAATATTGATAAAATCTGCATTAGACATGGGAACTAAGGGCCGCTTGTTTCGATTTCTTCAATTAGAGACAATGGGTATCAATAAGGAGATTAACTACAATGGGATTGAAAATGATTGAAGGGTTGAGATAGTTATCGAGTCGATGAGAATAACTGAGGAATCCCATTAAGTCAACCAAGTAATAATGAAAATCAATAGTATACCTCAATTCCCATTAACCCCACTCAATACTCCAACCAAGCATATCCTAAGACCTTTTTTTCAGACTCAATTGTAATAAATTCAGACCTGATAGAATCACATATTGTCAACAAAGATATACAGTAATGCAAAGAAAACCATTCATGAACAGGATCCATTGTGCAATTAATGATAGTAACCAAATAAGATCCCACAGAAACAACCATAATTCATGCCACAACTACAAACTAGAAAGGATACATCAGATTACTAGTATATAACTAGAACTCAATCGTTCTCTATTGATCATGCCTACAAAGGTTACGAATTGTTGGGAAGGGCTATAGCGCGTAGATCATAGGGCAGCATAATATACCAAAATTCTAAGATTTTCTTTTTGAATGAGATGAAGGGGGTGACAGGAGCAAAAGCCACACCACCGCTATGCACAAGATAACAAATGACAGATGTTTTAACTCATTCAAACACTCATACGGTGAGACTGAGAGTACAAGAACACCTGTATGTTCTTTCAGAAATCTGATTTAATCCATTCCTCAAAAACATTCACACTAAATATAGTTATAATCAGTCACTAGCTCCAATTTCCAAACACAGCCAATCCTTATTCAAATATAGGATATTAAATGCCTCGTAAAACATGCAAATATCAGTAACCAAAGCTAGTCAATAGGATCGAACCCCGCAAAGCCAATCATGTTCATGTTGCTTGAACACAATGCAGGGTCAGAATTCATGCTCAAAAGGGGTATATACTACATGTTGCAAGACAAAGAAAAGACTCGGATTGTAGTGCATTTTCTTTGCATTGCATTGATTAAGATAGTTAATGGTTGCTCCAAGTATCAACCAGAAACAGGCATCTATGAGAAAAACGTAAGCATTATGGATATATATTTATAAAAGAAGAGAAACCAAAGCAGACTAAGAAAGAGGTAATGATATTAAGCAGATATTCCACAAATCAGAACAGAAGAAATTAAGAACCGAACCACCATATTATACAGTTATGTGGCAACTAACCGTAAAATTCATCAGTTCACAAAATCAGTGGATCGTACGCCAAAACAATGGAAACATAGCTAACCAAGAAACCATTCAAAAATATCTCAAGCACCCATTCTATAGGTAAGCATAACAAAAACATAATACCAGTATAATAGACCGTTCAGAAATAAAACCACTCAGAGCAAGATATGAGATTGAGAGTCAACTCATTAGTTTATTCACGAGGTGCTACAGTGCATTCCCTGGCAAAGTGTCCAGACTCCCCACAGTTGTAACATTTGCCTCCACCGCCGCCGCCTCCCCCGCTGAACCTCCCCCCATAACCACCACCTCCACGGCTGTAACCACCACCGCCGCCGCCGCCGCCACCGCCTCCTCCCCCTCCATGGGGACAGTCTCTCGCCAAATGCCCTGGCTCCCCACAAGAAAAACAGGCTCCTCCTCCTCCTCCTCCGCCGCCACCGCCGCGAGATCCACTCGGACACTCCCTCGCCATATGGCCGTACCCTCCGCAGTTATAACACCCTCCACCACTTCCACCACCACCACCGCCTCCACCGCCGGGGCAATCCCTAGCCATATGCCCATACTCCCCACAGTTAAAACACTCCCCGCCGCCGCCGCCTCCTCCTCCTCCTCCACCACTCCGATACCCGTAGCCATTTCCGTCATTCCTCCGATCGCTGTACCCAAATCCTCCGCCGCGACTGTTGCTGTTATTCGCCCTTCGAGAGGTGGTGTCCACGGGGCCACCGCCGGGCGCGGTGACGTCAGTAGCCTTGGTTTTGCCACTCTCTACGATGATCGTGAACTCAACCGCCTGGCCCTCGCGTAGGGTGCGATAGCCGTCAGATTTGATGGCGGTTTGATGAACGAACAGATCTTCTTCGCCTCCGTCCGGCTGGATGAAGCCGTAGCCCTTCTGATCATTGAATTTGGTAACAACGCCTTTAGATCGAGTAACCTTTTCCTCCGCCATTGAGATTGGAGAAAGATCGATAGAAACCCTAAAACCCCCGATATACACAAAAAGCCTTTTACTTTCTGTATGTATAGACGGAGTTTCGCTAGAAGTGAGATTACGTGATATTTATATAGGCTCGTGCCTACAGAAGCCCTAATATCATCGTACCCACTTTTTTATTCATCTAATTTTACATTAAAATATTTTATTTTAATAAATATAGTATACAGTATATTTTAATAATATTAATTAGTTTTAGTTCTTTTCATAATCTTAACTATATTTATCTGTTGAATTATAAATTTTAGTTTAAATCATAAATTTATATTTAATGCTGAATTAATTGAACCATTTAAATAGAATTAGTTAATTAACACTTATCTACACTAACCATAGTCATTAATGAGAATTTCTTCCAATTGTGCTGCAAATTCTAATGGAGCATCTTCATTTAGTTTTTCTTAATTTAATTTAACAAGGCACACTGCCCTAAAAATAAAAGTTTTCAACATTTTATGTACTATTCCTGGAGAAGAAGTCTATCCCTATTTTTTTTGCACAAATAATAATAACTACTGTGTGGTAGATTGAGAATATAATATATAATAATAATAATATAATGGATAACAGATAATTATATATTTATATTGGTCGTGTGTGTGACTACTGACTCCCATTATAGGAGTATACTCATTTTGTTCTAAGTAGTGATCTCATTTTGCCATATCAAGCGTACACTTTAAATTGTATAATTTCTATTTAGAGATTTTTTGTTTTGTTTTGTTTTATTAAATAGTTCCATTGAATGTAAACTGTTAGTATACAATAGGGGTGATCACGACGCGGTTTGGGCGGTTTTTCGATAAAATTTAAATTGTTTTGCTATGGGCAGTTCGGTTTTACGTTTAGTTTAAACCGCGGTTTTTCAACTATAAATCATCGATCGATTTTTTGCCGTTTGACGGTCGATTTTGGCAGTTTGGCGGTTTTAATAATAAGATTGAATACAACTATATAAATAATATGAAATTTAAATATAGATAAATATATATGTTTCAATAAATGTACCCATGATAACAATTACATTTGTATAATTCTAAATTAGTCTAAAATATCAATTTCTTGACAGTAAGAACTCATTTTTTATTTTAAATTTATATTGTATCTCTTTCTAATCATGAATTTAAATGTCTCTATAGAGTTTCATGAATGTTTTTTTTAAGTTATCATCATTTATTAGAAAATTTAAGATCATAAAATTTGATAATAGCAAAGGGTTACAAGTGTATAACAAGTTGAGATTCAAACATTTAAATTAGTTTAAATCTCATACATATAGTATACATGTACATAATATATGTTGGCGGTGCGGTGCGGTGCAATTTTAGGGAAAAATCGAAATTGCACCGTTAAGGTGGTGCGGTTTTCACAAATAAAAATAAACTAAGGTTTATGTAATTATATTGTTAGTGGCGGTGCAATTCGGTGCGGTTTGAGCGGTTTTGAAAATTTTATGCTCACCCCTAGTAACAACAATTAGGGCTTTATTATATGTTTCAATAAATATACACATGATAACAATTACAATTGTATAATTCTAAATTAGTCTAAAATATCAATTTCTTGACAGTAAGAACTCATTTTTTATTTTAAATTTATATTGTATCTCTTTCTAATCATGAATTTAAATGTCTCTACAGAGTTTAAACAATAAATTCTCATGAATGTTTTTTTTTAATTATCATCACTTGTTAAAAAATTTAAGATCGTAAAATTTGACAATAGCAAAGGGTTACAAGTGTATAACAAGTTGAGATTCAAACATTTAAATTAGTTTAAATCTCATACATATAGTATACATGTGCATAATATATGTAGGCGGTGCGGTACGGTGCAATTTTAGGAAAAAATCGAAATTGCACCGTTAAGGCGGTGTGGTTTTCACAAATAAAAATAAACTACGATTTATGTAATTATATTTTAGTGGCGGTGCAATTCGGTGCGGTTCGGACGATTTGAGCGATTTCGAAAAATTTATGCTCACCCCTAATACAACACAATACAACACAGGATGAGGTGGCTTTTATTCCATTTTCCCCCTTTTTCAGTATGCTATAGAATCGATATAATTATTATTCTATAATTTAATTAGAAAATAAAATTATAAGAATAAAAGCTATAAACTTTATTTCTAAAAATCCAAATTCTTAAAGGATAAATGTCTATTTCATAATAACATCGTAATTATTAATATATAGTGCTCCAAACCTTATATGTGGACGTGACATAAACATAGAGTATATGTTATGGAAGATGTCCACTAAAAAAAAGTAATTTAGAATATTATTATCTATACAGTACTTAATAAATAAGTTGGGCAATAGACGCGTGAATAAGTCTTAAACATTAGTATATTTATTAACGAAAACTCGTGTGACAAGTAAAATATGTTACTGAACGTGACATTTGTAGGCGAATTTAATTTAATCTTACAAATACGAATCATCTTTAAGTATGTCACGTAGCTCTATAGGCTATAGCCTTTATTTGCTGAAATAAGTATGATTGTTGCATTGTTCTATCAATGAGAATATATTTCAATCTACATTATCAAATCTAAGATCAATATTATTTGTGAAAATTACATGTAACTTTTTATTAATTTTTTATTATTTATTAGGTAATAGGTAAGAGAAAAGAAATAAATTATATTATGAAAAGAAAAAAAACCTTATGGACATGATTTGATTTTGTTCCCTGATTAGTTTTATTCAATGCAATAACTTTGTGTACCTGAACATATGGATTTAGTCCGATAAAATCCGATTTTCATATCCATGCCCATGTGTATAGAATGTCATACTTTTTAATATAAAAATTTATACCTTGATTATTTTTTTCCTTAACATTAATACCCATTTAAATCAACACTCTCAATAAAAAAATAATACTATTATTAATAAAATGTACAATATCATTTAAAATAAAATGTTAGACCTTTATACATTTTATGTACTTGGATGTACAAGAAACTAACTTTTTATTCAATATTGTATATATATTCTTTAAAGAATGTAATTTTTTTAAAATTTTGCAAATTCGCTAAAAACCATTAACAAACTTTACAAGTGTTTATTCGTTAGTGTATATTTTAATTTTATTAATAAATGTATATAATTTGAATATGAATACATGGGCTAATACCCATTCACTCGGGTACACTTGATATTTTGCCTTGTGGAGAGTCTCCTGTAAATTCGATTAACACATGCATCCTATCATTGCAAAATCACTATTTCATATGTGTAAATTACTTTTTAGAAGGATGAACTATTATCTTTTAAATGAAAAATATTACTCATATCATCTTGTAACAACAAAATTTTTGTATTTATAATAAAATAAATACAAAAGAATTACAATAATAATCCAAAGGATTAAACTTGATAATTTAGGAAACAATCTCTATCTATCCTCTGTTTCTTCTCTCGAACCAATTTGACTTGACTTTGACTTGTTGACTTGATCGCGTTGACCGCGTTGACTGTGTATGTTGAGTCAGATCTTCAGTTGAAGCTTGTCCGAACTCGGATTTGGGACCTTATAACGTTAATCCAGAGGCATCGAGCCTTTGTTTGGATTAAACGTACTTGATCCGAAGAACACTCGATCTGTGGGGCTTAACACCTTAATCCCAGGCCGTATGCTGTTCTTGGCGCGAAGAACACCGAATAACTTAGTTTATGAAGAACGCTTGATTTGGGGGGCTCCGCACCTTAATTCTGAATCGCTTGTCGTTCTTGACTTGAAGATGCTTGAAGATCTCAAGGGAGCATTGCTCGTGTTCTTGATCTCTTCAAAGCGTTTGTGTCTTCAGGTCTTTGAATGTGTGCCTGAAATGAATGGAGGAGGGCTCCTTATATAGGTGAAGGATGAGGATGCCCCATAAATAACTCGCAATTTGATTGGTCCAGGGCTGATTTTACCTGATTCTGCGGGCTTGGGCCTTTCACTTGCTTAGGCTTTAAGCCAGACTTATTTGACTGAATCTGGCCTAATTATCAATTATTTACTCATTTATTTTAGGAATAGATTTATTTAAATTCCTTAATAAATAAATAATTAATTGATAATTATTGCATTAATTTGACACATATTTTCCTTTAATAAGCAATAAAATTCAAGTGCCTACAAATGCCCCCTAGCATTTTGTTCACGGACGCCTTTGTGTTGAAGTGAACAAATTGCGATAATCCATTCTTGATCAACATGATTGAATTTTATTGCTTGCCTCACCAACTTGATATGAATAGCTTAAATTATGACTGAATTTAGTGAAGTGCTAAGCTGTCTACGTACCTCTTTGAAGACGATCAAGTCATAACGTAGTTCAAAGGAATATGATTTGGTTTGAATGGGAAGATGCCGTACATATTTTATACTCTTGCGGGCCAGGAGTAACATACAATTTAGGCTCGTGCGTCATGGATCGTTGAACTTGAATTTGTTGATATTTTATATTCGTGTCAATGAGTCTTGAATTTGAACTTGTAGACAGTTTATACTCATGTCAAGGAGCCTTGTGTGGATATTTTTCACTCGTGTCGAAGAGTATTGTGTGGACAGTTTTCTCTCATATCGAGGAGCATTGTGTGGATAGTTTTCACTCATATGAAGGAGCTTTATGTGTGGAGAGTTTATTCTCTTCCCAAGGAGATTTGATTTGATGTATAGATAGTTTATACTCATATCAAGGAGTACCGAACATGTAGAGAGTTTTGTCTCTTCTCAAGGAGATTTAATTTGAGTTAGACAGTTTATACTCGTATCAAGGAGCATTGTGTAGATAGTTTTTTGCTCGTATCGAGGAGCCTTGAATTTGATTTGTGTTAGATAGTTTAGGCTTGTATCAAGGAGCATTGTGTGTAGATAGTTTTAGCTCATATCAAGGAGCGTAACATGTAGAGAGTTTCGTCTCTTATTAAGGAGATTTAATTTGAGTTAGACAGTTTAAACTTGTATCAAGGAGCATAATGCAGACAGTTTTAGCTCGTGTCAAGGAGCTTTGTACTTGAGTTTGTCAACAATTTATTGCCCCAAATCTTGGGATGCGCTGCTTTCTAATGCTTCAACTTTATTTCTGTGAATTTTTATAAAAACTGCAGTCTTTATTTTCGGTTCCTCTTCAACGAGCTCATCAAAATGCATGTCTTCAAACTCATAAGAGTCTTGATTAGAGGGTCATTCGATGTCATTTGATGTCAGGCTCAACTCCATGTCGTGAGCTCTTGTAGCTAACCCTTCAAAAGTTTTAGGCCGAATTACTTGGAATATGTAGTGAAGACTCCACTGCATCCCTTGAATGCACATTTCAATAGCTGAAGTTTCTGATAGCTTTTCTTTGCAATTGAGGCTTAGGCTCCTCTATCTGTTGATATAGTCGATGACGTATTCTTCATCATTTTGATGAGTATTTGTTAGCTCCATCATGCTAACAGTTCTTCGTGTGCTATAGAAACGTTTAAGAAATTCTTTTTTCATTTGCCCCAACTGTCAATGGAGTTAGCTTCCAAGTCGATGTACCAACCGAAAGCATTTTCTTTTAGAGATCGGACAAATTGTCTCACCATGTGATCTCAGAAGGTACCAGCATCATTGCATGTCTCGACGAAGTGCGCCACATATTGTCTTGGGTTGCCTTTGCCATCGAATAGTTGAAACTTGGGAGGTTGGTAGTCAGCTGGCATCCTCAAGTTGTCAATTCTATTTGTATATGGCTTTTTGTAGGTGGCAGGAGATTTAGAGCTTACTTCAAACTTGTCTTTTATCGTCTCTATGACAATGTTCTTTAATTGTTTGATATGAAGCATTCCGTCAGTTGAAACTTCCACTTTTTCCTCAACTTGCTTTTTTTCAGGTGAATGATGTTTCGTCGAGTCTTCCTCCTCGTGCTCATCCTCAACTTGTTTCTTATTTGCATGGCTTGTCTTTGCATTATCCATTTTCTTCATAAGTACGGAGATCTTTACGTCTTGAGCTTCCATGTGTTTGTTGAGTCCTTCAATGGCTCTCATCATACTTGCGAGTTGATCCTCAATGGTCATAGCACTTGTCGTCATCACTGCAGCTGTAGTTGAGGTATATGGTGAGCTTGGTGTGGAGCGAGGAGTTGAGCAGATAGAATCATCATAACCATCTGTATCGCCCTGCAATGGCTTATTGAGAGTAATCCCCACCATATGGTTTGTCTTTGAGGAACCTTCAAGCATACTTCTTGTAATGTCTTCAACCTTGTCAGTTTGCAACTCTGGAGGTTTTGATGCAGTAGACCTTCGTATTGCAATCTTTAATGGAATCATCATTTGAGTCTTCACAGCTTGCAGCTCTGAAGGCTTTGAGGTAGATGACCTTTTGATCGCGATTCTAAGAGGAGTCATTATTTGTGCTTGTATAGAGAAGAGATGAGAGGTAAAGATGGTCCCACTGGGCGTGCCAAAATTTATAACAACAAAATTTTTGTATTTATAATAAAATAAACACAAAAGAATTACAATAATAATCCAAATGATTAAACTTGATAATTTAGGAAACAATCTCTATCTATCCTCTGATTCTTCTCTCGAACCAATTTGGTTTGACTTGACTTTGACTTGTTGACTTGACAGCGTTGACCGCGTTGACTGTGTATGTTGAGTCGGATCTTCAGTTGAAGCTTGTCCGAACTCGGATTTGGAACCTTATAACGTTAATTCAGAGACGTCGAGCCTTTGTTTGGATTAGACGTACTTGATTCGAAGAACACTCGATCTGTGGGGCTTAGCACCTTAATCCAGGGCCGTATGCTGTTCTTGGCGCAAAGAACACCGAAGAACTTAGTTTATGAAGAACGCTTGATTTGGGGGGCTCCGCAGCTTAATCCCGAATCGCTTGTCGTTCTTGACTTGAAGATGCTTTAAGATCTCAAGGGGGCTCCGCACCTTAATCCCGAATCGCTTGTCGTTCTTGACTTGAATATGCTTGAAGATCTCAAGGGAGCACTGCTCGTGTTCTTGATCTCTTCAAAGCGTTTGTGTCTTCAGGTCTTTGAATGTGTGTTTAGAATAAATGGATGAGGACTCCTTATATAGGTGAAGGATGAGGATGCCCCATAAATAACTCGTAATTTGATTGGTCCAGGGCTGATTTGACCTGATTCTGCGGGCTTGAGTCTTTCACTTGCTTAGGCTTTAAGCCAGACTTATTTGACTGAATCTGGCCTAATTATCAATTATTTACTCATTTATTTTAGGAATAGATTTATTTAAATTTCTTAATAAATAAATAATTAAATGATAATTATTGCATTAATTTGACACATATTTTCCTTTAATAGGCAATAAAATTCAAGTGCCTACACATCTAAAGGAGTATAAAAAATCACTAACATATCAAAATTAGAAATAGAGTAATATTTTTTATTTAGAAGAGTAATAGTTCATCTCTCATTCTCTCTAAAGATGAATTAGTAAAATCATATTGTAAGAATTTGATAAATATTTTTCATTCAAAAAATAATAGTTTATCTTTAAATAATGAAATTTTATGTATTAAGAATAATCAATAAATCAAGATATATATGTAAATTCTATTTACGAAAATGTTTTCATTTAGCCTATTAATAATACTATAAGAGATAAAAGGGTCACCTATGATCCAAAAGATACATGTAAAAACCACAGAAGAAATCAAATTCTACTTCGAATAATAATGGTGAAAAAAAGGGTGATAGTAAAGTTGTTTCACTATAAATACTTTGTAACCATTTCCTCAAGTCTCGACATCCATAATGGATGTAAGAAACAGATTGAGATCTGAGAAAATAAACAAAAAAGGAAGCAAAGAAAAACAATAAGGTTACCTATCTACATGAGGAGAGATAAAACCATGTAGGTGAGCTGATATTTGTACAACAACATTAACAAGCAAGAATTAGTAGACTTCCACATTCCATTGCTCTGATCTCTTCAACTGCTTCTTGTAGTCTATCCAGTCTATCCCTGAAACACGAAAGAATCGATCGAGGTGTGAGTGAATGCTGTGTACACGAAACCGTAAACCCGATAGACGACACAATGTAGTTACCATCTTTGGCAGCTAAGCTGACCATGATGTCGTCGATTCCTTTCTCCATGCCCTTCAGACCACACATGTAGACATAGGTGTTGTCTTTCTTGAGGAGCTCCCATAGCTCCTCTGCGTACTCAGCCATCCGAGTTTGGATGTACATTTTCTCACCATTCGCGTTCGTCTGTTCCCTGCTGACAGCAAAGTCTAGCCTGAACTTGTCAGGGAATTTCTCCTGCATCTTCTCGAATTCCTACCAATACAAAATGCTCGTTTGGTTATTCGCCCTTGGGGCTGATTCAAGAATGGTGAACGAGAGTATAATCGAGCAGTGGGGATGCATTGGTTTAGTACCTCTTTGTAGAGCAATGAGCTGCTTGTGGGCACACCCAAGAACAGCCATGCTAAACCATTGAACTGAAATACACCAGAAGAGTGATCCTTAATGCATGAATACAAGAAATTCAAGATTTCATTTGGATATAGGTGTGTATTATAAGTTGTAACCAAAAACAGTTGAAGTTCGTTTATCTGAAATAATCAAAACTTGGTGTTTTGTCTCCTTCTAGTTTACCTTGTAGTCGTCGTGCTTCTCGAAGAACATCTTCCACAAGAACGAGCGGAATGGAGCAATACCAGTTCCAGTGCCAAGCTATGTCATAATTCAATTAAAAAACAATTCTAAATCAGTTCTAACATTGAAATGTCAGAAATATTCATAGGTGATCAACAATCTCAAGTGGTGATAAGAAGATACCATTATGATGGTAGCATTAGGGTCTTTTGGCATGAGCATCTCTTTCCCGACAGGCCCGGTTATTTTCACCTCAGAACCGGGTTTTAAGTCACCTGAACTCGAAGATGATCTCAAGTTAGCTCATCTCACATCCAAAAACAGACAATCCAAGCTCTGAGATAGGTATATTTCTCACAAACAAATGAGTACTTACACAAAAAGTTAGAGCAAACTCCTTTAACAATTTCCCCTTGGTCATTGGTGTAAACGAGTCTCTTAACGCACAAAGAAACCTATTCATTGCAAAGAATCAAAACGACCGACCAGTTTGAATTCGACAAGGATTATAGGCAAAAAAAAAAATCTTAAGTCATTCTAAGAAGGCTTACAGTCTTGGAGTCACCAAAGTCACCAAGAGCACTACTTGCAATCGAATACAACCTCAACTTGTGAGGCTTCCCATTCTTGTCTTCACCATCCGGAATCACCCCAATCGACTGCCCTTCTCTGTAGGGCACTTCCCCTGCTCAACATTGTAACTACCTTAGAATCACACCCCTCCCACTCACAGTTCAAATTCAACAATACTAGTCCATTGCAAAGGAAAGACACACTAGTTTCATTCAAACAACCTTAATGAAACAAAATCAAAATATTGGTCAGCAAAATACCTTCGGTGCTGAACACCATGTGCCAGGTTTCACCGGGGGCATCGTCTCCGGTGATCTTGGTGTTCAATAGGCACCTACCAATATAGGGTTCTTTAGGCTTGTATTTGTTGACAATCACCCCTTCTTCTTGCTTCTTTGAAATCTTCTCCACCTTAGCAGGTGCCTCTGTGGTCACCTGAGCTCTGATTGGACCAACTTTGGCTCCAAAAGAGGATACATTTCTGTAGTACAAAGGTACCTACATGGATAACCCCCAAACCCCAGCTAGTGAATTTTAATTTATTCATCAAACAAGTCATAATTTGATAGTAAAAGTTAATGAGAGCCAAAGTCCTCGTTAGGAAAACCAATTCTTAAAAAAAAAGACATCCTATTAGTAAACATGGATTAAAATGCACAGAACTGAAAAAAATACTCTGTAATAAGATTGCTTGTAATAAAGAGAGTATATATAAGTGAAGTAAAGACTGTACCTTGTTGAAATTGATTCTCTCTGTAGAAATAATGGAGGTTCTGGCTGGAAGAGAAGATGATTGGGAGGAAGGAAGAGAGACTGCAGCACTTACAGCAGCAGCCATGTTTGTGATGAAGCAAGAAATCAAGAATGAGAGAGAGAGATTGTGTCAGTGAGAGAAGTAATTGGAGAAGATGGAGAGAAAAGAGAAGATTAAGTATTGGGTGGAGGAGATTGGAGAGCAAATGCAGTGGCAATAAAAAGGATAAGAAAATGTTAGAAATGTATGACTCGCGTATTTCAGACATATTTCTTAGTAGATTGATCAGTCTTTGATTTTTTGATTCACCACATGACCATACTAAAGATCTTTGTATTGGTAGCGTATATCCTGTTCATTACTCACCCCCCACCCCACGAGAAACTATAAACAAACAAAGATAATTAATGACATATTCTCTTGTGATACATTATTTATGATACGTTATATATGTGAGAAGGTTAAGGAGTAATAATAATAAAAATAAAATTTAATAAGTAAACTGCATGCCATTGCAAAAATATGTATATTAAATATATGTATTAAAGAAGTTTTAATAAACAAACCATCTAATCTTAAAACTTTGTCTGTTTATAAAACACAAGCTTGAAATAAATTTATAATTATTCATTGATTAATCAAATAAACAAGCTCTTATTGAATCAACTCATGAACGCTATGCTTTCATCTAATTAAGTGTCACTTAAATTAAGTTTTTTTTTTACCCGCACTATCCTGCATCATTCCTTTTTAAATCGGACCGAGTATATAAAATTAGAGGAAAATTAATATAAATAAATTTTGTTTAATCTTAGTATTTTCGACATATTTAATGTAATTCAATACTCATGGACCCTTAAAGACATTGGGCCTGAATCAGGTCTGAACCTTGGCCTCATTGATTGCTGGGCAATGACCGGCCCTCCTCCATTCCATTCCGACGGCCGCCGTAGCTTATCTGGCGATTCTTCACCACGCGCTGCTCTCCAGGTACTATCCTTCATTTGATTTCATCAAACCTTCCTCTCAATCTCAATTGCCCCCCGTATTCCGCCGTCGATTCGCCGGTGCTGCTCTTACTTTTGTTCTTTATTTTTTTGAATCTCATCTCTTATTCTTTGAGAGGCATTCCGAAGATAATAGTGTTAGAAAAACCTACCATTTGATAAAATTCTGCATTTCCATGAATCGCAGCCTGCGCCTCTGGCCTCTCGCGCTAAGTGGTGCATACGTCACGTTAAGGTGATATCTGAGAAAATTTCTTAGAATGATAATTGGAGGAATGGTGTGGAGTTGGGATTGGTGTTAGCTTTACTCACTGTCTTTCACATGAATGTGATTGTTTCTCCGATCACTAAGTAGGAGAAAGGCTTTAGAGTTGTTACTATGTTCAACTAAAGATTAGAAATTCTCTTAAGAGTTGATAACTTCAGAATTGCATATCTAATGGTGATGATTGGTTTACTTTCTTATTCATATCGACCTCGGTGAGTTGATTGTTGCCTTGTGGAACAGCTTTCTTGTGAGTGGCTGGTAGTTTTTTCGATGATAAGATGAAGGCTGTTTCCAGCAAGAGTTTCTCCTTATTATCTGTTGAATCATTATCATCTACGTCTCACTACGTCTCCCCCCTCCGACACCGGAGCCTCGTCCCAACTGAAACTACACCCCCTCGAAGAGAATCCCTTAGGAAAAGTAAATATATCTCCCATGATCAGGCCGTCGACCTTTTAAGACGTGAGAGAAGTCCAGAACAGGCTTTAGAAATCTTCGATAGAGTATCTTCCCAGAAGGGATTTCAGCATAACAACTCCACTTATGCTGTGATTCTTCATAAGCTTGCTCAATGCAGGAGGCATCAGTCTCTGGATGCTGTTCTTCGTCGGATGACCTATGAGACCTGCAAATTCCACGAAGGTATATTCCTTAATCTCATGAAGCATTATTCAAAAGCATCCATGCATGAGAAGGTGCTCGAGATGTTTCACTCTATTCTCCCTATTGCGCGCACCAAGCCTTCCTTGAAAGCCATTAGTACTTGTCTTAATCTTCTTGTTGATGCGAATGAAACTGATTTGGCGAGGTCTTTCCTTCTGAGTACTCGGAAGGACTTTCAATTGGATCCCAATACGTGCATTTTCAACATTATGGTTAAACATCATTGTAAGAAAGGAGATTTGGAATCTGCTTTAGATGTAATGGAAGAGATGAGGAAGTCTGAAATATCTCTCCCTAACTTGATAACCTACTCGACTCTGATAGATGGTCTTTGTGCGCGTGGAAGTTTAGAAGATGCAATTGATATGTTTGAGGAAATGGTATCCAAGCTTCATATTGTACCTGATGCATTGACATACAATGCTTTGATCACCGGATTTTGTCGTGGGGGCAAAACCGATAGAGCCAGGAAGATTATGGAATTTATGAAGAAAAACGGATGCAATCCCAATCTATTCAACTACTCATCCTTAATGAATGGACTTTGTAGGGAAGGAAGGCTAGAGGAAGCCAAGGAAGTTCTAGATGAGATGAAAGCTAGTGGGCTGAAACCCGATACTGTGACCTACACTACCCTGATTAATTGGTTGTGTAGAGCAAGCAGGACCGATGAGGCTATCGAGCTGCTTAAAGAGATGAAAGAACAAGAATGCAAAGCTGATGAGGTAACATTTAATGTAATTCTTGGTGGATTGTGTAGGGAATTCCGATACGATGAAGCTCTTCACATGCTAGAGAGACTTCCCAACGACGGTGTCTATCTTAACAAGGCTAGTTATAGGATTGTGTTGAATTCTTTGTGCAAAGGTGAACTGCAGAAGGCAGTTGAGTTGTTAACTCTGATGTTGCACCGGGGCTTTTGGCCCCATTTTGGGACGTCGAACGAGTTGCTAGTTAGTCTTTGTGAGGCCGGAAAAGCGAACGATGCTGCTAAGTTATTGTTAGGTTTGCTAGAGACTGGATTTAAGCCAGAGGAGGTTACATGGAGTGTGTTAATAGATGTGATTTGTAGAGAAAGAAAGCTAGTATCAGTTTTTGAACTCCTAGACAAGCTACTTGTGTAAGAGTTGTAGTTGAGATGATGATATACCAAAAATTGATGGAATTGGCTCTTTTTTCTGAATTCACCTTTTCAATGGATAGTCTTCTCTATCAATTTTTTGTTGTATGATACAATGTTTCATTTTATACTATTATTATCTTAAAATACTACTCTGATCTGTTCCCATAAAACCCTTTTATGTATTATTTCATTTATTTGTTCTGTGAGATAATACTCTATCCAATAATATAGAAAGTTCCTTTAATTTTAAAATCACGGTTATAATGAACACATAACATACTTTTTATTTTATGTATTAAAAAAAAAACTAATAGAGTTGATAATAATAACTTTTCTATTTTGTTGCTGTGGGACGAAGATAAGTTATGTCAATAATTTTTATCTCAAACATAATTTATATCTACAATAAAACTATGGTGATATATTGAATTAATTTAACATTGGAAAACGCTTGATGAAAATATTACAAAATTAGAAGCAAAATTAGATTGGGCATACGGAAATATCCATTTTTGGTCTATTAGCTTGTCTTAATTCTAGAATAAAGCAATTCAAAACTTCTAATTGCTTCTAAATCCAAATAGGATCCAAGTTTAGATTAGGCAATTTAAAATCTCCAATCCAACTGATATGCAATTCTAGGTAAAAATCTCTTAATCCAAATAAGATGCAATCATCAGTATCTTATTTTGAATTCCACTTCTTGCATTGCCCTAATGTCATTATTTGTAACATACAAGATAGGAATAGTAAAAATGCAGAGATAAGTTCAATATAGCTCAATAAAAAATAATATTAATAATAAAAATTACCCTTCCAGACAATGTGGATCATTAGAAATCATATAATGTGAAAATATTTGGTAATTTTTCATGTGAATGACAGTACAAAAAACAAGAACACATTCTTGAAGTTTTTTTTTTTTTTTTTTTTTTGCCTTTCCAAAGAATCACAGGCATAAACTACTATACCCTATATATACTCAAAGCACAACATAAAAAAATAAAAAAATTAAAGGGTTCAAGAGTGAAACCTTAATCTTAAAAAGAAAAACAAAAATATTTGCACATGTAGTAATAATTAAACCTTGAATCCCCTGGATCCTCTGGATTGATAGAGCTCCAACTTTCCCTTAGCCTCCAGTAACAACTTCTCCACCTCTTCAATTTGATTCAAAAATGTTTGTTTAAATGCCCATTCTAAGACAGGAAGTACTTCTGCTTGAGCTAACTCTTCACTATCTGGCACATGCATGGCAATGTAGCATAACAAGATCAACGCGCTTTTCTGCACAACCTGTTCTCCGAAGAAGACGAGCTGAACGAGGTGTTTCGCCCCTCCTTCACCAATGATGGCCTTGCAGTGATCGAGGTGGAGGTAGTTCTCCGTGCAGCCAAACTTTGTTAGGGCAATGCAAGCTTCCTTTGTAACCTCAGCCTCTCTCTCATCTAGTAGTTTCACCAAAGGGCTGATCATCCTCGTTTCGGTCGCCTTGAATGTCCTAGCTAAGCTACCAATGGCCTTAATGCAGGGAATTAGGAGCTCTGAATCCCCTGTTTCCACTACTCTGTAGAGCTGATCAACCACGGCCTTACAAGCTGGTGAGTTGGGCTTGAACGCTGAACGTCTTAGTTCGGCATCTCCTTCGGCTACTGCAGTGATCTCCATCAATGCCATTGCTGAGTTGTATTTGACTTCCTCTGGCCCTTTCTCTAGGAGGACGGCGAAACATAGCAATGCTCTCGACTCTGTGATGCTTCTGCAGATTGGAGAGTTTCCTTTGGCTAGATGCTGGAGGGCTCTTGCTGACATTGCTTTTATATTTGCCTTCGTCTCGGAATCCTCCATTTCTCTTGCTTTGTTAGTCGCCCCGGATAGTGATATATTGGATGGATGGTGGCTGTGATGGTGGTGTTGATTTTTGGCTCCATTGATGGTGCTCTTTGCTGACATTGTTGTTGCCACTACATTATACATCTGATTAGGTTGCTTATTCCTGCCTAAAGGATGAGGCAATAGAGTTTTATCCTCATCAAAATCGTTGACCTTTGCGATGTTGTTGTTGGAGGTGGTATTGCTGGCCAGAACAACAGCAGCGTGCATCGAAGTTGCTTTGCTAACAACAGCATATTTGCTATGTTCTTGAACAGTTTCGAATGCTAAATGACTGACCAATAGTCTTATGATATTGTGTTGAGCGAAGAGATCTTGGCATTTAGGATAGTGAGCACTCAGCTCCGCCACAGCCCACGCCACCACGGCCTGAACCTTCATTGGTCCTTCCTTGAGGATTTTTGCAAACACTGAGCAAACTCCGGCATGTATCACGTGTTCAACGCTTTCTGGATCTCTTCCCAGCAATCCAATGGCTTTAGCTGCGTTCTCCTGCCCTTCTAATTTCCCGTCTTTCACGAGTTTCAATAGGGGTCCAACCCCTCCTTCTTCGATAATCAGTTTTCCATATCTGTCATTATCACGAGCCAGAGAGACCAGTGATGCAGCGGCGTCAGCCCGATCGTCAACGGAGCCGGTGTACAGAATGGCTATCTGCTCCCATATTAACCCAAGGATTGGCTCATTAGCGGCTATGGGTGGTAGGCCAAGGTACTCTTCCCCACGGTCATCTGCGGAAGCAGAGACGCGGAGGAGCCAGGACACATCCCCAATGGAGTTCTCCAGTTGGGATAACATTTTGCGAAAGGCAGCAGCAGGGATGATGGTGAAAACGCGCTTCATAAGACCATTTCCACGACATTTCAATACCAGACCTAACGCCTTGTCGAGAACCTGTACCGTGTCGTCGACGATACGGCGCGTGGGTCTTTCATACAAATCGTTGCTCGCACGCGCTGCTTGTCGTAAAAGTGCAGCTAGTTTTTCAGTCTTCGACTTGAGATCAGCACATTCTTGTTTGAAGGTTGCAGCGTCGTCTGCTGCCTTTATCACTTGGTCTGTTAACTGGATCGGCGTCGCTAAAGTTTGCTTCACTAAATCTCCCATTTAAACACCAAATCAAAATTGTCGAAAATCCTCACACTAAAAACAGATCTAGGTGAATTCTTGAAATATAGTTGTGAGAAGATTGAACAGAACACATATGTTTTTAGGAGCTGAGCTCCTTTTCAATTACATAAACAACTGTAAAGAAATGATGTTTATGACGTTTAACTCAGTCGACGGGGTTTACAAGGTCAAACGCGTATTTCTCTGTTAGAGGGTCCGTTTATTCAATCAAATTACAATCTGTTTCCTACACGATATCTGTACATTATCATTTATTTAATTAAATAATAATTCACCTATTTATTCTGTTGATTCACTGTTTACGAGGCAGATGTCCTCTATAATGATGTTTCAGTTATATATCAAAATTACTTCTTAAATTACCGATAGCCGATAGGCAAGCCCTTAAAAGATAAATTTTAATGAAATATACAATACAAAGTATAGAATAAGAAACCCAATTTGCACACAAAAAGTTTATTTTAAATAATTTTATTCAATTTATATATTTATTCCATTCATTTAATATTTTTATGTACAATGTTAAATTTATATTTATATAAGCTTACATAATATATGAGAATGTAATTTTATCAAATATAACTATGAAAATATAAATATCATAAAAGATAGTATTATTATAAGTAAATAAAAGAATAGTATTATAAGTAGATTAAAGAGTTTAATTCAAAATATAAAATGACATATATTTTGTTGATGTATTGACGAGTATATCTAGATATTTCAATCGATAATTAGGTAAAATTTATAGTATTTTAGAAAAAAAAAATTTAAACTTTAATTAAATAATGTCGGATATTTCATATCTATTTCCATTTTTCGAATGATTTTTTTTTAAAAAACTTTTTTACCTTAAATTTAACAAAAACAATACTTACAATTTTTTCTTAATTTGATTGAAATATGAAACTAGCTTTTTACCTTCAATTTAAAAAAAAATAATAATAACAAAAAACAATAAAACTATTACTTTTTTCTGTAAGTTGATTGAAACAAAATAGAAATATAAAGATTTACATCATTTTAAATCTTTAAATGTTTCAAACAGAAATGATTCTTTATAAACTTAAAAATGTGGTGAAAATTTTGTGTATGTGTTTTATCTAAATAGGTATTTAATTTTGGAAAAATGGTTAGGGTGTTTCAAACAGAAATGATTCTTTATAAACTTAAAAATGTGGTGAAAAATTTGTGTATGTGTTTTATCTAAATAGGTATTTAATTTTGGAAAAATGGTTAGGGTGTTTGGTCTAACACTAGTACGGTTAAGTAACTAAATTTAAGGCAGTAGCTTTTTTAAATCCTAAATCTTGAAATTTTTAAAATAATATCTTGAAATTTTTGAAAAAATATTGAAAATTCCATTATATACAGTGTTTCATCCTATCACTACAAAACAAATTTTTTTAGCAAAGAACTTTATTAAGCAGGAATTGTTGTCAGTGCGTCAAACAATTGAAACAATATTTTTCGTATTTTTTAATAAATTATATTATTAATTATTAAAGTTTTATATATTTTTATTTTTTATTTTTAAAAAATATAATTAGATATGGCAAAAGTTTGTGTATGCCCGGGCACACGGGAGCACATCTCGTGTGCCTTTAGAATTTGTGCTAAATTGTATACCCTTTAGTATAAATATGTGCACCATTTATTTTACAAGACAAAATTTTGTGTGCGCCCGGGTGCACGGAAGCACACTCCGTGGGCCTTTAGAATTTTGTGTTAAATTATATATTCTTTAGTATAAAGATGTATACCCTTTATTTTTTGAAGAAAAGTAACAAATATAATGAAAAGTGTATACCCTTTAGAATAAAATGGTATACCCTTATTAATTAAAGTGTATACCCTTTAAAACAAAATAATATACTATTATCTATAATACTAAATTTTAAAGGTGAACGGTCCATTGAATTAATTATAAAATAGTTTATTTGATTGATTATCACTGAATAAATGGATAATACGAAACAAATAATTTGATCCATCTTTTAATCTGTTTTAAGTCTTTGTGTGTCCCGAAGCAGTTAGTCTAAATACCTTTTATTATAAATTGGTAGTATATCTTTTAGTACAAGACAATCTTTGTGTGCTCCAATTCGTCTAAATACCTTTTATTACAAACTGGTATACTTTTAGTATAAGACGTGTATCCTTTATTTTTGAAAAAATAAAATAAAAATTTAATAAAAATGTATGCCTTTTAAATTTAAAATAAAATAATATACCTTTATTAATTAAAATATAATATTATTTTGAATAAAATGTTATACCCTTACACACTTGTGACACAAGAGATCAAAGACATGTTTTGAATTTAAATCGGCTCAAATATTAGTATTTCTTTAAAAGGTTGTGATTTTTACGTAAATTAGGCTCTTTTTACTTTTTTACTTTAAATTTAACAAAAACAATATTTATTTATTTATTTTCAAATTTGATTGAAAATATGAAACTCTATGATTTTTTTATTTTTTTTCCGTAATTTGATTGAAACCAAAAAGAAATATAAATATTTAGATTTTCCACCATTTCACGGTGACATCTTTGAAATGACTCCTTATAAACTTAGAAATCCATCACTAATGTTGATGTTGGTGATATATTGAAATTTTTTATCATTTCATCCCAAATATATGTCATCAAACACACATAAATATATGTCATCAAATACATATATTATCATTGGCCACTAAATTTTGAATAGAAAGGAATTCCATTTAACTATTTTTCTAAAATATTGGAAACAATTGGTTACCCACTTTAACAATTACTACAGAAATTAATTACATTCATCTCGGGCAAACATCACTATTTGATTTTTGCACGTAAATTAAAAAATATTATTATTTTATATAAAGTGGGTATTTGTATTAGAGAGATGTGATGAATAGTGGTGAATTATTGGTGGACTCTTTTTACTAAAAAAGAAAAATGATACAATTTGAATGAAACTTCCAATATAATAAAATAGTGTATTTGGACGAGAAAGAGGGAGTACACATTTTACATTTAGGCTGTGAATGAGGAGAAACCCAAATTGTGACAATAACCCCACTAACTCATCTCAACCACTATTAAAGAGTCAACCGTCACCAACGATTCTGCTGTGATGTTTTCAGTTTACCAACTCAAAATTAATACATCATGCCAACACGTCATACACCTTATTTGTTATCTTATTAAATTAAAATAATGTAATATAATTTATAATTTACAACTCTTAATTAATTAAGTTAACACAAATTAGTTTGATTAATTCAAACAATGTATATTTTTGTAAGACTTCCACAAGTAAATAGAAAAGTGTGTTTATATCATCTTACAATATAAGTTTACTACATAAAATAATTTCTCTTACAAATAATAAAAATCTGCAGAAATCATTACCTTAAATCGCGCCACTCTCACAACATCAATCGCGGCCCAAACAGATGCATATTTGCAACTTTTTATGTTGTATAAAAATATACGTATTTAAATGCATTTTAGTATTAATATTTTATTTTTAAATTGTACTTAACGTGCTGAAGAATCTCTCGTAATAAAAAATTAAAAACATAACAAGGATTTTAGCTCAACTACTCTATATTCGTATAAGGATATTAAAACATCTCACCATAATTAATTTGTTAATAATTATAGTGGATGTGTGAGTTTTATATTTTAATAATATTAGTGGATAGGAGTTTCATACTATATGTAAAAAAGGAAAATGAGATCATTAGTACGGACATCGAAAATGAAAAAATGAGTATCTTTTAAAATAAACAGGGAGTATATAGTTTTATTATTATTATAATTATTATTATATTTATATTGAAATGTTAAATAATATCCTCATATTCCATTACTATCAATTACATATCAAAATTCTACCCCTTCCATCCCGGATTTATCTTCACGTAATTTTAAAAAAACTATTTTTTTTAACAATTTATAAACATTTTAGGGGTATTGTGGTAATTTTAGGCAATAAATAAAGTATAAATATTGTTATGCCTGAGAGTGATAATTTTTTAAATAAAGATAACTTTGAACTTGTTGATTAATATGATTTTTTTTAATGATAAAAGATAAGTGTGTGGGACAACGAAAACGAGAAGTGTAAAGAAAATTGTATAAGAAGGGAGTATTTAAGTATTAACTGAATTAAAGCATTATTCTCTACTAAATAAAGTATTCTTTACTTTGCGGTTTGAATTTAGTACTCCCTCCGTCCTGGGTATTTTTACTCATTTGTACGGGCACGGAGATTAAGACGTTTTATTTTTTTAATATATAATGTAAGAGAAAGTAGGAATAAATTAGTAATTTAAAAAGAAAAAATGAATAAAGTTATTGGAAATGATGAATAAAGTATAAAAAAGTAATTAAAGTTGTTGGAATTGTAAAAAGTAGATAATAAAATATTATGTATTTTTGCCAAAAATGGAATGGGTAAAAATACGTTGGACACCCCAAAATAAAAAATGGGTAAAAATACGTGGGACGGATGAGTATTAAGAATTTAAGACAGCAATACAAAATCCTTAATGAGTAGAAAGGGAAGAGAAGGAAAACGGATTGTTGGTTTTTGGGGAAACGGACATAACATTTGAGTTGTCAAAAGAACTTAAATAAATAAATCCAAAATTGGACGAGAAAAATGATTAATTATTAAACTAAAGCTGGCAAACAAAATTATATCTATGACACGGATAAACGAATTTGCGCCACAGATTATTCAGATTTCGAAAAAATTCCATCATAATTAATCGATTTTATATGTAAATTCAAGTTTTTTTTTTTGGGGTTGGTTATTATTAAAAAATAAAAACTGACATTAATATATTAATAATATAAATAAATATTTATTTTACATACTTAACTATACAATAATGCATTCATCAGTTAAATAAAAATATCTAAAGAGCATTGATGACTGACAACTGTGAGAATAGCGTGGTTAGTAGTTATGATGCTATCGGACATTCCAGTATTGTTAATTAACAAATAAATTATATATGGCTGAATTAAGGTTATTAGGTATCGATTTTTATTTATTTATTTATAGTTAATATCTTATAAATTTGTTATTGGCCTAGAGAATAGAGATAAATGAAAAAGAAATATTATAGTCCGACTTATTAGATTTTGTTGTTGGTTTAATGATGAGGTGGAAACATTAGATAAGGTCCATAAGGATAATCGAGTTCAAGCTCAGAACTTTATACCTCTATAATTCATTATAAACATGTGCACATTAATTACATGAATTAATATTTTTGTAATTAATATTTAACTCAATTCAAAAACTTTTAATATTTTTATATACCGTAAAATATTCGATTTGATTCAAAATAATCAAAGAGTCCACAGATTTTTTTTGTTCAAACTTTATTGATTCGATTTTCGGTATCCGTTTGGTAATATCCAATTATTATGCATGACGCAAATTTTATCGAATATATATATATATATATATATATATATATATATATATATATATATATATATATATATATATATATATATATATATACCGTTGTGATGTGAATTCAATTGCATATAACATTTTACTAGTAACATTTTAAATCCAAACATGCATATTCTATTATGTTTATTCATCTCTTCTCATTTATTCAATCACTATAATACTAATATTCATGTAATCATTTACTCTTTCATCACAATATTATAACTATTACTCAAAATCATACCTTACTACAATTCCAAATAAAATATTACTCCCTCCGTCCCATTAAAGGTGTTACATTTTTTTTGGGCACAAAAATTAAAGAGTATAATATTTTAATGTAAAGTGAAGTGAGAGAAATAATATTTAATGTGTAATGGTATGTGTATTAGTGGTGTGTGTGGGTCCATGTGAATATGTTAATATTTTTGTGTGGGTCTCATATGCTTTAAAAGGAATGTGACAATTTCTGTGGGACAACCCAAAAAGGAAAATGTCACAACTTCTATGGAATGGAGGGATTACAAATCATCACATTGGTGATGCATTTTCACTTATTAAAGCAAAACCAAGTTGAAAGCAGATAATGATGGAGTCAAGAATTGGACAAAGAAATAATTGGTAGACTAAATCCAAGCAAATTAGTAATTACCCCATGATAGTGAAATTACTCCACTAATATGTACTCATCCGTCCTGAAAGTATTTCACATTTTCCTTTTTTATCCGTCCATCAAAGTATTTCACACTTTACTTTTACTAAAATTGGTAAAAAAATACACTATAATAATACCAACTTTTTACACACATTCCAATATAATACTCACTTTTTCACATATCCCAATAACTTTACACAACTTTTTCATTAAATTAACCCAAATATTTATTCTCTTTCTTGCTTTATACATAAAAAAATAAATTTTTCTTAAACTTCGCACATCGTGAAATACTTTTCAGGACGGACGGAGGGAGTATGCTAGAATTGTCAACTACACTAATCTTGAACCAAGTCTTCTGAGTACAAAGAACATGCCTTCGTTTGCTGAATGTGTGGGAAAAGGTCTTCCATTATTTTTTTGTCTGGTCCCACAAGCACACGTGGCTTATTCATTTTCTCAATATATTAAAAAAAAAAGGGCAACTATATCCATGTGACGATGTCATCATCGCAGTCTCTTTCCATCGCATACGATTCTATTTTCTAAAAAACGTATTTCATCTAGTATGATGATGATATTTATGGAGTATCATATTGTATATACGTATATTGAGATAAAAACACGAATTAATTATGCAGATGAAAGTGGACACGAAGACATAGCTTGAAAGGAGAACAATTTATTTGATGATAGATTATACATTTTGGTTAAATTTATAAATACTATTCCTTATAATCAAATGTGATACTCCCTATTATGTGTCACGAAGTTTAAAAAATATAATTTTGGTTTATTGATGTTAAAAAAGAGTAAGGATTTTTTTTTTGGTTGATATAAAGGGTATGATATAAATAAATAATTTATTTTATTTTATAGACCAACTAAATCGCTAAAATACCAACACATTTTAAAAAAAAAAATCCAGGAGGGGCTGGTAGTGGTGACCCCAGCTCCCCAACTAGCTTCTTCTATTCTTGGACCTTCTAATAATAAATGAGATCAAGATAGGTGCTATCACTTCACTTAAAAAGAAGAAGAAAAAAACTACTTAAGGTGCCGAACGTAAGTCTTCATAATAACTAGTAT
Organism: Pogostemon cablin; assembly: GCA_023678885.1. Classification (NCBI taxonomy): domain Eukaryota; kingdom Viridiplantae; phylum Streptophyta; class Magnoliopsida; order Lamiales; family Lamiaceae; genus Pogostemon; species Pogostemon cablin. The sequence goes on along the minus strand of CM042991.1, from coordinate 5,683,753 downwards.
TACTCTTAGAAGAAGAATAATAGTAGTATGTAATATAAAAGAGTAAATATTAACACTTGTTAATGATAATAAGTGTAAATGGTAAAAATAATCAATTTGAATGGTTAAAAATCATTGTCATCCAACTCCTTATACCCAAATAATCATTTTTTTACTAAAATGGCCACACTTTTTTTTTTTAATTATTCAATATCAGGGTGTAAAAGTCCCGACACAAGATGCCAATGTCCGAGTCCGACACCATAATCATAGCACCAATTATTGGAATCGGTATTCGGTACTTAGATAATAGTGTCGGTATCCTATGTCGGGACTCCGACACCTTGATCAATATCGAATCCGATGGTATCGAACATGATGCTGGTAACCTATATCGGGTATCCGACACTATTACTAACACTGAATAATAAAACAATAATAATAATAAAAAGTTGGGTACATTTTGGTTAAAAATGATCATATTTGGGTATAAATGATATAAAATTAATTGTTAATGACAATCATTTTTAACTTTAAATTTTTTTAACTATTTTGGTCATCCTCCTGATAATAATCTGTCATTTAGAGAAATAAAACACAGTTCCGAGGCATACCAGCATTTGACTCGCATAAATTGGCATCCACTATGAGCACCTGATCATTTTTATAAACTTAAAATGCTAAATATACCGAGTATAATCATATTTATTCAATTTGATACTTTTTCCAAGTATATACATTGACATTTTCATATACGAAAAACCTAGTCATTAAAATTACAGGGTTTAAACGACATTATTATTCAGCACGCATATAATCCACTAAAAGATAAAACAGTCTTTGAATAAAAGCGACTAGTGAAAATCACAAAGATTGTCTTGATTCGATACCATCAATAAACACATTTCATTTTTATAGTCCTGATCATATTAGCAACTGTATGTACACATGTATGTATATGTCAGGCAACCAATGACAATACCAATTCATAGAGGCAATCATGCATTTAAATGTGACATGTTTGTGCCAATCAATAAATGGTCCATAGAAGCTGGCTTTACCTGTGCAAGAGCGAGTCAGCTAGCATAGAAAAGAAGAGTACGAAACTTACGCCTCCCCAAGTTGCATAAATGAGCAACATGTATACATTAAATTCACATATCAAGCCTGTCATTTCACTTGTTCTGCTGTTGCAAAACACACTACCAACATTGGCTATTTCACGCCCAATTACGTATTTACTCCTGAAATCATTGTAATAAGTTCCTAACAGTAATTTGAACAATATTGAGACTTGTATCAAACGACATCCCAAAAGACAGACAGAATCATTGTACAAATGGAATGATATTAAACACTCAGCATGCCCCATTCTTATTTATTCCATCTAAACTCACATAACACTTCTCAAGGAAACCTACCTTCTTTTTAGGTCTTTACTTCAAAAAGATGGCAACGGAAAGAGTTCAAAAAAAAATGAAGAAATGTTAACTATCATCCTAGTCGGGTGGGTAATTTGTAAACATAGGCATTCATACAAATTAAACATAAATTATTAAAGCTAAGCATGGCAGAAATACAGATCATATTTCTCCTTTGTATCTGACCCCACATATGCTCACATATATTAAAGTATTTGACCCCTTATAAAATAACAAACCAAAATATGACAAGCAATGCAAATCTCCTTAATCATACTTAGGCTGCTTTACCAGAATAACATATTCCTAAGTTTATTTTGTCATTGTCACTTTAAGAACCCAATTCACAAATAAAACACCCTTCCATCTGAGGAAGGGTTGGGAACAATAGCAAGCACCTTCTAAAATGACGAATCTATTCACTTACCAAACTCAACCCTTATAATGCTCAAATATATTTGGTCTCAATGCACACAATTCATGTTATACCCAAATATTTACGTTTTGATATAAAAGATAAATGCCCCTTATTAAAACATGTGTATGATCTTACCTGATGTAATCGATCATCACGTGAAGTTAATACGTTCACAATTAGTGGACTAAAACACAGTAAAACTTCCTTTTAGTGTCTCAATGTCACAACAAGTGTTTTGCTAGCTGAGGGAGTCTACAAGAACCTCGCAACTCATCAACCCAGCCTAAACTGCACAGCGCTGATCAGCAAGATGACAGGTAAGTAGTGAGTTTAAAAAAATAATTAGAAATCAGGATCCCATGCAGTTTAGGCAAATTTACTGTGAAACAGAAATTTCTACATGTTATAAGTTTCAGCTCAAAAAATTCAAGTAGACAAGAGTAGCAGATTGCTATAGAAGAAACATAACAAAATTTCACATTTTATTACTCAAAATATGTAATATGAGTATGTTAAATGAACACAATACCTACTGAGAAGAACAGAGAGGAGCTTTAGAAGTTATAATTAGAACTGACAGTGCCATCACTGAAATTTGAATATTGGCCAAAACCGAAATGGGTCATTGCCCATAGAAATCATCATTTGTTCTTCGATTTTACAGAAGCCCATTTGAAAAATCCACAATTTGCTTCAGGATTAGATGCAGGTCCCTGAGATATATATAAATAAAGTTTCATCAAGAACATATATATCTACAAGAGAAATTTCCTTTATATTTGATCCTAGTATATCAGCACCAAAAGCAGTCTATATCGAAACAATTTCTAAATCCTAAAACCTCTCACTGTCATGGACAAAATGATTCTAGAATTCATCATTCATCAACATAATATATTACTAACAGCGTTAAGATAGTCATTTAAGCAAAGGGTATGCATCAAGAATGAATGGATGACTTTACAGAAATTGGTATGTGAGAAAAACAAAGCACACAAATTAATAAAAGAATTCAGAGAGTAGCTACCCAGCTTTTGGCTAAACAAAGCTAGATGTGATTCGGAGATCAACTTTTACTTATGATTTTCTTTGTAGAGTTAAGCTACAAGCTATAAGTTGGCGGTAATGGGTGTTTTGAGCAGCTTGTATTTGTTTGCAAATAGAAGAAACCTGGACAATTTTACCACAAAAACATTTGCATGATAGCCCAAATTCAAAATGCCCCAACAATACCTTTTAAATTCATTTCGCTGTAGAATTCTTCACCAACACGACATATGTCAAAGCACTTATACTGTACATTTATACATAAATGTATTAAAATATGCATTAATCTTCATAATCTTATGCTCATCATAATTATGTTACCCTACAGACAGAAAATAGATAATGTAAAAATATTGTGCAACAATAGTAGTAGTGTATGTATACATAGAAAATGCCATACAGCTGCTAAAACACCATTTACACATGTACACGCATATGTCAAAGCTGTACTCAAATGCTTTATGCCTATGAGTGTGTGCATGAGTAACAATCAGATATTACATGTATAAATATGTGTATAAAATACACATACAATAGTAATACAAACATTTGGATTATCATATAACTGAACCAATACATGCGACATAATAGCATTTATAAGTTTTTAAGTCAATACATTTAAAAGAACATACAAATAAACTAATAGGATACAAATTAAAATAAGTTGTTATACCAAAGTCCAAGGGCAACTTAGTCTAGTACACACAAAATATAGGCTTATTCTTGTAAGGACAAGCTCTTAAACACGCTCCTAAATGAACTTAGAGAAGAACCACAATACTTACCAGAATGGATCTATCTCAAAAATGTGAGGATACAATAATAGCTTTACAGCCAGGTACAAAAAATAAGTACTGGCTCAATGCATACAGTATTTAACTATGACTGTACAATGTACAAATATTTGTCTTGGGAACTTTTTAAGAGGTTCAAGAGATAACACAACATAGAGAGACAGATCTTATTCATTCTCCACAAAAGATGTATATGCTAGAAGGATGGAAATAAAGCAATTATAGCCACACAATACCTCAGCACGAGCACAGACATAAAATCGGCGCCCTAAATTAGGACCTGGTTTCTTCACTACACGGGGAACACAAGGTTCCTTGTGGCCCTTGCAAAGAGGTATGCTAGTTTGCATAAGTTGCTGAATCCTTTGCCACTCAACTAAGGCCATATTTTTTTCTTTTTCAGAAGCTTGAGACTTGTCCTTTTGCACTGATGTGCTTTGTTCCAACTGCAACTCCTTTGCAGCATCAAGCTTCTCACCACCATCAGTGGTAGTTTCATTGGATTCACAGCAAGGAATGGAGTTATCTTCTTGAGTTAGCTCCTTCATATCCGAAAAATGACTGCTGGAGTCAGCACTGGTACCTATAGTTTTCTGGAAAAACAATTTGAGTGAAAGCTGAGACCATTGACTCTGCTTAGATTTTTTCTTGGAAACCACTGAGAACGGTTCAGTATGACCAATTTCAGAGTGAGGTGAGCCGGATGATGGTTCACCAAATGAAACTTCAGGACAGCCATCTGATGTACAAATCCCACCTTGTTTAATCGAATCTGATGAAGATGGATATGGATGTAGAGGTCTTTTATTAAGTTGACTGCACCTTTCAACAACAATTCTGCCATCTGAAATAGAACTGAATCCTCCAGATAAGTTAATTTTTTCAGCAGATCGGCTTTTCGCAAACATTGATGCTGTATATGACAGGCACAGATATAAAACTGAGTGAGAACAAATTCAATAACATTTGTCATTGTCTAAAAACTGTAAATAAATATAGAACATCTCCAGAAAGTGGAGAGAATGAGCTGCTTTGAGTATCTATTTACAGAGCAATGAGCCAAAAAAAAAAATATATCCACATAAGCTCTAAAGAGAAGTTGATATCACATTGTTTCATGAAATTTGTTTTCAGTACATAATCCTATCGTTATATTTTATCCTCCTGTTTTTATATCCAGAGCTCACCAACCAATAAAGTTACGCAGGATAACCTCTTCTGATCAAATTAGATTTTTCCCAATACCTTCATCCAAATTCATGACTGGAAATTCTTTGCAATTGGAAAATACTCTTCACCTAAATTTATAAATACTTATTTAAATCATCCAAATATCTCAGCTACCTGCAACATTTACAGCTTCATAATCACAGACATCTTTTTTATCAATAGAGTCAACAACAACCAAATCTTCAAAAGTAACTGAACGGTGAAATTACAAGTCATTGGAAAACAAATTGGACAGAATTATCAAATATTATCTCCACCATATCTGATGGAAAATATGATCTGCCCAACATAAAAAATTCAGTACATCTATTCATGATCACCTTAACTGAAGATTGGCTTTAATCCTAATATGTGTCTTATGTAGCCTAGGAATTCTCTTCCCCAAAGTTGAAAAACTCTTCTTAAAAGGGACCATTTTCTGTGCCCTTGTATGGTTGAAGAAGTCAGTATTGGTTGACAGAGGGAAGTCTCTTACGGAAGCCATGATCAATTCGTGAGCTCTCTTTCCAGTTATTTGCAAAGTTTACTAAGGTAATAGACCAGAGGTCCAGAACTGGGATGTAATGTTCATGAAAGATGAACCAGGCTTTTACAATTGATTTAAATTTATTGAAGACAGAACTAGGCTGTCACTGTTACAACCTTCAGCTCAGAGCATGATTGAATACATGCCAACAAAATCAACGACCAACATCTAAATGTGTGTGTACGTACATACATGCAGGTAAAAAAAATAAAAGAACATTATAATACATTGTTTCAAGTATAATTCACATTCCCCAGACCAAGCAATGCAATGACACCTTCAAACGCGTAATCAAGTTCTTGCGAATTTACACACACGAGACACGATTATGAGAAATTAGTACCTAGTGTCTGCTGACATCCATAGACCTGGGGACAGTAACGAGTAGACAGAGGAGGAGTATTATGCTGCTGAATATTGGGAATCTCAACCAAGCTCATGTATACAGGAGCATGATCTGAGCCCTCCAATTTATCATTTCTCAAGTTTAAATCTTTATGCCTAGAATAAAGATAGCAGGAAGTTAATAAAATAGGAGGAAGTTACAAACAAATCCAAATCGATGATTAGCAATGTCGATTGATAAACCCAGGCATGCTTCTATGTATAAAATTAAGTTAATGATGCATAAAATGCAATAATGCATACACACACACACACTAATCCCAGGAATCATTAGTGAAGAAGCATTGCTTCCGAAGAGAGATAGAGAACCATTCATTCCAAGTTAATAATCACATCACTTACCTTGGAGTATTACCAGGTTTCCAGCGTTTAAACTGCTTTAATATGCCACACTCGTTAACATGGCAAGTGGCAAGGGTGTGTTCTTGAACTTCTCCTTTATGTAAGCATGGCCCAGCAACAAGAATGTGATCAATACGTGTTCCATAGTTGAACTCCTCCGCCCCACTATTTGTTGGCCAACAGGTGTAAGCATCTTTTCTATCATACGGTTAGAAATGAAAGATCACTTCAGGTTTGTAGAGCAACATAGTAAGATACAGAAGTTGGAACTACATCAGACACGCCACACCATAAGATGATTGAATCATACAAATATAAAAATGTAATAACCATAGCAAAATACATAAAGCGTCAGAACCTCTGAGGATGTTTTTCCCGGAAAACATCACAAAAGACACCTCCATTTCTCACCAGCAAAGACCTAAACCAAGTTCTAAACCTGCAATGATGTAATTATGTATAACTGATATTATTCCAGTAATATATCCAGCAAAAACCTTCACTTCTTTATCAGAATATGTATTTATTAAGAAGTAAAAAAAAAAAAATCAGTTAGCAACTCACTCATTTTTCTCAAAATCTGGTCCAGCCTCACAACAATCTATGGCAGAGGGAGCAATATTTAGATCCCCAACAACAAATACCCTTCGCCCTTGACCTAGAAGAGACTCCCACCTTTTCTAAACAAAATCATAAACATTATTCTAAAAGTATGAACTTCATCACCCAAGACATAATAACTACAACAGTAATAAAAAATGTAACACATTATCAGAGTTTGATCCCTTAAGCTGAATGCATCCAAAGTATATACATTGCTTCAAATGTGATCAATGCTTGAACAGAGTTCAATAATTCACTTTATAAGAATTCTTGTGTAATGGCCCACTTATTGTAAAACTAAATCAGGCTACATTTTCATGTATGCACACCATGATCTATAAATGAAATCAACACTCTCATATTCAGCCATTATAGGAACAAGTGAATTTACCTTAAGTATACTGAAAAATTTGTTCTTAAATTGGATTCTATCAATATCATCATGTACAGCTCTCGGTCCATAGACATTGAAAAGAACTGAAGAAAGAAACATCCATTCATTAATGAGGACTGAGGTTGTGAAACCTTTGATAAAAAGAATGTCAAGATGGCCATAGAAGAGTTATTGAAAGCTGATTGTGGAGAAATAAGTCTTCCATAGGAGACTCTTCAATTGCAGTCTCAATCCACTAAATTAGTTACTCACCAAAATGTTCATGGTCAGTTATGATACAACGCCCTTCACCGTCGATTTTCAGAAGCTCATCGACAGAAAATTCTTCCAGCCCTTCCACCATGGATGGGTATTCATTTTTACTGGACCCAATAACTGAGGAAATCTTGAGAACACCCGTGAAGCCCTCCTCCGCAGAAACTGGCAAAGATACTTCATTGCTAGAAAATGCAGATTTGACTCGGCAAAATGTCGCCACTCCTAATTAGCATATAAAATAAGTAAACTTATCCAACATTCTCCAGTACAGAATATATGAAGGAAAAGAGTAAATTGTTGCTACAGTTGAGAAACCAGTTTTCAAGGAAATGATTTTCACCCCTCAATACACCTCAAACTCTAAAGCTGTTAGAGAAGAAATTCTATATAAAGAAAAGATATCACCAAGCTCATCCCAATTCATTAGTCTCAGGAAACATGTTTTCAAGGAATGAGAACACATCCAAGCATAGGTCTCCGACGATTAACACTACTCATATCTAAGCTTAAAATCTGAAAGTTTACAAGTAAGAAGAGAGCGCAAACCTAAATTCACATGCTACAAAGCAAATTTGGCTTAAGAAGCTGGTACAGAAGTTCAATCATTACTAAACAAAAGCAATAGAACTAGAATTAAATTGATGAACTCGTGTAAATTATATCAATAGAACCAGCAAGGCACATATATTTTATCACTTATAAACAAAAACATAAGAAGTAGAAGACGTAAAGGAAGCCATTGCCACCAGAATATCCTGTCCGGCCTTTCTGAGAAGAGCGAGTGCAAGAGAAAAATGACTCATAACCCTCCGCCTGCACCAAATCCGCTTTCATTTCTTGCCTCGACAGTTTCGTCTCCTGCGTAAATTGAACCGATTAAACTGAATAAGAAACACTCACCAAATGAATTCAAAGTAATATATATTAAAATCAATTTGAAAGAAGAAAAAAAATTGCGAACTCGTAGATGAGATTCGAAAGAAACCTGAAAGCAGATGATATCAGCGTCAAATGAATCGAGCAATTTTCGAAGAGAACCGAACTGTGAAACTCGAGGCCTCAGCCCGTTCACATTGTACGTCACTATTTTCATTCTTCACTTTACAAACTCTTTTTCGTGCATCGAGGGGAAAGGAAATCCGCCGTTCACTGGTTATGAAAATTCAAGATTGAATCGATTAATACAAACTCAACCTAGAATTTGAGAAAAATAATAATAATAAAACAAAAAATAGATACAGAACAAATGCACTACTTAGTTTGCCGCCAGAGCAATCTGCAACTTCAAAAAAATACAATCTCCATCAAGAAAAGAAATCACGAAGCGATCCTGCGGGATAAAATCATGAGAATTAAACTATGTCAATTTTCTTGACGAGTAATAGCTATACAAGTTCGATTTCCAGCAAAGATTAAAAGAAAAGAAATGGAAATAATACAGAAGGGTGGTAATGGCGGGAACGACGTAGTTTCGACCCTGTCCTGAGAAACATCGAGTCTCCATCACTCAATTCAATCCCATAAAAATAAGTATTAATATTTAATTAGTTTGACAAAGTCTCTTATGAGACGCTACCTTCATGAGACGGTTTGTGAGACGTGTTAAAGTATGTCGATTATTTAAATAAAGTATGTTAAATAGTTGTTAATGTATGTTTTTTATTTAAATAAAGTATGTTAAATAGTTGTTAATGTATGTTTTTTAAAGTATGTTGGATTATGTATTAAAGTATGATGTTAGTGTGTTATAATTTGATTTATTATCGACATACTTTAACCACAAATAAGCACACTTTAACCACAAATAAGCATACTTTAGTGACGGGTTGACCCGTCTCACATCCGTCTCACCAATAACCCGTCTCACAAGAGACTTACTCAATTAGTTTTTCTGAGGAGTGTATATTAGGTGCACCCGGGTGCACCCTTGCACCCATATTTGTATAACTTTTTATTCTATTTTGTATACATGTTATTCTCTTTTGTATACGTGATTTGTAATAATTGTATATTTTTTTCACACTAAGTTTTTCATTAAAAAAATAAGCATTCATATGTGTATAACTTTTTATTCAATAGTGTATACATGTATTTTAATAATTGTACATTTTTTACACTCAATTTTTTATTAAAAAAATTAACAATTAAATTGTATACATTTTTACTCATAATTGTATATGGTTTTTCTTATATTTGTACGTGGGTGCCCGGGTGCACACTATATTTAGCCTTTTCTAAGACGTGTCTATTTCTCAAGTATTTGTATTTTGTCTTTAAATGGCAAAATCTATTGTACCCAATTGTTAAAGTACAATCGGGTCAAAAAAGTACCCACGACCCAGAGTACTTATACTGAATTCAACCCATAGGATCATTACAACAGCCCTAATTTATTTTCTCCCTCTACCCACGTTCTCGCTGCTCTCTCTCCCAATACCTCTTCTCTCTTCAAACGCCGCTCTCTCCGCCATCGCTCCACCGCCAACACCACTGCTCCACCGCTACCGTTCTGCCACCGCTCCGCCGCTCCGCAATTATTTTCTTCCAATCTTCTCTTCGCATCGCCGCTCCACCGCCTTACTGATTCTCTCTCTCCTCCGTCCCACCTTTTCCCACATATTTCTCCATATTTTCTCTCCGATTCTACCATAATTTTTGTACTTTCACCCAATTTTTACAATCATGCACTCTTTCTTCATTTACTATTTAGAATTTTAAATGTCTTAAATCTGGATAATTGAAACATTGAACTAAAAATGAATCATCAATTCTAATGTCTAATAGAATTTCTACTCTCCGTCCTCCAATTTTAATTATTACTGTTATTGTTTGTGATTTGCTTTTGAGATTTGTATGTCTCTTTTTTCTTATATAGGCAAACATGTAGATTTTTCAGTTGAGAAAGCAAATGAGTTTGAGAAATTGATAAATTGATTCTGATGGTGGAGCTGTAGTGGTTCTAATGGAGGAATTGAAGAGTTTTATTTAAATAAAAATGTATGAAAATTTTTTAGTTATTTAGAAAAGCCACTAGTGTATATGTTTTTTAAAATAAATGTACTCCTCCGTCCCGGGTATTTTTACCCGTTTGTACGGACACGGAAATTAAGACGTTTTATTTTTTTTAATATGTAATGTAAGAGAAAGTAGAGATAAATTAGTAATTTAAAAAGAAAAAATGAATAAAGTTATTGGGAATGATGAATAAAGTGTAAAAAAGTAATTAAAGTTGTTGGGATTGTAAAAAGTTGGTAATAAAATAGTATGTATTTTGCCAAAAATGGAATGAGTAAAAATACGTGGGACACCCCAAAATGGAAAGTGGGTAAAAATACGTGGGACAGAGGGAGTATTACATTTTATGGTGTACCCCACCATTAGGGGCCCCACCGCCCCTGCCCTGGGGATTGGTGAAAGAGGTAAATCGCATGATGTGCCTCAAGGGCCCCCACATTTTATGGTGTACCCCACCATTAGGGGCCCCACCGCCCCTACCTTGGGGATTGGTGAAAGAGGTAAATCGCAGGATGTGCCTCAAGGGCTCCCACCGCCCCTGCCCTGGGGATTGGTGAAAGAGGTAAATCGCAGGATGTGCCTCAAGTGGCTTATAGAGAGGGTTCATTGTTTAACTTGTGCTTGCAAGGGGCCAAATCCATGTCAAATGCAGGATTCGAACCCCCACCCTGCAGCAACCAACCTCAGTTGGAAGGCATTTCCACCCTCCCCTTTACCACTTGGGGCAGTATTACATTTTATACTTTAATGTATAATGGTGGAATTGAAGAGTTTTATATCAAACATTTTTTAGTTATTTTGTAGAAGAAAAGCCACTAGTGTACATGTTATTAAAATTAAATGTATTACATTTTATACTTTAATGTAAACTTATTAATTTTGAATATAAATGTGTCAAATGGATACATTAATTCTGATGGTGGAGCTCATGGATATATTTCATCAAATGAAACGGTGGAAGTAGAAGATGTGGGCAAAGAAACGTGCAAGGAGTTAGTTTTGAGATCTCTTTTACAAATGAAAGAAGATGGAATACTCCACATACATAATCTCGTTCCCAGTCAATCATGGAGAATAAAATTCCTGGCAAGCAAATGGCCGAGGAAAGTATTGGAAATGTATCAAACTTTTTTTAGTTATTTTGTAATAGAATAGCCACTAGCGTACATGTTATTTAAAATAAATGTATTACTTTTTATACTTTAATGTATAATTTATTAATTTTTAATATAATTGTATCAAGCATTTTTAGTTCTTTATTTTTTATTTATGTCTTTATAAGTTTTAATTAACTAGTGTATATATTATATACAATAAATGTATCATTTTCATTCTTAAATGTATTTGTTATTTAATATGTATGACACATTTTGAAATTAACTGTATTAGTTATAAACCAATAATGTATATTTTATTCTTAATAAACGTATTACTTTTTTTATTTTTAAAATTTCTAATATTTTCCTTATCGTCCATTTATATTTGATTTTATATATTGGTACTATAAAATGTCATATATTTATGAAATAAAACACATATATTAATTAATAAATAAAAAATAATACATTTATTTAAAAATATGTAAATTAACAATCAAAATTAATTCCACAAATTTGAGAACATCATTAGTATAAAGAAAAATACATTTATGTAAACAAAAACGTACAATAATAAATAAAAATTAATACACTAATTTAAAAATGCATAATCTCAAGATCTGATACAAACAACATGTTTGATTTTGAGATGGAGGAATAACAAAATAATAGATCTGCCTTTTCTACAGAATTTCTAATGTATAAACTCTTATTCATCGTCAACAGAAAGAATCAAAACACAAAAAAAATAATGAATAATTAAATTAGAAGAAATTAGAAATAAGATATTGCTGAATTGAAAGAGGGAGAAAAAAGTATAAACTCTAATTTCAATTGTAGAGATTTGAGACGTGGTAGTGGACACGCAATAGAGGCGGAGCCTGGGGAGAAGTTTAGAGTAGCAAAAGTGTAGGAAGAGGAAGGAGAGGCGAGTGGCGGCGGTGCACCAATTTGGAGAACGGAGAGACGAGCAGCGACGGTGCAGCAGAGGAAGAAGAAACGGTGGAGCGAGAGGGTGAGGGAGATGGAGAGAGCGAGAATAAGATTTGAGATTGAATGAGAGAAAATAGAAATTCAGAAGGGTTAGCTCTTTATATACATGATTCATTTAGACTATGGATTAGGTACATTTAGTGTACACTTGTATACAATAGATCAATTATAAATATATTATGATAATAATAATCATAAAATTGTCATAATTAATTATTTGTAATAAAACGGTAACCTCTCAACCATTAATTATTCTTTTTTGCTTTGTAGATATTTTATAAACTTACCTCCTATAAAAACTATCATTTCTTATCTTTCTTCTCTCTCTCACAATAATTATCTCGTGAAACGTTTCATTTGAGTATTTGACTTATAAAAATGACAAACAGAAGATAATTCTAGTCTATCTTATTTAAAGAAATTTGTAAAATATATATAGAAATTTCAACGATTAACAGCAAGTTACATGAATAGAGTCACTCATAATCTTCTACTGCACACAACTTGCCAAAAATCTGGTCATTTTTGGACAACATAAAACTCAACCAATCGACAACGATTTCATTGACGACCACTTCATCAAGCATCTTACAAAGGCAACTATATATGCTGAACAGTACAAGCACAGAATTTACAGCAACATAAACCCTGTCATTGTTGAGGGCTACGATGAACACGACGTATCAATCCGTGGCCGCCACCTGATCATAGGACAACTCCCGAGAGATCCATCGAACGTTGTTGAATACGAGCAGACGAAAAACGATGATAGTAGTCGGAATGCACTCTCGAGATACTCTCATTATTACCACCACCACCACCACCTCACGTGCACTTTGTCATACTTCAGTGCAGCGGCATCTTCTGTGCAGCTCGATTTGCAGACAGGCTAGTCACACCCCGTGAGCTCATACTAGCTGTTCTGAGGAGTCTGCGGAATTCAGACAAGCTGATCTTTCCGTCTTTGTCAATGTCTGCTTCTTCCAGAAGAGGGTCTATCGAACCCCTTAGCCCCGTGTGCTGTAGTTGTGCGATGGAAGAATGAGTTCCTGGTTTTGAGGATATAATAATCAGTGCTATTTTTTACTAACCATTTTGAGTTCTTCTGGAGTGATGAATCCATCTCTATCGACGTCGAATTTTTCAAATGCTGAGCGTGATCTTTGCTGCCATTTCTCGGAGTTGTGCTCCTCCAGTTGATGGACGTGTAAAGTAGCTGCAACGAACTCCGAGAAATCTACGAGGCCATCGGTGTTGCTGTCAATCTGCTCACCCGAATTTCATATCAGTACCTTACATGAGCAAATAACAACAGATAGACGCAAGCTTCTTGCATAGAGCAAAACATACCGCTTGGAGGATTTCAACGACTCGTGAATCCTTCATCTTCCAGGGAAGATCCTTCTCCAATGCCTGCCAAATACGAACTGTGTTTTACCGTGATGACACGAGACAAACAAATGGTGTTTGCAGTTGAAATTTGGATGCTAGCAAGAAACAAAAAATTAGATAATGCATACTTAAAAAGCAAACTAACCTGTCTCATTTCTTCGAGACTAATGACACCATTTTTATCCACATCAATTGCATCAAACTGATCTCTAACATCAGACAGCTCCTCCTCGTCGAGAGTACTAGCCAATGCCTGGTATACAAATTGATCTCAGTACAGACTAATCCCAAGTAGTTATATTTTGGAAGAGCAGAAGATGAAACACAAGGACAACAGTACAACTTACCCGAAGAGCAAACTGCTTAAATCGACTGTACTTGACAAATTGCCGCATGTTAGACAGAACGGAAATGTCAAGAGGAATATCTGAAGCCTCACCTCCTTCTCGTACCCATGGATGAGCTGCAGAAGCCACAATTATTAGTATACTATCCAGTAGTGAAACGGGTTCAAAAGTCGAAATCACATGCAAGGATTTCACAGACAGCCAAATAAAATGCACGACACAATTTGATATACAGACAACATCAGCGTCATAAATGTCATAATGCCAGGGGATCATTACTGCAGAGTAATTTAAACATCAACTAGAGTAAAATTAACTCAACCCAACTGCACTCATTTTTTTGGCCACCAAAAATATCAAACAGGTCTTGATCCATGATTCAATAGTAATCTAAATACCATTGCAGAAATTAGCCCTATAAACCTCATCATTGTATTTATAAAGTCCAAGAAAACGAAAAACGTGAAGAAAAGTATAAATTGCATAAAACCTAATAATCATTCTTGAACCCATGAATAAAAGCAAAAGAAGACAAAAAGATACTGATTTCTGGAGGGAGTAATGGTTATATTTCAGCATCTCTTTCTGACAGCAGATTTCTAGAAATCATTATAAACCTCATTTTCCTGCACAAATGTTTGCTAAATATCAGGTTTCATTTCCTCGACTACCACTTTCAAAGTTTAGATTCAATATGGGGGTAACCAACAGAATTGAACTCAGTTTCAGATAATGAACCTTTTTTCCATGTAGAAAAATTATGAGACTTATCATTGCCATTTTATAAATAGAACTTGACTCAGACTTGAAATTTCTACAATGATCTAGTCAATACTAGATTCCATTTCCAGTGGAGGGCTGTTTTTCCAATTAACATTTTATGAGGTTATTTAATATCAAGGAAATAAGGATAAGGCAAATAATCTGTACGAGAATCATAAAAAATAAAGTATGCAAGTATGGAAGGTAATATTTCAACAGCTAAAGAGCATAGATGCCGAATACTCTGATGAAATGCAGTAATCCATTAATATTATAAAATGTAAACTAGTTGTTTGAGAATCAGCTAGGACATACATAAGGCCTGAGCTGCAGTAAGTCTCGCCTGCGGATTTTTTACCAGTAACTTCTTTACAAAATCTTTAGCAGCATTGCTGATTCCTGGCCATGGTTTGCGCCGAAAGTCAGGCTTGTTCCTTAGAACCTATAAACGTAATATAGGCATAAATCAATTGACATACAAAAGATAAATTCAGTGAGGTTAATTATCATCATGTTCTAAAAGTCCAGTTCTTGGAGTATCAATCACCAACAAAACTTTTACTAGGACTCCAATAACTGTTCATATATTGATTAATAACCATAAATGTTAAAGAGTAGTAGATGGCAGATGGAACATGGACAAAATAACACAGCAGGATTTATTGGAAATTCAAGTGCACAGTAATTGGAAAATAGCAAGTGCATTTAATAATGATCCTTACTTGGAATTTATGATCAGATTAAGAAAATTTTAAAATCATATAAAGTTTTAGGTTAAAAAGAAAATGAACAAAATAGTAGCATCCAACCTCCTTAAATATGCCATCCTCGGTTTTGTCCCAGAAAGGCCGCCGTCCGCAGAGCAAAATGTAAGTAATTACACCAATACTCCAAACATCTGATTCAGGACCGGATTTACGCTTCAATACCTCTGGAGCAACATAATATGCACTGCCAACAATGTCTTGAAATTTCTTTCCTGAAACAAATTTGAAGAGATTGAAAAAGTCAAGATTTAAAAGTTTGCTTTTTGAGTAATATTAGTGTATAAATGAAACGACAACACATTTCCCAGATGTAATTACCTGGTCTTATAAAGTCTGAAAGACCAAAATCTGTGGCCTTCAGTGGTGAATTCTCTTTCGTAGACTTAAACAGAAAATTCTGAAGAGAAAACGAAACCTTAGAACATCAATAAGAGTTACCAGCTAAAACAAAATAATTTTGCACATACTTCAGGTTTCATATCTCGGTGTACGAAACCGTGTAAATGGCACTCTGCTGCAACTTTGAGCATCTGCCTTACAACAATTGCAGCATCTTTCTCCGTGTAACGGCTATCCTTTCTGTTAGAGAAAACTAATTTGAAGTCCCAGAAAAATTGTTCTAGCAAAAGAAAAGAACCACAATAAATGCAGTCGCAAAATGAAACACTTAACATAGAACTTAAAGACACTTACTTAGATAGAATACGGTCTAGCAATTCTCCACCCTCACACAACCTTAAAAGAAGAAGTTGATAACAACTCATGAGCATTGTTTTCAATTACAAACTGCTTTAAGCAGGGTAAATAGTCTGTAAATTGATGACTCAAAGGTAAAACTTACTCCATCACTATATATACATAAGAATCATCGTCAAATGCATTATAGAATTGAACCACGTTCTCATGGCCTGCTAAAGCTCTCAATATCTTCACTTCCCGTTTGACATCCTCGACAGCAATGGGAAGAACCATCTGATATGCATTCAAGAAATTCTCATCTTTGAAACTAAATAACTCAGAGAGGATGGTTCATTAGTCAGTAGTCAAGGATTCATCCATTAAATAAAAACCCTGAATAAACTAATCCACTCTCATATAACGCTGACCCTAACATTTCCCAGGATTCCTCAATGCCAAATTGATGGTCGATATACATTGATACACAATGGAAGCCAGAGTGCTAGTAAATATAGCCAAAATCAAGAATCAGATTTTATTAAGAACATAATACTACAAAGGTCTACAAAATCATACAGCCATTAGCGTGACTTAAACCACATCAAGTATTTTGGTAGAGTATCGGACAGCGGAGCTGATAGACGTCTTAAGTCGTCAACGAAGAACATCAAGTATAATACATTATGGGAGAGAACATTGTAAATGCCCTTGGTATCATTAAAAAGTTTCAAAGTGAATTTAGAACATAAAGAAATTGAGATCCTGATACCCAAAAAAGATAATTAGCAAATATCTCAGTTCAAACATGTTCATCTTGCAAAGTTGACACCACAGAAGCTCAGAAGTATGAAGATTCTCGTGAATCATACTTCTGAAACTATGTTCTGTTTAACCACTTCAACTAGAGAGCTCATAAACCATAAATGGCCAACAAAGAAAGGCAGAGACTCGATCAAACAGTACAATTTCACTCTCATTTTAATTTCTAGAACTCAATTTAATAACTAGAACAAGTAAACATTAATACTGAACCAAAAAACAGACCATTTGAGCAATTAAAAGAAAAAAAAACATAGCATAAAACAGCCCTCATTGAACCAATTGCCCACTAATACAAGAAAATAGAGAAAATGAACGAAAAGAGAAGAACAAAAATGCAGGAAAGAAGATTACCTTGTTCTTATCTATTTTCTTAACAGCTACACGATCTCCATTGGACTTATCAATTGCAACATATGTATAACCAAATTGACCATGTCCCAACAATTTCCCGATGGTATACCTCTTATCAAAATCCTTATCATACCCGAAATCTGTTCTTTTGCCGCATGGAATAACCCCAGATGGCCTTTTTGAGGAATTCTTGATAATCTGCTGAGATGGCCTCTGTTGTTGATTTTTAGCATGTTCTCTTGTCTTAATATTATGAGAGCCCTCTTGCTTTTTCGCTGTAACTGAGGAGGAGGTCGCAGGGGCCTGCTTGGCTGCGGCGGCGGAGCGGCGGTTCTGGTGGTGGCTGGTGGTGGCGTTGGAGGTGGAAGGGGTATTGCTATTGGCACCACTGACTTTTGTGGTAGAAAAACAGCTGCCCATTTCTTGATATCAGAACAAAACCCCCCAAAAGATTCGAACTTTTTGTTTCAAATCAATGGATTCTGAATATTCAAAGAAGAATTCAACGGAGATCAGTAATAATCAGCCATGTAATCAGAGGAGCATAGGTTGATAAATTGAGAAAAAAGAAGGGATTTATATTGGAGCAAATACAATGTGAAATGATGAGACATATAATTTAATTGAGAGGAAAGATTGAAGCAGACAGGAGGAAGAAGGGAAGAAGGAGATGGAGATGGAGATGGAGATGGTGGCTAATGGTCAAAGAGACTTTTGGTAGGAAAACAGATGAGAGAGAAGGAGAGAGAAACAAAAGGTTACAAAAATTTCCCCCTCTTTTTTTTAATTCTTATTTATTGTCTACTTTAATTTTTTTTTTCTTACAAAGGAATGTGAGATAAATTAGCACTACTTTAAATTTCTCTAGTTTATTAAATGAGTCTTCAAATTTGGAAAATTTTAAAAAATAGATTTATCATGCTCTTTGTGCAAACTTGAGATTTTGAAGTGATATGCATCATGCATAGTACATCTTGAGAAGTACAATATCAATAATTGAATGTTTATACTATTTGTTTTTTACGGAAAATTAAAAAATATAATATTTTAATATATAGCGGATTAAAAAATAATAGTATGATATTTTAATGTATAATATTATAGTTGTATTAGTGTTGAGTGTAAATCTAGTCGTAATATACTCCATTATTATTAATTTTTATGGATCTTATCTCAAAAAGTACAAATATATATTAAAGTGAGACATACATATAAAAAAACATGTAAACTTTAAAATAGGAAAGAGTATTATTTTATTATTGAAGTTTACATTGCATTCTTTATTTTTTATTGTTTAGTTATTTAAAATAAATAAATCAATTTAATATCTAATATGAAAATTACATTCTCCATCTCACACTAGTTTGTACCAATACTGAAAATATTATTAACTTGGGATAACGTAGTATTTAATTTAAATAATAAATAATTATAAATAATTTCATGCGTTTAGGTGAGATGATGATTTTAAAATTAAAATGTATTTAAAAATTATAAAATTGATGCAATGTTTTTTTTTTTTAATTAATCCCTCGTCCCATAAAAGTTGATACACTTTCCTTTTTGGTTTGTCCCACTAAAGTTGACACATTTCCTTTTTAATACATGGACCCACACAAAAAATAATTAATCTATTCTCATGGGCCCCACATATTACCTCTAATACAACTATCCACTACACATTAAATATTATTTCTCCCATTTCACTTTACTTCACTTTACATTAAATTATTATACTCCTTAATCTCCGTGCCCAAAAAAATTATATCAACTTCTATGGGACAAAGGGAGTATAGTGCAAGTTATTATGAGATGGAAAAGTAAAAATAATGTTGAAAATGAAAATATAGTAGTATATACATTAATATGAAAATTTTGTAGAATAATTCATTTATCACTCTTTTATTTAACTAATACTTTAATCACAAAAGATCTTGTCTTTTTTCTATGTACTAGCGCTAAATAAATTATGTGAAATATTTCTACATCTGTAGAATTTAATATTAGGGCGGCACTATTGCCAGATATATTACTAACAGCATCCAATTCTTAAAAAAGTAGTAGTGAAAATACTATTTTAACCCTGCACCCAAATTTATAACTAAGTCCTAATTTACTATATTTTATGGTGTTTCCTTAGACTTCCATCAGATTTCACGATGAGGTAATGGACGGCCATCAATATATCTCCATGGCATAGCAGAGTGTGCAGAGGATGCCGACCCGCTGTCGCATTTCCCCAACCCGTCAAGAAGGAAGAGAAACCGGGAATAATAAGGCAATAACTCTTAGGTCAATGAAAATCAAAGATTAAAACAAAAGAATGACAAATCGAAAATCTGCGTCAAACTATTACTATAATTATGAGTATATTATTTATTTATTTTACAATTTATTAATGTTTTTTGAAAATGATGTCAAACTATTTTGAATATGAATCTTTGAGTTAAAATTATATAAATTTTAAAGGAAATTAGGGTTGAGAAATTGGGGGAAAAGTAAAGGTCAGGTGGTTTCTGCGATGATAATTAGAGGAAGCTTGTGTATTTCTTTTCTTAGTCTTCAAGTTGAATTAAAGAAAAATTGTATCATAAAACAGAAAATAGATTTTTTCATTTTTTCAGAAAACAAGAATTCAATTTCGAATTAGAGTGTTTCCAGATAGTAAATTGCAGTTGTCATGGTATTGGGTGTAGTTAGTAAATAAAGTAGGGATTAGTAACAAGGGGATTAGCTATGTGGGATGAGGTTAGAATTGTATTTTTACAATATTTATTTTTTAAGTTTGAGTGCATTTAGTAATCATTTGGGTGGCAATAGCGCCACCCTTAATATTATTATCTTGGGTTTCTTTTATCAACGCATTGATTATTCAAGTTCAAATATTTTCGATCTTGTTAATTGCATTACTTAAATTTAATACTAGTTTCCCTAATTATTTTTATATACGGTTATCTTACATTAAATTTCCTGAAAATGAGAATGAAGTATTCGAAGCGATTATACTAGTTGATAGAGTTTCTAGGTCATTTTTTTATATTTTTTCGAGCTAAATTGTAAAATACTTGTGCATGTGTGACATTTTTATGGATTATTTAGTGGAGTTTATCTTTTTAAAGGCGTGGAGATAATTTTGAAATAGATTTAATTCATGCACATAAATAGTTTATTACTCAAAGAAAATTTTCGGGTACAATAGGGTACAGTGCGACTATAAGATTTTAAATTAAGGAATATTCTTTTTGTGAGAGGAGTAAATGTAAGATGAGTCCGAAGTATGCTTATGCTTAGTATGTTTAGTTGTAGTTAAGATATGTTTGTATTTAATCATACTATAAAACTAAAAATAAAATTTAAATTAATTATTTATTATACTTTAAAAAATAAAAACTTATTTTAACTAATAAACATACTTTGTTATATCACATTCACACATTTAATAACAGGTCAATTAGTTGCATAATCTATTTTACATCTTCATCGTCAGACTTATTCTTAAACTAATTATCATTCAACGTTTTTTTTTCCTTTGAAACTATCATTCAACGTTAAAGTAAATTTTAAAATATATTTTTTAAAATAAGTATTTTTTTAAAACAAATTCATCTTATAACTTATGAGAGGTGCACCAATTTCACTCTAGAATTACTCAAAATTACATGCTACGAAAAGATAGGAGTAATCAATCAACTTCTTGTTTGAGAAAGGAAATTAGGCATCATTAATATGGTGTAATAAAATGTTAGTTGTTTAACTAAAAAGAATAGAATTGAATTGAGCATGTGAGGTGTGTTAGTTGTTCCACATTGTTTGTAGGAAAGTTGAAGGTCAAAGCGTATGATTAGTGGCCACATCCATACTTCAGGTAACTTCGCACGACGTTGATATTAAAACTATATTAGGGTCGGAATTACCTTTTATGGTGAAATTATTTTGTGTTTAGACAAGTTTTGTATGAGATCATCTCACGTAAATGGATAAAAAGTGATAACACTATTAATGAAAACTGATACATAATCAATGAAAAAAATTGATAACATTATTAATAAAAAGTTATTCATAATCGATGAAAAAAGAATATTAGTTCAATGAACTATTTCATGAATAATTTATAAAATGATAACATTTTATAGCGAAAATGCGATAATGATACTATCACTCTTTGTCACGTGAGAAGTTCTCACACCAATATTTGCCTTCAAGTTTTTGTGATTAGTGGAGTATTATTTTTTTATAAATATTATCAATTTTTATTTTTACTATAAGTGGTTCATAAAATAATTTACTTTTTATTTATAAATAGTACCTTTATTACTAGTTGAGTACTCCATTACATTTGATTTTAGAAGTTATGAATTTTTGACTGACTCAATCTTTTGATTAAGAAAAGGAATAATGACAATTTATTAATTCTTGAATTATCAAATCATTACTCGTATTATCAGGTATTTAAATTTTATGTATGCCATCACTTTCAAAAATAATACTCCATCATTTATTATTATTTTTATTTTAAAGGTGATACTGTATTTTTTAAAGAAATGCTCGATAACTAACTTACTGTGCTCTTGATTTTAAAAATAAAAATAAAATTTTTCTTATTAAAACAAAAAATATTGTTGTTTATAATGACTACACACATATATACTCATTTCTTTGAATGTTTTAAACTTAATTCCCGTGTAAAACTTATTTTCATTTATTATTCTTTAATATGAAAAATTATTTTTTATAAACATAAATTGTTTTTTACTAAGTGAAAAAAATTATTTTTTAAATTTTTGTATACCCTTCTATATAATTACTCTTTAGTATACAAAATTTTAGTATATAAAAAGATGAATTATAACTCTTTTAAATAATATTAATTTTTTTATTATATTAAAAAATAAAATTTTAAATATATAATTTACGTGTAAACCAATTCAATGTTATGGAATTTGCCATTCATTAACCGGTATCATAGTGTGTGATGCCAAATTTTCCCCATGTGCCAAAATCAACAATATTCACCACCATCTCCACCTTTAAAGTATTCTAGCGGCGGGAATGACCGCCACCGTCCACCACCACCTCCACCGTCATCTCCGTCTTCACAAGCTCCTTCGTCTTCCCACTTTCACATCGTCACCGTCTCTTCACCATCGTATATCTTTATGCATATTGAAATTTAAACTTTTTAATAGAGCAAGTCAGGTACCAACTCTTCATATAACACTACAAAAAAAAATATTTTTTAGCAACCGAATTTAGCAACGGAATTCAATTCGTTGGTAATTAGCAATAGATTAGCAACAAAAATGATATTTTTGTTTTAACAACGGAATGCCAACGGAATTATTCTCTATTTTAGCAACGGAATTCAACCCGTTGCTAATTACCAACAGAATAGCAAGGGAATCCTTATATAAATTACCAACGAAATTATTAGCAACGGAATTATTTAGCAACGGAATTGATTTTTCGTTGCTAAAAATTTACCAACCACCACTTTACCAACGGAATTTTACCAACGGATTCCGTTGCTAATCCGTTGGTAAGCCAATTTAACAATGGAATTAAGACTTTTAGTAACGGAATATTCTGTTGCTAAAAAACAGTTTTTTTTGTAGTGTAACAATCTTTATAGTTCTTTCCATATAACTCTAAAATTCGTCGTGAAGTATTAAAAATAATATAATTTAAAAATTTAAAAATTTCTTCACTAGGTTTTAATTATTGTACATTTTTTCGGTATTTTTAAGAAATTCAACTTATTGATATATTATTGACTAATCAATTTAATTACCACCAAAAAATAAATAATTTAACTTAAAAGATCTCATTATCTACGCTTAATTTCTTCATTCAAATCAGTTTACACCGGTGAAAAACTCAATTTACTTTTACCATTTTTTAATTTGTATAATTATTTAAGATAAGATAAAATAAAATAAAATAAATCAGCGATTAATTAAGAATATTTAAAACAAGAAAATTGAGCCTGTTATAAACAGTTATTAGTGAAATGATTCATTATTGGATAAGTTTGGTCAAGTGTGATTACCTTCAGAATGAAAAAATCACGTTGTGTCTTATTTATTTTATTAATTAGACTTTTTTTTAGATTTAAAAGGTTAATTTTTCTTTTGAAGATGTGGTATGTTTTGCGTGAACTTTATGTTCTTGTGCTTTTAATATTATTAGTTACTAGTTCACGTTTTTAATACCTTATAAGATAACTTTTTTATAATTATAATACTTCCTTCGCCACAAACGTTTACGTGTATATTTTATATTAAGAAATATAGTTTTTTTATGTATTGTGAGTATTTGTCACACGTATTTTTACTTGTTTTTTTTGTTTTGAGTCATCCAACGTATTTTTATCCATTTCATAAATGAAAAAACATCTTATCTATTTTTTACACTTTATTAATCAAATAAAATAACTTTATTTATTTATTTTTCTCTCAAAATTACCAATTTATCTTTTTTTCTTGCATTATTATTATATATAAAAACAACACTTCTTAATTTTCGTGCCCGTACAAACAAGTAAAAATATCCGGAACAGAGAAAGTTGTATTTTCTTATCTTTTTGTTCATAATTCTATTTTTAAATCAATGGCAAATTATATAATATTATAACATTTTTATAGGTATTAATGTTTAGTTGTAGAATCCACATTTATTCAGATGAAAAAATGTAATCTTTACTTGAGAAGCATAAAATAAAAATATATAAATTTTACGGTAATATGGAGAGAGTATAAAATTAAAAAAATATACTATATTTATTCAAAATAAAATACAAAAAATTTACTGTAAATAGGGGTGTGCATCGGTTAAAAACCGAACCGAACCGAACCGATTTCATAAAACCGAACACCAAAATTTACAAAAAATCAACACCGAAACCGAAACCGAACAGGTTATGAATCTTAACATAACTGAACCGAAAATTACGGTTCGGTTCGGTTTTAAAACCGATCAAGCCGAATTAACTGAAGAAAAAAAATTAAAAATAGAGAGTACTCGGCAATCAACATCCAGCAATTGTCCAATAAAACAAATTCTTACTCCAAAATTTTATACTAACCCAATAGTATAATGTAATTAAATAGAAATTCCTGATTTTGTGCTTGCGACTCCTTCCCTTGCAGTGAGCAGCGCGTCTTCTCCAAATGGAAGCGGCATCGCTCTTTACTGAGGAATCGATCGACGATCTTCCAGCGACGTGCAATGGGGTCTGCGATTATGGCAGCGGCCGATGGGTATCACACGGCGGCGTTTCGTATCTAGGGCAAGTGGTGGCTGTTCGCGGCTTGGGTAAGCTGCGTTCGTCGACAGTGATTCAGAGTAGGGAGAGAAAGGGTTCGTCATCGAAGGTATCCATTTTGCTCTTCAATTTCAAATTAGAGAGAAAGGAGAGATTGAGTTGTTAATAAATGAGAGAGAAATGGGTGTGGACCGTGTGGTGCTCTCCAATTTCAGAATAGATTTAGAATTCTAGAGAGAAAGAGAGGAATTTGACTCAAAATAGAGAGAGGAGGGGATTTTGACTTGTTAATAGATAACAAGGAAATGGGCGGCCAGTGGGGTTGGGCAGTGATGCCATTGAAGGAAAGGGATTAGAGAATTAGAGTTTTATGGTTTTATATGTAAGTAAGAATATATTTCGGTTATCGGTTTTTTTTCGGTTTTTCATACCCTAAAATCGAAACCGAACCGAAACACCGATTTTTTATATTTTGAAAACCAAAACCGAACCGATTTTTCAAAAACCGAACCGAATTGATCGGTTCGATTCGGTTCGGTCGGTTTTTTCGGTTTTCTCCATTTAATGCTCACCCCTAGCTGTAAATGATCACTTCATCTTAAATCGTCACTCGTGTCCCCGACTCCCCAATCTTTATCGAACTATACTATCACACTATATTGAATTAGTATTACACCCAAAAAGAGTACAACTAGTGTGCACCGGTACACGGGACAATTTTAACCATTGTATTAACATACAATTAAATCTCCACCATTAAATAAAATAAAATAAAATAATTAATATTTTTAAAAATAAAAAATTTCTCACTATTTATTTTATTCTATAAACTTGGGTGCACCAGCTCACCCAAAATAACCCAAAAATTTAAGCTCATAAAAAATTTATTATTTAAGTGTAGCATTAATTATATTGACTTTTACTCTATGATAAATGAAAAATGATAGATTAAGTATTTTATAAAATAGTTTATAATGGATAATAAAATATTGAAAATCTACATTATGCTGCATAAAGTATTATAAGTGGGCAATGATATAAGATATAACGTGCTTTCTCCTTAGCTAGTTTGATTAATTGTTAAAGTTAAAATAAATTCAATATTTGATTACTAGGACATTCACTTGAAAATATACTTATTATTAAACTTCCTACACTTTTTATAACTTTAGATAACATAAATAATGACTTCACTAACATCGTACACTAATTTTTACCAGAAAATATATAATCTAATAAATATATGTGACAACTATATCAATATTCAACTTTATCAAATTAAATTTTATCAAATTAAATAAGACGCAACGATTAATCATAGAAAAATATATAATAATAATTTAATTTGGCGTGACATTATTGCAAACCCACTTTTTATAATAATAAATGTAGTTTTTTATTGACATGGTCCACTAATAAACATGATATTTTGAATGTGTCAAATATTCATAATTAGATTTAGGGGTACGTCGTGTGAAATGAGACACACTTTTCACAAGTCATTAAATTTGTGGACATAATGTTGACAGATTCTTTTGGACGTTTTCTTATTCATTTTTATTTTTAATTAATTAAAAATTTATTTATTTATTTATTTTTGCACAAATTTCATAGTCCAGTCACTCGGAACAAGCTCAAGTCCATTCCCTTCTCTCACATGCACATGACTTAATTTTAATAGTTGACCGACATAGATTGTTTAGTTGTTTTGCAACATAAACTTAAGTGGTAATCGGAATAATTAATTAATTAAATTATTATTTATCTAAAATAATTTAACTATCCAATATTTTGCGCAATTTATTGGTGTTTACTTTCATCGTGAGAACTGCATCAACTTTAGTTGTGAGAACCCAAGTAGCTCAAACATAAGATAATCAATGAAAGATGAAAGAAAAACACTTGTTATATTAATTTGAAAGGCCAAAATGCCTTGAAGAGACTTACAAGTTCATACTCTCTTTTCTCTCTATACTATGAAATTACAAGTGATCAAAAGATATTATGAATTTGTATCTCTTCTTATGTATAGTTTTTTCCTTCTTCCTTATATGAGTAGAGATATCATTATCTTCTCTCAATGGATGACTATCATGTGTTTTTTTTATGGAATCTCTAGGTAACCGATATGATGCTCTTATGATTCCTTACGCCTGATTGGTTGAGAGAGAATCAAGTGTGAGATATTTTTCCTTGTTGTTGGAGTGTTTCCCGTCGTTGCCGATGTCCTGCTATCCTGGCATTATGTCGTTTATCATCCTCGGGAATTCCGAGTTTAATTCTTGGCTGTGATCCTCTGATTTTTCTCGGAGCTTTATTCTTCGTATATCCTGGGTTTATTATGTAGACTTCATCAGTACTTTGCTTCTTGTTCTTTAGTCCTTCATGGGCCTTTTTTCCGTTGGGCCTATCTTGTTGGACCTTCATCAGTTATCATTGCTATTTGGATCAGGTATTTTATCCCCATAACACAATTCTCATGAATTTTAGGTTGTTTAAGTATGACATAAAATAGACCAATTTATTCAAATGCACATTCAAAACAATACATTTATTAATAAAAACATGAAGTATGTCTTTCGAAAATTTAAGTTTAACGAAAATAATATTTTAATAGTTAATAGGTAGATTAAAATAATATTTTCACTTTTACATCTTTAATTTTAATTTGAATTGATGACAAATTGTGTAATATTATAAATTTTTTAGAAGTATTAAATTTTAGGTGTAGGAGACACGTACTTACTAAAAAAAATATACTTATGCTACTGGGACACCCAAAATGATAATTCATAAATGTTAGAGTGGAAGGAGCAAATATGCACTTTTACTGTTTGGTAATGAATGTTTAACAATTTTTCTTTTAGATTTTACAGAATATAAAAAATAATATATTTATTAATATATATATAATACAGGTACACGTGCAAACTAACACATTATATATGCTCGTATATCATATTGAACTTTTAAGACTAGCAACCGACGTAAGTTCTCCTCAACATAAAAATTGAAAAATAAAATTACAAAAACAATTTAGTCCCATAAGTATATAATTTTAGTAAATGGGCTTAAACATTGTTATGGAGATTTTAGTTCGGAGGTGGATTGGGCCAAGCCCAATAATAAATTGGGCGGAAGGGTACACATCCCGAATCAGTGTATCAGTTCAATTCCAACGGCTAGTTTTCGCCGCCTCAGTACGCTCTAACGGTCATATTACCCCGTTCCAAAATCATTGCTTTCTAAATATTTTTCCTTAATTGCTTTATAAAACCTTTCAATCTCCACCTTTAAATCATCCAATCGCTTCAAATCTTTCTACATTCTCCTCCCAACACCGCCGGCGATCACAAAATCTGAATCTTCCGGCGACCCACAACAAGAATTTGCAATTTGTTTCAATGGAAACCCCATCATCCACAAGAAGGGTTACTAGATCCCAAACGTTGGCCTCTTCTGCCAACAGCACCAATTTGCTTCTGTCAAGTACGTTCTGTTTCTATCTATGAGAAGAATGATCCAAGATTTTCTTGATTTCGTGTTTTTTGAATTGTTTCTTTTGTTCTTGCAGAGAAATTCGAGGACTCTGAGAAATCCATGGCGAAATCGAGGAAACATCAGCAGCAAGATCGATCTGCTCTGATCGATATCACGAATGATTCGCCGATCGTTGGGCTTGCAATGGGGAATCTGAAGACCCCATCATCGGCAGTGTCGAAGAAGAAGATGAGTAATGGAGGGCAATTTGTCCGAACTCCGGGCTCGGGTGAGGCTCTGTTGAGGGGTCAAGTGAAAACCCTCTTGCAGAAAGTTGAAGAAGAAGCGGAAATGTCGAAAATAACCCTCGAGAACAGGCCTTTCTTCAATCTCCATGGCCTTGTTAATTATTCCCCTATGAATCTTGCTGCCCCCACTCCTGCAAACACACCCCAGGTCTTGAATCTCTCTGCAGAGAATGGTGATCATGTTCTGATCCCACAGGTCTGATTATTACCACTCTTTCTTGAATGATGATTTGATTGGTTGGGATTTGATTGTGTTTGTTAATTTTGTTTTTCTTTTATTTGGTTAATTTTAAAGATGATGATGAGTAGATGGTTGATGAGAAGAAACAAGATAGTGTTAATTTGGTTGGTTGGGATTTGATTGTGTTTACTAATTTTGTTTTTCTTTTATTTGGTTGCTTTTAAAGATGATGATTGAGGAGGAGATGGTTGATGAGAAGAAACAAGATAGTGTGGAATGTGAGAATGTGATCACAAGGTCTTTGCTCTTAGATTTCTCTGAGAAATCTGATTCATCTGACTGCTCATCTGTGCTTACTTATCAAGGAGTAGTCTATGGGGAGAGAGAGAAGGCCTCAACTGATGATGATGATGCATCAGTTTGGTCTATGCAGGTGAATGCAAGCAGCACCCGAGACGAAGAGGAAGACGAAGAAGAAATCGAAGGATGTCTAGACGAAGAATGCTGCGAAGACGACGAAGATGATGACTATTACTACGAAGAAGATGAGGGCCTGCTTGATGATCTGTGTGAAGGAATCAGCAAGATGAATGTTGGAGAGGCTAAATTTATGGGGAAACACATTCGGTTTGTGTACAACAGTGATGATGAGATTGAAGAAGAGAGTAGTGAATGCAGTAAATCTTCATATTCGTCGTCGTCTTCAGCCGGAGTGCTTCGTCTGAAAGGGCTTCCGACGCCAAAAGGGAAGCACCTCCGATTCCCTCAAGAATCGGAGGAGAATTGATGTGAGTAAGAACTAGTGTTCTTAGTCACTCTCTACTTCTAATGATGATGTTATGTTATGGTTGTCTTCCTTGTGACACCATGTTTGGTTGGAATGGTTCTATTTTGTGGGGTATTACATGAATTCTGAGGATGTTGCATATTTTTTTTTTTACTGATTATGTTTGATTCAAATATGAATATGATCTCTCTCTGTTTCTCTATTATATTTTTTTACTGATTATGTTTGATTCAAATATGAAAATGATCTCTTTCTGTTTCTCTATTATGCATTATTCTCTGATGTTACAGTTTTAGTTCAGTTTTATTTTCTTGTATTATGAGTATATGAGATCTTAAAACAGAGTGTTAATAGTGTTTTATTTAATCAAAACATGAAAACATTTCAAATCTTTGTTTGAACTTTCTAACGTGGAATCAACTATATATTCTATGGTACAAATAATTCACTATAGCAACATTATATGTGAATGAAGGAGTTTTGTAGGCTTGAAACTAAAAGATTAACGAGGTTATCTTTTACAAATTTTGAATAGTTTATATTTTCTCATATAAAATATAAACCATAATAGGAACCTCCAAAATTATGTATTGAAAAAGTTGAAAATGTATCTATCTTTTACAAATTTTGAATGCTTTATATTTTATGAGAAAATCGAATAATCAGGAAAATATCCTAAAAATGCAAATTAAAATCCTGAAACAAAAAATATTTTATGACCACAAAATTCCATAAAAATTGTGTGAATTAAATATTTAGGGCATGATTGTAAATTATGAGTCCTAGAGGGTTAAATTAAATTTTAATTTAATCTTTATCATTAAATAAAATAAAATAATTTAAAATAATTATTATAAAAAAAAAAGAAAAAAAGATCAGTGGTACACCCCAAATCACCCATAAATTATAGATATGTCTTAAAAAAGTAAATCACAAGGTATGGTTAAAACGTATGGTGGGAGGCGAAGAGAGATCTGATTGCTGCTGCATTTACAAGCAATTAATTATCGTCCTATCAGCAAATACTATACCCACCTCATTTGCAAAATATTCCTACTCCCACCTCTCACATTGATTTAGGGTTCATCACTTGTTGCACAATTTAGCCATTACTCTTATAATAATAATTTTTAGTATACTAAAAGAGGGTTTAACTTTAATGATGTGGCAGCTTTAAGGTTAATTTGAAAAATGACGTGTCATTTCCTTAAAATTTAGAATTTTTTTTGTTTCATTTAGTTAAGAACTCGGTGCCATGTTTGTAATATAAGCTGTATTTTAGAACTCATCTGCAAATTTATGAATTTTAAGGCCAAATATTTAACGCAAAACACAATTAATCTTCCCAATCTTCTCTTTCACGCCTAACCTTCTCCCCCGACTCTCTATATTGCCGTCGCCGAAGAAAAGGTAAAGGCTCCTCCACGGCTCCACCAATTTCCAAGCCTTCCGTCGTACATCATCAGAAAACAGAAAATCCCAACTGCAACCTTCCGGCGAATGTCATCAGCGAAAAGAAGAATCCCAATCTGCCCCCTCTCTCTCCTATCCCTCTCTCCAGTCTCCACCCTACCTCTAAATTGCCGGCGCTGACAATCCACGCCGCCAACAAGCTCTCCTCGCGCCACGTTCGCATTTGGGTCTGCGAGGTCCGCGAGCAAGCCTCCGCCGTCACCTGGAAAGCCGATGCCGCCGCCCTCTGCGCCACCTGCGATCGCGACATACACTCCGCCAATTTCCTCGCCCGCCGCCACGAGTGCATCCCCGTCGTCCACTTCTATGATGCCGCCTCCGCCGTCAAGTCCTCGCCCTCCGCCGCCGAGGAATTCTCCGAGGAGGAAGCCGAGGCCGCCTCCTGGCTTCTGCCCAACCCTAATAGTAAGCTGGATGAGGAATTCGGGTCGCCTGAATACATGTCCGCTGAGTACCTGTGATATGGATCCCTACCTGGATCTCGATCTGAAACAACCAGAACCCTCTCTATCCGCCCTAATAGCCTGCCCTTTCTCTCCACCCTAAACTCCGCCCTGTCGCCGTCAAAGAGATCGGCTTATACATTGTCGATCAGATTTCGTTTATATCTTGGGAAATCAAATCTTCTGTCTCGATTTAAGAAGAACGAGTTTAGCGGCTAATCCACGAGTTCTATTCAAGTTATCATCGTTTTGAAACCCAGATTTGGAATACAGCTGGCCATCACCCAGAGTTGGAACACAGCTGGCCAGGAGAGGTAATTACCTCTTTTCTAATTCCATTTTTATTTATTTGGTGGATTGTGAATTCAATTGGATGACATTTATGTTCATGTTTAATGTTTAATTAATTTATCTGTTGGAGTATCATTATTGGCCGATTTCTTATGGATAATTGATAGAGGTGAGGATTCAAGGTTTTTTGTTAAATGGGAATTCTTTTATTTTCATTTTTGGTTACTGTGAATGTGATTTAATTTAATGGATTTTCACCTAGATTTGTTTATTAGTTCTTTGGAATTATTTCCCCGATAATATCCCTATCATAGCCATTTCTTGAAAATGAAATCCTGCTATTGACTGTTTGATAGTTTCGTGAACTCAAATATTTTTTCAAGCAAAAGGTATGGGATTAATCTTTAAGGTCAGCAATGGGATTAATCAATGGGCAATGAAGAACGTATCTTTTTTTTTTCTTACGTTTTTTATAAGCTTCAAATTTATTTTTATTGTGGTGTTTGATGTGTTCTAATTATTAGAAGTAAATGCTCGCAGGAAAGCTTTGGAAATTTGAGATTTCACAATGGATTCCATCAATGGCAATGAAAAGAGGAATAGATTATTTGGCAATGAAAAGAGATAAGAGATTACTTTGAGATTTTCACACAATTTTCACCAACCATGACAAAATATGAAATAGTTAAAAGAAATATAGATAATATTGTTAAAGAAATACTATAGAATATTGATGAAATGTGAATTCAATTGAATAGCACATTAAATATGGATTTGGGTAGCCATATAATTTTTCCATGTATGCTTCATATGAAATATGGATTCGGGTAGCCATATAATTTTTTCATGTATGTTGAAATATTAATTATGAAATAGCATATGAAATATGGATTCGGGTAGCAATTTTTCCATATATGTTTAAATATTAATTATGAAATAGATATGAATATGGATTGGGTAGCCATATAATTTTTCTATGTATGTTGAAATATTAATTATGAAATAGCATATGAAATATGAATTTCGATAGGCATATAATTTTTTCATGTATATTGAAAGCAATATTATTAAAGATTGGTAGTTAAAGAAACGAGAATCAATATAATTTTTCCATGTATATTGAAAGCAATATTATTAAAGATTGGTAGTTAAAGAAACGAGAATCAATATAATTTTTCCATGTATATTGAAAGCAATATTATTAAAGATTGGTAGTTAAATAAACGAGAATCAATTAGCATATATTTATATGGATAATTGTGAAAAAAAATTGAAATACAGAAAATTTATGAAATATGAATATATTGAAAATAATAATAATAAAAAAACTTTCTGCCCATCTTCGTATATTTTAAGGGAAATATGATCATTTAATGAATGAAATATAAATATATGAAAATAAAAAAAAAACTTCCGGTCCATATTCATATATTTTAAAAATATGTTTGTTTAATATTGTGATATAATAATAAATATATGTATTTTTTTGCGAAAATCTAATAAGGAAATTATACATATTTTAAAGATTAATAGTTAAGAAAATAAAGAGACGAGTAGCATGAAAAAAGTATATTATTATAAACAAAAAATTGGATGACATGAAAAATGAGTGAAATATGAATATAAGAAATTAATATAATATTTTATTTAAAAATAATAATTTTCTGGCCATTAACATATACCTTCATGAAAAATATTTATGTTCAATCAATAAGAATAAATGGACTTGACATTGTTATATAATAATAATAATTGTATTTAAAAATATGTTACATATTAATAAATTGTTATGATGTAGATGAAATTTTTGTGATACATATAGCAATATCAATTGCTAAAATTTAATAGTAAATATAGGATTTAAAATTTAAAAGATATTATTATTATAACATTCAAAATACAAATATATATATATATATATATATATATATATTAATGAATAAGAGAATTTATAAAGTTTGTTAACATTTTTTTTCCAAATTTTTACTTAATTTTTTAGAGAAACTCTCTTGTGAGACGAATTTTTTGTGAGACGGTTGTGAGACGGGTCAACCCATTACTAAAGTATGCTTATTATATAAGTAAAATATATTTATTTATATTTAAAGTATGTCAATAATAAATCATATTGTAACACTCTAAAATCATACTTTAATTCATCATTTATCATACTTTAGAAAACATACTTTAACAATTATTAAGCATACTTTATCTATATAATAGGCATATTTAACACGTCTCACAAACCGTCTCACATATATAATGTCTCACAAGAGAATTTGTCAATTTTTTAATAAATTACTTAATATAAAAAAATAATACATTTATTAAGAAACACATATATATTAGTATTGAATAAAATTAATACAGATGAGTGTACGCGTATGTTCGAATGCATGAGATATCAATTCCATATTATTTTAGATATTCGTTTTGTCATTTTGATCTATCTCATTATAAAGTACTATCATTTTTTTTTTTATGTAGATGAGATTTAAAAAAAAAACAATTAGGGAGTGTTTGATTGATGGGTGTGGAGAGGGGGAATGGGAATGAAATAATAATAAGTTGTTTGTTTAGAGGATATGAAAGTAGCACAGTAAATTTGATTCCTTAAAATCAAGGAATGGCCGATTCCTCTCCATTTTGAGACTATGAATTTCATAGTAGCCTCTATACCTATACCTGTAAATCAGATTT
Source organism: Pogostemon cablin (assembly GCA_023678885.1). NCBI lineage: Eukaryota > Viridiplantae > Streptophyta > Magnoliopsida > Lamiales > Lamiaceae > Pogostemon > Pogostemon cablin. The sequence continues at coordinate 5,649,188 of CM042991.1, read as the reverse complement.
TTAATGATATAAATTTTTTATTATAAATTATAAATAATAAAATAATCATTTTCTCTTTTAAATAGTAAAATTGCTTTCAAATAAAAATTAATTTGTAAAAATAAAAAATTTATTCCTATAGTACCAAACAGAATCAATAGTTATAATAGTCATTTCCAAATATTAACCAAACAATATAATTATAAAATGCAAACCCTTTACCATTCCGTGCTATTATCACTATAATTCCCATTTTAATTCCTTACAATATACCAAACACCCCCTTAGTATTCAACTCACCCCTTAAATTATTATACGAGTTAGACTCTTTTATCCCCAGGTGCACAAAGTATGCAAGGGTATATCATTTTGTTCTGAAGGGAATGAAGTACATTTTAATTAATAAGAGTACACGTCTTTATATTGAAGACCGAAGGATATATAATTTAATATTAAAGAATATGGGTGTACGACATGTCCCGGGAACACACAAGTTTTTGCCTTATTATACACCTTATTCTACATCTAAAGTTAGATATTTTTATTAATACAATTTATAACTTTAATATTTTTTAATTTCAATAATATATTTTAAAAATAATATCTCAATGATCCCGTTACGGTTTCGTACTAGTAAATAAAAAAAAAAGGAAAAGAAATGAAAAGGCAAAACATAAATTTAAATTTGGACAAATTTATTTACAGCTTAACATCCTAACATGATTAAAGTTAGGAGGACCTAACTGCAGGTGTTAAAAGTTCAGTGATCACTATCTACAAGATGGATAGCAGAGATATACTAGTATATAGCTAAGTTAAGGAAATATACATCAAAACCAAGGGTGCCAAGTCGGATCCATCATGCACAAGTTTCTGGGAGTGAGAGCAGCCTCCACCAACTCAGCAACGCCCCTCTGCACTGATTGTGGTGGATCCACACCATTTTCCTCCTGTTCCAAATCCATTCGGAACGTAGTCAGCGAAAGCGATAACCGATCACACAAAATCAACGGCTGTGATGATATGCTAGAGAATGAAAGAAATTGACTAAAAGCATACCTCTTCTGATATGTATTGCGGGGCGATGCTATTGATGCGCCCTATGACATGCTTAACGTTTGTGGTCACTTTCTGTTTGAGGTCGGCATTATTTAAACCACCACCTCCAACAGGAGCCAGGGGCATCCCAAGAGGTCTTCTCCAAGACCAAGAGATCAACTCATCGCGGAAAAACATAGCTAAATGATGCCACAAATGCTGATTTTGCTGCAATGAGGTAGTATCATCATGAGAGATGGTGTACTGATAAGCTGAAGATAATATATTACTTACAAGTGCAAACTTACTTTGGGTGAAACCACGGCCTGCGAGGCTGCGCACATTGCGGACACAATTAGGCCCTCTACACCAAAGTGAGAGAAAAATGCCTGCAGATTCCTTGTCAATCTAAAAGGTACTGGCTCATTAAACTCGATCATTCCATTAGCATCATATGCTGGATGAAAATCTGTCTGAAATATTTTTCCAGTGTTCTTGGCAAAGAGAATCTTGTTCGGGGACCTTCCTCCAATTTGAAGCATGAAAGACATAAAGCTAGAGAGAGCTAACTGGACCGCAAATTGTTTCTTGAATGCCCATGTGTGAGTTCCATTTAACAAAGTTTTATACATGTACTGTGAGAAGATGCTCTCTGTCACAATATTTTTTGTGATATCATTATATGATTGCAGACGAAGATCCACCACAGCATCTGGTGATATCTGGCCACATATGGCTTGGTTTAGTTGCTCTTTAAAATAGGTAATAGGTAAGTCTGCCTCCCGGTCGTTTCTAGCACAATGGTTCTCATACACCTCAAGGAAGGTGCTGTACATGAGATCATCTTCAACCATTCGCACCTGGTTAAGAATAACCAAGAAACGAATCAGGGTTATACGTTGGTTGAAGCTATGAGATGGGACTATCAGGGAAACTCTAAGAAGCTCTTTTGAAAAATTAATAGAAAGCCACAATCATACATCAAAACACCAATGTATGGTTATAATATATTTATTCTTATGAGATTACACTCTGATTTTCACAGCAAAAACCATACCTGTGACCAGACAGGAATTATGATTGGAGTGTGAATGTTAATGTGGCGACGCCTGGATTCCTTGTGCTTATCAAACATTCGGTTCATTACACGGAAGAGTTGCAAGATTCTTTCATCGCTTCTAGCATTTGGAGTCAATGATGTCTGAACTATAAAATGGCGCTGAGAGCCATCAGAACCTATAAGAGTCAAACGCCGGAAACTGCTACCATGCCTTCTAACAATTGGAATGTCAGCTCCCACCCTATCTAACTTCACAGTATGATCAGGTGCAACCTCCTGAAATCAAAGATGACTCGTTACAACTTTACAATTACAAGATATAGAAATGAAAACCACAGTTTTAGGAAAGATATAAGATTTCAGAATGCAGATTCAATTCTAAAAGAGCATACCAATTATTACAACACCATAGACAAATAGAAAACAATTGCATGAATATTTACCTAAGGGTCAGAAAGGAAATCATGATTAAATAGTGGTCCCAAAATTCAAATGGAATACCTGATCAGCAAAATATTGTCCTGGAACTTCAACATCAACAACATGAAAATCTCGCAAGACCCTGCTTTCATCCTCCAACTTTAAAACAGCTGGAAAGCGATCTTCAACATTGCTCTGTAGAATATTTTTCCAGTGTTTCAATCTTTCTGTTAGATCAGCAAGAGTAGCTGGAAATGTAGCAGTACTTTCTGGATCTAGGTCCCTCTCAAAATCCTGCTTATATTCTCTTACAAATTCAACGTGCTTGTTCACAGCATCTGCTGAAAAGCAAGCTCTGCAAACACCAGAAAGCTCTTTTTTGAGAGATTGGGGCACTTCTGCCGTAGTTGCAGTGGGGTACTTGTAACAACGATGAAGCAAGGCATTGACTACAGCCAGCAGTCTCTCCTCCGGCAACGTAACAAACCTTGAACCAATTTCTGTGAGTAGAATCTGCAGAGAACATAAGACTCAACAATGTCAGTAGAAAACCATTTTAATGAAAAATATCTAATGATGAACCAAGCAGCTTTCCAGCATCAATCTAAGCGCAAGCAGTAATACAAATTTACACGCATACTCTATAATATATATATATTCATATATGGTATTTCAAATGCTTACTTGAATGAAGAATGAAAAGATGGATAGCATACTCTATAATGACCAACACAACTGCATGACTCAGAGACACCAGATAAATTACCTCCAGTTCACTAGCAAGATTGGTATGTTTGCTTCTCAGAGTCTCCATTATGTCCTTGGCCGCATCAAAAGCACTAGCAGCAGAAGCGACCAATCCCATTGCACCATTTCGTCTCAAAGCATTTTGACCTTCATTGTTGGATGTGCTTGGGTGTAACGATTGGTCATTACCAGAAGGCATGCCACTGTCAGCAGCACCTGACCTTTCAGTTTCTTGCACCTGAGAGCCACTTCCATCATGCGACCCAATACTTCCACCAGTTTGAGATCCCTGGTGGAGTTGATTTTCTGACACCAGTGTTCCCCCACCTTGAACAGGTACTCTTGAACTTCCATCAGGCAATCCAATAGACCCAGGTCCACCTACACCAGAAACATTTTGCTGCATTCTTTGCTGAGCCATTGCCATTCTACCATATTCAGATTTACTAGCAACATCACGCCGTTCGAGCAAATATGTGCGGAGCCAGTAATATAATGCCTAGATTTTGAAAAGAGATGGCATTAACACTAAGGTTAACAAGAAAAAGATGGATCACCTGTTATCGCAAGTGATATCTACCTGAGGATACACAGTTGCAACTTTAAGTAACACAAGTTTGCAGTGAGGAGCTTCAGACCTTTGTAGCGATAAAAGTAGCTGGGGAATCCAGGAAAGCCACACCCAATGAGGTATTTGGTCTAAATACTTATCGAATGCCCTGCCCACGGGTTCACTAGGAGCATCAAAGCTGAGAAGATATAAAACACGGGCCAGGTGGCTTCTTGAATTTGGAATGCCAAATTTGATTCCCTGAAGAAAGCAGCTTACTGCATACTCTAACCAAACTTCTTCATGTGTTTCCCTATATGCCTGTAAGGACAGTGCACAATCAGCACTCACATTATCAGAACCCAAAAATATTAGAAACCAAGCGTGGTGGTATTCATACCATGTCACAATAATTTCCCCAACTAATCCATCCTTTGGGCAAGTTCTTAAAGAGGGAAATAGCATTTGAATATGCAAGGTTGGCACCTTCACAGTCGCTAAGCTTCAATAGAAAATCACCTTTAAGGTGGAAAATCTCAGCCTTGTGTTTGACAGGAAAATATTCCAGATTAGTACTATTAATCAAGTTAAGACCACTAGTTAACTCTCCCTTCATTTCCAAGTACGCTTTTGCTTGTTCTCTTATTTTAACAAAGGCCTCCTGCAGACATAAATAAAAATGCAATGAACAAATAAAACAGGAAAAGCAAACCACAGTCGCCACTATTTCCTTGATGAAACTAATAGAAATGTGAAAATATGATTTATATTAAGGTTCAACGAAGTCCACTGTACCTGAACTTCCATTGTGGAGTGACCATACATCTTCTCCAGGATAGAAACACAAACATCATGCAAGCCATGCTTGCGAGATATGTGAGCAAGCTTATTGACATTCCATGCCTTATCACGGAAACCAAGATGATGAAGTTGTGAGTTTGTATTGCCAAAATCCTTAAATGCTTCTATAACTGCATTGTACATCTCATTTCTCCATTGAAGCAAATCATACCAAACAGACATATTATCCCATCCATTTGGGGTTCTCAACCTCCAAGTTTCAAGGATATCCTTGAGATCTGCATATAAGCCACCATGAACACCACCAACAGAATTTCCAGATAGTTTGTTCCCATTAGCAATATCAACTATAATCCGAGCTGATTCTTGGACTTCAACCAGCTGCTGAAACTGTTGCAAAAGGGGTATTCTGGCATGAACAGACATTTCGGGCAGTTGCCACCACTGTTCCAAAGCAAGATCAACACCTTTTCCAACTATGTTTTCAGCATCAGAAACCCCACTAGTATTCTTTTCATGAAGTGCAAAATATGCCTGGATAATACGAAGTTTTGGAGTTTCTTCCAATTGAGCCTTTGGTATAACGTGATCTTTCAGATATGCCCAATCAGGCTGTTTCCAGAGACAATCAAGTAGTATCTCATAATTCTCAACAAGCTTTCCGAAATCAGAAAGAGCATCCCATTGACTAAGTTGAGTAGCACATTGAAGCCACTGCTCTTCCCAAAGGCACATCTCAGCTTTTGGCACAGTGTTGTTGTAAGTACCTTGCGTTGCTTTCATCATAGCCTGATAAAAGAGGCTCTGTGCCCGTTGCCAATAACCATGCTGAACAAGTGAAAGACCAGCCCTAGTTTCTGCTGTAATTGAACGTTTCATCCACAAGCCACACCTCATATCCTCCTCATTGAGTAATCTGTAAAGCTCGGCCAGAGACTCGGAGCATTTTGTATCATTCAAGAACATTACATGACTTTCAAGCAACCGAAGTGCAATATGCCAAGCATTATAAGTCTTTCCTATGTATTTGATTAATTCGCTGGGCATTCGAGGCTGTGGATGGCTTAGTTGAAGCCCTTCTAAAAGAGCTTGCACAACATTTGGTCGATGTGATTGCTGCTTCCTGTGATAATCTTTTGATAAAAGTGCAATCATTGGCTTAGCTAGTGCTACCTGCTCTTCCTTATGCAAGGTCACCCAAACAATGGGAAAAACCAAAACCCACAAATTATAAGCAACATTGGCATCTGTATGGGCCAGCTCTCTGAGTGGGATGATAAGATCTGCAACCTACAAGAACAAAATAGATAGAAGCATTTATTAACCACCTTAAGTTGGAGGGAAGAATGAAAATTCACAAGGATATGCCAATATCATACGTTGAAAAACACTTATACATGCACAAAACAAAGAAAGAAAAACTAATTCAATCCAAAGAGCAACTGATAATTTCTGGTCAGCGAAGGTATGATGTCTTAGAGAAGGGATAAACTAAAATTTATAGCAGCATGGCACCATGTGCAATAGTGGCAACACGAACTTTAAAATCACCAGATTCACATTTAAGGTCACAGGTGAGGCTCTTTCATTGCTGAGGGTAAAGGTCCTAAAGGAAGAATCCAGCTTTAAATCAAAACACGAGCGGAAAGAGTAGCGGAAAGAGTACCTTAAGTTTGCTCATTTCGTTAAGAAAATGAGCATGCTTCAAAACAAAGCTATCAAGTGTCATAGGAGCTTCCCCTGAGCTTTCTGGAATATCAGCAACCATTGGCTGCACACCTGAGCAATCAGCAACTGCACCTGATATCAAAACAGGTCGGATCTTTGCAGAATTTGGAGCCAGGGTTATGGGTTTGTCCTCCACTAATATAGCCAAAAGGAGATCAAGTCCCTGTTTAAGCCAGAAGACATCACTCAAGGCCTCCCAATCCTGATTCTGAATGATATACTGAAGCCTCGTAAAGAGTGTTTTCCCAAGAGAGTCGTGATAAAGACCAAAGAATTTCGAGCGAACTTCAGGATCTTTTGCCCGTAACCCCAGTAGATACTGCCTCTCTACCTTCTGAAATACTTCTTGACGAAGCGAATGAGGGTATCTGCAAAAGCATCTAGATTAATAAATTGAGCATGTATCCAGGTGTTTAAACAAATAGGTACCAGGAATATAATTACTTATTGGCGTCGGCACAAAGCCCATAAAGAAGTTCAAGATACTTCCGATCCCATTCTTCTGCAGTGCTGGGAGAAAAATTCTGCTTATCAACTTGTGAAAGCTTTTGGAGCAAAGAGACAATTTCCTTGGGCGTAAGAAAAGTTGTAGATGCAGTAGGAGGTCCAGGTTTTCCAAAATCATCATCTACCCACCCCTTTATTAACTCTAAAATGCAGAGAAGCACAGAAGGATCAACGCCCTTCTCAGATAGCAGGGTGTTAAGAATCTGAGTCACAGTTCTTTTACAATCAGGTATGGTCATGACTCTTTCCGTAATTAGATTCAAAACAGATTTCAGATTTTCAAGGACAACTCCAACTTCAGCACCTTGACGTGAGGAAGTGGCAGAGGAATCTGGATCCGTTCTTTGACCCTAGACAAGCAAAAAAGCCTTGGTCTGAGAGGCAAGAGAAGATGCAATAAAATTTGACAAGAACAAAAAAGTAACAAGGAATTTCAAGAGTGGCAAAAATGATAACCAGCGATTTTTATGACTGAAGGAGACACTAAGCAGAAAGAGCATGGGTCTAAGCTCAGAATCAAGCGATGAGTCCACAAGCGTTGGACGCAACCCAAAGACATTGAAATTTAAGAAGCAAAGTACATCCAACTGTGGTGATTGGAAATAAAACATACTTGTCTTGTATAAGTACCACTTGATGATCCCATATCACGTGCAAGTCGCTGAAGGACACGGACCAAATTGTAAGGGTCAACAAGGTTTTTATGCACTTCTGCCAAGGATTTTATGACATGAAGCACAAAACTAATCATACTGGCAGAATTATCTTCTCCTGTAGTCTGAGGAGTAGCAATTACAGCAAGATGCTTCTGGACAAGTTCATCCACTTTTTGATACAGCATCTTCACATCTTGTGGTGTATTCACTGCTTCAGGAGGAAATGCAGTGGAAACCATCTTTAACAGGGAGCATAAAGAATTTCCAGCATCGAGCATCTTGAACTTGAAACATGGTTCAAGAATCTGTCAAAATATACAAATTAAAAAACAGTAATGCCAGAGTATTGGCCTCTCATGAAAGAAATGCAACAAGATCATATTCAATGGCACATACTTGAGAAATCTGGTTGATATTATTTCTCACAAATAAATGTGGTTGCTTTTCAAGAACCTTGTTCATCACATCTAGACCCTGGGAAAGGGCAGTAGATGGGTCCTTTGATTGAGATGATGGAGTGCTGCTGAGCAGCTTCTCCAAATAATTGAATTTGACATTAGCATTTGGCCAAACTTCCAAAGCTTGTGACAGAAGCCCCAATGCTTGCTTGTACATAAGACTTGCCTCCTTATCTTTGGGTTCTATTACTAGAGCCACCTGCATAAGAAAAATGCAAACTGCATTAGAATAACAGCTCGGAAGTCATGAATGATAATATAACCTACAAAATGTACAAGATGGAAAAAAAATTAATACATTGAATATAATTTCACCTTCAATTATTTCTTACTTATTATTCAAAAAAAATTAACACATTGAATATAACTTCACCTTCAATTATTTCTTACTTATCATTCCAGATTTGTAGTTATAATTTCCTCAGCTATGGAAAAGGTTGACATTATAATAACCAGACAACAAAAAGCCCACAGTCCAGTCACATTATTTGTTCAAGCACGACTCAAGTGAAATGGGACTGATATAAAATAACACCAACTAATTCAATAGAGTGGACAAAATTGAGCAAAGTAAATACTAGAATCAGTAACTACCATGAAGCATGGCCCATTTGCAAAACACAATAAGTCGCATATTAAAAAGGTATTCTACACTCAGATAAAGAGAAAGCCATAAAGCACACTCATAAATTGTTTCAGGGAATTTTGATGTCGATACAATGGGGTGCATATGCATGTATACACACCATGGAATGGAAACATACTCTTATAAGAAAGTTGATGATCATCTCTTCCATTGCCGCATTAGGCTTGAATTCTTCATCATGTTGTCCTGAAGATCCAGGAGTTTCAATATTGGGTATGGATGAGGGACCTCCAGGTGACATCACACATAGAGATTGAAGACCCGGTTCAACCTTTATTCTCTTACTTGAATCATCAGAAAAAGTGGATCCATCAACAGAAAGCTTAGAATCCACCACAGCAGAGGTAAGATTGACTCCATCATTACTCTGACAGGCGACGTCATTACTTGTCCCTTTTTTCAAATCACTTTGTCTTTGTTTTTCCCAATTGACAACCAATCCAGCAAGTTCAATAGCAAGGCGCCTGTTTTCTGCTGTAGTATTAAAAGGTAGCCCAAGGCGACTGAGAGAATTCACCATCTGAGGGACAAACTGGGCCCTACAGCTGTAGAAAAGATCAGAGTGGCGAACAACGAGCTGGAATATGTGAATAAGGTTAGGAATTGAGTGACCCTCCTCAACTAATATTTTCTTAGTATAGCGTATCCAAATAGGCATACGCGAATCGCCTAACGGCAATCTTCGTGGAAGTGCTGGCATAAGAATATCAAGCGCTTGTTTGACCAACATTTTATTCTCTTGCTGACACGTCCTTAAAAGTGCAACAAATACCTGCAGCTTCAGGTTGTAAATATACTCAATAGAATGAGGTGTAATTAACATGCAGAAGGAATTACAACAATAAAAAATGAGTAGTAGAGAAGGTAGATCAAGTATCTTAGGAGTTCCATATTAGTTGGGGAGTGATCACATGCAACAGAAATATTTTGCTCAGACTGGGAAAAAAAATTCAGACTAGAAATATTACTTGATTTCCACCAGGGAAAAATAGATTTTGATCAGATCTCAATCGACTCAACTTGCATAAGAGCATAACTCAAGTAAATAGTTACGAGTTTGTGATAACAGAATAGCCCCCCAAAAAATAGAGAAGGCACAAGCAACTCAACAAGAAAAATGATGCATCAGAAGGGAACAGCAACTAAAGCCAACTAGACCACATTTCCAAAACAATGTGAAAATATATTTCTTTATGAAAGAATAACAGTACTTAAATTGGAATTGATACATTAAATTGTTCAAATCTGAGCACACATGAATATGTCTACAAGCTCATGTTTACACTGAAAATTCTAAACTCAAGACACAATTAGATATAAAATTATTTAGGAATGCATATTAACATGTACAAGAACCTGTAGGATGATTTTCTCTGGAGCTTGATATGCCTCCAAAAAGTGGCAAACATTGACAAATGCCCACTGCTTACTAGCACTTTCTTCACGCTTGAGATGATTCCAGCCAAATTTTATAAGTTCCTTACGATGATGAACAAGGTCATTCTGAAGATACTTGAGAAGCAGAGTAGCAAGCTGCAGAAGCTCAATCCTGAGGGGCTCATCATATTCCGCAGATATCTAAGAAAATAAAAGTAAGATCAAATGCACAAACCAAGATAAATAAAACAGAAAAAATTTTCTAGAGCTATTAAGAGACATGAGAATACTTCCATTTGAAAACTCACTCATTATGCAAGTATTAAAATAGGGATAAGCTCAATTAAAATTTAAAAGCTTAATGAATTCCACAGTCCACAGTCTTTCCAATCCATCTCACCATCACCAGCCAACCTCTGTGAATTGCTCCTCCGACACCATTCCAGTACCCATCCTATCTTCTTCTGCTCACACATACGTTTTCCCACAAATCCATCCCTCCATGTTGCTAAAAGCCCCTTAACCATACCCATACCCACCACATTGGAACTGAATTCTCCACATTTATGACACTTTTTTAAGGTACATATGCATCCACCTAAATAGCTGCATACATGTATTATCGAAACAGTATATACAAAGAGGAGATCTCTGATGCAGACGAAACTGGCGCTAAACTGTGACTGTACTATTCCACCCGAGCTGAATGGACAATTGAGATGCAGAAGTGGCAGGATACAAGGGATGGTGGCAGGGGAATTCACTGCAGGGAATAGAAGGGGAGAAACCATTGGCTGGTCCTGAGGAAAGGTAGATTTAAATACCCGAGGGGCTGTCCAGTCCTGGCCTTTCTCTTAATATGTTTCCAATTTAAGTTTAAAGTTTAGTACTCATGGCTAACTAAATTTTTTGTGATGATGTTTAATCATACAAATTAAAGACAGTATGAACCTGCTCAATCCTTACACCACTGACTAAAGGGTGTACAATTAGCACGGGAAGACATTCTTCAATACATAAACATTGTGGAATTTCAACTCTTATCTATCAGAAGTTCGATAGATTGCCAAAACTCAAACATCACAACCAGAACTGTGGGTGTAAGAGTTTACATCCCTCTCTCTCTCTCTCTCTCTCTCTATATATATATATATATATATATATATATATATATATATATATATGTTTATAAATGTCTATGAAAACACAGATTCAACCTGGAAAAGCCATAAGTCAACCAATCAAAATAAAATAGACGTACCTCTTCTGGGGGATCAAGCAGTTTGTCTACTATTGTCTTGATTGTAGCCGCATCAATAACTTCCCAAGTTTGGCCATTTTGAAAAGCATGAGCTAACATTGGGATAATGAGCATTTGCATAACGATTACCATATGATCATGGCTCAACTGTTTTAGCTGAAACAGGTCCAGAAAATGGAGCAACAGAGTTTTCTTCAAGTTGGGTGGATACCCCTCCGCTATCTATATTTATAGATTATCAATTATCATTAAAGCATCCATGAAATGAAAAGGAAAAAGGAAAAAAAATTATCCTATAAAATGGTGAATGCCATAAAACACACACCTCAATGATATAGAACTCCTTTAAGAAAGTAAAGTCTATGCGAGTCCGGTGCAGAAAGATGGCAAGAATATCAAACAATACATTAACCTCCATTCTGTCATGGCGCAAGTAGTTCAGGAAACATTTGACAAGCCACTTGCTTTCTTTAACCTGCACATATTTAGTACTTTCAGTAGTTATACATCTAGAAAACAGAAGCATACAGGTATAAAGAGAAGATGGTGATAGATGGAATTTTTAAGCCTACAATTTCACGTATAAGCAAGGCTGAAAGGAAATGGAATTAATGAAGAGGTAATTATGATTATGTTCCACATTTCAAACTCCAATTGATATCAGTTTTCTTCTCTTAAGAGGGATAGGCCATTATCTAGAAACAAATGGAACAGATAATAGTATGAGTAACAGTTCTGTATCACAGCTAAGATCATGTAAAACTACTGAGTATCTACAATGATTATAGCACACAGAGCAAGGAGAAGTCATATGGAAAGGTCACAAAAAACAGAGTCCAGATAAAGAACTAAACATGCTTTTCAAGAACATATATACACACTCCGACTACGTTATGCAAAAATATAAATTACTCGACTTACTTGCATTAAGTTCAATTCCTGCTCATTTTGTAAACGAGATATTCTAGCTGGAGACTTCCACAAGAGAACCAGCGTATCAAAAATGACACGGTTGCTTTGCAACCAACCAGGCATCAATTTAACAAGAGTTTTCACTAGAGCAAGACCCTGAAAATAAGCATCTGAAGTAGCCACAGAGCCGGTTACCAATTGAGCAGCATCCTCAGATTTAGGTGTGACCAATTCATTGCCCGCTAAAGAACCAGAAGGATTAGAAGATCCCTGAGCCACCTCTGTTTTTTGTGAAAATTCAGGAAATGCACAAGATATTATCTTTTCCGGGGACTTCGCAAGCTCTTCCCTCAATGGTTGACCAGCATCTGATTGTATGATATACATGAACCTGAATATCATAGATGAACACCATCAATACAACGAAAAACCCTCTTTTAAACTATAGCCTAGCACAGACATTCATCATTATCTAAAGATTACCTCCTGAAGTACTTGGGTTGGCTTAGCCGGATTAAAAAATAATCAACCGCAGCTGCTGGATAACGATTAAGAAATTTAGTGAGCGGCAAGCGATATGGGCTGTTGATCTCACTATAGAATTGACCAGGAGGAAGGGCAGCTTCCAAATCAATAGTCAAAGTTACAAGTTCATCGAGAAACTTCCCAGCCGCAGAAGGAAGCAAGTGGAAAAGCTCAATGATAGCTGAAAAATGATCAATGGAATCCATTGAAAAATAATAATAAACGCTCTAATTGTGTTGGTATTCTATCATATGCAGCTATCATAAGGATCATGCACTCACCAGCAGCTATTTTAGGTTCCTCGCCAGCCTTCCAAGACTTCTGGCTCTGTGCTAGTTTTTCAGGTTCCAACCATTTCTTAAGATGTTCCAACAATTTACCACCTAAGGTAACATTGAACCAGTTCGACAAAAGTTCAAGCAGCCGGGCAAGACCTTGCAAAAGAGGCATGCTGAGATTTTTGGTGTGTGCCAAATTAACTAATATGGGCCTCAAGCTGCTCTGCAGAAGTTCTTTTGGCATCCTCTGCTGTAGGATGACCTAAAAATGATAATAAATTATTAAATAAGCTTTGGCATCACTGTATTGAGCTTCTAAGTTCAACTCCTTGACGTTGGACACAAGAAAAAGCCAAATTTAGGCACAGCCGCACAAGATCATTCATAAGAAATTAATATCTAGCTCAACCGTACAAATCATATTCATTCAATAGTCAGTTGAAGTTATAAAAATAAAATAAAAAATAAATAAAAAAGAAGAAGAAGAAATAACCAGTCTTATTATGCGAAATAAGACCATGACAACTGGCTTTACATAAATAGCAGAAGGCACATCTTTTCCTACATAGATATGACACAAAAAAAAAACACTATGAAACACTAATAAAACAAAAAATGAAATCACAAAAAAAAAAAATATATATATATATATATACATACATACATATGCATAGTATATGCATATATATTGACCGAATAAAGGACCACATAAATAGGGAAATAACAGACGGGAATTAGCAAAAGCAGTAGAGAGTAATACTAGCATAAGTGGAAAGATGAATATGATAAAATGAAAAAAATTAAAAATAAATCTTCGGAAATAGGTTCCATTTGATTGAAGAAAACAACAGATTAAGATGCTGCACTCATCATGGGTAATGACTCTTCATCTTGCGTCTAGTTGTCTATCTAATTTTGCAGCTACTTTAAATCCCAGATGTTTTCTAAATAAAAAAACAATCTTTTGGGTTTTGCTCACTTTTAACTCAAAAAATTCTTTCATATCTTCTTGAGTTCCCAACATGCATGCAAAACAATAAAAAAAAATCGTGCAAGGATGCTAAACACATACAACAGCCAAAGTGAATTTCTATAGACTATAATAACACTAACCTTAATGCTCCATACAAAGAATATCCCACATATACAAAACACAAACCAGAATTCGACCAACAATATTAGGAATTGACTACATAAATTTTCTATGGAACCCTTAAACATTCGAATAGATGAGCAAAAACTAAGAAAACAAACTTTATGATATGAAAACAATATGATGGAAAATTTCTCAAATAACAAGTAATAAGGTAAGCTCAACAAACCTGACGCAGACCTTCCTTGGCAACAGCTACAATTTCAGGACTTCTACTTGTCAACGACTTGAAGAACATGGAAATTACTTTTGCTCGCAAATCTGAGTGATTCTGAGTTTTAAAGTCTGCCCATGCCATGGCAGTACATAAGAGTTCAATACAAGCTGTGCGTAGTTTATTCAGTGATGTTGCCACTTTTGGGTTCATATATTTCACAGCCCACACAGTTTCGTCGGCTTCTGCTATTTGCAAAGCTTCTTGCAAAAAATTAATGAGTTCTGGTGTTAACTTAAGAAGCGGAGGCCTCAAAGCCAGGCAGAAATTTAGAGCTGTTACCGTACCAACCTGCAAAAGAGTATGGTTTAATAACAACACATGTGAAACAAGTTGCTTCAAGAATCCAACCTTACCTGTTGTTCAACAGTCTTAGACCGTAGTGGCCTCAAAATAAGAGGCTGTAGCAAAGGCTGGTGCAAAGATTCAAGCAACTCAGAAACCTCACTTCCAGTCCTACTAGCCAGAAGTGCCAAAGAAGACTGCACAATCCTTCTCACGTTTATAGAAGAGTTGGCGTTAAACAGTTCTGAAGCCAGATACTCAACAACCCCTTGAAAACTTTGCCTGCGTGCATCACTGTTTGCCTCGTCAACATTATTCACCACACGTAGAACTTGTGTTAGCACCTGACTTGTCTCTTCCTGTTCTTTAGTAGCATATGTAGGAAGTCTTTTAAGAACATAGACTAGTCCTCGAACAATACGTACTTGAAACACACATAAAACCTCAACAGTGACCTTTCCAATCAAGGCACCAAGACCCATAACTCCACCCATTTGTGCTTGCCAAGTACTTCCATAGCAACAATGTAAAAGTCGGGGCAAAAGTTGCTCAAAACAAGGAACGCGTATACTTGGAGGAGGTGAATATACAGGGCTCATTGAGGGACTGGAGACAATCATAGGGGTACTAGGACCTCCTCTAGACATAAGCGCATCAGAATGTTTAGAGTTAGCAAGGAACAACAGAGTCTCAGCAAAAATATTCAATGCATTCCATGCAGCTTTTGCATGCAGCCTATTTTCATCAGCCAGTACTTCAACTAAAGCATCCAAAAAGATCAAAGGATCCAACTCTTTCAAAGAAGTACTATGTTTCAACTTTGAACTCATGTTGGAATTGGATGAATGAATGAGGGCACCACTGAATGTTGAAGAAATTGAACTCTGAGCAGCTGGACACTCAACATGGAATATAACAGCGAAATGCCGACATATGTTTGCAACATATTCATCATTAGGTTCATGTAACTCAGGTTCCACACTTGCAGCAATTATTGTCATCAGGAGGATCTTGAAAACAGATTTCTCAGCCATAAGTTGGGTCTTCGTCTTGACACCTAAATCAGCCTATGTAAAAGACATTCACAACAATAGTCAAAATATATGGTCAGAAGAATGCAAAGGAAGTTAAATAATTATTTACCTTTATATCAGATGTATCGGATCTTCTCCAGGATGCATCAACTGAAGAACTTATACAAGTAGAAAGCAGCCTAGATGTTGATCCATCATCATTTACAAGCCCAGGCAAATTTAACTGAGAAGACAAGCATACACGAAGAAACTTAAGAGCTTGCTTTCGGAAAAAGCCATCGACACAGCTGCTCTTTTGCATTACTGCTGCCACGGCAAGATTAATACAGCGATCTAGCGGCACCAGAAATGGGGTAGAAGGTTCAAATGTGAGAATTAATCGAAGCCCATGCTCTGGATTTTCCTTGCATTCAAGTGCTAGAGGTTCTTTGAGAAACCGTCGGTTGCGACCACCTAACTTCCCAAGAAGCTGCAATGACTTGCCACCCCAAGGGTAGGGTGGAGGTCTTAAATGAGACCATAATGCCAAAATCACCTCACACATGACATTTGCCATGCTAGGCTCCAGAAAGTCAGGGTTCAAGCTATCAATCCAAAACTCAAGTGTTCTTAAACCAAGATTTATGAGGTCATCACTTCCCTTGAGACACATAACCAGAGGCTTCATTAGACGAGGAAGGTGAGGGAGCAACGAGCTTAACCGTGAAGGCAATGTCAAAGAAAGTTCTAATAAAAGTTCTCGCATATCTTCCCCAGTAGGTCCCTCAAGCATAGCCAGCATCATATTTAAGCATGGTTGGAGCATAGGAATCAAATCTCGAAGCAGAAGTTCAAACTTGCCTCCAGCAAGAGCACGAAACATAGTACGAAGAAGTTGCAAATAAGCAATTGGTCTCTCAACCTCAGTTGCATTTTTCATGCAAGTTTCCATAATCACAGGCACATGTGGTTGAAGGATGCGTTCACAGTCTGATGGAGCCTTCGCAACTGCACTAAATAAAAAGCGGAAGAGATGCAAAACAAGTTTGGCAGCAGGAGAATCAGGATGCTTAAGTACATCAAGTTTGCTGCTCACAAGAAAATTAACTAAAACATCTGCAAAAGGGCGAAAAACTTTTGGAGCTTGGAGAAGAGTAGAAAATATATGAACTAGCTGGCCATTCGAAATCATGTACTCAAATAGCTCCGGCATGCACAATGAAAACATGTCCATCAAGTCCCGTGGCTCCATGATAGCCAAAATATTGGAAAATAGATGAACCATTTCTCTCTCCTCATCTTTCTCCTTAAACAAAGCTAAGCAATGCACGCCACTCTTCAAAACACCCGAGGCTTTGCAGACCTATCAAACTCAAAAAAATTAATAATAATAAGATAAAGATCATGCTACATATGAATTAGTAGATATTGTGATAAACGATACCTCATCCTCTCTCATCCCTTTAAAAGGTTGTGATATAGAAGAACCAGATGATGTCGATGCAAGCACTTGCTGAGGGTTAGCATGTGTTGAAGGTGAAACCTATATGATTAAAATATTCACACAAAGGAAGGCAAAAACTTGCATGAAATACTATCTAGAGGTGGCACGCATACCTGTGACCTGGGTATGTGCGCATGAGTGATGCTCCAGATAATTGTCTTCATTCCTGTAATAACGTCATAATGACATGAGAAGAAAACCTAGGGTACTAATGTCACGATAAATGGCATATACAATCTGATCATGTATCAGCCTCTGAATGATGGGACAAATGAACATTACCCATGACTAATGTCTTTATCAGATGCTTACAGTCAGTGACTTCCTTGGAATGCTCAACGGACATTGGTAGATTAAGGACTGCCTGCTAAAATAAAGCCAGCAGTTAGACATTTTGGGAGACTTAAAGGGATCTTGTAGCAATCTGATTGTTCAGTTATAAAGCTAAATAAAAAATTCTAAGAAACCTACTTCAAAAGAATCTACTTTTTTTCCATTAAATAGAAGAAAGCAGTACTAAATTGTAAGTTATGCTCAGAAGATAATAAGAATGTCCAGCGAAGAGAGCTTGAATTTTAAATTTTGAATTTCTTACATACTAATTCTAAGTATCAACAAATTTGTTATAGAAGCTTGCCGCAACATGTATTGATTCCCCAATTTCAAATGCCCCCTCCTAACAATTAATATCACATTGTAAATAGTTACCTGCAAATCCCACCCCAATACAATACTAAAATTCACAATTTCCACCAAGTTAAAATTGAGATTTATACTGGAAAAGGTACCAACTTAAAACTATCCAAAACCTAATTATTTTAAGGATAACTTAATAAATTAAATAAGATATAACACACTCTCGAAGAGTACTGGTTTAGTATCTAGCATCATCTATTCTCACTAGAACAATCTTAACACATAATAACAAACACAAAACAGATGTTCCTAAGAAGAAAAAACTAAAATTACATAAACATTTTTTGGTTCTTTCACAAAGTAAACAATTTTCATGCACATGAATGATGGATAATATCTTCCGTTGTAGAGCAACAAACTACACGCCAACCTACACACAGTAATTTTGAAAAAAGCAGAAGAAAAAATAGATTCACAACATTAGAAAAACTGGTAGTTTGTAATCAGTGTAAACAATTGAACCAGTACTAAAAAGTAATTAACAAGTTATTAACTACTGAGACATCACAAACAAAGTATATACAGAGGAGAAACAAATATAAAGAAACAATGTCAAGGGCCAGAGGAAGTGTATCAGATTACTTGAACTGGTATTTCAAGTTTTGCCCTCAATGTAGAACTATTTTTCCCCTCCTCTCCCTCTTCCAGTAGCTATCAGCCAAACAAGCAAATGAAGGGTCAAAGTCATACTCATGTCAATAGAATCTAACCATACATTATTTCTCGAAACTTTGAAATTTGGGAAATCAAATCCATGCAAAGTCCAGACAGAAGTGGAGCAGAATAATCATGCAAACAAATAAATGGAAATTAAACAATATCAATTTTAACAGACAGAGGATTTGCCAAGAATCTAACCTAAACATCATTTTTCTCCTCATTTTTAAGAATTATTAACTATCACCAATATGCATCTATTTCATAACTTTTTCTCTAGCCCCTTTCCCACTCGAGGCTTCTCTCTACATTCTCCAGACAGGAATCATGTACTGTGTACTGACAAGCATGCCACTGATTAATAGACTACACTTATTTGAATTTCCAAGTTCAGATCACATTATTTCTCTTAATACGACAAAAGATATTATTCTCCTGAAGCTATATTATCTAATCTTCCAAGCAGGTTCTAAGGAAGGTCCAAGGGCTCAATATTCAAAAGAAAAATTAGAAGAGAACTGCATAGGGAACATAAATGACTAAAGGTGGTCATTTACACAGTCATAGACTTTACTGATCCTAAGAAAGTTATGCTGAAAAAAATTTTAAAAAAATAAAACTGCCAATAAAAATTATTTGGGACATGAACCACTTTACCATATTTTTATATGTTTTGCATCAACACTAATTTAGTAATAGAACAAATATGAATTTTTATGTCTTTACCATTATTATTTAATTAATAATAGTTTTAGATATTCAGTCCTGATTTTTACAATTGTACAAAGAAGATATATTTTTAATATCATTAAGAAATAATTATCACACCTCACATGTAAAGCAGCCAACAAAAAGTAATCTTTTTTATACATCATTGTTATGTTAGTTTGATATTTCCCTGATAATACTTAAGGCTATAAGCACTCCAAATTAGATTTCTTAAAAAAATAAAAATTAATTGAGTTTCACATAATATGCAATACATGTACTTAAATTTCGTGTCAAAGTCAGAGCATTATTAGATAGGTATGAGAACTAGAAGAATATTTTAACTACTCATATGTATGAGCGGTACACGTTGTAACTAACCAACTTCCAAAAAACATACTAAGAAAAGTAAAAAGACCTGAGGAATAGTGCGCTTGAAAGTGTTAAATTTCCCAACAAAAGCATCCAATATCCGGCCCTGCAATATAAGTGGCATCAGGCTTAAGGAATATATAAACAATAAATTATCACATAAGATTCTATTAAGGAATTGTAAAGACCACTAAAGGTGGACATACCAATAAAATTCGCGCTTCATCCATTGATGCCTGATCTAAACCTTTCTCGAAAATGGGTTCCACCTAAAAAGCAATAAATCAAATGGAATCTCTTACATATCAAATCATATTGTTTGCAAGAAACTCGATTTGTTATAATCTTTAAGAATAAATTATTTTGAGCATATACCAGATTCAACATCAAGCGAGCACATGTAGTATGAATGCTCAAGGACAATGAGGCATCATGCATGTTGCTTGAGAACAGATAAATAATCCGCGATAACTGCAAACGCATTTATTCAGAAAAAATAATAAGAGAAGCTTCAGCGATATATAGGTAAGTATAGCAGACCAACAACATTATTATCAAAGTAAGGAAAAATAGTTTAATGAGTAATATTCAATACTCAATTAACAACAGCCACTGCAGAGCCAAAAATAGGAAAATTGCAGGGATCTACAAGTTCATGATAGAGAAGATGTGCTTACCTGTGACAAAGAAAGATCTCCCCTAACATGGTGAACAATCTCTGCCAAAAGACTATATGCCAAAGGCCGCAATGTCTCAAAGCATGCTCTGCCGGTTCCAACAAGGACCCTGGTGTGGTTAAAACATTGCTTCATGAGGGTCAAAACACAAAATACAGAATGTAAAACTAGAAAATGTGAATTCTGTGTAATGTGGTTGAAAAGTTTAAAATTGAATAGCACAAAGAACAACAGATAGGATAACCACAACATGAGACACAAAATCTAAAACTTCCAGCTTATTAATGCAAGAAGTGCAAAGAAATTTAATTTTTTCTGATTTACTGTAATTGTGATTAAGAACTGCGGTCACATTTACTAAGCCCTACTGATCTCAGAATAAGTTTGATTATCAAGACAAAAACGACAAAACAAAGGTTTCTCACCACCAGCCAAATAAAAAACAACCTATTGTGACACTTACATCTACATATGGCTACGAAATCAAGGAAAATTGATGTACAAGGAAAATGCAATTTCCAAAATGAATTCAATATACTATACGATTAGCAACACTGTAAATAATATACATAAAAAGGTTTAGACCATAGAGTAGAAATATCAGGCACGAGCTCCGCTGCCTTTCATGAACTGCATATCCAGACATTCAAACTATACAAGTGCAATAACAGGGTTTCCCCCAAATTATAAGAGAAAAAGTAAAATCACACATCCCATACAGCAAATAATCTCACAATCCAGAATTAAGGACGGAACAGAGAAAGTCTGAATCCCCAAAATGTCAACATAACCTATTTCTATTTGGTAGAGTAGCATACCTCTCATCCAAGAGTGTATCAATTAAAGGAAATAAACCCCTTTTGAAGTCTGTCCCAAGAACGTGCTTCAGAGCTACCAATAGTTCCTAGAGTCATCAATTAACAAGGATTAGTTTTCGAGGAGTAAACTATGAAAATGTATATTGTTGTTGCTAAGAGAAGCCAACCTTCCGAATTGAAACTGAGTCAGAGCACGTGACAAGCAAATTTACAATGCTTTTGCATATGCTTTCTTCATGTTGCTTGATATAGTCAACAAAGCTCTTCAACAGATAAGTTAAGAAAGATACCGTCTGCACATAAGAAATGAGAAAACGGCTAAGAAAAGAAATACAAATGCCGAAAAGGGGATAAAAATAGCAATTCTATTGGTTGTCTGGGACATAAATAATGAAAAAGGTGAAATAGACCGTACATAATGACTAGTTAGGTACTATCAAAATTAAATATATAACCCATACAAGAATGTCCCTGACGTTAGAAGTTAAAATGGTCTTCTACTTATACAACAACGTTTGTACGTTGATCTTAATCTTAAAGATCGCAGCTAAAAATATTGAATCTATGGAAGATACAGAAGTACAATCGAGCTTGACTGTAAATTCAAAATTATTATAACTAACCTTAACTTGTGCGCCCTTCAGCTCAATAAAATGAGTCTTCAAATGAGGTGGGACCTTCTCTGGACCTGGGACTGAGATTGCTTGCACCATCAACGGCAACAGATGCGGTATATTAGTCTGAACAAGTCGCCCATACAGCTGAAATAGAAACATAACAACCAGTGGACTCTCGGTAACAACCTTAAACGACCTCGTGCTTGGATTAAGCTGCCCTGTAGCCACAACATAAGATCCCGAAGGACCCATTTGATCAGAGAGTTCCATAGGCTTCACATCATCACCGCTAAGTGATGACCCCAAGGATCCAGAGGTCGAGGGTGGGGCTGGTGGAGGTGCCATCATGGCCCCACTCTCAAAGAAGTAAGTGACAGTAGCCCTGAAGTTCTGGTAAATTTTGCAGACAAAATCCAGAAATGGCTGAACGTCAGCCTCTAAAGTAGGTCGAAAGTTCCTAAGCAAGTCAAAAATAATCCTAATGCAAATCAATCCATTTTCCTCGTTGTCTGTGGTGAGCACGTGCATTGCTACTTTGAGAAGCTCCTGAACAAACGGCCTTAGAACCTCACTGTGGGGTAGACGATTAAGAATTTCAATTATAACATTCCGCAGCCTGTGTTCCTGGTTATCAACAAACTGTGGCTTGGTAATGTGGTGTAGAACTGCGGAAAATGCACGAAAATAGCACTTCAAGAAGTTCAAATACTCGCCAGTGTGGCATATCTCCAAACTGTCCCGCACCTCCATTGCCATTTGTAGCCTCGACTGAATTGCTGCAGAGTTAAAACACACACAATCAACGCACGAAGTACATAAACAAGGAAAACTCAAACCTAATAATATTTTTAAAAATAAATAAAAATTGACAGCTCGCTTACGGAGGTCGGGCTCGGTTAGGTGACGAGAGTGCTGCTCGAAATTCTGAACGGGGCTCATGGTTGATGATCTTTCTCGAATTAACTAGGAAATTCAGGGCAACAGCAAGAACTAGGGTTCTTCAGCAGTGGTTTAGGGAAAAACGAACAATTAAGGTTTTTCCCTTGAAACGGCTATACTAACATTAAATTGGGTAATGAAAATTCACATGTGCAGGTGCTGCTTCAGATTGATGAGCTAATTCCTGCAAACTATTGATCTAAGTAGTTAATTAGTCATGTCTAGGGTTTTTGGATTGGAGGGAGAGAAGTAGAAAAGGGGTTTTCAGTTTAGTGATCAATCAAACAAGTGAGGAAAGAGTTCCACATGGTTTGATTTCCCCTCAATTTAGTAAATGACTCATGCATGGTACGAGGCTTCTCAACTTATACAAAGTAACAAGCACACTATAAATTTGCGACATAAGAAAAAAATGCATAAATACCCTATTTCTTCGATCTCTATCTTTGCCAACGTTAGACTAAATTGTACTCACCCCATTCCACCCAAAGTTCTTTTTTGTCATTTTTGTCATCCCACCAAAAGAATTCCATTTTTTTTTACACAGATAAAACACACACACCCCCTCTAATACAATTAAAATATGAAGCTCACACTCCCACTAATACAATTACCTACTACACATTAAAAATAATAATACTCCTTAACTCACGTGCCAAAAAGCAAAAATAACCCTTTAGGCGGGACGGAAGGAGTATTTAATTTTAACCAATTTTATGTGTTTGGACAAATATTTTTTTACCAAATAGAATTGGATGTCGGTTTGAGTGACGGTTCTCCACTGACATCCGTCGGATTGGGCGTCGATTTTAGTCAGTTCGAGTGTCGATGGATGTCGATCCCTCACCAACAACCCGATCGACATTCGTCAGTCCCCCACCGACATGCGTAGGTCGGTTTGGGTGTCGATGATTGTTGGTTCCCTACCGACGAGCCGATCAACATGTGTCGGACCAAGTGGCAGTGGCTGTCAGTCTAGGTGGGTAGGGGTCGATTTTTAAATTTTAAAGAAGGGGCATTTTTGTCCATTAAATAAAAATTGGTTAAAATTGATCACTTTTTACTTCATAGTTGGCAAAGTTTCGTCTTAATGAAGAAGTGGCAAATTTGCCTATTGATACAATATATATATATATATATACACACACTAACACCTCTCATTTCAAGTTTTACATTTTTCAATTTTATATTAAACTTCACTACTTAAACAAGGAAACATCACATCAATCTCTAACCTAATAAAAGTACACCTTAATTACAAATTTAGCACTTTCATTTAACACAAATGACATACTTTATAATTTATCTACTACATAAAAATACTACATCACTTCAAAAGTAAATAAAGTTGGTCCAAAAGAAACTTTTCTTACACTTCGTGTCTACATTAAAGAATAATATTGGGGTATATATTTGGATTTTAATTCAAAGAGTGATATTTTTTTAGAGTCTTCCAACATTCTCTTTATATTTAATTCATATTTGTATTTTTTTTATTTTCAATATTAATTGATTACACATATTTTCTATTCATTTTTATTTTGATTATTAATGCAATCCAAATTTGATGTGACTCTTCATCTCATGTAGATGTGTTTGTGGGTCGGGTCTGGGGTGAATATTTAACTACCCGCATTCACCCCGGTTTAAAATTGCTTGCCCCGAACCCGCACGGGTCTTATTACACAATCCCATAAACAGACCCCCGAACGGGGGCGGTCCGCCTCACTCCGACCCGCTCTCTATTATTTTAACTTATGTGGCTGGAATTTTAATTACTATCTACTCATAAATCAGTAATTCTCTGTACTTTATCATTCTCTATAACTTCAAATAATAATTATGTAAAAAAATTAAAATAAAATTCAAATAATAATAATAATCATAAAATTAGTAGTAAATTATAGAATTTTAAATGATTATAAAAAATAAATAATATAATATTAATATTTAATACAAGGTGGGGCGGGTATTCACGGGGCTAAAGTATTACCCAAACCGGCCCATTTTAAAAAACAAGTCCAGAGCGGACCGTCCCGTTTCCAGTTTGGGCCGGTCTGGGTCGGCCCAAATCGTGCGGCCGAATGGGTACCCGTGGGTTAGTCCAAATTGGCATCCCTAAATGTTATTTTCTTTTAAAAAAAGCATTGATAATAATAAGTCCTAACTCCTTAATCCATGACAAGGCTTCATGAATTCCCATAGCCTCACCTTCATCCACTCGAAAATTCCCCAAAATCAATATCAATCGACATGCAATAAAAGCACTTTCATCATCTCGAATGATCATCCCAACACCTATCTCCGTCGTATCAAGGAAAAAAGCAGCGTCAACATTCACTTAAAAAACTTGATTTTGATCTCTAAATTTGAGAGTAAAACTTATCATGTAAAATTAAAAAGGGCGGCACTAATGTCATCCAAATTATTAATAAGGGCACCCAAATTACTTAATAAACCCTTGTGAAAATACAATTTTAACCATTAAAAAAAAACTACTTTAAATTAATATATTAAACCCAAAATCTTAAATGGATTAGAAAGATGGAGAAATGTGTTTCGAACTTCTTCACATTCAGATTCACAGATGAATCAATCTTATGGTGGTGCATGTTAAATGATCACCTCATCTAAAAGTTTAAGCTTATAGAAGGTTGAATTGTTTAATACTTAATCAGGTCACACACTAACACGTCCCCTCACATGCAGGTGGGGAATTTTTGCCTCAAGCCTTGCATGTGTTTTCATAAATGGGTGGCGGTGAGGTTCGAACCCTTAACATTTGTTAACCATGGGCTCTGATACCATGTTAAATGACCACCTCAACTCAATGTCACCAGTTCTAAAACTAAATCATCAAATAATGACACCCCAATGAAGAACATACATATATCTCAAGGTTTAAAATATCGATATCGGTAAAAATATCGGTACCTTAATTTACGGATATATCGATGGATATATCGAATATCGATATCGGTAAAAATTTAAAAATTATGGAAATTTTGTGAGAAAAAAGATGAAAATTTATTATTTAATTTTACAATATATTATAGCTAATTTTAATATATTAATACAATTTATAAGCAAAATAAAACTTAAAATATATGATAAGTAGATCAATAACAACATATTAAAATAGTCTGAAATCATACAATAATTATTATTAATTGTTTAACACATAATAACTAATATCAAAATGATGATCTATTAGATTCAAATGTAAAACATGTCATGTTCTCTTGATCTAAATAATATTGGTACCAACTAATCGAATTATATAAAATTTTTAACATTGTTCTGAATGTTAGTAGTATATTGTTCTATCTTATCCAATTGTGCCAAAATAATTGTATTTTTAATCAGAGTATACTGTTTACGTGAACCATCATATTTACTAGTTATACATTTTTTAACGAAAAGTGATAACTATTTTAATATAAAAAAAATAGTTAATTTAGAAAGCGTAAAACATCTCACTATGAGATGGTTTCATGCATGTACTGCTCCATTTTTTTTTTATTTTTTAAAATTGAACAAATTAATGACCAAAAAAATGTATTTAGTTGATAAATAAAAGTAACATAAAAAATCATTAAAATTTCTTTAAATTATGAATAATTTTTCTATATTTTCGATATATCTTCGATATTTCATCGATATTTCTCGACATCAAAAAAATTGAATTGTGGCAAATCGATACCGATATTTCCACCGATATTTTTCGATATTTACCAATAATTCTTCGATATCAGAAAATAAATATCTTTTTCCCTAATATCGATATCGGTACTCTCAAAAAATGGATATATCATGTAAATATTGAGGATATTTTGGGATATTTTAAACCTTGCATCTACTAGATGTACAAGGATTCATATTTAATCCCCATAATTTAACTTCTGGTTTGGTCGGATTGAGTGACGTTTAGGCTCAAAAAATGCTCGTATTACGGGAGGACCAGAAAGGGTCTGAAGGTCATTGCTCGTATTACAAGAGGACCACAAAGGGTCTGAAGGTCATAACCAAGCCGATAAACTCAACTACGTTCAACACGAAGAAAACCAGGTGAACACCTGGTAAGAAGTCTGAATGGTTGCGGCTTTGAGCCTAAGAGAGCAAGGCACACCGGCAGCGGGGCCAACAGCTTTGAAACGAGACATAACAGACATGGATACGCCGTTTGCAACTCCTCTCTGTTCCTTGGCCACCGCTCTATTTTGAAGAACTAACAGGCCTGTTGTGATGGATAAAGAGAGTACATTCTTCAACATGGAAGCACTATTAAGCACCAACAGGAGTAAAAGCCCAAATAATTTGGCTATGTAAGGGTAGCTGGTTAGCAATGGTATTGAGACGACTGCTCATATACGAGAAATAGTGATGGTTCCGAGTATCCTATCTATCCAAGCATACACAAAGAGCTGAAAGAACAGCATACCAAACCATGTGATGGAAAGAACTTTACCAACGTCTGACGTGCTAAAACTCAACCCGCCAACCCTCTTTGAGCTGACAGCCCACAAAGAGAATATTTCACTATAGACCATATCGTGAAGTTGGAAAATACAATTCACCAAAATAGCAGACATCAAGGGCCAATTTCTTAAGAGGCTGCTTCGAGATTCAGGGCATCTGACCACAGAATCTTCCATCTTCTCCAACTGAATGGGCACGTTGGCAGTCTCTTCCGACAACGAATCTCAAGCTATGTTTTCTATACTGTGGGCATGAATAGTTTCGGGAAGCCAGCAGGACATGATGGCTACCACCAATGCAATGATTGAGATCACAAGACAAGGTAAAAAATATGGAAACCTCCCAAATATGGAATTTTGAGAGAAGATGTTTGGATACTTGTCAGCAGGCTGCGAAAGAAAACCTCCGACATCAGGACCAATGACCAAGCCTATGCCCCAGGATGTGCTAATGACTGACATCCCCAAAGCTTGGTGCTCTTCACGACGAATTTCGAAAGCATATGGCCTAATAGGACCCAGCATTCCACATAAACTTCCAAGAAAGAACCTCGCCAAAATGGCCATCCAGTAGTTTACACTAAGACCAAAAAGTGCATTGAATATAACCACTGTAATTGTGCCAATCATTATCACTGGTTTTTGATCATATTTATCAGCTATCATTCCCCATAGAAGAGAAGTCAAGGCTCTTCCAAACATAAAAGATGACCCTACATATCCAGCATGGAAACTTATATATTCCTCCCTTTTCGCAATATTTAAGTCCCTGATCATATAATAAAGGAAAGAAAAGAGAGATGATATCGGCAGAGCTGCAGCAAGAGTGATAATCCAGACATAAAAGAAGAGCTTGAAGGGTATCCCAGTGTCGGAATCGTTGCGTTCCTCAATCTTGCACGCTTCGCAGTTCACATAATGTTGTTTCTTGATCAGAGGTTCAGTATTCTCCGGCATTTCCTCACCCTTCTTCGACCTTCAAACTCCTCATTCAACAATCTTTCATTGACTCTTACAGTCCATGTGACTACATTTAAGTTACAGAAATTGTACAGTGAATAATTTATAGAAAGAAAAACCTGCCACAACGTACGCAATTCCACGTGGTTCTCTCTCTTATGCGCAACGGCCAACGACTACACAGTCGTACTCAAATCATACACGATAATTCCTCAATTGAATTCGCTCTGATACCATGTTAAATGATCACCTCATCTAAAAACTTAAGCTTATAGAGAATTGAATCGTTTAATACTTAATCAGGTCACACTCTAACAGTGCAGGACACGGTGAGCAATGATCCATAATGTGTGATCACGTAACCTGTGATACACCACAACCTGCATCTGATACACCACCGTTTCCGACTTCGGAGTTAGCAATCTAGGTAGGTAATTTGCAAAAATTAATAGAAAAAATAAAAGGTGTCACCATTTTACAGTAACCTGTGATGCATTAATGGTCATTACCCATTGGATTAATTGGCGTCGCCTATTCAAACAAGATCAATCTACATTCTCCACATTATTCCCACAAATTTCATTTTATGGTGGTCATGAGAAGTGTTTAAAAATCAGTTTCCATTAATATCTTTCGTTCCTAAGATTAATTGAAATGAAATATCGTGCTTTGAAGGAGAGTGTACTGTGTGGAGAAGATGATGCAGACTTTATTTGAACTAGAAACTTACCCATGCACGGGCATTAGTTTTACAATGTTATTTATATTTAATATAAATTATAAATATTTTAATAGGAGTAATATTTTTTTTATAACAATTTTTTTAATTATACTATTTGAAATTTATATTAGTATTATATTTCATAACCTATTATTTTTAATATAACCATTCATTAATAAACCTTAAACCCTAAAACTCTATACACTAAACCTTAAACCCCAAACCCTATACCATAAACCTTAAATCCTAGAACCCTAAAGCCTATATCCTAAACCTTAAACCCTAAATCCCTAAAGCCAAAACCCTAAGTCTTAAACCATAAACCCCCTAAACCCAAAACCCTTAAACCCTAAACCTTAAAGATCAAGTCAGCAACAACTAACAATAATCATATTTCAAAAATCAATAAAGCATGACCATAATGTAAATTAGAAAAACTCACATAAAAAACACCATGAAATCAATATCTTTTTAAGTTATAGATTCTAGGAAATGGTATCATATTGTTGTAAAATAGAATTAGGAATGGTCGAAATTTCTTTATTCTCGTAATATCATTATTAATACTAATTAAGAAAATACTTTTAATACGAATAAACATGATATCACTTCATAACTTGAGTGAATAAACAATATTGAAGAAGTAGAATTAGAAAAGTTTAAACCTTGAAAAACATACCTACACATGCTCAATAAATATGATCATTCTCATCTCGCAAACCAATATAACCAATAAAAATAAAATCGATGAAATTATAATCTATGATAACTTTGCATAATTAATCATATGAAAATAGCAGGATCACAAAGACATTTTAAACAATAAATTATATAGTGAGATTAACTAACCTGAGAACATATAATGTTAAACAGGATACATATACAATACTCATTCCGTTCCATGCAAAGGGTAACATTTGTTTTTGGCATGTGGATTAATGAGTATTATTATTTAATAATGTGTAGTGGGTAGTTGTATTAGTGGGTGTGTGGGCCCCATATTTTAATTGTATTAGTAGGTGTGTATTGGTCCCTTGTGTTTAAAAAGGGAAAGAAGACCCTTTGGGTGGGACGTCCAAAATGAAAAAAAATGAACTCTTTGGATAGGACGAAGAGAGTACATCTATCACTTCAAACTTTAATGAGTGGTATATACCCATGTACATTAATATAAAAGGTTGATTTTCAATCTTAATATAAAAAATCGCAACAAACATAACTATAAAACCCTAACCCTAAACCCTAAAACACTAAAACCCTAAATCCTAAACCATAAACTTTAAACCCTAAACACAAAAACTTAAAATATAAAACCCTAAACCCTAAAAATTTGACATAATGTAAAAAACTATATTAAGTATTATACATTGTTTAACGTATTAGCATTGAGGCTTTATAAATATTAAAAACGGTAAAATAGGTAAAAAAAATCACAATTATTTTCTAAATTAACTCTTATAATACATAATTTATTCTTTTACCAAGAAAGACAAATAACTAAATGTGGTAATTCAAAATTAAATATGATCAAATATGTATACTAAAGTATGATCACAATAAATAAAACTTATGGGCTTAATCAATTTAGGGTATTGAAAAGATTGTGGATAAAATTGATTAACGGATAAAAAATATATACAAATAAGCCCAACTTAGTTGAATATGCCCAATACAACATTATTAGTAACTAAAATAAATAGATAAATTAACTAATGATAAATGGCAAACATCACACAATAATAAATAACAACGAACTATTTATGGAAAAAATTATTGGATTCGTATGTTGTAAATAATATATATTAATTTTATTAAGGCTAATTATAGTGTGCATCGGGTGCACCCTAAGATAGGGTGCACCCATATACAAATATAAACAAAACATATACAATTATGAGCAACAATGTATACAATTTAATTGTTAGTTTTTTTAATAAAAAATTGAGTGTAAAAAATATGCAATTATTAAAAAATATTTATACACTATTGAATAAAAAGTTATACACATATAGATGTTAGTTTTTTAATGAAAAATTTAGTGTGAAAAAAATATACAATTATTACAAAACACGTATACAAAATAGAATAACATGTATACAAAATAGAATAAAAAGTCATATACATATGGGCGCACCCTTGCACCCGGGTGCACCCAATATACACTCTTTTATTAATTAAAATTATTAGTATTTAATGGCCAAGATTAACCATTTATAAATCAAAGACGAATTGAAAAACATATCAAATATGGACAAAATTGTTGAACGGGAAATTAAATAAGGGTGTCATTAATGAACCCGCTTTTAGTATATAAAAAGACTTCGGTGTATTAAGCAATTAATGTTTAATACATATTATACCTTTAATTTAAAGTAGTTACTCCCTCCATCCCACACTTATGTTTACACTTTTCGTTTTCGTCCGTCCTACAATTATGTTCACCAAACTCCACATCAACCAACAATTTTAAAAGTTATCTTAATTTCAAAAATATCACTCTCACCTAACACACATGACGTACTTTATAATTTATTTTTTACCTAAAAATACCACAATACCCCTAAAAGTCAATAAAATTGGTCAAAAAATAACTTTTCTTAAACTCCGTATCTACAATGCCGGTGAACATAAGTCCAGGACGGAGGGGAGTATTATTTTAGGATTAAAATTGCATTTTAATAAAATTTTATTAAACAATTTGGGTGTCTTAAGTAAAGTTTTGAGTGTCAATAACGTCACCCAATTAAAAATTATTATACACTATAGGGCAATTCTTAGGTGACCTATTGATGTGCTGTCGCCGGCACTCAAAAATAATACTTATAAAATTTCCGAACAAATCCACTAAAATATAGTAGGATGAGTACGGGTCGAACCCAAGGGAGTAGTTGAATTTAAATTGAATTTATGTGTTTTCAAATGAGTAACCGGAGGGGGGTTTGGATTGAATTAACAACTAAATAACATGAAAATAATTAAATAAAATAACAAACATAAAATTAAATAATAGAACAAATAAAATAACAACCTAGTCCAAGGATTTGATCCCCTCCCATATCCTAATTCATAAAATCGCAAGAATTAAACATGCAAACAATTATACAAACTCAAATCTCTAGGCTAATGGTACGACCAAATTAACCCGAATGTTCTTAAGATCATCAATTAGGGTACGACCACTAAATTGAACTATTTACGAGTGACCCTATGGATTCGAACTCGCAAATGCATTAAGACTCCAAACATAGAATTACTAGGCTACGAAAATCGGCTAGGAATCATACAACCTAGATCCTATTACACCTAGAGGGAATTATCTCTATTTGCTACTTAATTCACTCCTCACAACAATTACGGATTGTGGATCACGAAATAGCGTTAAACAATTAAATAATTAAATTAGATGGCCAGACTAAAATAATTATCAAAGTGCTATTAAGAACATCAAAGCATGTAATAGAATAAATTTATATAAAAGTTGGTAATATAAAATTCAAACAATTAAAATAAATAATTCATGGGAGGTTCACAACCGTCGAACTAGAAACGAAATTACATAATCAAAATTGAATTCAAAATAAATTAGAACATAAAACCGTGTTCTTCATGGTGGAACTCCTTCAATCTGCGTTCTGCAATCTGTCTTCTCCTTCTGTTCGTGTTCTCTGCGTGCTTCTTTTCTCACGTTAATCTGCTCTCTATATCGTGTATGATGCTCCCCCAAAAATAGCGTGTATCTGCTCCCATAAATATCTCTATCTTGATCCCCAAGTAATCTTGTTTGATCTCTTTCCTTACTTATCTCTTCCTAAAATATCTCAAGGATCTTTTCTTTTCTTGTTGACTAATCTACCGTGCCTTCTCCACAATATGGGTCTGACTTGGACTGATCTCTTCGTTGGAATTTAAGAGACAATATGAGAATATGTCCAACAACACTTTCCTTATTTATGCTTAATTTTCGCAGTCCCTTCTGACACTGAGGGGGTCAGTGTCAGTCAATTTGGCAGCAATGAATTTCCTGCACAAAACAGCCCGTTTCACATCAATTTGTATCATTAAATCCTCAATTAACCAAAGACAAGATAAGTCAATTTAGCACCCTAATAAGCATATAAGTTAATCAAATAAACATGAATTTCAACCAAATAATTATGCTAAATTATGACTTATCAAATCTCCCCACACCCAAACCTTTGTTTGTCCTCAAGCAAAACAAGACCAAGACAAAGCATAGGAAAAATGATAATCATGTGCAAGTGATAGCAAAACAATGACACTTCCAAGAGAGATCAAACAAGATACACCAAATACAAATGAGTGGTAGAATGTCTCACAAATATTTGCAACTTATGTAAGATAAAGAAGTTAAGAATTCATGGCCTCACAATGGTTTCACTCAATAACGCTCAAGTATATAAGTGGGTAGCAAAACACTCAAAATTAAACAAGACTGTAATACCCGAAAAATTCTTTATTTTATAATTTGTATTTTACGTATTTTTATAATTATGTGATAATTATTTCTATATTTTTTATTTGTCTTTACATTTTATTTGACATATCTGTGATAATAATGGTGACAATATGTGAATATATGTGTGCATAAATATTTACGTGTATTAATTTGGATATATGAGTAAATTATTTTATGTGTATAAATACACTTTTCTTAATTATTGAGTATCACACGTATTTTTTTTATTATAATAATAATAATATAATATTAAATAATAAAATAATAATAATAATAATAAAAAATAAATAAAGTCAATTTTGGTGGCTGCTTGTTTGAAATTTGTGATCTTAGGCTGCAATCAGCCGTTTTTTTTTTAAATAATAATAAAATAATATATATATATATTATTAAAAAAAAAAAAATTATTATTACCCCAACCTTGCCTATATATATGGGGTGAGGAATTCATCACCTCATCCCAAAATCATTGAGAAAAAGAGAGAGAGAGAGAGAGAGAGAAGGAAGGAGGGTGTGCCGGAGCGGGAAAGAAGAGATTAGTTACAGATCATCACGGGTCTATAATTGTCGGAGTTGACGTAAGTAGAGGTCCAACTACAATGTATAAACAGGCTGTTGTATGATTTATTTGTGATTATTATGTCATGAATTATTTGTGATCAAATGTTGATGTGTTAAATGGGTTATGATGCATATTTAATTGCCCTGGTTGCATACCACGCATAGTCATGAAAAGTGTTTTTCCCTAAAAATTAATAAGATATTAATGGTGTGTGCGGCCACTATATATGCATCTCTGTCGGGGTTCGGAAAAATCGTCCCCATTGAGCTCATTTGGGGTGCATATCATAAGTGTGTCGTGGGGATCCCGCAACGTGAACAGTTTTCAAAATAAAAGAGACCAATTAGTATATTAGGAAATAAATGCATTTTCATGCATTGTCATGCATGATTTCTACTTACTGAGATTTTTGTCTCATTAGTTTATGCATTGTAGGTGAGTTGCGCAGCGGAAGCGTGGTTGGGTACCGTCAGATCCTGAGAGTTGTATACATGGATGACGACCTGTTGGCTGGACCGGTGTAATGAACTGTTGTATTGTATAAAAGTGAAGAAAAATGAATATTTATTATTGTCTATTATTAGTGGTGAAAAAGTGGGTCGTGACAAAGACAAGACATTATCATAAGCTTGCTCCCAAATCAAATCTCCACCAAGTTTAATAAGCATTGCGCAAATATCAAAAGGACTTTTAAATGGTTGTAATGGGGCTTGGGATAAGGTAGGATAAAAAGGATTAGAAAGACTAAATTTACCAATTTGCAAATGTGTTAATCATATAAAATGTACATCAAAGGGATACATCTTGCCCTTCTCATTTTTCTCCACATCCACTTCTTCATTTTTTTTGTGACAAATCTCTGAATTTTATCAACACATCCAACTACCCACACCTGTTCTTTTCAAATTCGAAAAAATAGAGGCAACACTGAAGGGTTCAGTGTCTTTACAGAAAAATTCTGCACAAATTCCAGCTTCGTTCTTTTTTTTTCGCTTACTCTATTTTTTTCTCTTATTTTTTTGCAACCATTAATCTTCCATTCTTCCTTTTCTTTTCCTTTTTTTTTCTTTCCTTTCTCCATTCTTTTTTTGCTTTCTCCAATTTTTTTCTTTCTCTTAACCATCATATCCCCTTCACCATCACTTCAACCACCAAAAATATTTTTCAATGAATTCCACAATTTGCAAAATAGTAAGGGGTTCAATCGGAAGAGTTCAAGAAAGAAAATGGAATATGGCTATTTTATAAGTTCATTCATCAAAGAAAAGACTAGGCTCAAAGTGGCTCTCCTAAAAGATTTATATGATTAGGTAAGTAAAAAGAAGGCCAAAATACGGCTTACCTAGGTACCTTTATCATTTAATTACACATGCTCAAATGTAAGATCTCAAAATGTATTCAAAGAGCAAGTTCTAGAATGTACATATCAAGTCCAATTTGCACTCAATCAAGAAAAATATAGAGCTTATATAGATGATATCTCTTCAAGGCTCAAAGCTCACAAGAATATGGATCATTTGCCATGAATTCTCAAACAAAAATTATTCCACATTCATCACAAAAATAACAAGACAAATCCAACAACTCACAAGCAAAGGTACATCAAATCCAACTCTCTTGTCATGCCAAAAATTTCACATATCAAAGCACAATTTTACCATAAATCCAATACCAACTTCTCATGTGCACAAATGTAAAAATATGATTTCAAATGAAATACTATATGCACATCTAATTAAAATAAAATTGCAACTTTAAATACCACTCAATACACCAAACCTACCCACACCTAATCGTTTGCTTGCCCTCAAGCAAATAAACACAATAAAATTCAAAGGTAAATCAAGTGCAAGAGTGGAAAGAAGTCACCGGGTTAAGCTTCATTTTATTGACCACAAGTAGGAATTTTTCTCTTTTCTCCAAAAATATCATCAACATAACCTGAAAATTAGCACACACCAAAAGAACAAGATTATTTATTAAGAAAATAAAAATAAAAATAAAAAATAAGAACCTATGTTGGGTTGCCTCCCAACAAGCGCCTTTTCTTAACGTCGTTGGTTCGACGTTCACTTTCATTTCACGTGATAGGAGTAAAATGTTCAAACCAATATAATGATCTTATTGGTTTGCGAGAAGTGTTATCTCCCTTCAAAATTATATGGTTCTTGGTCAGCCTTAACATGTCAAGCTCCATAGAAAATTGTTTGATCGCCTCAAGAAAAGGATCTTTGATCTCATCAATGCGAAACACTTCAACCGTCTCATTTTCATGAGGGATATCAACAACTTTTTCCAACCTGAAATGAGAAGAAAAAGTATCAGAACTGATGGACATTAATTCGGATGATATTACCTCGTTTTCGTTTTCATCATAACTGACACTGAAGGCATCAGTGTCAGTTTCCTGCACAAAATCTGTAGAATTTTCAGCATACTTATCCTCCTCAATTTCGGTCTCCATCTCAAAATTCTTGTCTTTGGTGGCCTCCTCATGATATTCCAATTGGTTTACACTTTGTTGTGCCACCATACGTTCAACCTCGGTCATTAATTTGCTACATTGGTGCTCCAAACTCCAAAGACTCAATTGAGTTTTTTGTTGAAATAACAAATTACTAATTTCTATCCGGTTCAACAAGGACTCTAATGAAGCATTCGAACTTTGTTCATCTCCATTAAATCCATCATCTTCATAATAACATTCACTATCATTGAAGGATTGAGGTCTATACTCATAGTAGTCACGTCTTTGATATTCGTAAGGTTGATTATGATAGTGGTCCACATATCGGGAATGATGAGGATTATGCCACCCTTGATTGTAAGTGTTGACATATGGTTGATCATTCCAATGCCTTTGTTGATTAGCACTCCAATATTCATCTCTTTGTCTCACTGCAAATCTATCAATCAAGAATGGACAATCATGAGTGGAATGGAGTGTGGTTGCACAAACTCTACATGGTTGAACATTCCGACCATAATAACCATGATATTGATCCATTAGAACTAAGTCTGCAAGGGGGAGAAAGTGATTATTCACGAAAAATTAAAAAAAAATAAAAACAGGGCAGACCTGACACTGAAGGGATCAGTGTCAGTGCACTGCTGGAAAATTCGAAAATTAAAAATAAAAACACAAAAAATTCAACCAAATTCGGGATTACTCCCCGGCAACGGCGCCAAAATTTGATGTGTTGTCGCCGGCACTCAAAAATAATACTTATAAAATTTCCGAACAAATCCACTAAAATATAGTAGGATGAGTACGGGTCGAACCCAAGGGAGTAGTTGAATTTAAATTGAATTTATGTGTTTTCAAATGAGTAACCGGAGGGGGGTTTGGATTGAATTAACAACTAAATAACATGAAAATAATTAAATAAAATAACAAACATAAAATTAAATAATAGAACAAATAAAATAACAACCTAGTCCAAGGATTTGATCCCCTCCCATATCCTAATTCATAAAATCGCAAGAATTAAACATGCAAACAATTATACAAACTCAAATCCCTAGGCTAATGGTACGACCAAATTAACCCGAATGTTCTTAAGATCATCAATTAGGGTACGACCACTAAATTGAACTATTTACGAGTGACCCTATAGATTCGAACTCGCAAATGCATTAAGACTCCAAACATATAATTACTAGGCTACGAAAACCGGCTAGGAATCATACAACCTGGATCCTATTACACCTAGAGGGAATTATCTCTATTTGCTACTTAATTCACTCCTCACAACAATTACGGATTGTGGATCACGAAATAGCGTTAAACAATTAAATAATTAAATTAGATGGCCAGACTAAAATAATTATCAAAGTGCTATTAAGAACATCAAAGCATGTAATAGAATAAATTTATATAAAAGTTGGTAATATAAAATTCAAACAATTAAAATAAATAATTCATGGGAGGTTCACAACCCTCGGACTAGAAACGAAATTACATAATCAAAATTGAATTCAAAATAAATTAGAACATAAAACCGTGTTCTTCATGGTGGAACTCCTTCAATCTGCGTTCTGCAATCTGTCTTCTCCTTCTGTTCGTGTTCTCTGCGTGCTTCTTTTCTCACGTTAATCTGCTCTCTATATCGTGTATGATGCTCCCCCAAAAATAGCGTGTATCTGCTCCCATAAATATCTCTATCTTGATCCCCAAGTAATCTTGTTTGATCTCTTTCCTTACTTATCTCTTCCTAAAATATCTCAAGGATCTTTTCTTTTCTTGTTGACTAATCTACCATGCCTTCTCCACAATATGGGTCTGACTTGGACTGATCTCTTCGTTGGAATTTAAGAGACAATATGAGAATATGTCCAACAACACTTTCCTTATTTATGCTTAATTTTCGCAGTCCCTTCTGACACTGAGGGGGTCAGTGTCAGTCAATTTGGCAGCAACGAATTTCCTGCACAAAACAGCCCGTTTCACATCAATTTGTATCATTAAATCCTCAATTAACCAAAGACAAGATAAGTCAATTTAGCACCCTAATAAGCATATAAGTTAATCAAATAAACATGAATTTCAACCAAATAATTATGCTAAATTATGACTTATCACCTATGGTAACCGGTAACCCCTGCACATGTGGTGTGCACCATGTGGGGGTGTGCACATCTCATGTGAGGGGGTCACCAGTGACCACGAGTCACCTAAGTAACACCTACATTATATATTATTATATTATAATTATAAATTAATGCTTAATGCTTAATACTTAGTAATTAAAATATAATTCATTAAAATTAATTTTATATAAAAATAAAGCTTAAAAAAATAAAAACATTGGGTTGTTACATGCAGATGGAGTGAGTCTCTTCATATCTTTTACAAGAAATGTGAATGGATTATTTGATGTAATGAATACTAAATATCCTATAATAACATGGAGTATGTCAAATAGAATTAAAAAAATATATATTGGGGGCAGCAACCCAATGGTCATTTTATTATTTTAATGTGTTCTGTTGGTGAAGGAATAAAGGAGATTTTTTATGTGAAAAGTATATATATATATATAATGTAATTTCATATTACTTGAAGTATATTACAAATTATCCAAAGCAAAGAATCTTTGCTAGTTTTTTTTTTCTTTCCCTGATTAGAAAAGGGCTATTTTTATTTTTTTGATGTAGAAATGAAAGTAGCACATAACAAATTGGGCTCCACAAGGAAAGAGATAAGTCCAAACCAAAAGGCCTATTAGAGTAATTAAATTTGGCCCCTTTTTGACAGTTGATGGTATATGGTAGCAGAATATAACTCAGATATACAAACCTAAGTTACAGTAATTATATATGACTTTAAAAATAAGTTATATATATATATACTAGCAAACTCAACCTTGCTCCAAACTAAGTAAACAAACCTGATTACAGTTAGAAGAATTACACATTTGCTGAATTTTAAGACTAAAATGAATAACATGTCAACATCTAATGACAAACCCCTCCATCAACTCTTTTCTTCTAAAGTACTTTTTTCATTTTGAGTAACTACAAAATGAATATAAATATAAATATAAATATAAATATAAATATATATTAGTTTTTTTTTAATGGTAAACTTGTTCTTATATAAAAACAACTATCAATAGAAGTTCTAAAATACATAGTATATAGTTTCCCATCAATTTAAATAAAAATTAAGGTATTAAAAGATAAAATCATACTCATAAACTACCAAACAACAGCTAGCTATTATTAATCTTTATATTCTTTAACAATTTCCATGTAATGTATACTTTTCAAGCTCTTGGAATTAAGGAGTGGAGAGATAAGTATACATATATCATATCATATCTATATATTTTGATGGCCCTGGCCCAACCACCACCATCACCCCCACCCCACCCCCACCCCAAAAATTAAAATAAATAAAATAAAAATAAAACAGGAAAAACCCATCAGCATCAATTAACAGATATCTAGTGAAGTGGACGCGAAGAAATTAAACAAACTCCTCTATGATTCTTTTTATTTAACCTCCATTTAATCAAACTCATCACTTTATCAACACTTCTTCCTACCACCACCACCTCTGCTAACACTAACTTTTGAGTAGCTAACTCACCAATTATTATTCTCTCTCTCTCCTTCTCTTAATAACTAAGAACTTAATCACATTTTTTGTCACACTTAAAGTTAACATGACTAATATTAGTCCAAAGTTGAGAACCATGCAAGGAGATGGAGAAGAAGGGGTGGTGGTGAGGGGCCGCGTCGAGATCGACACACGGCAGCCGTTTCGCTCCGTGAGGGAAGCCGTCGCACTCTTCGGCGAAAAGGTACTCGCCGGAGAAGTCTATGGCACCAAGCTTAAGGAGGTCATCTTGCTTGATTTTATATCTAACTTTCTCTTCGATTATTAATTATGTCCGTCGTAGTATAATAAATCTGCAATGATTTATTATACACGACTTTAATTAATACATGCATGTTACTGACTAGCAAGTTACTCTTCAGTTTGCTAGTCAGACACATGCATGTCTTAATTTTATTATATTCATGACTGTTCAATTCATGATCAAATAAAATAGTTGGATAATAGATTTTTAATGATCAGATGCAAAACTCAGCAAATTACTGCATTCATCAACCAAAGATTGGAGAAGTGAAAGCAGAGTTAGAAGAAACAAAGCAAAGCCTACACAAAGCAAAAGAAGAAGGGGACCACATGGCAAGCTGTCTGAATTCATTAAGGCAGGAGCTTGAGCAGACAAAGAGAGAGCTCCATCAGATGAAGAGCAGGGAAACAATATCGTATCATTTGGACCAGCCGGAGATCGAAGAGCTGAAGTTCGTCGAAAACACGAGCATGATGGTGGTGACGGACGAGGGGGAGCCGGAATTCGAGAAGAAAAGATCAGTGAAGTTTGCAAGTCCAGTGCTGGCAAAGGTGATGATGGAGGGTGGTGATACCATGCACAAAAAGAAGATCAAGAAGAAGCCACTCTTTGCAGGGTTGATTTTCTTGAAGAAGAAGAAGAAAGAGATGGAGTAGTATTGAATCTTGCATTTCTCTGTTTTCCATTTCCCGCCTTTTTTAATTCGCACGAGAGAGGGGTAATGATCATCGACTCGAAACTCCTGTTACATTTTGGTGTTACATCTCCTGTTGCAAACTGTTAGATAATTTATCTATCGCGTGTAATAGGAGACTTGTTACATTTTTGTGTTACATCTTCTGTTGCAAACCGTTACATGATTTATTTAACATGTGTATATGGAGATATAACATTAAAATGTAACTAGAGATCAATAAAAATTCAATTAAATTCAGTTTTTTTTTGTTTTTTTTATATTTAAGCTTGTTGTTTTGTTAGGTGAGGTGATGATTCTAGTCCTAACAGATTGATGTTAATGGTAGATTTGATTATAAAATGAATTTCTTGATGCATAAATGATCTTCACATTAAAATTTTAAAATTGGTGGGTTATAGCAGATGGTAGCCCAATCTTAGGCCCAATTTATGAAAATTAAGATGAAAAAAGGTTAAATAATAAAGGCCCAATATTGGCCCATTTACTAATTAGAATGCTGAAATCGTTCTCTTAATTAATCATGAATACGAAATTCTCTAAGGTTCGAATTGTAGAATTTAACACCAAAGCCCAAATATTAAATTTCATCCGTTCCAGATTTAATTGGTAAAGAAATCTAAAATCAAAATTAAATTAAATAAATGAACAGCTTGGACCCATTTCACTCTACTAATAATCATACATAAAAAATTGCTTATCGTATGATTACAATAATTTTAATTAAAAAATAAAATTATACATGATTTAATAAGTAGTACATAAAAATTATTTTTTAAACTGATGAATTTCCCAAAGACAAATTCTTTAATATATTAGTAATACCTACCAACCGTTATCGATCATTCTTGATTAAAGCTAGAATAAAAATGATTATTGAGAAAAATATTGCATTCATCATTCATGTATTTACCTTAACCATCTGCATTCTCAATGTGGGATAGCTAAATTTATAACTTTTATTTTTTTTCCATTTAATAATTTTGCTACATCTTCCAATACAAAGTTAAAATTTGATATAGAGACATTGAATAGAATGTTGTTTAGGACAAAAGTACAAAGAACAAGAGATTAGATAAATATACTGTCGGTTAGTCGGTCGTGGTGAAGTGATGATAACATGGAATAAGGCATAAAAATATGTTCAAAATAATTATCAAATTAATTGATTGGTTAATTAATTAATTAATAAAATGCACATGTCTGCATGTGAACCATATCACAAGATTTACATGTTTGACAAAGTCTTTTACACCACACAATTAGTCCTTCTTCCTCAATCTATTTCCTTTTTTTTTTTTTTTAAATTATTAAACCATTTGTGTTTGAACAATTTTGATTGATCCCCTGAAAAAAATATTTTTTAATTATTAAACCATTTGTGTTTGAACAATTTTGATTGATCCCCTGAAAAATATATATATATATATATATATATATATATATATATATATATATAATAAGAGTTGGTCTCTTGTGTCCCCACGTGCACAAATTATATAAGTGTATAATATTTTGTTTTGAAGGGTATATACTTCAATTAATAAGAGTACAATATTTTTATTCTAACTTATTTATTTAGATTATATTTCCTGCCATAATTAGTATGACACTAAAAAAAACAGCAATGAAATTTAACAAAAATTCAAACTATTAACCATTATCAATGAATTTATAGTGTACTACTAATAGAATAACTACCGACAACATCATTATATAAACAATGGTAAAATATTAATTCGTTGGTAACGTTCATATATTCCATAGTCCTGTTAATCTCTTCATAATTGTGTTTTTAAATAATTTTAGAAAATTCTCTTTATTAATCTTGGAGGGAAGGGTGTTAAGGAAAATAATTAAAATGTATTAATTTGTTTGTAATTTATATCATTTTCATGTATAGATTGATTTGGTCCTTTAATTATGAATGTTGTTGTTGTTGTAATCTTGTATTATTTATTTGGTAATAACATCAGCATATTTAGACGATCAAATAATATTTCTCCTCTTTCAAAAGGGGAGAAATTTGTTTTAAGTTGAATACAATTTAAAGTATGATATCTAAATTGGTTAAAAATAAAGAGTATATTATGAAATTAATGTTAAATGAATTTTTACTTTTATACATGTGTGTGAATATATAATAGATGTAAATAAAAAATAAGTATATATAAGGATACCTAAACGTAAGATGGAGAAAATATTTTTTATAACTAGACCGTTTTATTTATTATATATTTTTAATTCGTCAAACAAATTATTAATCAAACAATTCAACTAGACTATTAACCTTTTTCTTTCGATTAAATAATTTGATTAAAACATTATTTCATAATACTTCTTATTCATTTTATTAATACCTTTTTAGCGTCACTAGTTCAAATTGAAACTGATCATGACTCCACTTACACAGTTGCTATAGCCTATAAATCTTCAATATATATTTATTAGTTTTCATGAGGAATAAAAGTCAAATCTCCTATAATTAATTGACCTTAAATGATAATAATTTATTAGTGGGGGCCTTTTTTTAAATAATTGGGCTCCAGCATTTTCAGCCAAAATTTCTGGCAATTAATTAC
Organism: Pogostemon cablin; assembly: GCA_023678885.1. Taxonomy (NCBI): domain Eukaryota; kingdom Viridiplantae; phylum Streptophyta; class Magnoliopsida; order Lamiales; family Lamiaceae; genus Pogostemon; species Pogostemon cablin. The sequence continues at coordinate 5,605,750 of CM042991.1, read as the reverse complement.
CCTCGAATTGGCTGTCGTAGCCATTAACTTCCAGACTTTAATGATGCTCTTCCTTTAAATATTATAGTATTATATATTAAAATATATTCTAATATTTACTAATTAATATTTTTAAAATATTTCCAGCATTGCCCACATAATCAATCAACAGGCCACAATCTATCTAAATCTAATTAATACTATCTAGTATTTAATTTATTTTTATTCTAAAATTCGTATAGTTTTTCTTTTATTTAGCCCAAACTAATTTTAAATTAGCTAGACTAGACGTGTTTCTTCCTAATAATGTAAAACAATTAAATGAGACTACATAATGATACTTAAAATATAAACTGAATTCTTAGTATTTTTTTTCCAATGTCTTAAAATAGATAAATTATCAAAATTTGAAAGCTAAAAATTTATATCAAATAGATACCTAAAACTATAAAATATTTAAAATATCTTTTTGACAAATACATTAAATTTCGTATATTTAACATGCATTTTAATTTAGGACGGCACTATTGCAACCCGAAACTTTATTAAAAGCACCCAAAAAATAAAAAATATTATATAAAAATACAATTTTAACCCTCGTATTTTGAATTCTTTAATTACTTTGTACAACCTGTTTGCCTATTTGTATAGCACTCACGAGCAAGAATACTCGATCGTTGTAGTAGTATATCCCAAGAAAAATTATCAATCCAATAAGGAGTTATTTTCGGACTAGCAAATACGTGAGCTCATGTTCATGTCGTTTTGTAAAGATGATCGGGGGGTTTTGAGATTGATTAACAACAAAAACAAGTAGCAAGTAAATAAGATAGCAAATAAGATAAATGACAAGTAAAGAAAATGGGTGCTAAAGTTCAAGTATGGAAAAACATGGGATTAGAAACATCCAAGCACACTCGATTCATATTATCATGCAAACGGAATTCAACTCAATTGATGTAGACTAAGGGTAATCACGATTGTATCCTAAGCTCCCTTTCGGGTTACAAAGGTTGTTGATCCATTTTAGACTCCCAAAAGCACTTAAGATCAAAGCCCAACATTAACCCCTTCCATCTAGGTACTAGTTAGATTAAAATCTCCCTTTTTGTGTACTAAGGCCAACGAATGGATTGGTTTCCCTCATTGAATTCAAATATCCTTTCGGTCAAACCCAAACTCAATGTCTATTCATGCCTTCCTAATACTATAGAGGGTCGTTTCCGTCTCACTCCAAGCAATACATACATGAAAATCATGATAGCATTTAATTACCACAAATAATCCATTGATCAACAATCCATTAAACCAATAAACATTCATGAATAACAAACCATGCCATCACAACATCAAGACAATTAAACTCCATGAATAGAAATCAACATCAATTAAATCAAAACCAATTTAATCCACATGATAATATAAATCTAATATGCTCTTCATATTCCTAATCCCACTAGAGGGATTAGCCTAACATGATAAAAGTAATAAAACAAATAAATGATTCATTACAAATACCCATAGTCTTAGATCTAAAGAAATACAAAATGAATGGATTATTCCCTATCAATTTCTTGAAGAGAATCTTCTATTCTTCTTGATCTCCACCTCTAGCTCTTGATTTGAAGTCTTTAGCACCAAAAATGGAAGAATTGATGGGTGGATGAAGATGGATGAAGATGATGGTGGAAAATGGAAGAAATGGTGTGTGAGGTGTGTGTAGATGATAGGATTTCGGATTCTTATTCTGCAAAGTGTTGAAATGGGGTCTATTTATACCCCATGTGGGCCTTCTAGAAGATTCTGATTTTTTAGCAGGAATTACACCTACACGGCTCGAGCTCTGCACACGGCCACAGGGGTGGCCGTGTTGTGTAATCTGGTGTCCGCACACGGCTTCTAGGACAGGGCCGTGCGCGGTACACGGCCCGTGTTCTGTGCTCGACCCGTGCTCTGCGCTCGGCCACAGGGGTGGCCGAGTTGGTGTTTCTGGCGACATCACACGGCCTCATGCACAGGCCCGTGTGCGGAACTCGAGGCGTGTTCAAGACACGACCCGTGTTCCTGCACACGGCCGGCTGTGTTGTGCAGCTTCTTCTCCTCTTTCACTCTTTCGGCTCGTTCTTCCTCGTTTCAACTCCGAATTGAGATCTGCTTTTTCCTACATATTCCTTATCATGTTTAGCATCAAATAAAAAGTGAAAATCTTAAGTTTAAGCTCATTCACACACATTTCAATAAAAACACAAAACACAACCAAATAACACATAAAATACGGATGAAATAATACGAAAACACATATAAAAAGACACTAAAATGTAGGTGAAAATAGCTCTAATCAAACCCAATCCAACTGTATACAGTCATCTTCTTCAAGTAATTTAGAACGATTTGTATCTTCTTCATCAAATTTCTCCCTAACATAACATGATTTTTTAAGATTACTTTAAATGGTTATTCTCTATCTCTCCAAAATCTAGATGGTCTTATTCCTTTCTATCTAAACTCTTGTTTAGATCTACTCCAAGAAATTCTAAAAGTCCCGACAACATTAGACGGATCCATTTACAGCACCGCTTGTTAATGCTGCATAAATATCTATGAATAGTAATAAGATTTTGACAATTAATACATATTATCCCAACTAATTATCAGATAGATATTAAAAAAATTGGGGAGTTTGAATCCCATTGATAATCCTTTGGTTCGAGAATGAGTTTTTGTGGATTGAATTTCAGGGCATAACACAAATCGAATAATGTTCTATTATTGAATGATTTGTGCATTTTCTTTAATTAATTTGCAAATGAGATTGGAATGATTCCAGAGGTTTGAATATGATTTACAGATATTTTTGTTTAATTGTTGATCATTTAAGAATGTGTTTGAACATTGTTAAAAGAGAGAATTTTGAATGTAGAATATTTTGTGTTTTAGGGTTTGGAAAGATTGAGTGTGCAAAGTAATTTAGAGATTGGACAATTTTAAATGTTTAATGTCTAAGGTTAAAATTGTATTTTCATAAGACATTTTTAGAATTTTCGGGTGCTGTTAGTAAAGTTACGGACGTCAATAGTGTCACCCTTTAATTTATTGAATAATTTATTATAATCAAAATGATTTATAATTTATTATACTGTAATTTTATAAAGTTATCATTACCTTATAATTTTAGGTTCAAATGGGTTGTTTTATATTTTTTTCCTTAATTAACAAAAAATAATTTAAATTCCAAATGGATATTTATTACATTTTTTTTAAATATTTTAATTATTATTGTTGAACTGTCCTAATTATAATCATTTAACGTGATACATTTCACGCTAAAGAGCATGTCTTGATCTTATTAAATGATCATTTTGGGACTAGAAAACTATGGATACCTATATATACTTCTCAATCTACATCATACTTCCTTCGCCCGCTCAAAGGTGGACATTTGTTTTTTTCACGTGGATTAAGAGTATTATTATTTAATGTGTAGTTGGTAGTTGTATTAGTGGAGTGTATGGATCCCATAAATTTATTGTATTAGTGATGTGTGTGGGTCCCATATGTTTAAAAAGAGAAATGTGGATCTTTGGTGCGGACGCCCAAAATGGCAAAATATTCACGTTTCGGGTGGACGGAGGGAGTACTAAATTTTAAAAATGTCAATCGTGTGGTTTTCATTTGATGAACAAAATTAATTAGGGAACAGGGTCAAGTATGACCCTAATATTTTCTACAAGGATCATCCATTCTCCCTAAACTTAATTTTGGTACATTCTAACCCTTCATTTTCTAATAAAGGATCATATTTGTCCTCCAATTTTTATAAACTAACAAACTAATCCTTTTTGGCTAATTTCCCACTTTTTACTACTACCATTACTACTAACAAACTAACCCTTTTGGTTGAACGTAATTTAATATTATTAATTAATACTTGAAAATATTAATCAAGGCATGTAAAGAAACTTCTTTTAATTTAATATTAATTTTAAATGTATTTTAAATTTTTAATTATTTATAAAAATAATATATGTAATTTAATTTTTATTTATACAATTAATAAAAATTTTAATATAATTTATAGAGTATAAATTTTTAAGAAATTCAATTTAGAGAATAGTTAGAAATTTGTGACTAATTGATCATCTTTCTTAAGTAATTATTATTATTATTATATTTTAAAAAATAAATATTTACGTTGTAATTATTATAAGAAAAAATTAAAAAATTTAAGAATATAAATAATTAATATTCTTAAAATAAATTCGTAACAATTTATTATAGAAATGTATAACTAATAAAATTGAAAAAAATATTAACATTTTTTTAAGGGAATAAAAAAATATTTAATTTTGAACCATACATAAAATAATAATATTATTTTTAATGAAAATTTATATTGTAAATAATTAAGATGAATTTTCTTAGTTATAATATTTTGAACAATGAAAATCTATAACAAATTTCTAAATTTTTTAATGATCCAAGATTAAATTTAATTAATAATAAATAATAGTATAATTTATAATGATGAGTAAGGATAAATTATAGTAACAAACTCCTATAATTTGATTAAAATCAATAATCAATCTAAATTTATAAATTAATAATAAATAATATAAATTAAATAGAAATAATAACAAATAATATAAAGTAATATAAATCAACAATCATCAATCAAATTTAGAAAAGATGGGGAATTAGCCAAAAGGTTAGTTTGTTAGTTTATAAAAGTTAGAGGGCAAATATGATCTTTTATTAGAAGATGAAGCGATCGGATGTACCAATTAAGTTTAGGGGCGTTGATGATCCTTAGAAAAAAGATTTGGGTCCTACTTGACCCTTTTCCCAATTAATTAACTCACGCACTAATAGTGTTTTTTTTCTCTTATAAAATAATTTAAAATAAATTTAACAAGCCAATGACGTTTACCCAATAAACTCTAGATTGTATTAATGCATCAAGGCCCCTAATTATAACTTCTAATGTAAAGTTAATTGGAAACTGATTGATATATTTAATTTTAATTGAATTTATGATAAAAATAATTCTAAATGATAACTAAATGAGTATAAAATAAAAATAAGAGATAAAATAATATTATCTCATTTTCATGCTTTTTAAGTGACGAATTACTTAATTTTAAATGAAGGAAATTTATTTAAAATAATTAAATCACAAAAATAAATCTAAACTTCAAAATTGAACTAGTCATATATATCATAACTAGTATACTACCGCGTAACACACGGATTAAAAAAATTTATTTTAAATTTGAAATATTTTATTTAATAAATAACAAATTTATTAATATACTAATAGTTAAAAAGAATTCATATATATATATATATATATATATATATATATATTTAAGCTTTATAATTAATATTATATGTTTTTTATAAAATATAAGTAATATTATATAGTATTTTAATTCATATAATCTTCTATGTATTTGGAGATATGAATTTAGAATTTATGCACCAAATTTTATTTTATTTTTTTCCTACTTAATATGCTATATATTAATTTTAGGGTGATTTTGCCTGATGCACTGGTGTACCCCCAATATTTGCATAATAAAATAGGGTAGTGGGTAGTTATTTTATAAAAAAAATATTAATTATATTATTTTATTTAAGGGTGGAGATTAAATTATAAGTAATCTAACGGTTAAGATCGTCCAAGTGCATCGATGAACCGCATTTGGACTCTTAATTTTATTTCAATAATATATGTATATATTTCTTAATAATATATATCACATTTTATATTCAATTGTAACATTAATTTTGCATATAAAAACTATGTAAATTTTTGCTATACGTATTCATGACAAATTGCATCAAATTAAATTCAATAACTAATAGTATTAATTTTTATTTACTAATATATATTTATTTATTAATAAATGTATCTGGTTTAAATTTAGAATATATATTTATTTATTAATAAATGTATCTGGTTTAAATTTAGGTGCGATTATTAATTCATACACCCGAGTACATAATATTTTATCAATTTAAATTAATTACAATTTTTGTTTTAGTTATACTTGATTTCATAAATTTGCTGAAATAAAATTAATATTAAGTAAATATTAAATTATTTATTAATTATTCAACCAATTAAATTTTTAAAATATTATTTGTTCATTATTCATATTTTTCAAATAAAAATTTAATTATAGACGTTATCTCTATAAATAATTAAAAACTTAAAATACTTTATTTTAAGATCAAATTAAAATTATTTTTTATGCATACTTAATTAATAATTTAAATTTTTTAATGACATTAAATCAACACTCATGTTTTGAAATTTTAGTATATTAGAAAATTACTTTAGAATAGATATATCAAAATAATTAAGTTCGATCAAAATCAAAACACAATTAATACATAATCAATTAATCATAAATACTCCACCAATAGAAATAAAATACATATAAAAATTTTATTTTGAGAGAACAAAATTGCAACAAGTGTGTTTTTAAAAAAACTCAAATAACGAAACTACTTTACAAATATATATATATTAAGATATTAAGATTTGTCTATTCCATAAGTTTTTTAATTATTCATTTTCCCATTCCGTTATTGTCCCAATAATTAGTTAATGTGGCCTCGCTAAAAACAACTCGAGCCAAATATTAAAATATAGGTCTATTTAGAAAAAAAAAAAAACTTAAAATAATACTCCACTAAATTAATTAAAAAATAAAAACTTCACTAAATAGTGCCCATATATATATATATATATATATATATATATATATATATATATATATATATATATATATGCATGTGGCTCCTCATAGTCAGAGATTCTTTTCAACAAACAAAAAACGATGATTAAGAATCCATTCTGTCGCCCAAGGCTGAGAGTGGCCGCCGCCGCCGGCAGAAAATCCGGCAGCTTTTCCCCCATGTCCCTCCTCGATCGCCTCAGGGCGGCCGTATTCCGTCTCATCATGCTCTCCACACTCTCCAACGGCGCCGCCCGCCGGACATCATCGACGCCGCGGTCGGAAGCTAACTACTACCCCAACGACCCGCACCACAGTGAAGCCGTCGCCGACTGCATAGAGTTCATCAAGAAGTCCGCCACCGCCAGCGATGAATCCCGCCACTCCACCGCCGGTAGCTACTCGGAGGCCGCGGCGGCGCAGGTCGTATGTGATTGAGTAATTAATTTGGTATATAATAATGTATTTCAGGTAATATATGTTTTATGTATATTGGTGTGTATGTAGAATTGAATAGAACAGTTTTTTTTTTCTCCTCATATCAACAGAAAATTAGTGTTTTTTTTTTTTTTTGGGATTTGTAACAATTTAGGTATTTAGATTCCATATTTGAAATTCCAAGAGTTACTTAAAAATAAAATAAAACAAAATATTTACATACTGTGGTTTATAATTTTTTTTAACAATAGAATCAACTTATCAGTTTAGTGATAATAATAATAATAATAATAATAATAATAATAATATTATTATTATTATTATTATTATTATTATTATTTTTGAAGCTTGTATTATGTACAGCACCATTCCAAATCCCAATTCTTAAGCTGAATATATATCAGTTATATACCGTTTATCAACAATTGAATTGAAAATAAAATAAAATCAAGAGCTGGTTTGATTTAACAATTCATTAATTAATTTAATTACAGCTATGACCAGATGCTAAAATTAATCAGTGATTCAGTTCTTATATATGTTTTCTTGCTGCAGAGCGTTGGAATTTTATGGTAAATGGAGAAATCAACTTATAATATTGTCCATTAGATTAAAGTGTTTATGAAGAGAATGGTTTAAAGAGTATGAACAGCAAATTAATCATGTTTCACTCCATAATATATATATATATATATATATATATATATATATATTATTTTTTACCCACAATTTTCAACACAAAAGACATACTCATTACTCCGTCCGTCCTAGAGACATTAAATTAAATAGTGGAAAAATGCATTCTGACTTCTGAGCTCAACTCATCATTATTTGACGGGCTGCCTGTTTTGGCCCAAAAACAAATAGGGCCTTTTAAAACATGTTTAAATCAGAATTTTATTTTTTCAAACCATTTAGCTCAAACTTGTTAGGGTGGTTGGAATTTATCAAGGCTCACTCAATAGCCCGTTAACATATTTAATATTATACTATAGTATTTGATTCACATCGAGTTAATAATATTTTATAAATTTTAAAAAATTACTAAAATAAAGAAATTTACACGCTAATTGCACTTAAATGTGCTTAATTTTTTTAGCCCTTAAATTTAAAGTAAGGAGCGTGTGAAGTAGAACTTAAGGGGAGTGTTACACTAGCTCACGAAACTAATAAAAAATTAAAATAATTCTCATATTCATTCTTTTTTATTTTGAAATTTGCGAACTTTATTATTTCATCAAATAATTTTAATGAATCAAACACTTTATTAGAGTAAATACTCTAAAACTGTACATGTACTCCCTTCATTCCGTCTCAATAGTTATGTTTGCTTTTCGCAGAGATTAAGGAATATAATATTTTAATGTGTTGTGGGTTGAAAGACATACTTCTAATATTTTAATAATATAATGGGTAGTTGTATTAATGTTATGTGTGAGCTTAATGAAAAAGAAAATGTAACTATTGAAGTGAGTCGGACAATTTGAAAAAATGTACTCCCTCCGTCCTATAATAAACTTCACCTTACTGTAAACACAAAATTTAAAGAAGTTACTATTTTTGACTAACTTTATTGACTTTTGGAGGGTAATATAATATTTTTAGGTAAAAAATAAATTATAAAGTAGTTAAGTGAGTTAGATGAGAGTGATAAATTTGTAACTAAGATGAATTTTTAGGGGTGGGGATTGATGTGATATACAATTTTTTTTTTTTATAAAGTGTAAGATGAGATGAAGGGAGCAATTATTATTGTGGAATGGTGGGAATATAAGTATTAAAAAAAAATTTAGATGAATGAAATCAAATTTATAAATATACTTTTTTATTTGGTAGCTGTTGTGTATGTACTACAGAATCCAAATTTAATTTAATTTAATTGAAATAATCTACATACAGATCCAAATATATTTAACTCAACTGTCAGGCCCAACAATCCAGAATCCGGGTAGGCTAATCGGGTCCTGCAGAACGCTCACAGTTTCTGAATTCTGAGAAGCTCCAAGCAACTTCTATGGCGGGTATGTTAACAGGCGTCGAATTAACACCTTGTTTCGTATATTTTCCAACTCCGCATCGCCTTTCTGATGTGCTATTGCAATTCATATTTCAATCGCAATACTGACTTCCGCAATTTTATTTTATTTTTTCCTGAAAAGGAGGTCAGTCGGAGAGAGAAGACAGAGTATCGTTAGAACTCACAGAGGAGATCCTTCAGAGCATGGAAGTTGGAATGGCCTTCCGCGATTACGTTGGTGTTCTCGTTATTCTATCATTGATTAGCAGGACTATGCGTTTACTTAACTTGCTTTTGGTTGATTAGTGTCCTATTCTCTTTTTGCATAACCTAAGACATTTGATTATGATGGAACTTTAATCAAGTAGTAAATGGAGGGCCTCATCATTAACGCTGTATTTGGTCTATTATTTTGGCGTGAAAATGCCTAGGGAAGTATTTTTCAAGCATCAATGAATGTGTGTTGCTGCTCCGTTTTTCTTGATACTTTTTCTTATAAATTTATTTTCTCACCAAAATTTGTGGTCTAATTGTGTTAATAGTTTCTACAAACCAACCCAAAGAAGGAAATATGTTGATTGTTAAACCAGATAACATATTTTGTCAAGCTCAGTATATTATTATGGGGAATATGACTAGGGTTGCTTCTGAAACTTATGCCCTTATGGCTTTTAAGTTGATGATCTCCCTGTATCTTGTTGTCTCTCCCCCTCTAACACACAGTTATTGATAGTTGATACTTTCCAAGAAAACTTTTTTATTGTCCTTAGCATATGAAAAATGAAAAATTATGCATTTTATGTTTAGTACCAAAATTTGTTTATTAGTAGTTTTGTTGTTATATGTGTTCATTGTGTAGATTTATTATAGAGTATGCCTTTTCAGACTTACGCTTAAAAATAGGTTTTTTTCAATTCACTAGAAACCTTACTGCATGAAGATGCCTATACGTCCAACTTCCTTGACCTGAAAATTAGTGTGAGTTAATGTTTTTTGCTTTGAGGTTTCATGTACAAGAATTTTATGTGGAGTAATATTTTTCTTTCAACAAATATGAAAGCTGTTGATGTATTTGCAATACACACTGATGTAATACTTCCCATCTGCAGAATGGAAGAATTAGTTCAATGGATTTCCATAAGACATCAAGTTATTTGGTAACTGCCAGTGATGATGAATCTATTCGCCTTTACGATGTCGCTAATGCTACGTATGCATCTCTCTCTCTCTCTCTCTCTCTCTCTCTCTTTTTCCTCCTTTGGATTCACATTTAAATTTCATGACTCTTATTTTTGGTGAAATTTGAGTCTTCTTTGATTATAGTGCCTCAAGCATTCAACATGTCTAGGATTAAATGTATAGTTGACCATATATTGACATTAAGGGATGAACATTTGTTATGGTTCTCAAGAATATGTGCTTGAAAGTTATCGACACATCTGGGTACATTAGACTCTTATTTATATGTAATGAGAAGCTGTTTTGGACTTTCTCCCCAACCACATTATATGTGTACCCAGAACTGTAGTTGGAAAAGCCTAAGATCTGGGAGTAGTTCGTACTACTTTTTTCTATTGGAACTTGTATCCTGTCGATTTTATGTTTTTAAAAATCAATCATAAATTACAGAAAGCCCTTAAGCAGCAAACGATGATGCTGCCATCAATTCAGCAAGCCAAAGAAAGTAGCCCTAACTACAAAATAGAAGCTCTGTTAATCAAGTTTAAGAAGTTCTGTTTGGTTGGAATTTTGCATTGTGCTTTCTCACCCACCTTGTGGCATTGGGTGCTGAGTCAGAGTTTGAAATGATTGTACTAAGTTCAGTTGCCGATTTATATTTGTTTGATTCTAGGGGATGTAGTGGTAATGCTGACCTGGTGTTATGGGGGTAATTGTTCCAGTTTTATGTTTGTCTTTATGGTTAGAAAGAAATAAATGGTTTTGAGGACACAGAGAGCCTTAGAGGAGTGTTATGGGGTCGAGTTTAACATTGCAATATGCCAATATTGCATGATTGGTGTTGACTGTTGAGTCATAAGGAGTTTGAATCTCTCTTCTTTTCTTTTCTTTTTGTTCTTTTGAATTGTGCCCTGCAACTTCATTATATTACCTTGAGCGATAGCTCATCCCTTTGAATTGTATTTTTTCCTTTTCAATAGTAAAATTTTCTAGTTTCTTATCAGAGAAGGAAAAAAAAATCTAATTATCATCTTAATTTTCATCCTCATGTAAATACTTGCATCGCTGATCTAAGCTGTGCTATCATTAGTCACTGGATCATCCTCTTCCTCTCACTTATTTCTCATAAAAAAAAAAACTCTAGTTACATCACTCTCATTGTAGGATCAGTGTTATCAACATGTCATGTTGACACTTGTTAGTTCTAATACAGTCATATAATTAAAAAGTGTAAGCTTCTCCCATTTCTTTATTTATAGCTTCGTTTATAAACTGGAAATACTGTTATACTTAACGAAATGAAAACTTATGCTTCTTCCGAACTTCTAGTTGTCATTGATTAACAAGTAGTAATAGTTATAGTCCAAAAGGATTTCCTTCCTTATATCTGGACATCTTCTGATGCATTTAATAATCATCAAACATGGTACTCAGTACAAATGGTTTAGTCTCTAGTTCGTACTTGTGTTGGATGATTCAAAGAGATGTTGCTTGTTGCATTCAGATGTCTGAAGACAATCAACAGCAAAAAGTATGGAGTTGATCTTGTTACCTTTACCTCTCATCCTACAACTGTTATCTACTCCTCCAAGAATGGCTGGGATGGTATGCATTTGAAAATACTGTAACTGCCAACAATCCAAAGTAACACGGTTACACATGCAATTGCTAATGAATTTTCTCAATGACAACAGAATCACTGAGGCTTCTCTCATTGCATGATAACAAATACTTGAGGTACTTCAAGGGTCATCATGACAGGCACGCCTTCTTAACCTTAAAAGCATTAATTATTTTCTGAGCTTTGAAAAGTAATATTTTTATATGGTACCATGGTAAATTGTAATGTTGGATTTACAGGGTTGTTTCCCTTAGCCTCTGCCCAAGAAATGATTGTTTTATTTCTGGATCGCTTGATCGAACTGTTTTGCTTTGGGACCAAAGAGCAGAGAAATGTCAGGTAGAGACCTTGACATTCAATTCTTAATAGCTTTAATTATATATATATATATATATATATATATATATATATATATATATATATATATATATATATATATATATATATATATATTCTCTATTAAAATTGAGTCTTTGGAAATAGGGTCTTTTACGAGTGAAAGGGAGACCAGCTGCAGCTTATGATGATCATGGACTTGTTTTTGCCGTTGCTTTTGGAGGACACATTAGAATGTTTGATGCAAGGAAATATGAGAAGGTCAGGATATAGCATATGAATGCACCTGATGATAAAGTTGATCAATTTTTATTCCTGCAGATGTTGATTTATTAAATGTTTATAGGGTCCTTTTGACATATTTTCTCTTGGTGGAGATATTTCGGAAGCCAATGTTGTGAAGTTCAGTAATGATGGAAAACTTATGCTATTAACGACGTCAAATGGGCATATTCATGTGCTTGATTCATTACGTGGCACCCTTGTGAGTTGTTTCAAAATTTTAAACTTAAAAAATCTTGTTGTGTCTTTGAATGCCCCTAAATTATGTTATTTTTTCCTCTAGTTATCAACATACAATGTCAAGCCAGTTTCAAGCAATTCAACTTTGGAGGCATCATTCAGCCCTGAGGGAATGTTTGTCATATCAGGTCTGTGTAACTTTCAGCTTTTCAATAGACATTTGCAAGCATTCTAGTTTGAGTTGATTATGTTGGAATTATTGGAACAACTTTTTCTTAATATGTCTATAACGTTACAATGCTTTGGTGATCAAGTGTTCCCAGCAGACAGTGTTCAATAATAAAACATTCATCGTGTGATGACTTTAGTCAAGTATATTTTTTCAGGAATCCAGTTGAAGAATTTAGTGTTTATATATAGATAGGAAGTACTTCTTTACTAAATAAAAATTTTCTGTTATGCACACATACAACTCTCACAAGTTTTCTGTGTAATACTTGAATTTCCAGCTCTTCATTAATTTGGGCTTATTTTGGTATTGAGTAGTGATAATCAAGAGAGATAATTAAAATGCTTTTATGGCTGGTTTCTCTTCTATCTATGAAAATAAGTTGTGCTGGAAATTTCTTTGTCCCTAAAGTATAAATGTATTTAAAAAAAGAAGTTATTTTCGCAGTTAACTATAGATACCGTTAAGAAGACTTCCAAGATTACCTGTCATGGAAGAAGAATTGTGCATTTCAATCTTTCTGGATCCAATCAGCATAGCTTATGACTAATAGAATGTCATTGTGTTGAATGAAATGGTCCAGTAAATCTCAGATTTTTTTTTTTTTTTCCATAATATTTCTGTATGCACTTTTGATGCCAAGGTTGTCATGTATTAGCAGCTGTGGTAGATACATGACATTAAAATTTGTTATCCATGCCTTCTGATAATAGTCAATCTTATTGGTGGCTCCTGAAGAATTTGTTGATAGAGCTAAATATCTGAGTGAGTTAAACACCGCTGATATTTTGTTCTTATGCTACGATGCAGGTTCTGGAGATGGTAGTGTTTATGCTTGGAGTGTTCGAAGTGGCAAAGAAGTACTTAAACTGATCTTTCTTTAATTGTCGTTTGTTTTAAGTATTTCTTGTTCACCACTATTTTATTGAGGGTAATAAAAAAATTCATCCTGAAAAAATGGTGTACCGTTTTAGTGCAATCCTTGATAAGTTAAGTCATTATTAACGATAAAAAAATTCTTAATCTGTCCAAATCATTCAGGAAAGGGGAAATCTTCAGAGATTTTGTTGCAGCAATTTCAGCTTCTTGCACTTATACATATTAATGCTGAGTTTCAATTTGTTATCATCATTTGCCAGTGATCATATTCTCTATATATTGTTAAACTAATTTATTAATGTTTGGCACCTGTGTTCATTTTTGGTCAATAGAACTACTTAATTCTGCTTGTATACCTTAATGTTCTCCTCAATTATATATTTCTTTTTGTCCGACTTTACAAATCTTTTTTGCATGTTAACAATTATCATTTATTAATATATCTTTATGTATCATTGTCTCCTGAATCTCTTTTCGATTTTACTAAATTGTTACGCTCCCTACTGAAGCATATGCATATTTTTAATTTGTTGTAAAACGTTTTTCAGGTAGCCAGTTGGATGAGTACAGAAGCTGAACCTCCTGTAATCAAATGGGCCCGTGGAAGCTTAATGTTTGTGACGGGCTCTTCTGAACTATCCTTTTGGATTCCCGACTTATCAAAATTAGCTGCTTATGTTGGAAGGAAGTAGGAAATTTTGACCAGTAAGTGGGTTTTCTCTTTATTTTCTGTACTATTCTCGTCCATCTTATGATTATCTATAGAATAACCATGTATTAATCTACTTAACTAAGCTTTTGATTACTTAATCTGCTAAACAATTAGCTGCAGATGAAGAGGGGCACTGTGAATAATTGCCTGCATATCTTGTATACAAGAAATGATGGCAGCTTGACGTGGTGTAGATATTATTCCCCTTGCTGCTGCTTATTGAAGTGAGCATATGAGAGAATTTTCATAGCAGAGGTATGCACGTGCAACTTATTCCTGGTCCCATTCTTTACTCTTGTCAGCAATTTTTGTTACTTCAGAAGTCATGTTTCAATACACATGTTGTACCTTGAATCACACAGCATATAGTATATATATATATATATTTTAGAAGTATATGTAATGAATTGTTGTTTTTGACCATAGAGCATTTTTCTGTCCAAACAATTTTCAACATTGTGCAATCATTTAAGCTATTAAATCACACTGTTGGTTATTTGATTTGGATTATGGTTATTGTAGGGCAGTCGACAAGCACGCACCGAAGCAAACAAAGTTCCTAATGTACGTCTTCTCCAACCGAATCATATATACCAGCATCTTGTTCATCTAAGTTATTTAGGAACTGATTAATCTCCTTCCTTTAAAACTAAGGAAGAATTAGTGAAGATGATTTATTTATGTACCTTCCATGCCTGTATTATTTATGCACAGTTATTTGTGGTCTTCTACATTCTTCACTAATAATTTACACTTGTCTATTTAAGTCAAATAATCACTAGAGTTTCCTCCTTCAATAGATAGACTACACTACAGTACTTGAGTTTATCAGAGTTAGATTTTGATATCTGTAATGATCATGGTGAAGTCACATATGTGGTGAAAATTGAAAAAATTGGGCACCAAATTCCATCCATTTTTTCAATTCCAAATCCTTGAACCAAATTCTTAGATTTACACACTTGGTATTCTGTTGGGCATGGAATAAATATATCACATGTTTGTAGAGATGACATCATTTCTTGAGAGAGAGAGTGACGATGAAGGAAAGGTTTTTGGATAGGAGGAAAGTTGGAAGAAAATGGGATTGATTGGTTGTGTTATTTTTGCTAGTAAGGGACATTACGTACCCAAAGACTTAAAAAGCTTGGAAAAACCCACCTAAATCTTGGTGGATGGGGTGAAGAAGCAAGCCCCATGATGAACCCACATTACCCATTTTGGCCTACCCTCTCTTTGGGATTGTGCCTCATCAATTGCCATAAAGTGTGCAAATATGTCAAACCAACTTGAGGAAACACCATCCACACCAAATCTTTCTGACTATGACACTCCACACATTCATTCACTTCTTCGTTTTCTTTTTCGAGTTGATATCCCGTGCACTGGGTGCACATAGTTAATTTCTTTGCACTAAATTTTTGTTAGTTTTATTCAGTGATGTATATGTGTTTTTTAATGAATGTATTACATATTCAAGTTTTCATTAAAAAGCTAACAGAAATTTCGTTAAGTTAACAAATTGTTTAAGTTTTTATTCATTAGTGTAAGTGTTTTTATTAATAGTTACGTAAAAAACTATCATAAAATTCATAAACAACACTAGTTTAGGAAGGCGACCAGTCAAAAAAGGCAAAGATAGTGTGACGAAAAGAGTTTTATGAGACAGATAAAAAGTGATAATATTTAAATAAAAAGTGGTATTCAGATTGACAAGGCAAAACGATTTTGCATGAGGCGGTATCATATCCCATCAGAAAATAACCATTCACAAACTAAGAAAGACATAAATTGATGCAAAACACAAATTTCTATATTTCTTTACTCATTTTATTAGTAGAATATTGTACGAATAATGATAAATAGGAGGAGAATTAAATAAAGGAAATTGTAGGGAAAGAGAAAAAGTAGTTGGTTGCAATTATTCCGACTTATTTCAGTTTATTAGAGTGAATGCTACATCATTGGGCCCACCTGTCAGTTACATGGCCCTGTCTGTTATCTGTAGAAATACTATGATGGACTAACTTCTTCTTCATCCATCTTTAGAACCAATCTCAATTCTTTGCTGCCCCTTTTTTTTTTTATTTAGTAATTTTAATTCTACATTCTCCATAATTAAATCCTAAATAATTAAAAGTTCTTGCTATTACTCTCAAAGTGACTTGCTAAATACTTTGGAAACATTTCTTTTAGGCACCGATACTAAAGAAGTGCATTTAATCGATATTTCAATTAAGGATAAAATTGTTTATTTGCAGTATTGTGATTGACTTTATATATAATTTTTTAAGGGTATGATTGTCAATTTGTATAATAATTTCTTGTTATTTTAGGAAATATGTGATAACGTGAACTTCATTGGGACAAAGAAGTATTATCACTTCCCTTTTACAAAATTCACTACTACGAGGGACATTTTACTGTGAAACAGTTATATGTAAGATGTATTTTATGTAAGATGTATTTTGAAACAGCTCGATCTAACAAGTATAATTTATTATACAAGTAAAATATATTATTGGATAATTAAAGTATGATTAATGATACCTTGATGTTATAATACAATTCACGATCTCCAATAAATATACTATTTTAGTAAACAATTATACTTTAATAAATTATATTGTAACACCCTAAAATTATACTTTAATAAATCGACAAACGGGAGGGTATGTAAAAGAGATTCTTTATTTTCCATCACTTCGACATATGTCAAAAAAATATTGTGACGTTTCGTTTCTGACAGTCTTCTCAAATCGGTTATTTTTTATGTATCGAAATGGTTGATTCCATTGATTCAAATCAAAAAGAATATTTACAAGAGGTTTGTCAAGGTTTTCAGTTTTTTGATCAAATATATTGAATCTTGAATTATCATTATCCTGATTTTCATTGATATTCATTAGATATGACTCTCTAGAATAAAGGAGGGTTTTGGATTTATTAGGTGGTATTATGTGAGCAATTTAGACATGATGTGTCATTTTCATTGATTTTTGATTTTTTTAATAATAAATTTACCTAGGAAGGAAGATAATATAATTACTTTATTTTAAATAACCTACCAAAATATTTTATTTTTCTTTATCTTATTTAAAAATTTTCTTAAAACTTTAAGTGTTTTTAATTTTTTATTTTTAAATCGGATTTATATAAAAATTATATCAAATTAATTGTCTTTTCATGATATTTAATTTGACATCCATATTACTAATAATATATGATTCCAGAAATAGATTCTTAAATTTAATAACAATTTCTATTGTAAAATATTCTTTAATAAAATATATTAATAAATAAAATACTTTTAGAAGAGTAAGAAATTATTTAATATATTTAATTTATTTATCCTTAGAATTTTAAGTTTAATAAATTTAGTTAATTACAAAATTTTAAATAAAGAATTTTACGAAAAATAAATCTTAGTTTAAGAGTAATTAATTTTCATAATTTTTTATCGTTAATTATTTATTTTATTATATTTAATAATTTATTTTTAATTATACAATAATTTATAATTGTTATATACATTTATTAATTTTATTTATTAAACGATAATAGTTAGGGATGATAATGAAATGGGCATTTTAAATACCCGTTCTATCCAAATCTTAATAGGGCAGGTATGGATAATTATAAATGGGTTTGGGACGAATACAGATAGTTGTGAAAATCTCATTAGAGTTTGAAACGGGTACAGATAATACCTCAATACTCGCGGAATATATATATATATATATATATATATATATATATATACACACAAAATTTAATATATTTATTATAAACAATAGAATTTAATTTATATTTAATTCATAATAATTTAAATTTAAATAATAGAAGAGATATAAATATTTATATAATAAATTAATATTAAATGGGTGCGGGTACCCGCGGGTATTGATAAATGGGTATGAGATGGGTACGGGTGCCATAATAAAATTTTAAATGGAATGTGTACAGTTATTTTTTATTTTAAAATCGCATAAGAGTATGAGTACCAAAAAAATAAGTGAATACCCTACCCATTGCCATCTCTAATAATAGTTTTATGTTTAATTATGATTTCTTAAGATTATACTCCTTTCGTCCCAGTAAATGCGAACAGTTACCTAATAATAAGATATTGCGAACAGTTACCTAATAATAAGGCATTGTTCGCATTTTATCGAGACGGAGGAAGTATTTTTTATGTAATAATTTAATTATGATAATATAATAATTTAATATATAAAATATATTTTTTCATTGGCAATATAATATTGAAAATTATATATAAATTTACACTATAATGTTATAAAATTTTTAATAGATATTATAAAAGTTTAACATATTGTATAAATTTTTTTTGGTTTAAAAATGTTAATATTAAAAAAATTAAACCTTTTATGAATAAAATTATTTTTATTAATTTATATAGTTGTTAATATTATGGAAAATACTTGTGTAAAACCGTCTCAGGTGATAACTTACGTCATAAGTATAAAAAGTAACAACTTCTATAATGAAAAATGATACTCAATTGACGAAAAACGACAATATTATTTTATGAACAATTTATAATATAAATGAAAATTAAGTGATAAAATTTTATAATAAAAGTAATAAAATTCATAGTGAAAGTGTTATCACCATTTCTCAAGGACCATTCAATTTCTCCAACTGAATACATCTTTCGGGTACTCAAACCAAATAAGTATATTATATTGTTCGGTACTACAACCGAACACAATATAAAATTTTAATTATTATAATAGTATTTATGTCTTATTAATTTTGAAAATTTTAATTTAATTTTTTTAAGTACATTTAGCAAATTTGAAAATATGAATAGCTGATTCTATAAAAAATACAAATATCCCGCGTATTACGCGGGCTTCGTACTAGTGTGTCACATAAAAAAGACTTTATCTTTTGACAAATACTCTTAAAATTAATATTTCTCCCATTTCTGATTTTACAGTCATGAATTCTTCCAGTATTAAATTGGATAAGATATCTATACACAAACGCGTACGGTTTAGAAGTTAAACGATAATAGTTTATAGTTAAAATAACTAGTTTTTGATTATTATATATAGTTATATTCTTTGTTATTTTAATTTCTTTTAATGAATTTTATTACTTGAAGTTTGAACTTTGATAGAGTATGTTTAGTAATAATACATAATATAAAGTTTATTATGTTTGTTACGTGTGGGAAGGGATGATAGGTTATATTTGATTTTATTATTTCAGAATATGAAAATTTTATTGAATAAAATATGAACACATTATATTATACACACGGAGTAATTTCCATAAATTTACTTGGACAACTATTTGAATTGGATTTTATTTTAAATTAATACTCATTCGTCTAATGTTGTGACGTTCTTACAAAAATATGAATAATGCACCGCTTTTATATATTTATTTATTTTTCCTTTATTATTATTATTATTAAGGAAAATAGATTTTTTCGTCCGTTAACTTTCACTCATTTTGAAATTAGTCCATTAACTTTTTCAATTTTGAAATTAGTCCGTTAATTTTATAACAATTTTGAAATTGGTCCATTAACTTCATAAAATTCAACATTTTGGTCATTTGACCTGCTATGGCAGGTCATTTGAATATTTTCACTTCAATTAATTTATATCATATTTTTATTTAATCAATTTTATCTCACTTTTCATTTTTCACTTCCGTATATCAAACAAATAATATTAATCTCAATACTAAAGTGGAGCAAATTTAACTAAATATTAATACTTCCTCCATCCGCTCGAAAGATGATATTTTTTCCATTTTGGTCGTCCGTTTCAGAGAGGGTCACTTCATTTTTTACACAGATGAGATCCACACACACCCACTAATACAATTAAAATATTAGGTTCACACTCCCACTAATACAACTACCCACTACATATTAAATAACAATATTTCTTAATCAACGTGCACAAAAGAAAAATGCCCTCTTTCGAATATATATATATATATATTTTACATATTTTTTATTTTTATCTTTTAGAATAACCTGTTGAAACGGACGATTTTGTTGAACTTGGTAAACATGATGGACCATTTTCAAAATTTTCAAATATAATGGACGATTTTCAAAATTTTGCAAATATAATGGACAATTTTCAAAAAGTGAAAAACTTATGGACTAAATTCAAAATTGGACAAAATTAACGAACGAAAAAATCTATTTTCCCTTATTATTATTATTATTAAATGAAATTAAAAGGGGTGTGTTGGGTTGGGGGGGGGGGGGTTCGTGGGGTTGGGTTAGGGCTAATGAGCGTGTGACTGCAAAGTAGCATGCAAATAATTTCTGGCATTTACGATGCATAATACAAAAAGTTCTATACATATAGATACAGTTAACTACAAGTGTGTGTGTATATATATAGGAGTATTATTTGGCTCAATATCCCCTGCCCTAATCTTTCACTTCATGTTGCAGTTCTATTTTTCAACACCATCATCATTTCACATAAGAAATTCTCTTTATTTTCTTTATCTAACATTATGGAGTATTTTTTTAATACTTAATAATAATGTAATTATCTACATATACTTAATAAGCCTACTATATACGCAATTTCAAGAAAATATTTAGGCTCGAAACAATTGTTTGTTTGCCTTGTTTGAATGAAAAATCATCACATAATTATATTTAAATAATTGAATATGTATAACTAGATCTATATATATATATATATAACCTTTTGGGAATGATTATTTTAGAATATGGAATGTTATATATTCTTAAAAATAAATAAAGTTACGATGTGAGCTCATTAAATAGTAATATTACTCTTTATATTAAAAAATAATTTTGTTATTCTAAAGAGTAATCCTCCACTATATTACTATAGATTAATCTCAATTACACCATAAAATTTGTTCTCACTCTAATTTTTGTGTAAATCATCATTTATATGATGAATAGCATATATACTTCATCCGTTCCTCCCATTCATAAAATTCGTTTGTCTTTTATACGAAAATTAAAGAATATAATACTTTAATATATAATGTGCAGTTATATTAATGTATGAGCTCTATGTTAAGTGGATTGTGAATAATATTTTTTTTTGTAAATCACGTTAAAAAAAGAAAATATATAATGAGACATACTAAAGAAATAAAATAAATACATTTGTAGAGAAGGAGGGGAGTACTTTGTATTACTCCTACAATTTTGTTTTCGTCAAGCTGTACCCACTTGATTAATTAGTCGAGGGCTAGAATAATTAATTATAATTATAATTATTAAATTTAATTTATCCTTACAGTATCTATCTGTACGGTACCTTACATTACATATGATCGCCATGCGCTTTAAAAGTAAGTTAGATCCTAAATATTTATAATAATATAAAAATATAAAAATAATGATTATAAGGGGTAAAAAATACTGATAATTAACATAAAATTAGGAATATAATATTCAAAATCTATAGGAAAAATTACTAATAGGTACACTTTGTACCCCTAATTACTATTAGATACATAAATTTAAAATAATTATTATCACATACAAAATATTTAAATAAAATACCAAATATAACCCTAAATCCATACACTTTTAAACCACAAACTCCAACCCCCACCCACCGCCGACGCCGGACCGACGCTCGCCCGCCGAAAAAGTTACCGGACCGCCGCCGCCGCTGCCGGACCACCACACTTTTCCTTGCACACACTTTTGTTACTGCATACACTTTGCTGCACACGAACTTTTGCTGCACACAACATTTATGTGCAGCACATTGTAGGGGGTAATATTGGAATATCACTATATATTTTTGTAGTTAGTAATAATATCTTTGTATATTTATATCTTATAGTAATTAAGAATTTTTTTTTGTATCCAGTAGAATCTCCCCAAATCTATATGATCTATCATTGAGATGAAAACATTATCTTGAGCATGAATATTATCTTTAAATTACTTTCCGTAACAAGATAGAAATGTCTGTCTATCCCTAGGGACTGCACAAATGTCCATCTTCCAATCATGTTTGTCAGATCAAGATTGAAAGTTTATTTATTTAATTATTTATTATTATAATTATAATTATTTCATTTAATTTAATTTCTTATACTATACTCTCTCCTCCCATGTTGCATCTAGAAATATTATAATTTAATATATTGTGAGGTGAGATAAATAATATTTTAATGTGTGATGTGTAATTATATTAGTATAGCGTTGTGGGCTCATATAAATATTTAAATATTTTGTGTGAGCCTCATCAACAAAAAAAAAATGTTACGTTAATTATGAGACACATTTTTTTAGTAAAATGTAATAATATTTACGGGATGGGGGAATACTATTTTTTTTAGCTCTATATACATAGAATTCTTGTGTCACAATGTTTATATATGATACAAATTGTAATTAAAACATGTTGATCTATTAATAAAGTATAATAGAATGTTGAAGCAGTACTATCCAATAATTATATTTTTACAAATCATAATATACCATTTTAAAATCATGTTTAATATATTATTTATAACTAGGAGCATCTCCAACAAAACTTCTAATTTTTTAAGCATAGTGTACTTAAATTAAAGAGCATCTTATCATTTAAAGAATAAAATTTCTAGTTCTTCCAACTAGGGGTGGCAATTCGTGCTAACGGGTTGGATTTCGTATCGACACGATAGTGACACGACACGATAAGAATTCGTTCCAACACGATACGAACACGAAAAATAACGGGTTGACACGACACGATAACAATACGATAAGGAAAAAAATAAAAAATAAAAATACTAATAAAAATAAATAAAAAATTAAGTAAATATATTTTAAAATTATTTATAATTATTTTTATCATATATTTGTCTAATTTTATAATTATATTGGGTTGTTAACAGGTTAATGGGTTGTTAACGGGTTAATAGGTAACTTGTTAATATTAATCGTGCTTAACGGGTTGACACGAATCCGACACGAACACGACACGAAATTTTCGTGTCCTTATTGGGTTGACACGATAACAACACGAACCCAATAAAGCCAAACACTAACCCACAATTATCGTGTCGTGCTCGTGTCGTGCTATCGTGTCGTGTCTGGAATTGCCACCCCTACTTCCAACACACTCTTAAAATTTATTTTCTATTTTATCTTTTTCTTAAATATATTTATTACACATTTTTTTCAACCAATCATATATTTATTCTTTAGTTATATTAATTTATTTATCTTTTTCTTTATTCCATGTATTACACGAAATGATAAAGATAAAGAGTTGTAAATAGTTAAATAATAAATTTATTTAATTTTAAAGAACGCTTATGGCTCTTTAAATTGGGGAATGAATTACATTATCCAAATCTACATATTATGATAGAGAATTTATTGGAGATACATTTTAGTGACTTTATTTTTTAAATTATTATATAATAATTTGTATTTAGTCTTTAAATGGTGTTCTAAATCATCCTTTAATCATTTAATGTTATATTTTAATATTAAAATAGTAGCCGTCCCATTTCACTATGATTTCATAAGTCCTCTTTATATATATATATATATATATATCCAGCGTAACACGCGAATGAATTATTATAACCAATAAAAAATATAATTAAAGATAATACTTAATTTATAGATATACATAATTTAAATATATACATTAATAATAATAATAATATAATAAAAATAAAAGTAGTATTACTAACCAATCAAAAAGTTGAATAAAGGTTGTATTTAATTTGAAGATATACATGAATAATAATAATATAATAATAAGTTGGATATATTTTGTTGATTATCTATTCCTAACTAATAAAAAAATATGATCAAAGTAGTATTTAATTTATAAATATATATAATTTAAAGATATACATGAATAATAATAATAATAAAAAAAATAATAATAATAAAATTAAAAGTAGAAAGATTATATATGTAATATTAAAACAAAAAATAAAAAATATACAATAATTAATCATGTCGCGACACCTCATACTTTTAAAAATTATTTATAGTAGCATATTCGTAATTAATATATATACTAGTTTTTTTCTCCCGCATACTACACGGATTCATTAGTATACTTCATCTTAAATAAATAAATTAATTTAAATATATTTTATTATTGTTATGAACATAATTAAATTATTAATTTATATAATTGCATGTGTTTTCCTTTTGTCATGTGCGTTACATGATATTCATTATTTTTTAGTTTAGATTTATGAGTTAAAAATGTTATATATATAATTATAAATAGTTACAAAGAAATGGTGTAATCGTGTAAGATAATGTGGGAAGGGGAATATAATATATTATAAATAGTTACAAAGCAATGGTGTAACCGTGTAAGATAATGTGGGAAGGGGGCATATAATATTTATGTTAAATAAATATTTTATAAACATTATTTTTTATTAGTGGAAGGTTTACGGTAATTAAAAACAAAATTTTTTAAAGTAATTAATTATTAAATATAGTCTCATAATGAAATGAAAAGAG
Source organism: Pogostemon cablin (assembly GCA_023678885.1). Taxonomy (NCBI): domain Eukaryota; kingdom Viridiplantae; phylum Streptophyta; class Magnoliopsida; order Lamiales; family Lamiaceae; genus Pogostemon; species Pogostemon cablin. The sequence goes on along the minus strand of CM042991.1, from coordinate 5,580,663 downwards.
GGTGTAATTTAATTTTTAAAATTACATATAAAAAAAGTATTGTATTTCATTTTTTTTCTCAATATATTATGATATTTCAATAATTATTTACTTGAAATAATTAATTAAATAAAGACTTATCAGATATTTTGTGGATAAGAAAAAATATTTTGAAGATATATAATAGTGATAAAATAATAATTGTTAATACATAAGAATAAAAAATTAAAATAGAAATATTATATATGTGATATTAAAATATATATATATATATATATATATATATATATATATATATAAAATTATTAAAAAGCAATGTAATAAATTTTAAAAGTAAAAAATAAATTATACATTAAAAGAATAAAATAACAATAATATCACTCTTTTTATAACCTAAATAATTTAATTAGAAATGATTTAACCATAAAAATTCTACTCCCTCCGTCCCAGTGAAATAGAGACAGTTACCTATAGTTTATAATAAGGTAGTGTTCGCAATGCACTGGGACGGAGGGAGTAATTAAAATGGAATGTAGTAAATTCTAAAGTAAAGTCATCAAAATATATACAAGGTTAAAATAATAATACTCCCATCGGCTATAACACGAGTGCCCAAAATCTTTTTATGTACTCATTAGAACACTTGTACTTACAACTATATATATATATATATATAAAAAAAAAATAAGTAATTTTAATAAAAATATTAATAAATAAATATATATATATATATATGCATGAATATATAAAATTAAATTCAGAATTACAAAGAAAAATATATAATTAGCTCAAACTCCATAATCACATACCCCATCTTGGCAACATGTCATAGCCACATAGTGATTGAAGAAGACACAAAACAAATCCAAAAATTTACTATTCAAGTCTCTAATTTATTTAAGGCAAAAACTCCTGTGCACCCGGGTGCACGGACCACATTCCGTGCGCCTTTAAAATTTTGTGTTAAATTGTATACCCTATAGTATACAGATGTGTACCCTTTATTTTCTAAAGAAAATTATTGTGTGTATCTGGGCGCATGAACAACACTCTGAGCGACTTTAGAAATTTGTGTTAAATTGTATACCCTTTAATATAAAAATGTGTACCCTTTATTTTCTAAAAAAAAAATATTAATGAAAAATGTATATTCTTTAGAACAAAATGGTGTACCTTTTATTAATTAAAGTGTATACCATTTAGACCAAAGCAATGTACCCTTACTTATAATACTAAATTTCTAAAGACGCACGGAATGTGTTTCCGTGCGCAAGCCTCACTCTTTATTTAATGTTGGATATATATGTAAGTGTCACACATAAGTTCACCCTTTTGTTCATCTTAGTGTAACTACTTCCAATAATTCTTTTATGGGGATTGCTTGTACAAACATTAAATGCTCCAAATTAGATTATGTCAGCATTGAAATTCTCATGATATAATCATGTAATTTGAAAACTATTAATTTCACCATTAATTATTGTACCAATTAATCCCAATATTATAGATTTATTATATTATTTGAGTCATTAACTATATTTGGTGACTAAAATGCTGCTATTCAACCCACTTAAAAAAAAACACCATTAATTTTTTTTATTCATAAATGTTAATGGTTAATATAATTAGTAATTAGTTTACCAAGCACTCATATTTTCCCTTTCTCCAAGTTTCCTTATTATAACTCCCTTTCTAATTCGATTTCAATGAAAATCGAATCTGAATCCTCACTTAATTAATGTGGGTGTATGTGTGTTTATACCCACGCTAACAAGTCTATGAGCAAGTCTTGGGTGAATTCGTATGATGCACGTTGATATCGTTTTACATTTTCTTGATGAGTTATCACTTACTACTAAAAATGTTAATATTTTTTTTATTTATAATTTAAATTGTATAAAATAATTCATTTAGATGATTATCATTTTCATCTATTAATTAAATATTACTTTTTTTATTAAAAATGTTATCAGGTTTTATTTAGGTCAAAACGATCTCACACTTAATCGATCGCGCGTCAAATTATTATACATATGTTACTTAACATGTATGAAGAATTTTAAAAGGTTGTTTATTTAAATGGAGAGATTATTAATTATATTGGAAACTAATATATCATATATTAAGAGTTTGAGGACGTCAATACAACTACATATAATACTCCAAATTTTATTCTCTAGAGATAGCTTATATCCAATAGTTAAATTAATTTGCACTCCCATAAAATAATTAAATTCTACTTAATTAATCATCATAAATTAATACGATTTCCTGTATAAAGGTGGATTACGAATATGTAAAACTAGTTAATTAAAAAAAAAATCAATCCAAGAAGTTAAAAAAAACACAGATTAACTATTTATCTTAATTAAGTGTGAATATATTTTCCATCGATATTTAGTAGCTAGTGTGAAAAATAAAATATAAATATCTATAAAATCATATTGCTTAAAATAATTCAACAACAATTAGATTACAATTCATCTTTTAGGCCTTAAGTGATGAAACTCTTTCAAGCCCAAATTTACAATGAATTTACTTCTCATGTCTTAAATCGAAAGACTCTAATCAAGAACAAAATCTTGTAAATTAATTAATCGGATAAAAAAAAATTCCAGACTCTAAATCAATTATTAGTCTATTTTTTAGACGTTGATCAATTAAAAAAAATCCAAATAATTTATCACACAATACGAAATACGCATCAGAATTTAATTGCATAAACTTAATAAATAAACTATGCTATATAAAGGTATATACACATGAGCTGTTCAGTATATATAATCCTATTTCCTCATGACAAGAAATAGAAAGTATAATTAGGAAGAATTTATGAGAAGCTAAACACAGATTTAATTCTAGAAACATTCTTATTCTAGAAATTAACATTCTAATCCAAAGTTAATAAAATAAAAGTGACATCATCAATGTTTCATACGTAAGCACTAATTATGATAATTAGTCATCATTAATTACAAAAGATCATCCCATAAATCTAGATTAATACGTCCTAATTTAAAAGGGAGTAAATTATTTCACAATTATTAATTGCATTATATATATATAATTGATATTCAATAGGTGGTGGGGAATCCGGCGGCGGCGGCGGCGTAGGAGTTGAGGGTGAGCTCGAGCGATCCGGCGGCGAGGGTGTCGTCGAGGCGGCGGTGCCAGCCGTTGAAGTAGCCGGCGGTGTCGTCCTTGACGTCGGCGTGCATGGGGAAGAGAGGTAGGGTTTCGATCTCCGGCGGCGGCGGCGGCGCCTCCCCCTCCTCCATTTCTAGGGTTTGATCTGTGTAGAGGAATTTCCTCTTTTCAAGGAAATTAGGGTAGGGTGTACAGTAAGGATCAACCCCTATCCATGCACCCCCATTCCCATTTTGATTTATGGAGCAATCCTGCACAAATTCAATTACTCCATTAATTACTAGTACAATTTTTGACAAATTATCTATGTTAATGAAATCTTGAAATCAAGGGTTTTAAAAAAAAAAAAAAAATCTTTTAGTAAATGTTCACTACAATTTTCAAGAAATTATCTGTGTTCATGAAATTTTGAGTTTATTAAATGATCATATTCATAACTTGGGCAAAAAAGGGTCTTGAAATCAAGGGGTTTCTTTTTAAAAATAAAAAAATTTCTCTGTCTTGATGAGAGAAAGATCCAGAAAAGAATCTGAAACTGTGAAAAATCTTCTTACAAAATCAAAGTATACACAAAAGAAGACAGATTTCTGAGAGGGTGGAATAGAATGTACACAAAACAAGTGGTGTAAATGTAATAATGTGTCCCAAAACGAGAGACAAAAAATGCAAGAATCTCGTACTTGATCATCAACAACAACAATTAATACATACATACAATACATGAATCTATACGTATCAAAAAAACAACTCACCCTAAAGCTCTCCTCCATGCCCAAACATCCATACCCATAATTCCCAACGCTCATCAAACCACCTGAGTTAGAACCTGATGCAAAATTCCCTACAAAAACACACACACACACGCACAAACCTTAATCAAATCAAATCAAAACTGCAAGAAAAAAAAAATCAACTTAAAGAAGAAGAACCTGGAGAATGATGGTTGATGGTGGGGTACTTGGAGTAGATGGGGGAGTCATGGGAGATGTGCCACGTGGCGGGAGATGGGGGCTTGTGCATGGGGATATCAGCAATGAAGCGTTTCTTCTGTCTCTCACGAGCCTTGTGATTCTGGAACCAGTAGAACACGTTCTTGCCTTCAATCTTTCCGTACTGTCGGAGCTTAGCAGAGATCCTCTGAATCTGCTCTGCACTCGGAGACCTCACGCCTTTGTTGTAGTAAAGATCCTTGAGGATTCTTATCTGCTCCGTCGTAGGAGTCCACCTCGTACTGCTCTGTCTGCACACCAAGTTAGTGTTCTTCCCCCCACCCCCTTGTTCTTGATCACTTGCACCATCCATGAGAGAGAGAGAAAGAAACAGAGAGAAAATTTGGGTTTGAATTTTGATTAATTGGTTGTTGGTGTGGAGATGGAAGGGAAATAAGATGAGAGCTATAAAAAGGAGGGGGGAGTCAGAGAACAGGCCTCCACATGGAGTAAGAGAGAGAGAGAGAGAGAGAGAGAGAGAGAGAGAGAAGGAGTGAAGTTGACAGGGGGGGTAACAAAAAGGAAGGGACAAAAGAGGGACTATAAAGTAGGAATTCAGAGACATGAATTGCTTGGATCAAAAGCCATATCCATCAACAACATTTCTTCTCTACTGATTAGTATCATTAACCAGTCATCACATGCCACTATATCATCACCAAAATCCATATTGCATGTGAATTGAAGTGAATGAATGATGAATGAAATGATACAAGAAAGAAAATTCTGGGAGGGGGGTTCTTCTTTTAATGGAGATAGATACAGTGAGTATATATTATCATATCTGTCTTTTTGAGAGATATTCTTGTACTTTCATAAAGGACCTAATACATTCTTATTCATATCCATCTTTAAATTAATTACTCTCTTACTTTATTTATATTTTTTCAAATTTCTTGGACACATATATTTATAATTTCACTGGGATATATTGATGAAAATAGAACATTATATATAGTACTAATAAATAATGTTTTGCCATATATATATGAGGAATTGTCAACCAATTACATTTATGTCTCTCAACTAGAATAAATCAACGTGCCCACAGTTGAATGGTTAATTTGAAATGTTAATTAATTTTACTATTTATGTGAAAAAATCATATTCTATGAGTGATCTATTTTGAGATTCATGTTCATATGAGGCATACAACTCATTAATCAAGTTCATACCATATATATATATATATATATATATATATATATATATATATATATATATATTTATTTATTTATTAGGAGTATTATAATTACTATTAATTAATATGTAATAACACCTCCAAAAACTGAGGAAAAAAAAATTCATATATTGAAATAAAAGTAAAGAACTTCAACACTCTTTATTTTAACACTCATGTTTAGAGAATGATTTTCATTCTCTAAATTTGGAGAGTGAAAAACCACTCTTTATCATTTGTTGCATTAAATGTAATTTACTTTTCTTTGTGTTTTAACTTAGGAAAAAATGAAAAATTAAAAGGGAAAATATATTATAAATGTATGTTAGAAATGTAAATATGTAGGAACATAATAAAATATAATTCTTTAAAATTAGAAGATCCTCTATATTTTAAGAAAACGTTTTTCAAATTTTATGGAATCTGCTCTAAATACTAAAAAAAATTATTTTTTACCAACCTCCGTTTATAAAAGCCTTAATTCCGTTATTAAACTGGTTTACCAACGGATTAGCAACGAAATCCATTGGTAAATTTTTAGCAACGAAAATTCAATTTTGTGGGTAAATAATTTTGTTGGTAATCCGTTGCTAATAATTCCGTTGGTAATTTATATAATGATTCCCTTGGCAATCCGTTGGTAATTATCAACAGATTGGATTCCATTGGTAAAATATATAATAAATCCATTGATATTTCGTTGTTAAAGGAAAAATGTCATTTTTGTTGCTAATCAATTGGTAATTACCAATGGATTGAATTACATTGATAAAAAATAATTTTTTTTAGTGAAACTAACTACTTCTAATTAAAAAAATACATAAATCATAAATAAATACTCCATCGGTCTCGATTTCAAGTTCGCATTTATTGTTTGTACAAGTATTAATAAAAATTATCTTTTAATTTATTTTTGTGGGTAATTTAATATTTTTGGTAATAAATAAATAATAAACTATGTTATTTATGTTAAAAAAGCAATTACATGCAATTTTAAAATTAATATGTTAAAAGAATATTAGTTAAGTGTAATCTCTTTTATAAAAGTGTGAAGTTGGAATTGCCATAACGAAAAATATAAAGTAGAATTGAGATGGAGTGAAATTGAGGTTGAGATGGATAAAAATTAAAAATGTAAAATTAAAGTTAGGATAGATATTTTTTTTTCCTTGAAAGCACAAGATCAATATTAATTACTCCAATAACTAAGTAGTAAATGTCTCCAAAACAAATATTCATGAAAGAACCCTAGGCTATTATCCTTGTCTCGATAATTTCCTCACTTTTACCGTAGATATGAAATTTAAATACTTTATTAAGTTTTGAAAGTAAAATTATACTCCCTCCGTCCCATAATTAGAGTCACGTTTACTGTTCCACGTTGTTTAAGAAAAGTGTTATTTTTGACCAAATTTGTTGACTTTAGAGGGTATAATAGTATTTTTAGGTAATAAAAATATATAAAGTAATGATATGTGTGTGAATAAAGGAGTGACAAATTTGAAATTAAAGTAACTTTTGAGGTTGTTGGATAAAGTGATGTTTACCATTTTTAGGTTGTGAACAAAATTGTGGGACGGACAAATGTAGAAAGGTGAACGAAATTGTGGGACGGAGGTAGTATTTTAAAGTAAATAATAAATAATAAAATAAAATATGTGTTAGATAATAATTACTTTTTTAAACCTACAATGTAACGAGAGGTTATTTATTTTAAAAACTTTAGTAATATACTCCCTCCGTCCCATAGTTATGTTCACCGTTACTGTAGATACGGAGTTTAAGAAAAGTTGCTTTTGACCAACTTTATTGACTTTTTAGGGGTATTGTGGTATTTTTAGGTAATAAATAAATTATAAAGTAAGTTATGTGTGTTAGGTGTGAGTGGTATTTTTGAAATTAAGATAACTTTTGAGGTTGTTGGTTAATGTGAACTTTCCATTTTTTGGTGGTGAACATAAGTGTGGGACGGACGAAAACGGAAAGTGTGAACATAAGTATGGGATGGAGGGAGTATATATTTGAAAGATAAAGAGCATAATGAAATAAATAAATAAAGAAAAGGTGAAAACTTAAATTTATTAGTAAAGAGAGTATATGAAAGTCTAGGGCAACGTCATCTTCATAACACAATAGTAGCATAACAAAAAGGCTAATTAAATTATGTCACAATATAAATTAATTAGAAGTAACATAATTAAGATTAAAAAAAAAAAAATCCTTAGGGATTGATACACACACAGGGTGCTATATATTCTATTCTATTCTGTTATGTGAGACGTATAATTATATGCTGCCAACATATCCTTCTGTGCCATAAAAGTACATTTCGAAGATCCTATTTTACATTTTCATTTTTAATTTTTAATTTCAACTTTTCATTTTGCTGTCACTTATTTTAATATTTTGAAGGACTAGTTTTCTATGGAACGATTTTATTTGAATGTCTTTTGTGTGGGATCGAATTTGAAAGATTAGTTATTTAGTTCATTTATTGTTGGAGTTTCCTGAGAACTACACTCTATTTTTTTTTTATAAAATTAGGTAAAAATTATTTTTTTAGAGTGATGATTTATACTCCATTCTTCTGAATAAAGAGTTGGTTCTTTGTATTTTCGTATGCATAAAGGCGTATAATGATATAGTAATATTTTGTTCTAAATGTTATACACTTTAATTAATAAGAGTATAATTTTTTCATTGAAAAGGTTGACTAAAATATGAGTAATATAAATGTTTGATTAAAAAATTTATTTTTTTTTCCAAAAAATTATGGGTATAAGTTTTTAAACTAAAGAGTATAATATTAAATTTTAAATAAATGGTACAAAAAGTGTGAGATTTAGTAAAAAAGTTATTACTCCCTATTAGTAAAAATTTGTTATGTGCCATAACTTTTTAACACTTTAAATTTTGTCCCAAAAAATTATTTGTATCAATTTTATCACATAACTGTTCGTTTTAGTTTAATTTTTTCCAATTTTTGCCAAAACCCTCGATTTTTGTTTGGATTGACCCAATTTTAAGCGCCACATCATTTAAAGTCGCTGATTTCCCCCAAATTGAATGATCACGTGGACGTGCGGTGCACGTGATCGTTTTCTGGCGAAAATTGAGTAAAATTGAACTAAAATTGATAGTTATAGAACATAATTTATACAAATAATTTTTTTTGGAACAAAATTTAAAATATAAAAAGTGACGGGAGAGAATAAATTTTTACTATGTCATGCTTCTTTTAAAATTTATTACTCTCTTCAATCCACCATGAAATTTACATTTATAATTTTCAGTTAAATATTTTTTCTACCTCATTCATACTTAATAGAATCCAACAAATTTTAGTAATTAATGTTGAATAATGATATATATTTTATCTAATAAAAAGCAATTAATTATTCATATAACAAAAAAAAAGCACATAATTTGAAATACACAAGTCATTGTAATTATGTGACATAACCAATTGTAGACTAGACAACAACCAATTTATATACTACAAATTCTTATGTACATAATTTGAAATACACATGTTCTTTAATATTTGGGTCTAATCTTTCTCTAAATTAAAATTTGACCATTTTTGAAAATACTTGAGTAATTTATTTTACTTTATTTCTCCTTTCACTCTTAGGAGTGGTATCTAAAGTGAGAAATGTTTAACAGTGAGCCCTTTCTATAAGCCACTTGAGGTACATCCTGCAATTTACTTCTTCCACCAATCTCCAGGACAGGGGCGATGGAGACCCCTAATAATGGGGTACACCATTTAAAGTGAGAAATGTTGAGGCTTTTGGGATTGGGGTCATATTGAGAATATGAAAAAGGTGAAGGACGGGCCGGCAAATAGAAGATTTGGTATGGTTTGTAAATACGAAGAAGCACGTGGCCTTATAATTAATGCTACTACAATTTCATTAGCTATCAAATCTCCCATTATTTGTGCTCTAATTCTCTCTCTCTCCTCATCTTTCACTTCAGATCACTATCAGTTTTAATTTTTTTTTTAAAAAAAAAACATATTCAACATTTTTTTATGTTGCATTTACTATCATGTAGATTATCGATTGAACCGCAAATGTATACTCCTCTTTTTAAGAGAGATACACAAATTTTAAATAATTCTAAGATAAATTAGAGGCAATTTTTTTTATGTATACAAAAAAATTTGTAGAGTGTTAAAATTTTGGAATTAATAGGTAGTGATAGATAAAAGGAAATAGGAGCTAAAACTCCAAATTTTGAGATTGTAATTAAGCTTGTACTCCCCCTTTCTTAGGGTTAAGAAAACTATTTTCTTAGTGATGATGTATTAAAATTAATGTATTTTAATTCTTGATTTGGATTTAATAAAATATAAAAAGTGGAGTATCATATCATTTTTATAATAATTAAAGGGTGTCAGGGTTTTTTGTATTTTAAAAGGGTGTGCAAGCAATTTGGAGATAAATAAATAAAGAAAAAGGTCCAAATATTCGATAAAAAAACGTTTCTATTAATAAGATGTACGTATATATGTATTTTGTAGGTATAATAATTACATGATGGATGTAGAAAATAGAAATAGTTAGGAGTAAATACTGAGTTTCTTGAGAATGGAGAAGGCTAAAGGGAGTTGGAAACTATTCAGAGTCCCTCCTTGAATTCATACTGCCACACTCTAATTCCACTTTTTGCATCTTCTAATTATTTCTCTCTCTCTCTCTTTTTGGTTCAACTTTTGAGATTTCTGCCCTATTTCTTTGATTTTGACTATAACATCATCATATTTCCCCACTTCACTTTCATACATTATCATATCTCACCCTCCTCTTTCTCTCACTCTGTCAAACTGCATTGTTTGAATATATAAAACTCTCATAAAAATTACAATAAACGTAGCAATATGGGCGGGACGGAGGGAGTATGTTGTAAACTACAACTTCAATTAGGATATGAATACACCACATAGTTTAATAATTTTAATAAATGTATGCATCCCAACATTTAAAATATAGTATAACGAATCCACCATCATAAAATAACAAATATAGATATATAGTATGTGGCAAATTCTCATTTGATTCATATTTAGGACTTATACACTACTAATGAATAAGGGTCTTCGTTAGAGAAATTTTAACGAATTTTTTTATTAATTTTTAAATGAAAAATTAAATATAAAAAGGTAATATATTTATTAAAAAACATATAGCAAAGACTATTAAATAAAAAGTAATAAAAACATATGAGTGCACGCGTGCTCAGTTACACCGGATAGCAGCTCAAAAAAATAAAGCCTATTTCTAGTGTTTTTAAAGGTTTTAATATAGTATATAAATATATTTATTAAAATTATTTATATTTAATTCTTTTTTAAACCCCAGTACATGTTTGGAAGCCAAATTTAAGTAGAAGAACAGTGTTATAATTGCATCATGTATATTAATATACAAAATATTAGTATTTATTTAAAGGTTTATTGTGGTCATTTCTTAGTCTAATTAGGCATCAAATAGCAGTAGTCTTGTGGGCTATCTTATACTTTGGCAGTAAAAGCTCAAAATTCTGTCCTCCTAAATCCCAAATCCTGGACAGCTTACCTCATGAGATATATAATGCCCCCCTACCTACAATTTGCACCCACCCTCCCCCCCACCCCCCCACCCCCCAACCACAATTTACCCTTTCTTCAATATTTTCTTTCTTAAGGGTAATTATCATCTTCTTCTCTTCCATATCTCAAAAGATTTGGTTTCTCTCACTAGCAGTCTCATTTTCTTGTTTGCTTTTTTGCAATTTAATGGCAAGAAAGAGACTTGCAATTGAATTGCACTTTAACATCAAAAGATTGCAAAAATTTGATGCATGCAAACAAAGTGAAGCAAGTTACCAAGATTGGAAATTATAATGGTGTAACATAGAATGGGCCTAAAATCATATTGTTGGTTTCATCTACTTTATGGTTTTGCCACTTTCATGATCATCAAACAAATTCCTATAATACATATAAGTGTGTGTGTGGAGTTATTAAATGGGGGCATTTCTTTTCACAAGAATGGAGTATCAAAAATGGTTCTTGGGCTTCATAACTTCTTTCAAACTTACAACTTTTTTAGCTTTTCTTGTTGAATATTCTTGACTTGAATTTGTTTCTAATAGAGGGCTGCAACACAAACCATTTAATTCTTTCTGCAAAATTACTAATTTAATGCTATTCTTTTCACTTAATATATATATATATATATATATATATATATATATATATATATATATATATATATATATATATGAGAAATTCTGTGCAAACCCTTATATCAATGTATGTATGTGGTGATGAAAGAAAAGAAGAGATTCATATTTTGATGATAAGTTAATATTTAGTTACGTACAAAATAATGGCATTAATTTTATTAAGTTGAATTACTATTACAAATTAATTACATGATCCTCAAGAAATCCAATTATGTAGTATATCATCATACTATTTCAATTGTATAGTAAATATTCAAACCTGAGTTGTTAAGATCATTTTATGTAATTTATTATCACTTTTTATTAAAATGAATGTTATCACTTTTTTTAAAAATGTTTTATACAATAAATAAATAAATTGTTCATTAAATAGTTTATAATATTATTATTACTTGTTTGGCCAATTGTGCATATGGAGTATATGTGTAAGTGTAATATACTATACCATTTGTCTATTGCCATGAATCGACTCCAAAACAGTGACTAAATGATTTATGAATACATGAACATTGATTCGTTTGATTTGCATAATTTTGTTTTATTATCAGTTAGGTATGTTGTTTTAAAAAGATTACTATATATTCACAAAGTATACAACTCTTTCACTTAATTAGCTACATTAAAAAATATATATAGAAATGGTAGGAAAGTAATACTCAGTGCCATCTCATTTGTGTAACCTTCTTGGGCTTAACAAGTGTAATACAAAAATCTTTAGTCTAGAACATATAACAAATTTAGTTCTTAATAGGTTTATAATTAACATAAGACCATGTATGGTGTGAAATTTTTATTTAAAAAATATACTAATAAACATATTTCATTTATCTTGCGAATTATTTATGAAAGTAATTAGATTAGACAATTATTATTGGTCATTGCTTCCCATAAATTATATATTTTTATTTTTATTAGCAATATTATCACTCCTTACCTATATTTAAAAAATACAACAAAATGCAATAAATGTCACACGAATGACAAGCTTTTAATTATTGATCAATACAAAACTTACAAATGAAATGAATTATATTAAGCAAGAATCTCACAGTCAACATTCTATTCTGGAATCTCAATCAACTAACAGAAACTATGAATCAGAGGGGTAAAGCCCTCAACTGTAATATACAAATTGAATAATACACCTTGAGCAAAATCTAAGGAAACCACCAATGTTTCACAGAGAATGCATGCTATAATCAAATCAAGACATGCTTACACACATCAATCTTCCAAATTATTCAAATCTCTTCTTATGTACAGCACCTTGTCTCGGCCGGCCTGAGAAACGAGCATACGAATTTTCTGAATTCTGCGGTCGCCCTTGGTCTGTTCGATCCTCTCTACCGACGGGCTTTCTTGAAAAATGCCTGTTTTTTGAAGCATCATACCTCCTTGATCGGTCACTTTCGACTGGCAATGGTTCAAGCCCCAGCATATCGGGCTCTGGAACGTAGAAGCGTGGCCGTTTAGACTCATCCATTCTCCTAAAGGTAATTGATATCCTGAAGCAAAGCAAGTCAAAATCAGACAATGCAAAACGATAATAGAAGATGATGAAGAAGAAGAATTGGCATTCTATAGACTGTACCTTTTGGAAGGGACTGCTGGCACACAGTGTTTAGCCACATCAGCTCCATTTCCTTTTAGAACTAGAACAGATCTGGTTGAAATTAAAATAAAAACAGTTGATCATTCGAAATGAAACAAGAAATTGCAGGTACAAAACTGTAATGAGCAGGCAGAACATACTTACCCAAGTGGTAGGGGGATAGCAAAAGAACCAGAGAATTCACCGGGACCCAATATTTCCAAGTTTGATCCGAACAATATGTTGCATTCACTGAGAAATGAGACTGTACAAAACGGTCTGACGAACTCCTGGTTATCGATATGAGGAGGTATACAATCCCCCTCATCGTAAATATTCACGATGCAGCTGTCGGGGACACAAGAAGGTGGTAAAACATGCCACCGTACCAGCCTTTTGATCATAGTCTTAAACAGTTGAGGCAAGGGATCAACCATTTCATTCTTGAGGATGCCCGGAGGATTGCCATTTTTATCCTGCCACCACCAAAATTAATTGCTTAGACCTCGAGTTAACTTCTGTTACTTGGCAAGCAGCGACTATAGAAAAAGAAAAAGAGGTTTTTATGGGAACTTACTGTCGCATAGTTATAGCAGCAACCAAATTGGAGAGTTACACGCCCCTTTCCCTTCATCCACTTCCGAGGTGCAGAGTAAGTGCGATCTACAATTAAAATTATCAAAAGAGAATCAGATTTACTGCAATGACTTGGTGAACAAAGATTAAACTTTTAAATGCAACAAAAGAAACTATGCCAATTTGCTGAATTGAACCCAAGGCATATTACTTGTAAACGAAAGGACAAGTGCACTAATAAGTGCCACAGGTGCACTAAAACTCTGTTATTAAAGGGCTATAAAGGACTTGACGAATAACAAATCAAAAGTGACCATAATTTCAAGCCTCCATGCATTTAATCTCTCAAGAGAAAAGCAGTAAATCGCACTATTGTGTAGTTTTCAAGCTATAAATTCAATCTGATAAATAAACGATTTAAAGCCAAATAAATGAAGAGTGTATTGCATACAAGGAAACAAGCTACAAGATACTCCACACTCAACTTAAATCTCAAGTTGGAAAATTCGTACCAAGGAGGGGGGGAAAAAAAGATTAATGTGGGATTTTCATTTATAGACATCTCAAACTCCTAAAAGTTTTAGTTCATACCAATATCAAATTGGTGACTAATCAATCTAGGACATTGACACTTAATTTGAAGATTAATGAAATATAACACATCACATTACAAACAATACCTACTGTCTATTAATAAAAGGGACACCAATCTCTTAGAAGTACTCAAAAAACAGGCTGATATAAGCAAGTTAACAATTCTACAATTCTATTCTGCTTGTCTAGATACTTGTATAATCTAGATCTAGATTGCTTTTAAATCATACATCCACCAACAAGTTCAGATCCATAAAATAGATATTTACAACTAATATGAATATAGCCATAAACAATCAAGTAACTGATCAACCTCGGCGCGCGGCGAATTGTATTATGATTGTAAACATGTGGCCAAGGTTAAACAGGTAACAGTTAAAGTTAAAAACTGCAATCAACTAAGATTCATGAGAACAACTCACCTTTCAACTTCCCATCACTTCCCATCTGTTGAAGTTCTTCGACATAACCAACAATCCTCTTCTGTTCTGCAGCACTGAAGACGCCTTTATGCAACTCCAAGCCATCCAATATGTTGACGATTTTCCCTTTGACCCTTTCTAAACATATGAAATCCTTCTTCCTTTCAACATTATTAAATCGAATGTACTCCCTCTCATCTCTAGACAGTCCCACCTTAGGCTTAGCTTCAACCCCAGATGTTGCCTCTGAGTACGAATCATTCACAATACCAAGCCCATTACTCTCTTCGTGGCCATCTTCTTCCGCAAGCTCATCCTCAAGAGCCATATCAGCCCAAGACTTTTTCTGCGTTGGACTCGAAAGTCGTGTTGAGGAGCTATATGTTTCGTTTGTTGATGATGCTTCGATAGCATGTTCTGGTGACGCATCCAAATCGTCTTTCCAACTGCCTAACGAATGTGTATCGGCATCATCATTGTTATCTGCACTAGCTTTTGTTGTTCCAATGGAATGAGCATAACAATTTCCATGATCCTCCTTGCAGTCACTCAGATCGGAAACACTTTGAAAAGAATCAGCAGAATTGCCATCTATTTCACAAATTTCAAATAGTAACATAGTTAGAAACAGACACAAAATAAATCAACCCTCATAACTAAACTTTACAAATTCCCCAAGAAAATCCCTAATTAGATGAACACATGAACAAAAAAGGAACTTTTCCAGGAAAAAAAGAAAAGTAAAATTGTGGCAAGAATCCCTAATTCCAAGACTTTGTGAGAAGGCGACAATCTTAATAAAGCGAATTCTATTTCTTTAGCGAAAAATCGAAACACGAAGGCGAAGAAGTCACTAGACAGTCCAGAAGCGGAAAATCAAGGAGCAGATAAATATACGATAATTTCACAAATTCACATGAAAATTGAACATCTAAATACCTGTATGGAGGGATCGGATGCCATGAGAAAGAGTTCTGGTGCAAGATTTGCAGAGGCCGCGGGAGAGGAACGGCAACCAATTGGACAAAAATTCAGCAGCGATCCGTACTTCGTTTGGTTCGAAATTGTGGAGGAAAGGGTCCATAGCTTTAGGGTAATCACTCATGGCGAAGAAGTCGACACAGGGTTTCGCTAACAGGGTTGGGGGAGAAGAGATGTGTAAGGAAACTTCAGGTAGAAGTACCAGGTGTATGTATATATAGAGAGACAGAGGGGGAGGGGGGAGGGTTAGCTGTGGATTATAGGATTCAGATCAAGAGACTAATTAAGGTAATAAAATATATTTTGGATAAAAAAATAAATGAATGTTAAATAATGAATAATTAATTCTGTTATTTTTGAAGATTTCAGTTTGGAAAAAATATAAGTATACTACAAATTAGAAATTTAGAATGCTAGATTCTACTCCCTGTATTTTCCAAATTTGTAATGGAGAATTTTTATTTATTTATTTTACCTAAACTAAAATGTAGGAAAAGTTAATGAAGTATAATTATGTTCAAAAGATTTTTTTTTATTCATGTGTAAGTAAAATATAATCCAATTCTCTTTATCATTGACTCATTTTGGTTGAACTTTTTATCTGTTATATGGATGACAAATAATAGAAAAAAAAATTATAGTACTTTAAGAAGGAAGATACTAATTATTTTGGTTGAACTTTTTATCTGCCATATGGATGACAAATAATAGGAAAAAAAAATGCTTTAAAAAGGAAGATTTCAATTCTTAAACACAATAGTTAGAATTTTCTTTTTCTCTTGTTTCTCAATCATAAAATAAGTAGTACATAAAAATAAAATAAGTATATACTAAGTAATTGTGGATCCATAAGAATTAGAAAATGTAAATATAGATCATATGTTCCTTGTTAACATAATGTGTGGCACCCTTTCACTGCGTCATAAGGTGGGATGATTATTTTATTTAGTTTTTAAACATTTTACTTAATTTAATTATAAATACCAAATAAAATTTAATCAAACTATCAAGATCATCGTGAAACTTAGTTAAACTCAACTTTTAAATATAGTTATGCATTGGGTAATTAATGATCTTATCCTTGTATGGGTTGTCGCCCATAAATTCATTAATCTTATTAAATAAATAAAATCTAAATTATTTTTCTAGAATTTTAGACAAACCCTAAGTCGGGATTTATTATTCTAGTCAGTACTTCATGAGCACGAAAATAGTGTGATCCTTTTTTCGTTTTTATCTATCGACTTTATCTTCTTTAATTATTACTTTCTTAAATATTTCAATATTTGCTTTAATTAATACCGAAATCAAGTAAAAGTTGAACTTTACTTAGTGTCCAAGTATTAAGTTTTAATTCCCAAACAAAAGGATTACTTATCGATAATATACTACTCTATCCATCCCAGATATTTTTATCAGTTTGTACGGGCACAAAAATTAAAATGTGTTATTTTTTTAATATATAATGCAAGAAAAAGTATGAATAAATTGGTAATTTTGAGAAAATAAATAAATAAAATTGTTGGGAATAATGAATAAAGTGTAAAAAATAAATAAAATTGTTGGAATTGATGAATAAAATGTAAAAAATAAGATATAGGGTGTATTTTTACCATTTATAAAATGAATAAATATATTTGCGATACCTCAAAATGAAAAGTGAGTAAAGATACGTAGGAAGAGGGAGTAGTATGTTTTAAACTTTTCTTTAATTAAATTAAATGTATATGTCCTCCTTAAATATATATATTTTTTATTCCTTAAATAGTATTATTGTTATTTAAAAAGTAATGAACAAGAGAGCTCTAATAAACTTAAGAATTTTTTTACCACGCTTTTAAGGAACTTTTAGATCCCCAATTTTATAAAAATAATCTTAACGCAATTAAAATAAACGACTTAATTTCATATATTTATGACTCAATTTTACATACTTATAACTCAATTTTACATACTTATAAATTGATTGTACGTATTATAACTCAATTAAAATGTTTGAATAATCACAAATTGTGTCGAGGATGTTTTTATCATTTTAAACATTTATCATTATATATTAATATTTTAAAATTTTATTCTTTTATTGTGTAGTAAATAGTTGTATTAATAAAATCAATAAGTTTTATATTTTAATTATATAGAGATGTGTAGGTCAAATATCTCAAAAAATGAATTTAATATCTTGAAACGAATTAAATAACAAAATAAATACATACAAATAGAATACTTAAAAAAAATTACTTTACTCCACTGTATGTAGGACAAAATATATGATTGAGAAAAAATATTCCCTTCATGCAATTTTTACACATAATTTCTTCCACGTAATTCTAAAAATTTAATTACTTTATATTTTATAAATTTTATTTATAAAATAATAATAATAAGACAATCACTGGGCCTGACTTATTTTTCAAATTCATGAGACCGGATCTTTTTAGTGAAGCGGGTCAAAAAGATTTAAAATGGATCCCACTGACACTCTCTCTCCAGATTTCGCAACGCTTCCTCATCTTTTCGCAAAACGAAATCGAGAGGACTCCAGAATCCCTCCGAGATGACATCTGCTACTCCTTGCTCCACCTCTTCATCGCCGCCGACCATCACTCCTCCGCCTTCCTCCCCTCCAAAACCACCGCCATTGAATTCACCTCCAGTGGCCGACCACCACTGGGCCGCCCTCTTCGCCACCGGTGCTTTCGGCATCTGGTAAGTAAATCCTCGATCAAGAAAAGAAAATGGGAGTGATCAATTTAATTTTCTTTATTTATTTAATTGGTTGTTACTGTACTGTATTTATTGGATTGAAGGTCAGAGAAGACGACGATTGGGAGTGCACTGAGTGGGTCATTAGTGATTATCTTGGTGGGTCTTGCTGCAAGTAATTTGGGCATCATTGAAGTGAAGCACCTGCATACAAGGTTGTAATGGAGTTTCTGCTTCCATTAGCTGGATCATGACTGTTGAAATGAAATGAATATCTTGCATAGTGAATTTCCCTCTTAGAGGCCGTGCTGAGTGATCTGTTGCTGCCACTTGGACCCCAGCCACTGTTCCCGTCACTTGGCCGCCACCGATTCAGTAGAAGCGGCTGGTCTGCTAAGCTTTAACTCCAATCACGGAAGGGGCAGCTTACGCCCCTGTTTCGTCCTTAATTTCTTCTTGGTTGGATTTTGTTTTCAAGAACACTATGCTGCAGTTTTTATTCAAGCAAATATGATCTAGTTGTTGTGTTTCTTGATGATACTTACTTTCTTATTGCAAGATAGCAGCAAAAAATCTACTTTTTGGGATTCGTCTTTGTTGTTAGTAGGTTCAATTGGAAGAATGAGCCCTTGCCAAATTTTATTGCTTATGTTTTCATTGTGTTACTCTTGGCTGATAGCAATTCCACTATATATCTCTATGTATTAATTGCTGGGCTTTGCTCAATAATTAGATGACGAAGAGCTCTTGATGATTCTGAATATAACATCCTGTAGTATAATGTCTATTTTGGCTTAGAAAACTACGATGTTTATTGAGAGTTAGACACTTGTTGGTTCTCTTAGGGCCATATTAACCTTATTTAGGCTATTTTCTTTCCCAGCAGCTAGATTGAGATTAGAATATGATGGTTTAGGTTGCTTTTTTTTTTTCTCAAGGCCAACTGATTTGGCCTTTTTTAGCTGACTGTTTTGGCCTTTTTTTAGCTGATGGTTAGGATTTTATAATTTTGATGGTTTTTAAGTGCAGCCTTGAATTCCGGTACAATACAATATTGCTGCTGCTGACGGGAAACATGAAAATGCTGAGGTTGCTATTGATGCTCTTTCTATCTGGTAGGAATAAAAATCAATGTTTCTTGCACCTTCTTAACTTTAAATTTATCATTCAGATAACACTATTTTGTTGCTTATTGTTGTGCAGCCTTAACATCAGTGGGTGGGCTATGATGATATCCTTCGGTTTCATGGCGATTATAACGTGTGTACAAGTGTTAAGGCTCGTTTATGTAGGGAGCTGTGACCATTTAAAGAAAATGATTAACAGCTTAATTAATCAAAAGTTTGTTTTTTACATGTCAAAAGGTTGATGTTTGTGAGCTACTTCATTTTCGAATTTTAGCATCAGAACTGACTACTGAGGATATTAAATAGTGCTCTGAATGTGCTAATATGAACGGTAATAATTGATAATTAAACCTTTATTAACGTTATTGTTAATAAAATATTGGGTTAATATCTTAATATTTTTTATTAGTTGGGTTATTCTTTTTAATAATTTGGATTAATTTTTAACTTCATCTTCGGACTATTTGGTTAACATTTTTTAGGTTACTCTTTTTTATTAATTAGGTTACTCTTTTTAATAATTTAGGTTACTCTTTAATTATATATTCGGATTTCAAAAAATAAAATATTGTTCTATTTGGTTAATATCTATTAGGTTACTCTTTCTATTAATTGTGTTACTCTTTTTAATAATTTGGGTTACTATTTAATTTTATATTCAAATTTCAGAAAATATAATACTTGTTCTATTTGGTTAACATCTTTTATGTTATTATTTTCTATTAATTGGGTTACTTTTTTTAATAATTTGAGTTACTCTTTAATTTCATATTCGGATTTCAGAAAATAAAATATGGTTATATTTTGTTAACATTTTTTAGGTTACTCTTTTCTATTAATTAGGTTACTCTTTTTAATAATTTGGGTTACTCTTTAATTTCATATTCAGATTTCAAAAATAAAATATTATTTTATTTGGCCAATAAGTATCATTTTTTATTAAAAGGGAAATGAAAATAAGAAAGGGAAGGATACTGAAAAGTGCAATGAAAATTGAAGTAATGACGAAGTGGTAACGAATAAGCCAAACAAGCGATATATGACAAATAATTAAATTGTACTCCATATACAATTTGTAAGTAATAGATCATCCTTTGGAATTAATTAAATTGATTATATCACTCTCTGAAATAAATAAATTCACCTTATTATAAGAGTTAATTTTATCCCCTCTTGTGCCTTCTCCTGCAAACCCTTCATAATTTCAAACTCTTATAATACAGTACAGACGTTGATTGTATCTGAGTTAATAAGTAATGCTTACCTTAATGGCCAGATGAAGCAATTATTATTGGATCATTGTGATGCTTTCACGTGCAAAGCGACTAAGGTGGGGGGTGGAGGGTATGAGTAGGTGAAACATCAATTGTTCTCTCTCTCATAAGATGCAAATTTTAAGGTAAGAGAGAGAAACAGTCCCAAATTCATAATTTATTACATTCATCTACTGAACTTCCATTCCCCCTCCCTGAATTCCCCCCTCCCCCTCTCACACAGTTATGTCGATGAGATGAGAGACTTGGCAGCAGGTTTCCAACACCTCCTGTTTATACTACTCTCCCAATTCCTGCATTTCCCACATTTTGGTCCCTTCTATCCAGAATTCCGTCACCAATGTGCACTGAATCACTCCCTTTTCCGACAACCACATTCTCATTTCCCTCACATGGTCCACTCTCTCTCACGGCGGCGCCACCCTCACCATCATCTTTGGCGACGACTCTCCACCACCATTAAACTCACCACCACCTCCGAATTTTCCGTAAGCTCAAATGAATCAAAGCCCTCGACTTCCACACCGCCGCCATTGAAGTCTTCTGGGATATCTCCGGCCCCGATCCCGTCGAAGGCTACTACGCCCTAATCACCGTCGATTCCGAGTCCAGCAAATTGGATTTTTGCATGGTTGGGACTCCGGCAAGAGGCAAGAAGAAGAAAAGTGGGGCGGGCGGTATTGTTTGTAGGTGGTGTTGTGTGGATGAGACTTCGACTACAGTAGAGAAAAGAAAAGTGAGGTGGCGGTCTTGAAAAACATGAAGTGGGTAGAGATGCGGTAGCAACCAGCAAACATTAAGCTGATTGGGATCCAGAAGGGTAACCCCGAGATCTATATAGTTTTGATTTAGATCCAGTTCTATGAATATTTTTGTGGAACCGTTCCAACCTAGTCGCTCTCTAATAATAATTTTAAATAAATAAAGTATAAAATATATCACACTAGGAAAATTTTTAATACTAAAATAGCATGCTGAGAAATTTGTTTAAATAAAAATAAAAAAAAAACTTTCAAAGCAAGTCTTGGGTTTCACATCATACACTATATATAGTTGAATCTGTATTCTGCAAAAGAAGAGCAGCGACCAAGTTTCAATCTATATTTCACCAAGAAAAAGATTGTTTAAGTTACAAAACAACCATATTGGCTATTGCAATGACTACATCCAGTCCAAGCTTTGTATTCCATGTAAAATACCTTAAATATCCCTTTCACTGGAAATTCAAGAGAGCAAACATCACCGCCGAGAGGTTTTAGAATATTTGAGCTACGCAACACTTACTGGTTGAGCCGGCACCTCTCTCTGAGTTTTGCACCTACAAATACAAACATAGAACAAACCAAGTCAAGCCGACAGTACCGCTGCATATAAAGTATTTACTACACACACTTTGTTTGTTTCATGATCTTCCAAGGTTAATGCTCCCTACTAGCAGTAAAATAGATTGGAATGTACTTTACCAATCTAGCAGGAAAATATAGAAAATTTTGATGAAGCAAATGCTTCATGTAAAAAATTGTCAAAAGAAGAAAAAAGCTTCATGAAGATTTTTTCCTGTTTGGATCTGTGAAGAAAACTTGACTGAAAAAGATTTGCAGCTTTGAACTGTTATACATCAATTTGTAATGCCTATTTATTCAGGGATGAGAATAATAGAATACACTGGAAGTATACAATTATGCTCACAAAATATCATAATACACAACTAGCAATATAAATGCATCTCAACACTTTCAGATATAATTAAGAGATCTTTATTTATTGGATTCATTTTTTAAGCCAGAACTCAAAGTTGCTACAGAAAATTGATGGCATTCATTAAGTAAGATAATCAACTACATTCTCAATAACTCACCTATTACATTGTTCTCTAGAGGCATAATTGTGATTATTGCAATTTGAACACATCCAATCCCCATCTCGCCATTGCTTTGCTCTGCAAAACACAACACAGCACTAACCTTAAAGACAAAAGTGGGGGCAAGAATATAGAATGTGGTAGTGCAAGTAGAATTTTCAGACTCCCACTTGAAGACACTAAAGATTAGGCACACATGATCCCACCATAAATTCTAAACAACGTAACTCAGACTCAACTAGGTCTTGGGAGTCTTGCTAACAGATTAGATTGAAAAATAAAAAATCATTGTTTACCATGGAAAATTATGAGGTTAGTTAACTTCAGTTTTTTTAAAAAAACTAGAGCTAAGGACATGTAATCTGCACAGAAAAACATGAAAACACAAGATTTGAAAGAAAAAGATAATGAAGCAAATGGAAGAGGGTGATGAGATCATGAGAGTGAAATTAAAAAATAAATAGCAAGAATTAGGGCAGTAAAGTGCAAATTTAGAATGATATTAATGGTTGCCAAATCTCGGAATGAGTCCTCTTTTACCCTTTCCCCAGAAGTGCCGCAGTTGCTGGGGGACGTGAGATTTGAAGGTTGACTTGCCAATTTGTGGGAACCGGTGTGTTTCCACTGGGAATTGCAGGGTAAAAACTGCTCAGTTGGGTGCTGCCAGGACTTTGGAACGTCTCAAACCCTGAACATGGTTGCTGCAGTCCCCATATGCTAAGGTTATCAAATAAAACGGAGAAGCGCGAATCGCAAAATATTCAAATTAACAAAATATAAGATATCAATGTCACGATGGAAAAAGTTCCGTACTTGTCCAGCATTCAGTCTCTTATTATCCAAATTATGAATAAACTCTTCAGATGCCAGACGTTTTGTTCCAAGAGCTTCAAAAGAAAGAAGAGAAACTATATCACCAGTTGTTGAGATAGTAAATCTAGAAATTTAAAGGCAATAAGAACTTGAAATTTAATACTAAACTATCAGCTCAGAGACACGCCTGGGGCAATTTACTTGCTAAGAAAATTTAAGATTTTAGAGTTCACGACTATATTGTAGAATACTCAGCTTTTGAACTGATGAATTCATTATCAAATAGATCCTTAGCCAGAAACCAAATCGAATATAACTCATATGAACTTATTGTGCCAAGACCAAATTAAGAGTAAGAAAAAGAATAAACAGAAACTTTGTGCATCAAACATATACATACAAAGAAAACATTTAACTGAACATACTAATAGCCAATCATATAAAAAAATGAACAAGTCAGTGAAATTCATATCATATAGCACCCACCACGTAAGCACCACCATCAGGCTCCCATGAAAGAAGAATTAGAAAAGTATGGTAGCAACTTATATACAAGAACCCAGGGAACTGTTTCTTATGACTAAACATGAAATAACAATAGACAAACCTGTAACAACAGAGCCGACAAGAGATGAAGGTGCTGATATTGGTGTGGGGGCATTGCATTTTTTGCACTACAAATGCAACAACCAAAGATGAAGAATCTCACAAGATATTACATTCAATAAAAGAATATAAAAGTCAAAAGATCACTGCGACCAATTAGGATTTCATAAATGCATAGCGAAAATATTAAATTAAAACTATCCTAATTAGTAATAAGTAATAACAACTCAAAAACAATATCAGATCAATACAGAAAATTTTCTTTTTTGAGGACCCAATTTTTATATCACAAACAGCCAAGCAACAGAGATACACTCGCCTTTGACTTCTTAAATACAATTTTCTTGGTCAGGTAGCCTATATTTTCAAATCCAGCTAAAATTATTATAGCAGTTTTTTTTTTTTTTTAACTATTTGACCAAGTTATAATGCTATCAGCAAACTGTAATCAACAAATTCAAAGCAAAACTCTTTTGTCAATCCCAGCAAGACAGCAAAAAATAACTGCTTATATAGTCAATTGCATCTCTTATTATTGGGTCCATAGATTTTATAATAAAATTATAACTCAGTAATTAGCCAATATTTACAGTTACACCATACCTGCACACGTGAAGAATAATTGTGGAAGCCACAACTGCACATCCAATCACCAGTACGCCATCCATTACCATTCGGAACTGGAGAAAGTTGATTATTTTGGCCAGCATATAAAACTCCAGATATGCCGTTTCCTCCCAAGGGCCAATTAGAAGCTGGATGAAGTCCAAATGGATCATTAGATTGGTTTCCATATTGACCAGTCCCTCCAACAGCCCAACCAGAGGTCAAAGGCATTGACGGTTGGAGAGATCCAACATTGACCATTTGTTCCATTCCTCCTCGAGCCCTGGCAAAATAAGTTGGATGAGTAGGGACAGAAGCTCCAGGGATTGCAACTGCCGGCATTGCTGCTAGCTCCTTAGGTTGCCCACACTTTTTGCACTTTTCTCTTGATGCATAATTGTTGTTAGTGCACCCTAGATCCATTGCACACACACCCAACCCAGAACGCAGCCAGGAAGAAGATACAAGCGAAGAATACGCACGCCAACCCGCCATCCAATATCACAATACACATACAGAAAACATGAAACAACTCAACCTAATTGAAACCAAGTTCCCAATTATGGCAAAAAACATACTGAATTTAGAGACATTTAGTAAAAAAAAAAAAGATTTTTAACATTGTGACTGCTAATATAATGGCGCATCAGCTCATCATCAACAAAGATAAGCGTTTGCATTTATAAATAAGTAAACAAGTAAATATATTGAAACAAAGTAGTTCTTGACTAAACTAGAAAATTGAGCTAGAGTACCAAGTTAGAACAAATCATAACTTCATACCGACAGTAGTAATACCTTTACATAAAAGTAAACAAATCAATGATCCTGATTCCTGACTCCTTTGTGATACATTCAAAATAGGGAGTGATTTTCAAAAGGTGGACTTCCATTCCAAAAGCACAATCTCTTATTCTCTGAGATTTGAAGATTAACGTTGGAAAAATACACACCTAATCTATTTTAAACTCATTTAACTCTCTGACCTAACTCTTTATTTTTAGACCAAGGAAATAGTCTGAAACATCCTAGGTGAGAAGAACATGAGTTCATTGATAATTTTAAATCATATAATAGAACTACTCATTCAAAAAATTTACTTAGTCCAACTCCTACAAACTCTAGTCAGCAGCGTAAAGATTTAGAGAGAATATACATATGAACAGTACTCACCATGTAACATAGACAGCTTAGTTACTCATACTGTTAAATATGCTACCACTATGCCAGTGTCCTTATGTAAACATAATGAACAAAAGATGCAAACATACGTTTGATATGTATTATGATGACTAAAACTATTCATTCTACCACACCAAGTTCAGTCATCTGGTACGTTAAGGTAATCAAGTGAATAGATTCACAGGTTTTTATATTAATGTCACACCTCAGTTTGATATTAAAGGTAGTTTTTAAACTGAAGGTTTTGGAATGGATTAGAAACTCATGGTGGCAAAATCCTATGGTGTTGTCAGGGTTGACATGAATTCAAAATCCATCACTCTCATTAGAACTAATTTTCAATAATTTGGGAAGTGCGTAAAATCTATTTTTATCTAAAATCTTGCATTTTAAAAAATCCCTAAATCCGTACACAATAAGTGCAGGATTTCAAGAATAATTCGATAAGCTTTGCATAAACAGTTCTTTTATAAAAGAACATAACAGCATCACTGCATCAGCATGCAGCCAAAAAATTGGCAACACAAACATTTTCAAAACACAATAGATTCATGATACAAAACATGAAAGCTGCCAAAGGAGTTGAATCAAGTCAAAATGGAGCAGCATTTTCTATTTACTGGTGATGTCATATATAATAATTAAAAAAGGGCTTACACCATCAGTTCTGATTCAACTCCGGACAATATTTAAACACCGACTCAGAAAGCAGAAGGAAGTACTCGTTGAATTACACTCCTCCCAACAAAGGTACTTCATATATGTTCAACAAAAACGTATAACATACCAGTGCAGATCCAATCGCCAATTCGAGGAAGCCACTTGGAATCAGCTGGAGTTTTGGTGTCGACGAGAAGACGAGGCTGCTTGCAGCGATTGCAAAAGGATCTGAAAGCATAGTTCCTATTGTGGCATCCGCTGCACTCCCAGTCGCCTTCTTTTCCACCGCCGCCTACCATTTCGTCGTCTCTACCAACCCCGATTCAGGATTTCGAACAAAGTAGGTTGCGGAAAATCCTGGTTTTTGACCAAACTCGCGTTCTGATGAATGAATACCTAAAAGGCTAAACTATTCAGCTAAGAATTTTGAGCCAATGTTTTTCGACATTTTGCACTTTCACTCCCCAACATTCTGACATTTTCATTTCGTACCCTCGACTAAAATATAAGGGTGTGATTTGCAATTGATTGTTTGAATTAACGCACCTCAGTTAACATGTTACTGAAAAATAATCACTTTTTTATTTATTTTTATGTTACAAAACCGGTCATATGGTGCTCCTTTTCGAGAAACATTTCTCTTTAAAATATCGAGTGTTACTCTTTAAAATACATATGATTTACTCTTTTAAACACATAGAGTTAGTTATTCAATTAGGAGTACTTATTTATATAAAAGAACAACGATCTCTTAGAATAATCCCGATAATATGATTACTCTATAAAACACATTGGGTTACTTGAATTTATTAACAACAGTAGTATTTCGATTTCACTATGAACCAATTCCATGTCAGTTTTGCAACAATAATGTAATCCTTCCGTCCCATCTTTGTTGTTACGTTTACTGTTTGCACGGAGATTAAGGAGTATTATATTTTAATGTGTTGTGAGGTGAGAGAAACAATACTATTAGTATTATAATGTAAAGTGAATAGTTGTATTAGTAGAGTATTGTGGACCCCATTGAGATATTTAATAATTTTGTGTGGATCCCATAATCCAAAAATGAAATGTAACATTAATTGTGGGAGACTCTTTTTAGTAAGTGTAACAATAATCATGGGACGGAAGGAGTATTAGTTTTTGTTTAGAAGAGTAACTATCTCTTAGATTAATCCCAATTTTACCGAGAACAGATTATATGCTAGTTTTGTGTTTCCGCTGATAAACAGTGTCCCTAGTATTTACTTACATCAATCTCTAGTATATGAGTAGGCTCTCACATTTCAATTAAGTTTTATGTTTTGTTAATGAAAATGTGTACATGTGATTGCAAAAACTTGCATAAATTCGAAATTTATGTTACTATATTTTTTTTTAGTTTATAATTTGCAACTTTATTACTCCTTTTTCAAATTGGTAACACCTCTTTTGCACAGGTGACTCACTCTAGTATTACACAAGTGGAAAATCTTAAACTGAGCTCCTAAAAATGAAAAAAAAAAAAAATGGAAAGTTCATCAAGAGAAAATGTAAATACTACTGCAAAAAAATAAATGAAACTTCAGGTCAATGAGACAATATGATACACACATTGCACCAACTGAATATAAAGGGGTCCCAACAGTACAAGCCCCAAAGGCAATCAACTCAACACTTTCGAAGAAATAGAACAAGATAGCATGTGTTCCTGATGGCAGTTCGAAAAAGTTAAAAAAAAGCCAACGTGAAATTCACGCGATACACTCAGCTTAGTGGTGCTGCTGGCAATGGCTGCACATTGTCAGTGGAGTTGGAGAAGAAAGAAAGCAGCTCTGTCAAAGGACTTGAAGCGTGTCGAAGAATTAAATGTTGGACGAGTTAAGTGCCATGAACTTGCACTGCTCGTTCATGGCTACAAGTTGGGCCTCTTTTTTATCCAGTAGAGTATTCAGCCTCACGTTCTCTTCCATCAGTTTCTGGACCTCGG
The DNA here is from genome assembly GCA_023678885.1 of Pogostemon cablin. Classification (NCBI taxonomy): domain Eukaryota; kingdom Viridiplantae; phylum Streptophyta; class Magnoliopsida; order Lamiales; family Lamiaceae; genus Pogostemon; species Pogostemon cablin. Next base: position 5,552,163 of record CM042991.1, on the reverse strand, counting down.
CTTCCTTCTGCATCTTCTCGTTTTCCAACTGCGAAGTCTTTGCCACAAGCCTATTCGTATCCAGCAGAATTAAACGAAGCAAGTTAAAGGAATTTGGCTTTCTAGGTAAGACACTCAAATATATAATGGAGTGATAATTGCCAAAATCATGGAGGTTCATTAAAGGGGGGTGCAATGGCAACAAAAAAGAGAGCAAGAATCGAAAATAAGCGAAAATCTGCAGCTTAAAAACCTTATTGACAATGAATCTATCTTCTTCATTATAATAGGACATCACAAAATAGCAAAGACATCATATATTTGCTGCAGATTAAAAACCTTATTGACCATGAATCTACAATCAAGAATATGCATATCTTCTTCATTATAATAGGGCATAAATTGATGGGGAAAATATACAATCAAAGTGAGAAACTAAGGAATTGAGGCATTTATAACATGGCCAGCATCCAAACTAGATCATAGAAGTTCGAACACACTTACCGTTCAAAGTGCTTTTCAATTGTCTGAAACTGCTTTTCTGATGAAAGAAGTGTTTCCCTCACGCTAAGCAGAGTACTGACATAAGATTTCAAGGTTTCAAAGTCTTGCTTAACACGGAAAAGCTCCTGCTCATTATCTGCAGCTCTTTGCCTTTGTCTAGAAGTTTCTTCAACCAAATCTTCAACCCTCTGCCTCATCTCATTTAAAATACTATTCGTGCCCAATGCAAACTGTTCCATCTCCTCTAATTTTACTGACATATTCTCAATTTGAACTGCCTTCCTGTTAATTTCCTCCTGCCCAACTGTGACCTTCTCCTTCTCAATACTCGTTTCACTCTCTGCCATGATAACTCTCTTGACAAGAGATTCCATCACATCTGTAACCATTTGTACGCTTTTGAGCAGTTCACTAATATAAACTCCATCTTGTTCGTCAAGAGGACCTTCCTGACTGCTAAGTGCTGTCCATGTTTCCTCATCTGCACTGTCAAAGGAAGAAATATCTATGCTCCTAGACCATCTAGATAACGGTACACCGTTTTTATCAACAAGACCCACGCCATCCAATTGTTTAATGCCACAGGAGGTATGGGCCAAGTGAGGAACAGCCATGATTCTGGCTTTAGATTTCAAGTATGTCAATAGGGTTGCAGATGTTTTGACTCTTCGCCACAAAACACTTAATTCCTTCTTAGCATCTGCATCTGACCCTTGTATACAAGCCTTGACCTGTGTAAGCTTCTCTTGCAAGGCATCTACTTGGGACTGACTTTTTTCCATCTCCTGCTTCCAGTTTATCTGTGTTTTGGCCAATTGTGGAACATCAATATCTTCCTCCGTTGCCATTGCCTTCCAGATAATGTCTAATAATTAAAAGACACAAAAACCAATTATAGGTAATCAGCAATCACAAGAACATTCCATGTACGCTAAAGAGTAAATAAATCAACATATCTATGCAACCTTCATCTGTGAGAAAATTTTTTGAGTCTGTAGCTGCTAAACAAGATAAGTGAAGTTCCATTAAAATTTGATTTAACTCTTTGATCATAAAGATGTTGGTTTCAATTTCATTACATCCTCTAAGCATTCAATTTCATGTGATATTCTGTGAGGATAAAATAAGGGATACACAAATATAAATAGACGTCTTATGGACAGGCTTTGGGCATTGGTGAATCCTAAAGCTTCTCACAGTGATAGATTTGGGTACGGAAGAAAATGCTTCGGAAGCAGCAGATTCTGCCACGAGGTTAAAGCAAGATCATGTAACATAATAATCACGCTCAACATAGATACTTGAAAAAAGTGTTTGCCTTACAAGTGAAGGAAGTCAACAAAGTCTAAAATCTTTCCACATGGCACAAACTAAAGTCTACTTTTCATTCCAAGGTCACAATGAATCCAACAATGTATGAAATCACGCATACTATTCATGATTCATCCCACCTGCCAAAGAGCAAAACCACTCAACATATTATGGAAGTTTACTACAGAAATTGAAACAATATTTAACATAAAGGACTCAATCCACGAAAAACCTAGAATCTACTTTTCATTCAAGGTCAAGTGAAAAAATGAGCATGTTAAACAAGACTACAGCCGGCCATCACCATGAAAACTCAGTGTATGACAACAAGATAATGTGCTTTAAGCATGGACACCAGGCACTCAAATCGAGAATCTTAAATGCAACAATAGGGATTTAAATGTGTTTTCTCAGTATTTTGAAACCTACAGATCATGTCATATGGATTAATAAAGATCCAGACAAATTCTTAGTGCTTGATCCTAGATAAATGCAGTAAAATTCAACGAAGATCGAGCATTTAATCTCCTTGAGAACAATAAGAAACAAATATGCACATTTTGTAGCCATTAATCAATTAAAAAGAAAAAAACAGATGGCTTGAACTAGTTTCGAATTTTTTCATTGAACTCATACTAATCATACACAGATGCCTTGTCCATTAAGCTCGAGATATACTGTCATCGTCGTACATAAACAATCCTATGTTAAATTCATCCTAGCACCTTAATCGAAGTTTTCGAAGTTCTCCATTCTACAAATATACTTAAAGCATTTCAGACAGCATGAAACCATATATTTTAAACTTAAACAAAGCATACTATCTTCCCTAAACTTTAACTCGCTAACAAGATCAAAACGCACATTAAAAACATATCAAACGCAGAGCTAACAAGAGATAGAGCAGATTCCTCCAGAATTACCTAAAACCCAAATAAAAAAAATCCGATTCTTAAAATATAAGAAGCAAGAGATTCTTTCCACCCAAAGAACCAACAACTTGAAGTTTTATTAACAGTAAGATCCGTAGATTTTTTACATTTTTTCAGCACATTTGACAGGAGCCCACGATAATTCCTCAAATATTCAACCAATTCTAAACATAAAACAAGCGCTCAAACAAAAATTTCAAACAGAGAAATGAAAATCTCAAAGATCATGAAGTCGCAATACGTAGGAATATAAAGGAAGCTACCAAAAGAATTAATGTCAGTTACCTTGTCTATATCTGGGAAATTATAGAGAATCCAACGGGAGAAGATGACGACGGAGACGGTCTCCCTAACAGGGATTGTCAGAAAACAAAGTCGCAAAATATAGAGAGAAATAAATCGAGAAAAAAAAAAGGAAAAAGGAAAGTGACTGATGACCAATTGTGGTACTTCAATTTCTGTGATTTTGCTATCCACCCCTTCATCTTTCGCTATTTGCAATTACCCCCCTCCTTTGTGTATTAATGGATGTCTTTCTATGAGAAAATGGAAAAGTACAAGCGAACCCTTCAATTATCATTACATATTTTTGATGTAGTAATAAAAATTGGAAAACTACAAATGGTTATTCCACACGTTCAATTAGGTTTATTGTTCAATCAGTCTATTTTTCATAACAAATTTGCAAAATACTTTTGGTCACGATTGTATGTGTAAAGTTGGTGTAACATTTCTTTTATGCATGACACAAAGGAGGGAATAAAAGTTATACAATAAAAGTAAGATAAATTTTCATTAGACCCTACATTTAGAACTTATATTTTAATAAATAGAAATTGATACATTTTATTGGCAAATTTTAGCAAAATTTTTGTTAGTTTTTTAATAAAATTTAAATATAAAAAATTAAAAATTTATTAAGAAATACATATATATGAATTTCATTCCCCCTCTCTTATGTTACTCTTATGTGTTATTGATAAGAGACCAATTATATAATTGGCAAAAGCTCCTGTGCGCCCGGGGACACGGAAATATGCTCCGTGTCCCCATGTGAACACAACCCTCCCCTCAAATCCTATTTAAACATATGTATTGCTAGGAGTTTAAATTGTAAAGGGACATGAAAATTGTAAAGGCGCACGGAATGTGCTCCGTGCGCCCGGGTGCATAGGAGCCTCACTCTATATAATTAGTGGCACACTAAAAAAATAACATAGAGGATCTCATGTGCATTCCATCATACAAAATCAAGGACATACAAATATTTATATTTAGGGACACACTTGTTTTAACCCGTTTTATAGGAAAATTATTTTACACTTTCTTAATTAATGAGTTTGTATTTTATGCACTTAGGTGCACAAAGTGTTCAATTGTACTATCACTGTAATCATTATTTAACTACTAAGAAAAATATACTTGATATATACAGTAAATATATTTATATAATACTCCCTTTGTCCCATAATAAGAGAGTTTTTTATTTTTGCACGTGAATTAAGGAGTATTATTCTTTTTGTAGGGTGTAGTTGTATTAGTGAGACCCATATTTTAATTGTATTAGTGGGTGTGTGTGGGTCCTATGTTTATAAAAAATAAAAGGGGCTCTTTGGATGAGACGCTCAAAATGAAAAAAAAAACCCTCTTTGAAGGGAATGGAGGAAGTATATGTTTTTTATTAAAATATTATTACTTTTTTTTTTCAAAAAAATTATGATAAGTTGTTAATGTATGCTTATTATATAAGTAAAATATGTTAATTTGTAATTAAAGTACTCCCTCCGTCCTTCACTAAAATGTCTTTTGCTTTTTGACACTTGGATTAATGAGTATTATTATTTAATGTGTAGTGGGTCAATGGTGGAGCCAGTGTAGGATTAGGGGCATTGGCCCCCCTTGGAAAATTAGTAATTCCTATATATTATGTAAAAATTGTTAACTAAGTAAATTGGCATAGTGGTTAAGTTTCCCTGATCGATCATTCACGCTACACAGATTCGAAACATGGCAGCCGCGTTTACTTTTTATTTTTATTTGTTATTATTTTCTCATTATTATTTCTATTTTAATTATTTACTTTTTATTTTTATTTGTTATTATTTTCTCATTATTATTTCTATTTTAATTATTTATATTACGCATTTCCATTTTATTTTATTTGTTATTATTTTTCTCATTATCTCTTTCCCTTCAAACCTTTGCTTCAAAATTATATGTGTATTATTTAGTTTATAGTCGATCTAGATCGAATACCAATTATTAAATTTACGTATATTAATTTGGCCCCTATAAATTATTTTTCTTTATTATTTTTCTCATTATTATTTCTATTTTAATTATTTATATTATTATTTTTATTCTCTTTCCGTTCAAAACTTTGCTTCAAAATTATATGTGTATTATTTAGTTTATAAATATGTTATGTTTCTATTTAAATTATAATTAATTCACTTTATTATGGTGTATAGTCAATTTAGATCGAATATCAATTATTAAATTTACGTATATTAATTTGGTCCCCCTAAACTATTTTCCTAGCTCCGTCATTGTAGTGAGTAGTTATATTAGTGGGAGTGTGAGTCCTATATTTTAATTGTATTAGAGGGGGGTCTGTGGGTCTCATTTGTATAAAAAATAAAGATTACTCTTTGAATGAGATGTCCAAAATGAAAAAAATAAACGAAGAGAGTATATATTTTTTTTTATTTTTTATTAAAATATCCTTTTAAAGTTTTTTAGTATAATTACAAATATACTTTAATTATAAATATACTTTAATAATATATATCTCACAAGAGATCTTGTTAATAGTCGATCATCATTAAAAAAAAGAGTAAATTACCAAAACCCCTCGAGGTTTGTTCAAATTACCAAATAAACCTTATGGTTTGAAAAATTACCAATTACTCTCTTTAAAAAATATTTTTTTTAAAAAATAGTGAAATTTAAAAATACAATGTTAAATATATGAGTCTTGATGTCATTTATATCCTTCTTTATTTTAAGAAAAAGTGTATTTTTATTAATGTTCAAATAAAAAATAAATTAAAGGGAGCAATTGATAATTTTTCAAACCACGAATTTATTTGGTAGTTTGGACAAACCTCGAGGGGGTTTTGGTAATTTACCAAGGGGTATCGACTAGCGGGTTTAGGTGGCCAATAGCTAAAGCAAAGCAGTCAAATCAGAACACCTTTTTTAGCGCCAGAACAGGAGCGACCCACTACCCGAATTCATAAACCCTAAATCCTGCATAACTGAAAATCACGAAATCTATACACCCTTCTCCTTCTCAAATGCGTAGGAATGGCTCAAACAGTACAAAATGACGCTCAATTGGAACAAAATGCCGGCGAGTCTGCTCTCAAGCCGCAGCGGATTAAAATTACCAGGGCTTCTGATGACGGCGAAAAAAAGGTTCGTCTCATTGACTACATTTGATTTTATTTATCTCCTGCACAAATTTCTCACTCTGTCCTTTTTTTTTATCTTTTTTATCTGTACATAAGATGCAGTAGTTCTATAATTTTTTTAAATTTTATGGAAATTGTCTTCTGGTAGTTGGGGGCGTTGCAATTTAAGTTCGCTTAGTTAAAAGAATGGACTATTAATCACTTTGCTGGATTTCTCTTGCTTGACTAACATAAGTCGATTTTTCTCATATATATTCGTTGCAACCGAGACAACGTATCAATGATTGATTATTTGGTTAGGAAAATTATGTAATTATTGTCGAAAATGGATAAATTGAACGTTTGAGAAAGATAGTTCACTTTGTGTTGCGGCGTGAGTACTTTTGAGTTTTAATTTAATGTAAATTTTGTTAGTTGTGTTTGCATCGTCACTGCCATACTGTTACTACCCAATCACTTGATGGTAGAATGATGTCGGGCCATTGAAGAAACGTGCATGTTTTTATAGTTTGATTAAAAACAGGCTCAACTCATTGTTAGACTGAATGCCACATAATAATCTTTTATCAGTAAAAGCTTGTGTGATTCTTACTTGATTGTTTTATGTATGTGCTGCAGAGTTTGCAAAAGAGAATCAAAGATGTTGAGATCAGTGTTCCAATAGTCTATGGAACGATTGCTTTTTGGCTTGGTAGAAAGGCCTCAGAGTAAGTTGAATCTCAGAAATATGAAAAAATTTGGTAAAATTCTTGTTTTGATGGGCCTTGCGACCATTTAACAATTAATTTATTTTTCCCTTCAATGTTTTCTCGATCATCAGATCTCAGTCACACAAGTGGACTATTTATGTACGTGGAGCAACTAATGAGGATCTTGGAGTGGTGATAAAACGCGCCGTATTTCAATTGCACCCGAGTTTCAATAACCCTGTTAGAGTTGTTGAATCGCCGCCATTTGAATTATCTGAATGTGGTTGGGGGGAGTTTGAAATTGCCATTTCCCTATTTTTCCACAGTGATGTTTGTGAAAAGCAGTTGGATTTGTAAGCCAATGTTGATATTGTCTTTGAGAATGCTTCATAATTTACTAATCCTTTTAACTTTGAAAAAAAATTGTTTATGTTCTTGTGTTAAGGTATCACCATCTCAAGTTGTATGCTGAAGATGAAAGTGGTCCTCAGTCCACCAAAAAACCTGTTGTCGTGGAATCATACAATGAGATAGTCTTTCCTGATCCTTCTGAGGCTTTCTATGGTCGTGCCCACAAGCATCCTGCTGTAATTGTGCCTCGACTTCCAGTCACATTAAATTTTCCAGCTGGTAATGTTGCAATCATCTTCTTGTACTTCCTATTGTTTTCTTATCTGGCATAATTAGCAGCATTCTTATTTTCGACCCGATCTTTCTTTGTTACCAAAATAGAAGACCTGAATGAAAAGAAAGCTGACACCAAAGATCACCCATTGAGTCAATGGTTTATCAATTTCTCAGAGGCAGACGAGTTGTTAAAACTTGCTGCTGCTCGCCAGCAGGTAATAGTCTTATGATTGCTCAACATTTTAAGTGGATGATTCATGCATATGCCCTCTTGAGTTGATTTTATTTCATTTGCATTGTAACTAATGCCAACAAACTTGTTTTGAGTTAATAAATACGATAGGGGTGTTCATTTTGTACTTTTAGCCTGTTTTTTACCGTATTTACCAAACCAATTTTAAAGAGAAGTAGCCCATATTGAGGTTTAGGGGGAAAAAAACTTATTTATCATGGTCGATAATATGGTTGCTTCAATGAATAAATCAAAGCCCACATATTTCTTGTTTGTTTCTCGTTTTTCTTGTTTTTAAAAGATAATCTCAATTTTGTTTTCCGCATTGACTTTGGGGGATTCAAGTTTGAATCCGAACTTGAATAAAAGCTATATGGTGCTTTTCAATTTTGTACTTAGACATCTACCAAATAAAAAATTGAATTGCAAATCTAATATAAAAGAATCAATCATAAAGCATGAAATAAATAATATGCATATAATTTTTTTTATGTTTTTTTTTCCAGTTTTATGCTCACCCCTAAAATACTATGTGATTGCATCTTTCTGTCCAGATATTCAATCTAACCTTCTTCTTTTTCATGCGTGTACCTACGTGATAATCACATTATGCCAATTTCTGTTAGGGTGGTACTCATTGAGGTCACGATTCAATCTCAAATTAATGAATTATATATTGGAATGTACCTCATATATGTCTCGAGAAATTAGGATAGTAACAGTGTAGTTTCCTTATTAAAGTTCAGTTCGTTCATCTTATATGTCTCGAGGACCATGAAATTAGAAAAATTTATTGCGACAGTTTATGCATGAAAATTTATTGCATACCTGTAAGATCTGAACATTCATTCCAATACTAATGTCAATCTGGATGGAAGAAGTGCAGCAAGCAATACCAATTCTGAGAAGACTTTTCAGCAGTATATCCCAACTCTTCCCTTCTGCTCTCTCATAAGTGCGACAAGTTTATCTCTCTTGCTATTCTTATTGCCTTCAACTCTGATCTCTATCTGTCTTCTTAGCCCAATGGTGTTTTTAGGGTTCTCTCCATCCATTAGAGTTCATTTAGCTGGCAACCTAATAATCTGTTCTAATTTTAGTTGAAGATAAATTAATATATCGGCTGTGGCTTTCTAAGTACTATTTACCATGTTAGAGATTCTGTAAGCTGTTTTTTTTTTTTACTGGAAAGCAACTTTTGTAATTCTTTATTTGATCTATTTCTATATAGACTGACATAAGTGTCAGTGCGAGCATGAATTAACACGGCTTCAATATTTCCAATGATCTGTGATACTGCACATGGAGTAGTCTCAACGTATTTTTTTTTACATGTATAATTATTTTCTTCATTGACTTCTGTTGCTTAATCACTTCATTATTTAACTTCTGCTTGTTTACTATAACTCCCTCCATCCCAATGATTGTGCACATTTCCTCATTTGTTTGTCCCACAAAATTGTTCAAGTTTCCTCATTTGTTCGCCACACAAAATTGTTCATACCCCAAAAATAGAAAAAGCGCTCGAACCTCAATACATTTTATTTTTAAAAATGTCATCCTCACCTAACACATACTATAAAATACTTTACATTTTCTTAATTACCTAAAAGACTACATTACCCTCAAAAAGTAAAAAATTCCCAAGAGTTGCATTTCTTAAACAATATGGAACAGTACGAGTAAACAAATTCATGGGACCGAGGGAGTATAAGTTATTGAATAGGTAATTTTGTTATTTTGTACTAATCAACCGTCCTTATTGCTTGACACTTTATTTTTAACTTTTCGATTCAGTTCAGTTTTTTGCTAATATGGTATCATAATTTGGAGTACAGTTCTGCTCTGAGTCAAAATTTGAGATTATTTGTGAAGCCTGTTTGCATTTAAAGTTGTTTATATTATTGAACATTATCCACGATTACTTCATTGCTCATGATTATCACAATTAGACGTTAGTATCTGGATTTTTCAGATTTTGGATTTATCCGACAACCCTTCTGACATCGGTTACATTATGGTAGGTCCAAGCTCATATTATCAAGCTAAGAAGGCAACTGAGCATCTTAGATGGGCCACCATTACAGTCATGGAAACCAGCTTCTGGTTAGTGACAGCTATGACTACCAAGGATTAGGAGGTTAACCATAAATTACGTATATATGTAGTAGCTTAGAGCAAGAAGCATTAGATTATTGATTATTGTCTCGATTGCCATTTTGTATTCCTCCTCATGCTCTCATCGCATTTTGGGGTTGAGGACTGCTGTCTTCTCATACAGATGATGGTCTTCCAGGATAAGTGGTAGTATCATATTTGATTGTGTAACACTGAAAAACGTCATGCGTTGCCTTATGTTTTCTAGATATCTCTGTCAAGAGGAATTCTTGATAGTTGTACCTTTCCTGTGTAGCATTTAATGCAGATTCGTGTTCTATCAGTTACTCAGTAAGACATGTATGAAGGGAGATGTCTTTGAGTCGCGATCCTCTTAGCAGCCAAGTACCATTCTGTCTTTATTAGAAATTTCTCAAGGCAAGAGTAACATGCTGTCACATGCTTAATTAGTGTCCTTGTCACCAATTATGTGTTATTAGTTATAGAACTTCTGTAATTAATTCCGACTGTAATTGCCTCCCAGTAAAATTTACGACTCCATATTGGCATCCATTTCTTGTATATCACGAACCCGCCATCTCTTTCTCCCTCATGAATTTAAAATATTGGATCTCCTGTACGGACCAGAGGCTATGGGCTGCATTACACCATACAAGTGTGCTGAATTGACCTTTGTTTCTTGCTGCATGATTTTGGACAAGTTCACACACATAACTTGCGTGGAGGAATGGGAGAAACGGAACATAAAGATGGTGCTGCTCTGGTCCCCATTACACAGGATACTACTTATCCATCTCTGGTCCCCATTACACAGGATACTACTTATCCATCACTTGAAATAGATACAAGTTTCTGGTGGTGTGACCCCTTGGGCTATGGGGGCCAACACTGTTTGGTAGATTTATTTCTTTCCATTTTTGTTTTATTAGAGTTTGGTATGGGCACATGGGTAGTTCGAGATGCTTGCATTTATCGTATTCTATCTATCTGTCTAATGAGTTGAGAACAGGAAAGGATTTAAAGCTGAAGTGTGTGGTGCAATGGTACATCACGGAAGGTTGGTTCGATCCATCTGTTATTGATTATGATGGAGCTTTTGCTTGCAAAATGTTTTGTATCTAACCAGGTATCGCTTTCGTTCTCTTCACTCTGACGGACAACCCCCGGGAGGAGAGGAAGGGCAATTATGTGAATGACAGGTAGTTTACATTGCTTTTATCTGGAAAAGTACTTGTGCTGTGCAGCTCATCTATATTCTTTTTTAGTTGGGTATTTAATGCTACTGCAAATGAATTCCGTTTTCTTTTTTTGGTATTGCACTACTAAGTAGCAATTGAGCTCTTGTTTCTCTAGTGCAGATGCTGTTTTTTCTACTTATTTATACTTGTGTGCTTTATATTCATGGCGTGCCGTGCCATTTGCTTTTTGCACGTGGATTAAAGAATAATTTAATGTGTAAGGGATAGTTAGTTGTAATAGTGGGGTGTGTGAGTCCTACATTTTTAGTTACGGTAGTAATGTGTGTGGGCCTCATATGTCCAAAATAGAAAATAAGATCTTTTGGAATGAACGCTCAAAACTACATAATGAGACCCTTGTTGGTATACGGAAGGAGTATTTGTGTGTGTACACATTTAAAAAAAAGATTTTACTCACTCGGTCTAGATATTTTTGCATGCCTAGGTTCGTGGATATAGAAGAGTGAGTCTCTTGTGCGTCCGGGTACACGGATTTAGATCCGTGTCCCTTTGCAAATTCTGTGCCCTTTTACAATTTAAATTCCCTAGCAATACATAGTTTTAAATAGAATAGATGGGGACACGAACCGTGTTCCCGGGGGCCCATGAGCTTTTGTCGATTTAGAAAAGTTGATTTTAAAGCGTCATGCAAGATAAAATAGGGGTATTTTGAATAATTCAATAGCAAAAGATAATAAAGTTATTGAATTTTAGTTAATAAAATGTTAAAAGTAGGTGTATTTTTGTAATATTATTGTATTGTGAGGATAGTAATATCGTGTAATGTTATTATTTTTGAAAAGTGTTTAAGTAGACATACAGAAATAATAAGTATGAAAATAAATATTTATTTATGAAATGTTGGATGTATCGTCCATTACACTTTTTGAAACATTACAAAATGCTTTTAAATTTAATTTATGGCATGCTTGTTAGTTGTCATTTCAAATGGGTCACTAATTGATGTTCTCATCTACAAAATGTGATTGGAACTCTAAATTTTTAGAGCATTAAAAAAGATGAATATTTGCTTTGCATTAAAATGAATGGAACATATTGATTGAGACAAGAGTGCTGGTGAACAATCAATGTTAGAAGGATTAATATCATAGCATCATACATGATTGGAAATGTTTAAATATCTAGCAACTTCGTTATAATATACTGTTTTGGCATTTGGAATTTTCCTAATGTACTCCCTCCGTCTCTAAAAAGTTGGCACACTTTCCATTTTGGGCTGTCCCACAAAAGTTTGCACATCCCAAAAAAAGCAAAAAGTAAAAAACAACCACCCTTCCTCATACACTTTAATTACAAAAAAATCATCTCTACCTACCATACTTTATCATTTATATATTACATAAAAATATCATTATACCCCTAAAAGTTATCACTTTCTTAATCTCCGTGCCGAAAAGAGGTGTGCAGACTTTTCAGAGACGGAGGGAGTAAACAATTGTACCTTTTTCTCCCTCCCAAAGTTAGGAGTATATACGTATATTCGAACATATAGACATTTCGTGCCACGGTTACACCAAAAGATTTTTTCTCGAATCGAATTTCAACTATCCTCTGCACCAGGAGTACGGACGATAGTTCACGCATCTACATTCAAAATATGTATACTAATTAATAAAAATATCTATCTAACAATGAATAAAAATTTATAGTCTTTGTTAGTAAGTTTTTAACTAAATTTTTGTTAATTTTTCAAAAAAACTGAATAAAAAAAAAGTTATACATTCATTAATATAAGTTCTGAATAAAATTAATTCGGATTTTTTTTTTGTGCATGTGGATGCGCAAGATATTAACACATCCTCCAAATACCCTTCTAGAAATTAAGTTAATTTTGTTAGTATCGTGATTTTTCGAATAGTAATATTTTATATTTAGATGGAGTAGATTATCACGTAGAAAGGTGATACTTCCTGATTTGGTATTGCATATAACTGTTCTATAAAATGTAAGCTCATGGAGTATACGAAGGTTTAATTATATACAATTTCACAATATTTAATTACAATATCAATTTAATTACGATTTTCAGTATTGCTAAATAAGTAAAATAAGTTTGGTAATTGAGAGACTATTATAAATGAATATACATGAATTAATTGTAAGTATTTATGGAGTACTTTGCGTGTCAATAATATATATCATAAATGTTGTGAATCGACGATGATAGAATATGATTAGGTGTGAAATAACGTTTTATAATGGTGTGCTCTACTGTTAGTCTGCAGTTCATGAAATCTAATTTAATGCGACCATAAGCACATGGGAATTAATATATTGAGTACAAAAGCTTATGAATGCAACTTAATACAAGAATAAAAAGTATGATTTTTTATTTTTATTATTATTATTTTTAGGCTAAATATAGTGTGCACCCGGGTGCACACGAAGCTTCGTGTGTACCCACGTACAAATATAAGCAAAAACATATACAATTATGAGTAAAAATGTATACAATTTAATTGTTAATTTTTTTAATAAAAAATTGAGTGTAAAAAAATGTACAATTATTAAAATACATGTATACACTATTGAATAAAAAGTTATACACATATTAATGCTTATTTTTTTAATGAAAAACTTAGTGTGAAAAAAGTATACAATTATTAAAAAACACGTATACAAAAGAGAATAACATGTATACAAAATAGAATAAAAAGTTATACAAATATGGATGCAAGGGTGCACCCGGGTGCACTAATATACACTCATATTTTTATTTTGAAGTCATACAAAGGCCGGTTTTCTTAACTAAATAGTAATTCATATAAAAATAAAACAAATTTTGTTTATTAGAATGAGACATGTTAAAATATAATTATTATATAAATAAATTTTATTTTTTTGAAGTACAAGTAGGACTATTATATAGGTAAAATTTATTTATTTGATAGTTAAAATATGATTTTAAGTGTTTTAATATGATTCTTATAAACATACTTTAACTATTCATAAGCATATTTTAATAATGGTTTGACCATTGTGATTCAAACACCAAATTTTTTTTTTTTTTTAAGTTTATTTGCAAATATATAAAAAGCAACCCTTAATGCCACCATAATTATATGCTCATTCATTGAATACCTCATAACCACACATCCTATGCAACTTAAATGAATGGGGGTAGGTTTTCCTCTTTTGAACTAGTCAACTAAGGCATAATCTAATGCAGTGTTTGTCTATCCTCGCCCAACAACGGATACATACTTTTGAATTTGAGGATCCAATATATAATAGTATTATAATTTTTTTTTAAAAAAAGCAAGAAATATATTTTGTAAAAATAAAACACTTCTATTTAAAATAGTTATATTTTTGTTATGACAAAGATTTGTATGAGACCATCACACAAGATTTTGCCATTTTGTTAATGTGAGAAACAATAGTATCCCATGTTTTTCGCTGCACCCACGTTCAAGTCAATCATTGTATTCGACTCTTGTAAAGTAAGCCATGTATATCGATTGGTCAAATCATAATACATGTACGGCTAATTTGCAAGGATCAATCGGATACAATGCCGACGCTAAGAAATTGGGTTGGGATGGAAATTAGAATATAAGCATTGAAGGGTCCTATTGTCCTAAAGAGGTGTAACAATGTAGGACACATTAGAAATGGTGTATGACATCTTATCATGACCCATACTAAAACATCCATGCAACGATTAGTTCTTTGCCCCCACACTTCACATGTTTTTGTTCTTTAAAATCTCTCATTTTCTCATGCTATAAATACCTCTACTAACTTCAAATTCTTCAGACAACTTCTAATTTTCAAATTTAAAACTTCAAAAGAAAGAAAGAAAGATGGCGATATGGAAAACGAACAAGAACAACCCGGGTAACACGACTACGACTACCAATGCAGCCGGTATGAAGCAGATTCTCAACAAGTACTCGTCTTTCAAGAAGAAAAACGACGTGCCTAGGGGGCATTTCACAGTGTACGTGGGCGAAAACCGGAGTAGATATGTTATTCCTATAACCTTTCTTGACAACATCATGTTCCAAAGATTGCTACAAAGAGCAGAAGAAGAATTTGGATTCCATCATGATATGGGGATTACTCTCCCTTGTGATGAACACCAGTTTTGCTCTTTGATTTCCATGATTGGATGATTAAGTAGGGTTAATTTTTCTTTTCTTTTCTTTTCTTTTGTCCAAGGAGTTCATGATTCAGATTTCAATAATCTGCAATCTTTTAATTTAATTTAGTTAATTAACTTGAACTATTATCTCTTTCTGCAATTGGTAGTTAATTGAGCTTGATTTAATTTGTATATATTTATCATCTTTGTACGAGCTGAAACAGCTAGCTTCTTTTTTTTGTTATTATTACGTCTATATATATTCTTAGATTTTGCTCATGAATTACAAATTATGATATCATTCGTGGTAAATTTTCGGGAACATAATGTAAATATGATTGATTCCTGCTTAAATTTTTTTAATTGCAAAGCTCAATTAAATTATTTTTTTTTTATTTAGGTCATTTTCTCGGATCTTTGTCCAAAATTTGAATTAAAAGTGGACAAAAAACATGATTAAATTGACCCGACACAAATGACCATAATTGAAAAAAAATAAAAATAAAAACCAGGAATTACAAATAATAAAAAACTAAAATTGAAATTACCCATACTTACAAGATGAAGATAAATGGTGATATTTTCTCTATTTTTTCACAAAGTATTATTGTAAGGTGTAATAGTGATGGTATAATGATTGTTAAGTTTTATAGAATACTACATATTCTACAATAATTACGCACAAAAGTAAAAGTCATATTGTTTCATTGTTAGTTATCACTTCTTATAAAAATATTCTCACTTAATTTTTAAAATATTATTACTTTTGATTTTTGATTTATTCTATAAATTTAAATTATTCATTAAAATGTTATTACCTTTTTAAATAATTTCGTAAAGAGGTGTCATTGGTTTAACAAAAGGTACCACAAGTATAACACTACTATATGTTTTATATTATATTTATTAATTCATGACTGTTCTCCTAATTAGGAACTAAAAAAAAAAAAATCCAACTATTTAAAGAGTACCTATCGAATTCTCCATCTAGAATTTTAAATGTACTCCACCAGTATACTAATTTAAAAATCAATTATGTATAATAATAATAATTATTATTATAATTACTAAGAGAGGATATACTAATAATGTTAATAATAATTATTATAATTATAATTATAATTATAATTATAAATTATAATTATAATTATAATAATAATTATTAACATTATTAGTATATCCTCCATTATTAATTGTTTTGAGCTCATCACACATAAATAAAAATAATAATAAATAGAGAATTGAAAATACCTTTGTACATTTGAAAATATAGAGAATTGTCACAATTGAATAAATGATTCACAATAAATTGAAAGAATATTGAAAAGGACAAGGAGGAAATTAAATGGGGGCAAAAGACCGGTTTTGGTCGGTCAACTCGAATATTGGAGCATATCATCAACCCCACATATTTATTACATGGATATATCATCATTATTTATTTAATAAAGTATATATTATAAAGTGAAATACTCTCGTCTATTAATAAAACATTCATTTTGTCTCATTTATTACAGAGTTATTAATTTTTCTTTTTAACAAAAAAAATCATGCATGATTTACCTCTTATCTATAATTCAATTATTCACTTTATAGTGTAAAATAACAATACTCACTAATTTAGTATAAATAAAAAAGCAAATGGTTTAGGGAGTACTCCATGATATTCTTCTGATTAAGTGTGTGAAAATTAAACATGGAATGTTACACGGTGAAATTGAAATTAATGAATCGTAACTATGTTGTTTAAGAGTAGTTATTGTTTTGTGAATAAGAAATAATATTTTTGTTCTTAATGAATTCTTTCAGTTAAATAATTTTATGTATTTTAAAGATGAGATACTTGTGAGTTATTTGTGAGACGGGTCAATCAATCACTAAAGTATGTTTATTGTATAGATAAAGTATGTTTATTTGTAGTTAAATTATATCAATAATAAATTGTATTATAACACTGTTGATGGTCGTTTTTAGCGGGTTAGATTAAAATAAATCAAGTTTGAAGTAGCGATTAACCGGACACTAAAACAGACACATCAAACACAATAGTTTTCTCCATCGCCCCATAAATTTGGTGTCCTTTCCATATTATTGATATTTATATTCCAGAGTTCCATCCAAGAACATTACATTTATAGAGAGAATTAATAGAGAAAGAAATATATGTGGGTGTTGAGTTGGGGAAGATCAAGTTGGAGTGAAGTGTCAACCAAGTATCGTGTCCTTCGTTGCTGCAGATGGATTGTCTTTATAGGAGATATTTTGTAGATAGTCCCCTCTTGATTTGACAAGTGTTGCCACGTGTCCTTCCAAGGGAATCTTGTCTGTAAGAAGGTACGATGATATCTTGACAAGTTATCTCCATCCAGAATGCGTGTCTCTTCGATCGGCTGGATATGCTTATCGGACTGATGGAAATTCTTAATGGGCTGAGATCGATTACACTAGGCCGATGTTAAGGGTCAATGGCCGAGACCGAGTGCTTATCTTGTCCTTGGTGTCGGCCCTCGATGTCGGCATTTAGTTCTGCCTCCTCAGTGTCGGCATCTGCCTCCTGTCTTCTTCTTATGCCCAGTCAGCATGTTGGTCGACTTCTTCTGTTGTTTCCTTCTTTCTTGGGCGTATGTTCAAATCTCCACTCTTATCCTTAGCCTCGCTTATCTTCTAGGTTGCACCGCGCGTATACGTCACGCCCTTATATGAGAGGGTATAAACACCCATAACAAACACGCTAAAATCGTACTTTAATACATAATCAATCATACTTTAGAAAACATACTTCAACAATCATTAAACATACTTTATCTAAATAATAGAGATACTTTAACATATCTTACAAACCGTCTCAAAAAAGTAATATCTCACAAGACAATTTGTCTTTAAAGAATAATTTATCATACACAAAATTACTTACCAAGCACATTTAAGTGAATGATGTTGGATAAAATGATGAATATATAATATGATGAGTTGGTTTTCATACATATCAATGCACAAAGTGTTCAACGATATATTATTTTTGTTGATTGAAATATAAAGGGTATAATACGGCGTATTTGATTAATCATATTTTTCTTAAAAAATTAAGAATATTTATTTTTATAGTAATAAAGTATATAACATTAAATATTGGGAAAATTTCAACTTTTGTCCCATAAGAATTGTTGGATTTCAAACATAGTCTCATACCTATAAAGAAATCCTAAAAGTTACACTTTCGGTCCCATCCGTTAGTTTATGGACGGAAAAAGTTAAATAAAAAAAAAATTATTTATGCTAAACAACAACTGCATCTTCAAAATGAAAAATGAAATACAGGCAAATAGACAGGTTAAGGTATGAAACAAAATTTCACCCAAATTAAACTTAGTAAAACCCTAATCCCACAAAATATAATAAAATTGAAAATTGAAACTATCACGTAGGTACATCATTACAATCGGGGGCCTGTGAAATTGTTTAATGACAGATCAATGGTGGCATTTGTGGGGATTTTGCAAAAAAATTCCAACGGAATTTCGTCGGAGAGTCTATTGAAGGAGACGTTGAAGTACACGAGATTAGCGCCGTCGAACTCCAAGGCAATGACTCATCGATCAAATTAGAAGACAGATATAAAATCTAAACTGAATAGAAACCAGTAGGAAGTGAACAAAGATGGCATCGCGCTCCACCGCCAACTCGGATGAGCGGGTCTAAAGAATGAAGAGAATCCGTGACACCAACAATTTCAGCACCAAACACCCAGTTTACCGTGGGTTCCAAATGAGCAATTGGGGCAAATGCGTCTCCGATAGCCCCGCAAGAAATCCACCTTCGCCACCCCCGAGATGGCGGCGCGTACCCACGACGTCGCTGCGCTGAATCAAGGGCACCTTCGCCTTGCTCAAATTTTTCCGACCTCGTGGCGGCGCTGCCCCGCCCGCCTCGCCTCACTCAGCCCCCGCGACGTCCAACAAAGGCGGCGGCGATTGACGTGGTGTCTTCACCGGCGTCGAGCACGGGTACACTGTCGTCTTCGTCTTCGCTTTCGTCGATAGACCTGTCGACAAAGTCGGAGGAACTGGGTGGGATCGTCGAGCTTCGAGTCTGAATATCGCTTTCGTCTTTTGAATTTTTTATTTTGCAAATTAGGGGGTTGAGTTTGCAGTTGATTTGGGAGAAAGTGGTTTGGGGATTTTTTTTTTCAGTTTCGCAAATCACACTACCACTAACAGCAGGTAATTCTTACGTGAACTTCCGTTAGTTAATGACAGAAAGTGATCAAAAATCCCTACGGGACTAATTGTGATAGTAAAAGGACCGTTTTGAAAATAATTCATTTTTATGGGACTAAAAATAAAATTTTCCCATTAAATATTTAAGTAGTATAAAATATCAAATTGGTCGGACATGAACTTGGACAAGACATGTCTACTGTGATTAGGCCCATGAACTCTTATTTTCAAGTTCAACTATGCGCAAGTTTTAAATTATTATTAGATTTCAAGATAATTAATTTTATCTTAAATTTAAAAATTAAAATAATAAAACAAAATATATAATGGGAAAATCACTAATAGATACACACTTTTAACCTAAATTACTATTTCCATGAGATACGAATAAGCAATTCAATAAGAGAGCTCGGATCGAATCGGTATTGATATACCGACCTGCACCCACCCCAGAGTATATGATTCAACAGGAATCACACAAGGGTAGATTAGAAACCTCTGGTAAAATGCCCGCCCGTCACCCAGCGGATAAAGTACATTACATAGTCCAGGGATTGGCGACTTACCCATTCAGTGACTTTGGCACTGGACGTTCCCCAAAGGGGTACTGTCGGGTCGGGTCAATTCAATAATAGAAAAATACGGGGTTGACCCCGAATTTAAGGAATTCAAATAATTACTCTCACTAAAATAAAATACCAAATATAACCTTATAATCTCATACACTTTTAAACCACCAACCCTACCCCTCACCCACCCATCAGCCGGACCGGCGTTGACCGACGGTCGGACAGCCGTTGACCGGCATTGACCGCTGGCCGGACAGCCGTTAACCGGCGCAGACCGCTGCCGCCTGATGCCGGAATTTAAAATGTGCAAAAACAAAATTGTGCAAAGCAAATTGTGCAAATCAAATTGTGCAAAACCAAATTGTGCAAATACATAGGGATATTTATGGTATCACAATCATAATTGTGTAGTTATGAGTAATAGTACTTTGAGTCATGTAGTTTACAGCAATTATGCATTATTTTATGTATCTAATAGTAAGTGACACATATATAATTATAATTATTTAACTTATAAAATTCCAGTTGCACTCAAAATTACCTGAAATTAATTAATGTATCAAATATTACACCGAGATTCAATAATAATTTCGAAAATTTCAAAATAAGAATAATTGCACATCATACTTAGAATTATTCGAGGTGGCATGTCATGAGAAGAAAACTCTAATTTAATATTCTAGAGATTTGAACAAAATAAAAAAAAATGCATTTTGCATGGAATTATGAGACATATTGTCATGAAATATACAAGCCAACTTGGTTTGTAAATTAATTAATTTTGTGGTTACATAATATATTAAATCATACAACTTGTGAATTATGAATCATATTTCACTATCATGTCATTCGATTAGGTTACATTGAATAATAAATAAATTAAATAATAATGGAGAGGATACAACACTTGTTTGATCATATAATCTTCTTCTATTCATACTGTTCTTCCAAAATTTTGTACGTGCTGTAAAATTAATTTTCAAAAGTAAGTTGGAAGAATTAATTTGCAAAAGTAAGTTGGAGAGAATTTCCAGCATAGATACTCTGATATTCAAATCAGTAGCTCATATCCAAACCTTCATTCTTTTTTATTTCAAGATAAACTATAAACTATAATAATATACTCCATATCTTTTCTTCTTCCGGTAGTTTCTGAAATTTCTCCACGAACGTAATAAATGTTAAACCACATAAATATATATATATATATATATATATATATATATATATATATATATATATATATTCACATATCACAATTATTATTAGATTATATCTTTTGAGATAAGAAGGATCAAACACAAGAAGTTATAGCAAGTGCAAGTTGTAAATTTGAATTATCTTGTAAATTTAATAGATTATTTTCTATTCAATTGTATAAATAAATAGCTACACATAAAACAGATAATGTTAGACATGCCTCTTTTTATTTCCCCACAATTTATAAGGATTTGATCCATTAAATAACTAATAGAGAGCTTATGTAATCAAGTGGGCTAGCATACTTGATCATTCTCCTCACTGAGGTGAGAGATCCATGTTTGATTCATTTGAAAACAAATAGAAAATAGAGAGTTTATGTATAAATTTAATAAAAAATAATAGTAATATTTTTAATAAAAAAAATGATAAGACATGCAACTGTTGTCCTTAAAAGTTAAAAGGGTGGTAATGTGTTATAAAGTAAATATGTCTAAAGAAATGTGGACATATTCTAAATAAATAAAAGTTTTGGTAGCAAAAAGAACTATTGTGAGGCGCACAAATGTAATTTAGGCCCTCGTTAATATGCTGTTTATCTATTTTCCGAATCAGCGACGTTTTTACTGTTGAAAGAATGAGGGAGACCTCTGCACTTTTCATCCTCATTATTATTTTATGGGTGGCCAACTCCGCTCTGAGTATCAGATTTCCGAATCGGATCTCTGAATACCCGAATGGAGGATCCGATGAGCCCCTGAGGACGGCGGTGTTCGCTCTGGGCAGCTTTTGGAGGTCCGAAGCCGCGTTTGGATGCTGCGACGGCGTCGTGCGGACTATCGCAGGTTATTCCGGCGGATCTAAGCTTAATCCCGAGTATCGGAGCTTAGGTGATCAAGCGGAGTGTGTGCAGGTGATTTCTGTCCTCTCCTTTCACTTTTTTACTCTATTTTGTGTGGCTTTTGCGGAATTCGGAGGTTGAGTTTGATCTCATGTTCGTAATTTACATTTTTGTGAATTTTGATTGATGAGAATAATTTATGCTTGTATTTATGAAATAAGCCATAAACTGGAAGATTGACATGAAAAGTGTTTAATGTGAGTGATAGACTTATGAATTATGGATGTCAAATTAAGGCATTATGAAATGATACTGCTTGCTCTTAGGTTTTCAGAGATAAACGATGACACATTTCATGAATTCAGTATGTTTTGATCTGAAATTGCTAGTTGGACTTATCAGTAATTTGATATTATCATAGGATTATGTAATTGGGCTTCCCTGAAGATATTCTGTTACTTATTTTATTAAATCTTGTAGCATAGTTTTTTCATGCTGGTATAACGGATTTGATAGAGCTTGCATTGGCCATCTTGTGTACTCCCTCCGTCCCGCTTCCTTTTTTTTTTTGTTACGATGTAGGTATTATGGAATGTATTGGATGACTCCGAACAGAAAAAAAACTTCAAAATTCAAATATGAAAGCTCTTTCTAAACTTGAATGCTTTTGGTGAGTGACTAATTTTAAATGTTGAAGGACAAATAGTGTTACACTTTAGCCATTTTGCAAATCTTATGTTAAATCAGCAGCTAAGTTGGTATTGCTCTTCAATAATAATGTGTAATTAGGGATGGGTATAAAAAACTAGGGTCAGAACATATTTTGCAATGAAGTCCATCATTATCTTCATTTAAGCATATCACTCTTCAGCAACTTAACAATTTATCTGAACAAGGGCTCGCCTTTGATGATTTGGCCTTTTGCGATTACAATCAGAGAATTAAGTTTTTGCCGACTTACTGAATAGCCTATTGTGATTACAATCAGCTTAACTCAGATGCATTATCAGCTGAATTAGTGAATTTGTCAATCTGATTTGTAGATTTTAGGTGTTTTTTAGATGTTGGAATGCTGTGCAAACTCACAATTAACATTTTTTCTCCCTTCTTCTTTTTCTTTTTATTTTTTATCATGATTCTGCATTTTCTGAATGTTTAGCTGATAAATAACTGTTTGGTTGCACTTGGAATATCAGTTTGTGTTTTGTAAAGAAAAGTTGCCATGGACTGAAAAGTTGCACCTTGTTTCTTCGAATCTTTGTTTCACAACACAACCTGAATATGATTCTGATACAAACTTCTTAAATTATTCTGTCAATTCTAATCAGGTAGAATATAATCCCAGGATTATTAGTTTTAGACAACTACTGGATGTCTTTTGGAGTAGTCATGATTCTAGACAAGTATTTGGGCAAGGTCCTGATGTTGGAAATCAATACAGGTACTGTTTTTCAGATCCAGTACTTCCCCCGTGTACAATCGTACCCCAAAAAGATGTAATCTTACAAGTTACATCATTTTACCTGAGCAGGTCTATAATCTTTACAAATGGAACTGAAGAATCAAGGTTTGCTGCTCTCAGCAAAGAAAGGGAGCAAACACGGTCAAGGAATGGTGTCATTACCACTCAAATCCAACCACTAGGAACATTTTATCCTGCAGAGCCTGAACATCAGGTTTTATTCATAACTTTTCTTTCTTACACACACACACACACACACACACACATGATGCTCTATAGTGTCGTTGGAGTTTTAATGTGGGAAAGGAGTCAGAACATGCCTGAACTTTGTTTGACCTTAATATTCCGTTTCTGGCATGCTTTCCTATGTAGCAACTTTTATCAATGCGATGATGATAGTTTTATTATTTTTATCAAATCAAATAAACTATTAAAAAAAAAAAGAGAGCGCATTCTTACTTGATCTTTCTCTTTTTGAACATCTATAAGATCATCATAGACTTAATGAAAACTTGTTACCCCACCTGTAGAAATTTGAGCTTAAACGAAATCCATTTCTTCTTCAATTGATTGGAAACTTACCCGAGGAAGAGCTTGAGAAGTCTAGCCTAGCAACAAGGCTCAATGGATATGCAGCAGAGCTTTGTCCTCCTAGAAAGCAGAGGCTAATTGATGCTAAGATCAACGACATATTAAGAAAAGGTTGGCCGATCCTTAGGGAGATATAATTTGACATTTCGCTCGTCCTAGTTGTACAAATCCCACAAGTTTGACATCAACCAGCAGAGAGTAGTGTTGTTGATTGTACCATTTGATCAAGCTGAATAGCTCAGAACTAGGTGAGCATTTTTGAGTATCATCATTTATCTGTTGTGCTAATTTTAGCATTGTACCACTGCTCACTGTGATATTGAAATTATGGAGGTTTTTTTTTTTGGTCCAGATTGTTTTATTTTTTGAAATTGTTCCTATAAATTTACGAATTTAACCTTTTTATTCCAGTGACCGTTTATATGGATTACCCTTATGATGGCTGGGATAAAAAGTAAGCTGTTTACTGGACTAAAGTGTCGAATTCGTAAACTTATGATTAATTTCAAAGATAAATACCACTCTACATCAGAAGTGATCGGCTGGTGATGTCCTGTAGGCTGTAGGCGGTCACTAGATTAAAAAAATTGAATTTCTGAACTTACATAATTAATATCATAAAGTGAAAACAAATGGGATCAAAATTTAAAGAGTTGATATCATGTAGACTAAAAGAGTAAAATAAAATTCGTAAAAGAGTAAAATAAAATTCGTTAACAATGCTGTACACATTTTTATTTATGGCTATATGGGAGAATTTGACAAATTCAAATTGCAACAACTTACTAATAAAATATTCCCTCCGCCGTGTTCTAAGAATTATCTTTGTTTTTTGCACTTTGATTAAGGAATATTATTATTTAACGTGTAGTCAGTAGTTCTTCCTTTTTAAGGAGTATGTGAACTCAATGTTTTAATTGTTGTATTAGTGGGTGTGTGTGGGTTCCATATATAAATGTAAAAAAAAAATGAAACTTTTTGAAGTAAACAACCAAAATAAAATAAATAAATAAAAACTCCCTAACGGAGGATATGAACTTACATAATTAATTTCAGAAAGTAAAAACAAAGGGATCAAAATTCAAATTGCAACAACTTAAAAAAAAAAAAAAAGAGACTATAGTACTGCTAAAATGACAATACTTGCGTGTGATTTTTCCACTTTTTCTTGAATAATTATTGCTATTTTTTATCAAATATATTAAGCATTTTCATTAAAAAAATTATTATTATTTTTGTTTATTATAAATTATTTATGAAATAATTCATCATTATCACTTTTTATTAATTCAAATATATTTTTTTGTTAATATATTATTACTTCAATATTCTTTATTTACGTGAGATGGTTTCTATTTGTTATTCCGAAATTATGTATTAACTGGTAGCGTTTCTTTTACTGATTTTTTTTCTATTAATTTAAAAAAACAATTATTGGAAACTAAACAAGTAGAGTGATCATTCAGTTGTAAGTTAGTCTCCAGTTGCTATACTCAACCCCATGTAACTAAAATCAAATGTAACCATAAAGACGTCCTTCTTAATAGAAGAGAAATATTTTACAAATCAAACTCATCATATTTATTAAAAAAACATTCGACTTCAAAACAATACAAATAATCTTATATATCTCATATTGTTATCCATTCAATACACTAGCATTTCAAACAACACAAACATACACTCCTACTATACTTAATGCATAAACATACACCCACATAATCAAGAGAGGTTATAGTGAACCAATGATATGTTGGCCCAGTGGTTGGGGGGTCAACATTGAGGTGTCCTTGATTGAAAGGTCAGGGGTTCAAGCCCCCCGGAGCGCAATGGTGGAACAATTAATATTGAGGGCTACAAGCGGCAGTGTGGGAGGCTGAAACTCAGTGGGAACCTGCGGCTCGGTGGGAACCTGCGGCTGAGCTAGGGGGAGGGTCAGCATGGAGCAATCACTTGGGGATCGACTCCTTGTGCGCAGTAGTTAAAGATATTAGGAACCTGTGATCCATTGTGTGGTTACCGCGATTTACTTGGAGGCAGTTCTGAGGGGCCGGGACTGTTTCCTCGAGGACTAGTCGGGCGTAAGCCCGGAACCTCGGTATCAAAAAAAAAAAAAGAGAGGTTATAGTGAAATCTTCATCCAAACTAATTTTTATTTGCAGTCAATCACGTACAACATATCAATGTCTTCAAGATCTTCTGCACAATCTTTCTCCTCTTGGACTAGTAGGAAGGAATGTTGAAATCCCAGGGACGGAAGAAATAGTATGACGTAGGTATTCAAAGAGTGTGACCTGGGGTCAGGTTAAATATCACAATATAGTATGATGGTAGGTATTCAAAGAGAACCTGGGAACAGGTTCAATATCACATCAACTGGATACGTTGGTATCCGAAAGAAGAGTGAATAAATGAATCAGAAAAATTATGATTAAGAGATAAATATTTTACATAATTATTTTATTTGCAACAATGAATATAAATATATATATATATATTTATTTATTTATTTATTGTTAAAAAAAATATTAGGATAAAGTTCATTTGAAATTTTGCCATAGTCTATTTTCTCCAATAAAAAAAAATTATAAATATGATAGATTCACTGACATTAAAAAAAAAAAATTATCCGTTAATTCAAACTTTTTTAATTTATTTTTATATTATTATTATTATTAATTTGAAAATTGAAACTGGTTGATAGTATAAAAGGTGTGACAAATGGATAATCATAGCAGTGGACAGTCGCCGAAACCAAGTGGAAAAAGAAATTCTTCCCAAATCTCCCAAAATTGAGTCCGATCGGAAGAGGAAGAAGTCGGCGGATCTCGCCAGCCGCAACCACCACAAGCACACCGCCGCCGGTAAAAAGACCAAAATGGCCTCGTCGGAGAAATTTAGGGCTTCGCACATTCTCATCAAGCACCAGGGCTCCCGCCGCAAGTCCTCCTGGAAGGATCCCGACGGCCTCGTCATCTCCGCCACCACCCGCGAAGATGCCGTTTCTCGGCTTCAGGACTTCCGCAACCAAATCCTCAACGACGGAGCCTCCTTCTCCGATATCGCCCGGAAGCACTCCGACTGCAACTCCGCCAAGCGCGGCGGAGATCTCGGTCCGTTCCGATTTCATTTACTCTGCAATTTTATCGTGATTTCTGCATGCGATTTGTTGGATAAATTTTGCTACCAACGTGTTTGAATTTTTAGTGATTCTGCCAATTGTTTGCAAATAATTACTTTCTATGGCTTCTTAATAAAGATTATATCACTTTAATCATGTGTTATCTCACTTTAATTATGCCATAATATGGTGGTTGCGTCAGATTGTATGCTTCTAATTGGCGAGATAACTCATAATAAATGCCTTGCATGAGTTTAAATTGTGATTATGCTGGATTTAGATGTTAACTTCTATTAATTCCTCATTGCATAAGAAGAAAGCCATAACGTTTGTTGAAAAGAGGAATGATCCATGTTGATATGGTGGCACATTTAGGTCGAAACTTCAGAACTTAGCTTTGATGAGCTTGATCTCGTCTCTAATCTAATACAAATCGAAAGTTTGACAGAGCTTGAGTTGGTTACTTGGACTTGCTCGAGAGCTAATCGAGTAGCTGAAGCTCAATCTGAGTCGAGTAATGAGTTCGAATTCTATCTGAACTGACCCCTAGTAACTGACTCAACCTGATAGTACTACAACAGTTGAATCTTTTATTGTCATGAATTGGAATTGCATAAAATATGTTAGTTCCAATCAGCTCCCTTTGTTTCTAACTGAAGAAGAGCAGATTATGGGTAATAGAAAGCCACTAGATTATCCCTCCACAACGAGCTAAATAGGTAGACTCGTTCGTGTTCATGCTACACATATATGACTGCGGTAGTTGCAGTAACTCATTCTATAACCCGATAGCCCCTATCCGCAGCATGCATATATCTGGTAGCTCAGCTTAGATTAAAATATGGTTAAGGGCAAAAGACACATATACCCTTCACCACTTTCGTTTGGGATACCCTAGCTTGTAGGGTGGTCCGGGGAAGAACGAACAGGCAAATTGTGAAAAGTAGGTGCTTAGTAGTTGCCAGTTGGTATACATGAAGCTAATGAATGAAACCCCTCTTCAGGATTGAGATTTGTGTCATGCACCATGATCTCTTTATATGAATTTCTTCTGCACTAATATGCTGACAGTTGACACATTCTATTCTGTTTTATGATCAGTTTCAAATCTACCTGTCACATTTTTATAGATTCCAATTTTTTTATTACAAATTCTACTTCATTCGAGGTGTTTCTCCTGTTTACACTACTCACGCCTTTGTGTCTACAACACCCCTGTCTATCACCACGTTTGTCCATCCTAGTTTCTTATATTCGAGGTGTATGTTTATACTTCTGGTACAACTGTTCATAACCTCTGCAGACAAAATTTAAACGAAGCCACTACAAACTTGTGGTGAATAACAAAGCTCAGTTCAAACTTGTAGCACATTGGCATATATAATCATGTAACCCACCATTAACTTTATATGTTGAGTTCACGATATTGAAATAATAGTGACCGCTTTTCATATTTGATAGCCATTTGTCGAGAGCATGGAAAGATTACATTCATTATTGGGATGATTTGTCAAACTGAACTGAGAGTTGGATCACATTGCATTGCTAGTATGTACATCCTACTTGTAAATGAAGTTGGAAATCTTCGCTTTGCTTCACATAGCATAAAAATGATTGGTGAAGATGCAAATTTATTTCTGTTTTTACGTTGAGAATGCAAGTAGCCATAATAATATTATAAAGCATCTGCAACATTTCTGGGCTCTTTTGCCCCTTTATTTGGCGTTGCTGGTTTAATCTTTTCTATGCAGTTCTCTAATCAATGAATGCGAGTAGGTGATGAATAAACGAGGATGTTAAAGCTCTAAACAATGTTATCACCTGTGGTATCACTTGTGAATTAAAATTGTTATGCCATATCCCTGCCTAATGTTGTCGAGTCAATTTTAATCAAGACGAAGCTCAATTAATTTTAATGACATTTGAATTCGAGCCTTACGTTTTTTTGAATACAAAAGAAGTGTGTTCAAGTTTGTTTACTATCCACATCTGTTCTTAATAACAAGTCATCAAAAAGCTCTATGAAACTGAATTTCTGGCATTGTGATGCAGGTCCATTTGGAAGAGGTCAAATGCAGAAGGCGTTTGAAGAAGCAACGATTGCTCTAGAGGTTGGGAAGATTAGCGACATCGTTGACACCGACAGTGGAGTTCATCTCATCCTACGAACTGCCTAAGTTGGATCTTACATTTGACATATCATAAACTCCTCCGTTTTTAACAGAGGAGCAAATAGAAGAATCTGCTTACATCCAAAACCATATATAAAACCATTATTACTTGCCTTGAATTATTTATCAAATCCAGCAACTTACTTTAAGCGTTCCTTCTTCGCTCGTCTCGTGTCATGTCTTTTTTCTCTGTCTAATAATCACTCTCCTACAGGATGGCTTACGCCCACTAAATCTTCCTATGTGCATTATGTTGTTTTATTTTACAAAGCATACACGAGCACTAGTTGTCGATATCTCAAGTTAACATCGTCTTAATGTAACCAAGGAAGAAGTACTAGCACTTGTTGTCAATGTCTCGAGTTAGCAGTGTGTTAATGTTACCAGGGAAGAAGTATATAAACAAGCATACGAGCACTTGTCGAGTTAGCATTGTCTTAATGTTACCAGGGAAGAAGTACAAATACGCATACGCACACTTGTCGTCGAGTTAGCATCGTATTAATGTAACCAAGGAAGAAGTATAAATAGGCGTATTACACGAGCTTGTCGTCGATATCTCGAGTTAGCAGTGTCGTACGTTACCAGGAAAAAACTATAAAAGTTTCAATCATACGATGTAGTATGCATGCCTACACTGATTTAGAGATGACCTACATATATAAAATTTGAAAGGATAAAATAATACGAACCACCAAAATTCGGCTTAATAACCCAGTTGATTTTAAAAAAGAGTAGCCATTTTCTTAAGTCTACTTAAAACCTTGCAGAGATAGAGAGTATGTTTGTTGTGAAAAGCTTTGTGATTTGAATTATCTTTAAATCCATGTATGTAATTATCACCTGTATATCCCTCAAACACCATGTAGCTTCATGACTCCCCATTCCAGTCGAGTGACACTCGTCGATATTGGAATGAGGGAACCTCCCTTGCCCCATTGCCATTGGCCCTCAGTTTAGACACATCATGGTGGAACTGGCAATTGTAGCCGTTCCGACATCCCCTTGGACTACCAAAGTATGCACAAAGCTTCCTCGGATTTGGATTAGTTACAATTGAGGTTGAAGGGTTGCTATGTGCTCCTTGCATGTAATTACCATATTGACCATTTTTTAGGAGCCTTTGCTCCCCAGTTTCATGCCTTTCTCCATGTTGATTGATTAGTGATTTATGGTAATTTAAAGGGGCAGGATAAGAGAGATTACCTGGTGGAACAAAATTGGACGCTGATGCATTTGGCAAGGCGTCGAGATTTCTCGCCGGAGATGGAGGAAGCAACGGCCGACTTGGTCTGGTATAAGGCTTTCCCCATCCATGATCAACTCCATATCTGTCTATTCTTTCCCTCCTCTCTTCCATGATTAGTGATCTTGAGGAGGAAGACATCAGTGGAGCTCCTGGATTTGGGGCTCCATATTTGTGAATCATTTTCCTCGCTTCCATGTTTGCCGTTGAGGAAGGATGAAGAGAAGCCCCGGCAATATCAGGCATTAGATATTTGTTAACCACTCCATCGAAAGAATCAAGATGAGCCACGGTTGTGATGCCAGCAGTATCAAGCGTTAGATATCTATTAACCACTCCATCCATTGTTTCCTCGTCAGGGCTCAGTATGGTACACATTGAAGTTCTAAACTGCTGAATTCCAGAATTTAGGTGGATGTGCGACCGAGCAGCCTGTCCAACTTCGCCGGTTGAGAATCTTGATAACTCTGGCTTTGATGCGCGCATTGGTCCACTTCCAGCATTGAAACCATCCGGTTTACTCGTCGATACATCAACTTCTCTTTTGATTTCAGAGCTAGGAAGGACCCTAGAGGTTGCTCTATTCCATGTTTCGCCATATCCAGAAGCAGCTTTATCAACCACCGAAACAGGTGTTGGGCTTGGGAAAGGTTCAGGTGTGTTCTGTACAGCTGCTGGTGAAGTTCTGTTTTCGGGCAAGGGCCCACCAATCAGTTTCTTTACCATTTCAGTTTCAACTCTAGAACGCGGGTCCGGTGAGTCACTCACCACCTGAGCAGTGCATGCAGGAGCTGCTTTATTGACCACTAGAGGTGATGAGCTAGATATAGGTAAGGGTGCGTTTGGTTCTGGTAAAGGTGGAGTTCCATTTTCGGACATTACAGATGAAACATTTCCAGCAATCAGTGTCTCCACCATTTCCGGGTCAGAAAACAATTTGATCAACAGGTCAGTGTCAATCTGTTCTTTTCTATTCATAGCGGCAGCAACAGTAGCAGCTGCAGCTGCAGCAATTGCCAGATAATTCCTTTCTGAACCATGTGACGTGTCGGGAACAGATCTATCATCGAAGGTCTGATCTTGAGGGCCAGAATGAGCGCACTGAGATGAAGGCGGATTCCCTGGTAGCGTTTGATTGACAAGAGTATTTGTAGTCGCTGACGTATCAAATGTCATTTCATCAGCTTCGTCTTCGATAGGATCTATCGGGATGACTGGTGTCCTGCTATCATCAGAGCATCCACCTTCCATACGCGGAGGAGAACAGGGGCTACATGCAGTAGATTG
This sequence comes from Pogostemon cablin, assembly GCA_023678885.1. Classification (NCBI taxonomy): domain Eukaryota; kingdom Viridiplantae; phylum Streptophyta; class Magnoliopsida; order Lamiales; family Lamiaceae; genus Pogostemon; species Pogostemon cablin. Next base: position 5,520,304 of record CM042991.1, on the reverse strand, counting down.
GATCAATTCGATTTGGTCAAATTGATAATAAAAGGCATAAAATTTCGTTGTAAGATGAATTTACCCGGGAGGTATGGCACCAGGATGAGGATAAACTACTTCTTGAATTTCTGAAACTCTACGCCTTTGAGTCTCTGCCTCCTGGCTTTCTTCACCGCCAGCAACACGCCAACGATTATTTGGAGCAATCTGTTTTACGGAACATAATAACAGCAGCTAGGTGAGATAAGAACATCTTCCAAGAGGCTAAATCAAAATTCACCTAAAGCTACTTACTTCGGGAGGGCATTTCCATTTGATGACAGGAATGCGTGAACTCTTTATTTCCGATGGCTTAGGATTTAATGCAACATACCAAGACAGACGATTCCTTAGTTTTGCAGCACTAGAACATGACAACATTGATTTAAAACCAACTGTTGAAGGCCCATCTTTCGCCTTCTTCACCTGGTTGGAAAAAAAATGGTCTAAGCTTATTTACAATAAAACTCCAAAACAAAATCATGGTAATTTGAACGGTTACAAAATAACTAAACAATTTCTTAATACATCCACAAACAACAGAAATCCATTTTCCCAATTCACAGGTGGATATGGTAATGTAAGTTGATTAAGATATGCCGAGATCTGTTGCACCCTATTGGCTTCATTCAAATAGACAAAAAGAGAGCACATCTTCTGGCTAGAACAAGAAGGTATTACAAAATGAATTCTCATTCACTCTCAAGGGCACAGTCAGAAAAGCACAAGCAATCTTCTTTGCTAGAAACTAGAAAGAACTAAACATTAACTTTTCCTGTTATCTTTTTTCATTTTGAAAATAAACATCAATCAAAATAATTATATCCTTCAACTAATTAACAAGAAAAAGAAAATTTGGTTTGCATTTGTAAACCTCAAATCCCACTTGACTATCTTTCTAAAAGTTGTCATTTTATTAACCTGAGGAATGAGGATGCCACATTATGAAAGAAAGCCCCCATTCTTTTTTACATTAGATGGCAATAGAATAATGCAATTTTAATGCATATTACCTATCAGCTCTCCAGTAATCAAAAAAGCCTTTACCTATATGTTTTTTTGATTTTCAATTACACATAAACTTTATATTGTACTTAAGGAATTCGACCTAGTAATATTCCTATGCATCAGTTACCACAGAGGTCCTAGAGATTGAAAACATATTTCCTAATTTTGGCAGAAACTCAACATTGGTCTACCAAGATTACCAACAATTTAAATGAAGTTAATATATTTTCTATGAATTGAAAGGACGCAACGAAGGCGAATAGAGAGTTGAAATGATTGCAGCAATAAAAGCTAAATAGGAAACAAGATAAACTAATTGATAACAAAGGATTCTAAACTAAACATATGTGGACAACTAGTTGCCCACGTGGCATTCATACACGAAACAAGCATAAATTCATCATGCAGCAAAAAGGAATTGGACTATACACCATTGTCTAAGCACCCACTAAGTAAAGTGACATTGGTTTTTATCAATAGTCTTGCACGCAAAAATCAAAATGAGATAGAGAAAGTAATCTTATATTCATAAATTGGGCACAATAATGAGGAACGCGTGAAAATGTTGGAACTCATATACTAGTATCAAATTGATGATACGGAATTACAGTATTTTCATGAGAACTCGAACCTAAGAGCTGACAGTATTTTCGTTTTCTCCACATATGTGTATGCATTAAAGGTGACATAGACTTACAAATGCAAATGACAAAATCCACAAATAATGGTGAAAGACACAAATTCCCCATGTTTTACAAATTAATCGACAAGATATACAATACTCCCTTCATCCCAACTTCAACTCACACCTTTTATTTTGGTTCGTCCCAAATTCAAATTCACTATTCCATAAAAGGAAATGATACTTAACCAATATCCCCACAACACATCTTAATTTTAAAATTGTCATCCCTTTTTAACACATAACATACTTTACAATCTATTTGTTACAGACCTACGGTAATGGTATTACCTAAAGAAACTAAATTGCCCCCAAAGGTAAGTCAAAAAGTAACTTTTATTAATATCCTTGCAAACAGTAAAAGTGAAGTTGAAGTTGAGACGGAACCATGGAGGGAGAATTAGTTATGAGAACGTGCAAGATACCCTTTCCTAAAATTGAAGACCATATAGAAACCCCTCCTATCATCAAAAACAAGTGTGATCCATGCAGTATGATAAAATATCTAAAAACATTAGATAAGGAATGTGCAAACACCCCCTTCCCTATAGTTAAAGACAATAAAAACCCTTTCCATTATAGAATGGAAGTGTGATCACATGCCAAAGTAAAGTTTAAAATATAAGATGAGGAAATATGCAAGAGGCTTTGATCCCTAAAATTAATGACAACACAACCCGTCCTTCTATGATCAAATAAACAGTGTGATCCACGCGCTAAGGTGAGACTATGCTAATTTTTCTACAACTTTAACAGCAGATGACTATAATGTCACTGCATTTAGTGATCTATGCCAGTACACCTGTTTCCTCCCTTCGTATAAACAATATCTACTACTAGGTCATTGATGATATCCAGGTCAGGATAACAAACTGAATAAATATTATGAAAATTCATATTTGGCGCATTCGGTTCATTTTCCGTAATCATTATTGTCCATCATCTATTATGGTAAATAATCCATACTGTCACTATCTTTTTGTCCTATTATCTCTCTCTTTTCTCTATCCCAAGCTCGGCGTCAACCCATCTGGAGCTGCCACCTTTGCCACAAAACCACGTGGACACCAAAGCTTTCCCATCATACAATAGTGAGCCACAAAAAGCTAACAAAATAATGGAGGCCAGTCTCAGCAAGTCCATCTCTCTCAAACTACCTCTTTATACCCATTAAACAGCAAGTCCATCTCTCTCAAACTACCTCTTTCTACCCATTAAACTTCAATAAACCCATCAATTAGATAAATGAGCTACCAAGTCTCATAAGGAAGAATCTTGGTTCAGCTCATTGTCCAATTGAAACCACCACCATGATCAAAGGTTTTCTCATCCCCACCTTTTCATTTATCCTATGTACAATTGGTTGTTAATTTCAGGGTATCTTCGGGCCTCCGATGGCTAGCCTGTGGGCGCCTTTATCATTTGATGGCATGACATACAACTTTTGGTCGTAGTGCTACTAACTCATTCATCTTTTCTTGCTTTTATTTCCACAAAGCTGCATTCTACCATAATTACTACAAGGTACCATGCATGTGTATAATATGAATTTTTAATCATGCATGATGAGTTCATTTGTATAAAATCTTATTACGTTACAATTTAGTTATTTAATGATCTTAAAAGAGCATTTTTGTCAACTTGCGCTAGTTTTAGCGTCATACTCCCATTTGCATGTTTTCGTATCTAAATAATGATCTGTTTTGTGATCTTAAAAACAAGATGTTAACTCCGTCTTGTCGTTTTTATGTTCAGTTACTAGTCAACAACAATTAGAATCTTGAAGATTAACATTTGTCAGGGAAGACAATTATTTTAGGAATGTAGAAAGTAACTGGAATTTACACTTTCTGTTCAACAAATGTTGGTTGGATAAAATTGCTTTAATAGAGTTAATCAGTGTTCATGTGGTTCTAAAATGTCTCTATAATAATAATAGTCTTGTTCACAGCAGAGGACTGAACAATTTCAAGAAAATAACAGGCCTGGGCTATTTCTTTGTCGTTTTTTGGGAGGACTGCTGCTAAATCCAAATCACCATATTTTCGTATTCTCGCCGCGTGTCATTATTAAAGCTATTCATCAGCATCTGAGCAGTTAGACAATGACCTAAGGTCATGTGTTGATTGAATGGCTGTTAATCATCAATCTTTCGACGTGTTTTTACTTAATGAATTCCTTAGCACCTCTAGTCGGGGGGAAAGTAATGTAAAATGTGGGTACAAGGATTTAACTAGACACATGAACAGACATGGAAAACCCTGTGTGGTCGGTGTACAACACAAATACTTCAATTCAAACATATACCACCCCCAACCACCAAAGATATTATGCAACTTCATAGTTTCATTACCTAATAGAAGTGCATAAAATAAACTTTCTATTTATTCATTCCATTCCATATAAATTTTGAACAAATCCTCCGGAATATCTGCTCTTGTTTTAGATGCAATCGATACAATTCCATGCAATTTCAGATATCTCCACATACATCATAAAAGTCAAGCAAACATTCACCTGAACAGCTCAATTAAACAACTAAATAAAAATGGAATAAACAACCAACCAAAAAAACAAAAAAAAAACCAAATTAACAAGTGAATTCACTGATTGAAACTGAAGTTGAATCCAGCAGAGCTATACCTGATGGAGATTGGCCTCAGGGAGCCGAGAAACACTACTCGATTTCCTCGAATCCTTCATCTTCGAGTCATGCTAGATCAATCATACATAAAATTAAAGCAAAAATTCACACAAAATTAGAGGCCAAATAAAAATGTGAATCAATTAAAACTGAAGTCGAATTCAACAGAGAAAAATGCAGCCACACCACCTCACAGAGGTTGGCCACAAAAACCGTTCGACTTCCTCGAATCGTTCACCTCCAAATCATATCATGCAAAAACAATCACTCACCGTATTTTCCACATTGAGAGCAATTCCAGTAACGCTTCCAAGTAAGTGACAGCTTCGGTGACTCCGCAGCAGCAAATCGAGACAACAAAAACGCGAAAACCTAGAAATGATTCACAAAACCTACGGATAGAGAGAGAGAGGACGCAGAATGAGAGTGTGAGATTACAGTGAGAGCGAGCGCTTTAATAGCAGTTGTTTGACAGCGCAGCAAATATGTGTCAACAGTTCACAAGAATGAATCCCTGCTTTTATATTCCAAATTTTTCCGGCCTAATCCCAAACTTTTTCAAAATAGAGTTGGACTGAGAGCAGCCTTTGTATTTGTGCTTACGAATGCAAATATAGAATTTTAATTATGCTTGTCACGTGACACAATTCAATTTAAAATACTTATAATTTTCGTAAAATAAATATTTTTGTGGTGTTTTTATTATTATTAAAATAATAATAATAATATAGTAGTCAAAAAGCCTGTCTTCATATAACGCTATACGGTTTTACGACTGAGTCGTTATTAAATTAAAACTTTGATAGTTGAACTCATTAGTAGATTCGGATATACTAGTATATAGTTTTTCTTAGATTCTTACATTAATATGATATATTCTATTTGCATGCATATTTACGTAGGCATAAAATTACATGAACACGCAATTTTATGAGTTTTTTTTCCTTAAAGAAAATGTCTATTAATAATAGGGGTAGACTCATAATTACGTGAATATGAGAGACGACATTGCAATACGAGAAAATTGAAGAATTTTAGAACACTTAGAATCATCTGTCACATGAGTTAGTCTCTGTTAACCGAGCTTATGGTATAAATCTTGTAGTCTTTCTTTAATTTAAACCCTAATAATATTTAGGATATAATAAGATTGGAAGAGAGGACAACATAATTTACACCGTCAACTCAGTTTACACAAGTGTTTATCGACATTCATTATCCTCTTATTCCTATTAAAAATCTCTAACACATCCTACCAAACAGCTCCTAAAATAAAAGGCTGCTGATGAAAGTGTTTGCCATTAGCCATTAATTTTCTAGTATCAACCCGTTGATGGCTGATTTTATAAGAAATGTCTAATTAATCTGTAATTATGTGATTCGATCATTAAATAAGAATTAAACGTAACCAAAACAGAAAATAAGTATAGTATCGATGAATTAATTTAAACGTGATTAAAAAGTATTTTGTATTATATGGATTGAATTGAAAGTGAGAGTATGCTCATACAAATTAATATTCCTTACAAAGCATACTATCAACATCAACAGCAATAACGAGTTAGAAAAGTTTTGTGTTAACACAATTTTGAAGATCCTAAACTTCGAAATAAAATCAAGATTTAGAGAGTAGACATAGAACCTAGTAGATGTATTTATTTTTAATATCTTGTTTTAATTAATCTCATTATTCAAACTTATAAGTCGTGTATCCTATTATTATTATTCAACTTTGTATTTATTCTTCTATGATTCTATTTTACATACCATTTACTCGCTGAGCATTGGTTTACTTTCATTACCAATTATAGCAAAAGAAATAAGAGTAAATTTTAATTTATTAAAAACATTGTACTATTTTTTATCCAAATTCTCATTTCATTTGTAAAATTCATTTGATAAGAGAATAATTTTTTTGTCCTGTCTCAAAAATTAAACGATTTCGAGATAGTTTTCTTATAAAGCACAATAATTTAGAGGATTTGCATTTTTAAGATATTATAAGAGGAAATTATATCTCATAATTTTTGTAATTAAAGAATAAATTAGACCTAGATTGAAATTTTTGGGTTTTCAATTGTTTTTTTTTTAACATGATGATTAGCTTCTTATGGCACGTCACTATCACATCCTCTAAAATTACATTATTAAACTTGTGGATATAGTCACACTCTCTAAAGATTGTATTATTAAACCCGTAGAATCTAGATCAAGTTGAAATAAACATGTGAAATCCAATTAAAGATACTTAAATAAGAAATGAGATGACAAAGACAATTTTAGAGATGGAGTGACATGAAAATTTTGGAGAATTTGATCGTGAGAGTATAACATAAGGTCATTAAAAAATGTGTAAATAAACCCAAAATTTTCAATTTGAACCTAATTTACTCTATGATAGCGAAAATAAAAATATAACACTCTAAATACTAAACCGACAATAATGTTTTCGAATTGCAGCTCCCGAATTACTGTCTCGAAATTAAATTTTTTTCCTATTTATAATAATAATAAAAATTGGACCTAAATGGAGTAGTAAATAATTCACACTTTGACAAAATTAAATCGTAAAAGAAATAAAATAGCCCAAAACCCACCCACCCCACCCCCCTAACCCCCCCTACACGGCTACACATGACTATTCTATTCCTCCGTCAATAAATTTCCAGTTGCAGTTTCTCAACTTTCCTCTACCTCCAGTCCTCCTGCAACATTCCGATGGCCACCGTCGCCGACAGTGCAAACACCGATCCCAATCCCCCCAGATCTGAATCCGAATCCGAAAATGGCGCACTGAACCCCGAATCCGAAAATGGCGCACTGAACCCCAACTCCCTTCAACCCTCCCGGAAAATCGCCCTGATCACCGGCATCACCGGCCAAGACGGCTCCTATCTCACCGAATTCCTCCTCGATAAGGGCTACGAAGTGCACGGCCTCATCCGCCGATCCTCCAACTTCAACACCCAACGCATCAACCACATCTACATCGACCCTCACAACGCCCACAAGGCGAGAATGAAGCTCCACTATGCCGACCTCACCGACGCCTCCTCCCTCCGCCGTTGGCTCGACATTATTCTCCCCGACGAGGTCTACAACCTCGCCGCCCAGTCCCACGTCGCCGTCTCCTTCGAGATCCCCGATTACACCGCCGACGTCGTCGCCACCGGCGCCCTACGCCTCCTCGAGGCCGTTCGCTCGCACATCTCCGCCTCCGGCCGATCCCACATCAAATACTACCAAGCCGGTTCATCGGAGATGTTCGGATCCACGCCTCCGCCCCAATCCGAAACCACCCCCTTCCACCCCCGCTCCCCTTACGCCGCCTCCAAGTGCGCCGCCCACTGGTACACCGTCAATTACCGCGAAGCCTACGGCATTTTCGCGTGCAATGGCATCTTATTCAACCACGAATCCCCTCGCAGGGGGGAGAATTTCGTGACCCGGAAGATCACCCGCGCGGTGGGTCGGATCAAGATCGGGCTACAGAGCAAGCTCTTTCTGGGGAATCTGCAAGCTTCCCGTGACTGGGGGTTCGCCGGCGACTACGTGGAGGCGATGTGGCTGATGCTGCAGCAGGAGAAGCCGGACGACTACGTGGTGGCGACGGAGGACTCGCACACGGTGGAGGAGTTCCTGGTGGTGGCGTTCGGGTACGTGGGGCTGGATTGGAGAGATCACGTGATGATCGACAAGCGGTATTTCCGACCGACGGAGGTGGATAATCTGAAAGGGGATGCAAGCAAGGCGAAGAGGGTGTTGGGGTGGAAGCCAAAGGTGGGATTCGAGCAGCTGGTGAAGATGATGGTTGATGAGGATGTTGAATTGGCGAAGAGAGAGAAGGTGCTGGTTGATGCAGGCTATTTGGATGCTCACCAGCAGCCATAAAAGATAATCATTTCATCCCTTTTTCTTGAATTCCTTTTTCTTTTTGGATTCTGAGTTGTTAGTAATGGAAAATGAGTCTATAGAGGAAGAAGAAGTTGTTAGTACAGAATGTGATGTTGTTTCATCATATTGATTGATAAGCTCTTGTTGTTTTTATGGGGAATACTATTTTTGTTCACTATACTGTCTGTATTTTCTTGGATTAACCAATGAATTCACTCATCTCATTCATTTTGTTTCTTTGAACTGTATTTTGTTGGTTATCTGAAGTTTAATTATCATTTGTATTTATAGATTTTTGAAACAAATGAAGGGTGTAGATTCAGGTTTAATTTTATGGTAAACTCTTTTATACCAGCTTTGCCAAGATTATTTACTTTATTACTCCATACCAGTGAATTACACTATACATTAGATACTAGTAGAGATATTTTGGTATTTTATTATGTTTAATATAGTATAATTGATATGTAGACATTTCTATCCAAGTTGAACTTGTTGAGCCTAATCAAACACTTTTAACTTGAATCAATAATCAAGCAGTTGAACTTGAATTTACCAAAACTCATAATTCTTGTTTGAGCTCGAAAATTTAAATTTCATTTGGAGTTTTTGAGTTTTTCAGCCAAACTCGAGCATGAGTGCATCAATCCAACTGGGATCGATCGCACCTCTACTCTTAGGAGCTAATAAATGCATCTCTATGAGATGACTAGATCTAAACACAGTATGAGAACTACCTCACATGAATTAAACTCCACGTTGCCCGACAGCACACTGCTTCACTCTTCGTGAATAACAATGGGGGGCAGAGGCAAGCTTAAATTCATGTTTGTCTTTAAATGGGATGATATGTCAATATGTTGTCGCAATTTCAACCACGTCAGTTTTCTTTAACAATTACAGAACAAACCATTGTGTGTTTAATACGAGTAATCATACAGAGTGCATCATTACTTGAAATTTATCTGCTTACAGGAGTTTGTCATCAACATATGTGATTGGAAATAAAAAGTTGAAACTACACCAAAACCGGGTTCTGTGGCATGTAACTAACTCAACCTAATTGCAATTTTAAGAGAATGTACAAAAAAAATCCAAATATGAAAGGAAAAAAAAAGGCCTAAGTTGTCTGCTCCTGTGATTGCTCCTCCTTGTCTGCTGTTGAATGCAGAGGCAGTACGACAGATTGATCGTTGGAGATTGCTGATAATGGCTTCACAGAAGATCGCAGTGATTCTGGTCCCTCGCTAGCAATTCTCTTGCATAACGCATCACAATTGCTAATGACTTCAGTTAACCTTCCTTTGAACTCTCCAAGTTCAACTTGCAATGAATGTACTGTGGCAATTTTTTTATGATCATCAATAATCATGGTCAATTAGAGGTTCCATGGAAAATTGTAAGCAAAATTTAAGATTTAGAAATAAGCAATTTGTACAGATTTATATTACTCTCCACATCAAATGCTATAAGCATTCCAACTATCCATTCAAAATGACCTTCAAGTTTGTCGTATTCTGAAGAATGAATCTGATACCTTCTGATAGATGATTAGATGTGGTTTTTATTGCTGAGACTGAGTAATTGTAACGTTGAAGAATCTTGGTTGCCAAAGCATCTGCAACCTCTATTTTATTTTCAACCTCTTCCTGCATATTAAAATAAGTGGATATAGCAAAATACCTTTTCCTCCCCACAATAGAAATTACCAACGTATGTAACATAAATGTGGAAAGAAAATAATGATATCAAGCAACAATATTTTACAGAGAAAGATAAAAACCAAGCAAAAGTCTGTTATTTATCATAAATGTTTATGCTGGACATAAGTTTACTGCTTACATAAGTTCATAATGAAAAACCAGCCAACATACAGCATGAAAGATACATTTGTCAAATGGTGACTAAATTATCACTTTCAAGGTTAACATTCACATGATTTATCTGAAAGAAATAAAAGAACCCAAAAGGTGAATTTCGAGATGCAGGTCAACCAGCATGCTGATTTTAGAGGCAACACACACCATTTACTCTTTCTATCCCTTGATCTTAAAGTAGAACTAAAGGTCCTGGTGAAGAGTTAGTATGTGAAATGGTGAAGTTGATAATTGTCCTTTAAAAGTTGTGACGTGATTAATACATAGACATACATGCATGCCTTGGAAAGAGATTCACAGAAATAAATGATTTCAAACACATATTGCAAAGATACTCAGGATCAATCAGACACACCATATTATAGCAGATTTTATTGGTCTAAACATGGTCATGTTCAAACATTTTAAGGATCTGCTCAAATGCACAAAACTGATGCCAACCTGTCTTTTAATAATTTTTTTAGTCTGCTCCTCTTTCCAGTCACGATAAATCGTGAAGAGTTCCAGTAGCACATTAGGATTTACAGTACCTAATACAAATATAGTGGAAGAAAAATCAGCAGTGAAAAAAACTAATGGGAGCTAGTATCAACGCTCAACAGATATATCAATTTGATTGAATCGGGAACACAAAAAGAATGGTACGATTGAACGAATGAAAGAAACAGTATCATGCCTATTTCTTTTCCCCAGACACCTCTAATTCTGAAAGTCTATCATTGACATACAGCGAATTTCAGGACAAGTTATCCTAAACCCATAACAGAATGCTTTTGGGGGGTTTTACATAATAGTTCATTTCTATCATCTTAAATATGGCTCTAGCAACAGATTTCCTGCAGTCTATGTCATTTTCCTTCAAAAGATACATATAAAATTCATGGTTTTTTTTCTTTTTATTTTTTTTGGCGTAATATCAGCACTTACATGGTGTAAATGATCTGAGTGAGTTCATGGGTTGACAATTTCTTGCACAACTAAGTCGATGGTAGTATAAATCCTGAAAGTTATTCTAGCAGATCAGATATTGTTGCTTCTATCTTTGATGCTTTTCTCGTACTAGTGTAAGTTGACAAAACGTACATCAGTACATTAGCTACTGTTAAGTGTGAGAAAGCAAGGGATAGAAAGAGGGATGCAAGTTAATTGTTCTTGCTCTTGGCCTTTGAAATGACAAATAAACCCTTGAGAATTGCCAGAATTGGGCACAACTCAGCTGACCAGCTGAAGCAGATAGAATAATTCTTATATGAAACAGCTTGGTGAAACTATCAGCATGCCTAAGATGCTATTGAAAACAATAGTTGGAATCAAATTTGGCATACAAAAAGAAAACTAAATTATCACCAGTATAGCCCTACACATATCTGCTTATAGAACAGATTATCATTACACCAACCCAGCACCACTGAGCTGCTGCATTTGCAAATTTCATTAAGCATCTCCCACCCCCACCCCCACCCCACAACAATTCATCTTGAAATATGAACACAAAACAGAAACAAGGCGCAGATATAGTAGAACATCATGACAAATAAAATTAAGGAAACAAAGCAATCAAATATTACCTGAAGTGGGAGGAGAGAACTGTTTCCTAACGAGGATATCCGTTAAGGTATTCTCTGTAGGAGTTGATGCAAGTATCGGCTTCGTCTATTGGAACATACATATACACAAAATTGATCAACGCTTAAAACAATAAAATAAAATAATAAAAGAGGGGCATGAAGCAAATGCTGGGTAAAAACTCACAATTTCTAGGGATTGAAGCCTCTGTAGAATTGGGTCAGCGCCCTCTACACGCTCTGAAACCGTGGTGATTCCATCCTCCGATACCTTCACCCAGAAAGTAGTAATACACCGATAATCAAACACGAATTGCAATTCGAATAAAACATTAAAACAATCAAACTATAAGAAAACTTAAAAACAGAAACGGAGATCAAAGGGCATGTAAATAGGAGCTAGGGCTTCTTACCCTGGAGCTCGTGAGAGATGATTCTGAAGCGCCCATCAACAAACGGTCAGCTGGGAAGTTAAATTATAATGCTCTTTTTCATTTTTATCATCGTTCGAGAACGACAATTGCACCTTTTTTTTTTTTTTAATATATTGTGAGACGGGTTGATCCATTATTAAAATATATTTATTTGTAGTTAAAGTACGTTAATAATAAATTATATTATAATATCATAAAATCATACTTCAATTCATCTATAATATCATAAAATCATACTTCAATTCATCCATCATACTTTACAAAACATAGTTTAACAACCATTAAACATATTTTATTGATATAATAGACATATTTTAACACGTTTCACCAACGGTTTTACATAAATAGCATCTCACAATAGACTTTGTCTTTTTTTTTGGGTGAAATACTACTTCGAAAAGAATTGCTTCCTGCTTTCTCCTAAATCGTGCATATTTATTTAAAAAAAAAAAATTACTCCCTTCTTAATCAAATAATAATTAAAGAAAAACATATTGTTATGTATTAAAAAGAATTATAATATTAAAAATTAAATTTTATGATAATTTTGGGATGCATTGATATTTTAGAATTTATAGGCTAAACTTAAAGAATAATTGTAATAATATTTTAAAATTAAAATTTATGATAATTTTGCGATGCATTGGACATATCATTAATCATTAATACTATTAATTTTCAAGTGGTTGTCAAAAATAAAATTTTGAAATTGTTTACGTGGCGGCGCCACGCTTTTCCTTTAAAATTTTTGTGTATAATAATTTTAAAATAATTAATATTTTGTTATCTTGCAATTAATACTATATATATTTTTAATGTTTTAATTCTAATAAAACTAATATTATTTAATAATATTATTTTAAGTTTATTTTCTTATAATAGTTTATAATTTTAGGAAAATCTATTAAATAAAATATCTTTTATTGTTTATGAATTATTTTAAGTAACTTTTAGTCATAAAATAAGAGGGAATATGTTATAAAGGTTTAATATTTTAGTTATAATAATAATACTTCATTATTTTAAGTAATTTTTGTATAAAAATTTATAAGAGGGAGTATATTTCTTAATACTATAATCAATGTATTAAAAATGAAAATATAATTTGATTGTCATATCATTTGAAATTAATAAAAAAATTATGCTCACACTCTATTATTCACATGCTCCAAATTTATTATATGAAAGATTAAGATTATTATTCACATGCTCCAAATTTATTATATGAAAGATTAAGATTATTACTGATAGGCGAGACTAAGCATACAAATTTTTTCAAGAACGAATATAATGACTCCACATACACAATTAAAACATTTTGAACATATAAAAATATTTTTATTAGGATTAAAATAACAAATTTATATTAAAAAAAAACCTTAAAATGTTTTTATTAACCAGATTAAATTAAATGTTGATTAATAGACAAAATATTTCAAACCCAAATTGATTGATTATTTATTTTTCGTGTTTTGAATTGAAAATATTCTTATATTATGGTACATGTTTCCCTTCATGTTAATAAAATGTTCATCTTTAATATAATATCATACAAATATATTTTAAAATAAAAGCATCACATATAATATAATTCGTGTAGTATGCGGGAGACAAAACTAGTTAGAATTTATATGTTAATCTTAAAGTATAATTATAATACTCCCTCCGTCCCGGGTATTTTTACCCGTTTGTACGGGCACGGAGATTAAGGCGTTTTATTTTTTTAATATATAATGTAAGAGAAAGTAGGGATAAATTAGTAATTTAAAAAGAAAAAGTGAATAAAGTTATTGGGAATGATGAATAAAGTGTAAAAAAGTAATTAAAGTTGTTGGGATTGTAAAAAGTAGGTAATAAAATATTATGTATTTTTGCCAAAAATGGAATGGGTAAAAATACGTGGGACACCCCAAAATGGAAAGTGGGTAAAAATACGTGGGACGGAGGGAGTAATATTTTTTCAATTTTTAAAATTTTAAATATAATGATGAATTTAAAGATTTAAATTTTGTAAGTAGGGGTGTAAGCAAATATTTGTGACCTGGCTCGATAAGAGCTCATAAACAAGTTCATTTAGTATTTGTTTAGCGTGTCCGTGAACAAGTTCGTTAAGAGCCCGATTGATATAATATTTTATTAATTTATTATTATTATTTTAATATTAATATTCGTGAACAAGTTTGTTAACAAAACGCAAGCCTTAGCAAACCACTTTTGTAGAGTTTGAATTCGGTAATTTTTCATGATCGCTTCGAACTCATAATCGAATTCAATTACTTTATAACAAACAAGACCCAAACAAACCAAAACTCAGTTCGATTACACCTAGTAACACTTTTCAAAATAGGCTAATTATAGTGTGCACCCGGCACCCTAAGATAGGGTGCACCCATATACAAATATAAACAAAAATATATACAATTAAGAGCAAAAACGTATACAATTTAATTGTTAATTTATTTAATGAAAAATTGAGTGTAAAAAATATACAATTATTAAAAAACATGTATACACTATATATACACATATGGATATTAGTTTTTTTAATGAAAAACTTAGTGTGAAAAAAATATACAATTATTACAAAACACGTATACAAAATAGAATAACATGTATACAAAATAGAATAAAAAGTCATACACATATGGTTCACCCTTGCACACAGGTGCACCCAATATACACTCTTCAAAATAATATATTGAATAAAACTAACCTTAATTCGGTACTGAGAATCAACACATCATCTATGCATCATCTATACTTCATATTTGAGTTCAATAATTTCTTGAAAAATTTTGAGAAGCATTTTAAGTATTTTACTTAATTCTCAAAATCTCAGAAATTGTTTATAGCCTTCTAAATTAAAACCCTCATCATATCACCGGTATGAATCGAATTCACGTAGTGGGAATATTATAGATACGATTTTCATGAGTACACGGCAATCCGACACCCCTAAAGCGGTGGCTAAGAGTACGCCTCCACCGCCCAAAACAGCCACCGCCAAGCCACACTCCTCTGCAGAGCCACATGTTGATTCTTCTCCAATGGCAACCGTCACGCCGGAGCCGGTCGGACCAACGCCTGCCTCCGCCGGAAGACCTAAAAAAGTCGGCATCGCCCCGAATTCTGAGCCGGAGCTATCAGGTTATATGACACTTATGTTATTAATCATGCAGGTTGAGGAAAATCGCCTAACTCGCTTGTTTCTTTTGTTCTTTGTGATAAGATAAGGTGATATCTACTCTGCTAGTATGAATTTGATTGAGATTTTTTTAGTGGGCTGTAATACAATAGGATCACGTGCTTATTCATTGAGTAAATAAACTGAAATCTTCTTATATGAGGACCAGAACATTACCCAAATCCTGTTTGTTTTAATTGATCAAGCCTTGCGGTTGTTTTCTAGCTCAACGATTTTCTAAGAGGACCCATTTTATTATCTTCTTTTGGATATTGGGTAAGGTTCTGGGCCTCATTTATGTGTAGGAACTCATCTTAGTATCTTTTAGCTCAGTGTAGTTTGTTTGCAGCAATTAGTAGCTTCTGTGAAGTAGCATGCATGTGGCTTGGAAGCAGCTTAGTTGTTTCATGTTTAAATAATTTTATGATATACTGTAATAAGTAGCTTCTAAGCTGCTTATATTACTCCTATATGACGTCTGTTCTGATGTTTGTGTGTGGGACACAATGCTTATCCATCTTTTGAGTCTCTTAACAATTATATTTCATTCATATCCAAACCTCTGGAGGATGAGTATGCTTGCATTCCTATGGATCATGATCATGTTTCTTTTATGATATTTATTCTTAAGCCCATAACCAATATGAAAACTGCTTAATATCTATAGTCCAGCAACTGGCATTTTAAAGCTAAGTTGCTAATTATTTTATTCTTTAATGGGTTTTAGCATCTGTTGCAGTTGGCTCATGATTTCACACAAACCAACGTTCAACATAATTTTCTAGAAATGAACATTAATGGTCCCTTAATTGAGAGTATATAGACCCGTAATCAGACTGATCCTATACATACTGAGTATATCTCTTTCAAATTTGCAGTATTATGTATTTATGTCCATTTTTCTATCTGTTAAACTGTCTTGATATGCGAAGCTTGTCTCTTCATTTTGTTATCTTTTGTGTTTTTTTCCATAAATCATCTAATGAACAAACTTGGTCTGTTATGTCGGATATCTATTAGGAGTTTGTATATCTGCTAGTCTCTGGATATAGAAGCTTCCTTCAGGCTTATTTATTTCTTTATTATGGGTAAATGGCTTTGAAATGTTATTGAATTGCGTTTCTTATCCTAATTTGTTGCAGTTGAACCGGTCAGTCAGATATCAAAAGTAGCAAAATCTATTTCTGGAAAAAAAGTTGTGAAAAAGTTAGTAAGAAAAGTGATCAGAAAAGCTGTTGGAGCTCCTAGAACTGTTTCTGCGTGCACTACACCAGGGGCAGTTGGGAAGGCAAATATAGATCAGACCACGGAAGAGAGGACAGTAAATGATAAAAAAGAAGTAGAAGCTGGCAATGATGGACCTGCCGCTGATGACATCTCTTTTTACCAAAATGTCAAAAACTCTGTGTTGGAGGATGAAAACATTGATAACTTCAGAGGAACATCTAAAAGGGAAGAACAAGAAGCTGATGAACCGAAGAATTACGTGATAGAAAGTGGTGGAGAGTTTGTGGAGGCTACTGACTCTATTGTTCCATATGAAAAGCTTGTGGATGCTCAAGAACCCATCTTAGCCAATGAAAAATACGAATTAAGGGTAGAAAAGGAGAACCAGGTAGAAATAACTGAAAAAGAGGATCTTAAAGGTAAAACCATTGAAGTTGATGATGCCAGTGATGTGAAGCTGGAGAATACTTCCATAGAGGAACTTGATGGTGAAAAAATTGAGGCTCTCAGTGATCAAGAGGTCCATGAGGAATTTGAGGGAGAGGATCTTGCTGATGATGATGGGCTAGAGAATGAGGCAGGAACTGAGACTTTGGAGGAAGAACAGGTGCAGTTGAATGCTGTGGCGAGAGAACGCAAGGTAAGGAAAGAGAGGGAGATTTTTGTTGGTGGGTTGGACAGGGATGCTCTGGAAGATGATGTCAGAAAGGTATTCGAGTATGCGGGTGAGGTTGTGGAAGTCCGCATGCATGTGGACTTATCAACAAACAAGAATAAGGGCTATGCTTTTGTTCAGTTTGCAATGAAGGAGCAAGCAAAGCATGCTTTGTCTGAGATGAAGAATCCTGTTGTATGAATTTTTGTTGAATTTATATGTTTTTCGATAGCAGTTCTTGTATAAATGTTGAGTTTTGTATATTGTTTATTTTTATTTGAATATTTTCACAAGTGTGCGAATATATAGGTAAACTCTGGTGCAATTTTGGTGTTTTTTTAGATACGTGGAAAGAGATGTGGAACTGCAGCAAGTGAGGATAACAACACTTTATTTTTGGGTAATATTTGCAACACATGGACAAAGGACGCTGTAAGACATTCCTCTTTCCTTTAGCTCCATCTGTGATCATTATCTCATATAATCTCTGATTATCAATGACAGATAAAACAAAAACTGAAGGATTATGGCGTAGAAGGTGTTGAAAACATCACGTTGGTTGCAGATCCCCGACATGAAGGGTTGAGTCGTGGTTTTGCATTTGTTGAGTTCTTCAATCATAATGAAGCCATGTTAGCTTATAAAAGACTCCAAAAGCCTGATGTTGTGTTTGGGCACTCTGAGAGAACTGCCAGAGTGGCTTTTTCTGAGCCTTTACGTGAACCAGACCCCGAGGTCATGGCCCATGTTAAATCAGTGTTCATTGATGGACTACCACCTACTTGGGGTGAAGATCATGTTAGAGAGAAATTCAGAGTTTTCGGTGAAATTGCCCGAATCATGCTGGCACGAAATATGTCTACTGCTAAAAGAAAGGACTTTGGATTTGTTGATTTTGGTACACACGAAGCCGCAGTTTCATGCGTTGAAGGTGTAAACAGCAAGGGATTGAATGATGATAACACAAAGGTATTGCTGTTATGATGTGGCGAGTTTTTGGAAGAACTTGGAGGGAGATACATGATGTCTTTTTTAGATATTTGTGTGTGTTTGTTATGTTATAGGATTGCATGTGGTTCATTTAGGTGTTAATCTTGAATTATGGATAAATTGAGGGGAGTATGAAAAAAGTCTGATTCATTTACTTTGTTTTTCACTTCTTTTTTGTTTTTTGTTTTTTGTTTTATGTGGATGACACATGCACTCTCTCTAATTTATGCACAATATTTTCTCTGTAACACATTAACTTAGTTTTGTAATTTCCTTTCTGTTTGTTCGTAGGTTAAAGTTCGGGCAAGGCTTTCAAATCCTTTACCCAAGATGCAGGCCGTAAAAGGTGGAATGTGTGGAGGATTTCGTATTGGTCATGGTAGCAGTGGAACTTTTCCTAGATTTTCTGGTATAGATTCATCCAATATCTGTGTAGATTCTTGTTTTTCATACGATTAAGGCTGTTAGTACGGTATATTGCGTTGGTTGCAGATAGGGGCTTTGGACGAGGTGGACGTCCTTATAACCGATATGGGCGGGGTTCTCATCCTTGTGGTCCTGGACACAGTGGCAGAATGAGCTTTAGCAGTGAACCTGAATATGACTATCCATATCCTCCTTTTCCTGGAAGGCCAAGCTTTGGCCGAGGTGTTTTATCCTCCCTAGATATTTCTTTTCTTATGTTTTAACTGAAATCCGCAAGCACTGTCAGCAATGACTTTGACCTATTTGAGAAATTACACAACTAATGATCAGGTGGAAGATGGAGTTCCAGGGGTGCCCATCAAGGCCCATTGCCTGGAGGACCTTACCCTCCCAGAGTGAGGCATGGTGCAACTGATAGAGGCTATGGAGACTATGATTCATATAGGAGATATCCATATTCTTATGAAGAGGGATATGACAGGTCATTCATGGGGAGGCATTTTGATGATCCATATCCCTATGATGATGTTGGCCATGGAATAAAGAGGCCCCACTACATGATGGTAAGCTGGAAATTTCAGTGGATATTTTTTTGGTACTTATTTGTTTGGATGTAATTTTGTAAAGTCAATGCTATAATGCTGAGGCTACCCTGTTATTCATTTCTGTTTAGGAACAGGATCCAAATCTAGCAGAGCCTAGTAGGTATCGTTCTCGATTTGCTCAATCAGATCCTGCGGTTCCATTTCGTGGAACTAGATATCGAGGTATGTGTATATAGTGCCAATCTTCATCTTCATCTTCATCTTCATCTGTCAATTGGTGTTTCTAGACTCGTCATCTTAGTTCATCTTGGATGCAGAGGAGCTTGGAGCTGACGGTGGCCTATACCGCCAAAATTTTAATGGTCCTCCTCGTGTAAGAAACATTAGTTTTCTTTTTTTAATCATGATTGGAGGTTACATATGGGACTCTTTTTACTTATTTCTATATCATGTGCAGTATGGTGGTAGTTCATATTCAACATTTTACGGTGATGATCACTCATATGGGCGTAGTTATTACTATTAGTGACATTTTGGTCAGGTATTTATAAACATGAATTTCTGATTCTTTATGTTGGGCTGCAAGATGATGATTTTCTTGTTACACTTTTTCTTTTACCCATATTGCAGGTGATAGTGAAGTTTAAGTTCTCAGTGTGATGGTATGACAAGATTTTGCTGTCTGGCGGGTTAGAAGAAAATTTAATGATGTTCTTGCATTTTCCTGTTATCTGTTTTAATTTTGCTAATACTTCTTCTTTATCAGTCATATCTTCTGCACTTTCCTTGCCTTCTTTTTTTGTCAAATTGTAGATTCAGTTTAAAGATCATGACTATTAGGGAATGGCCTATGAAAAGACCTTAATGTGGATAATAGTATCCATGTGTTAGGATGCATGGATTTCAGTGCTAAAGGCTGGAGCCAGTCATTTTGCTAGTTTCTTCCATTCTGGTTCAGTAGTTTAAGGACATTAGAATGTTCTTTTAAGATGTGGCCAACTAATTCCTTTACTAAAATTTTCCTTTAGGATTGAGTGCATATAATTGACCACTTGCTTGAATCTTGAGGAGGCACTTTGGGATTTAAATTTCTTAATTAGAGAGCAATCTCAGATCAAAAGCAGTAATCTATGGTAATACTTGGAGCTGTTATCTTTGATGAATGAAGCAACATTTTTCAATTGGAAAGTTTTAAGTTTTGGAGTTTAATGCAATTGAGCTTGGTTGAGGAAGATGTATGGAAACTCCATCTATTCAGAAATATGATGATTGCAATATTCAAAATGCGACTTTGGGAATGAGATGAGTTATATATGTACTTCAATAAGTGTTGGATACATTATAAGTTAGTGTTTTTATGGTTTATTGTACTTATGATAATTAGTAACTGTGGTGTCATTTTGCTAGGATGTTGATGTAATTAGTGGGCTTTTACAACTGTGATTACAGAATATCTCTGGGGTGAGAGCTCAGTAGGTTTATTTAAAGATTTGTCGTCGAGCCTTAAGTTCTTGCCTTTTGCTTCATGAAGACATTAGTCACCTTGATTTATGCCCTCTTTTTTTCGAGTAGATATATTTTGTAGCAAGTGGTTATGTTAATGACACTTTAATGACAGTGTGCTATGTTATTCACAGAGGTTTCATTTTTCTGTTTGAATGGGTCTTTTTGTGGTTTCTTGATCTTTTAGAACTCTTGAGCCTACATCAATCTTTACTATGAACAAGGTTTGCTATTTTTCTATCCACTTTGAGGACTTATATTAGTTTATAGCAATTTGCTAAAAGGAAAATTGTTGTTAGTGTAGATTCTTACATCTTCACATGGAGAGAATATGTAGCCTTATTGAGCTGAAATTACATTATCAGTTATAGGAGAGCTAGACTCGAGGGAAGAGTTCTATTTTTCACTTTAATATTCGGGTAAATTTGCGGGCATTCAGCATTTGTTTTTTCTCCCCTAAGGTTTACTGATGGGTTTTGCCCCTAAGGTTTTCATATGGAGCTGAAAGTGATTGGTCCTTTATTGGATTTAAACGGGCAAGGACATTGGTTATTTTTGGAAATAGTTTTTTAAGTGGAAATATTGGAGAATCCATATTGTTTGAGTGCTCCTTTTTGGCCATATCTTATTCCTATAGGTATTATTGAATTTAAATAATTCAAGAATGCATATTAGTTTTTACCGTTGTGTTGCCTGCAATAGAGCCCTAATTCGTAGGAATACTAGATTATATGTGTAATGTCCCCCCACTAGTATCTTGCACTGCTTTGAGGAATGTCTAATTTACGGTTGCTTGGAGAGTTTACATCAGACTGAATTTGCTTCTTATACCACAGATTCTGCAAAATGATCCTTGACTATTCTAATTGATGTCTTGTTGGGCATATCCTTGACGTATTAGGTTCTGAACAACTTATTTTCCCTGAAGATACCAGAATTCTTGGAATGTAGAGCTTCTTAGCCATTTGCCATCGTCTCCAATATCGTTAACCTAGTCGTGTTTTCTGTTACTGTCCTCATCCACTTGTTCTCTTTTATCTTTTAGGTTTTTTCTATATTGTTTTTTCGATAATTTTTGTGTTATTTTTTTTATCAGTGAGGTTCATGTATGGAAACAGCAGATCCCCTTAGTGAATATCCTGTTTGCTTGTCAATTCAGGGGGGATTAATTTATTCTTTTATGTACGAGGAATGAGCTGAATGTTGTGAATTTGTGTGAATCTTCTGTTTACTTCTTAATTAATTTATTCTTGTGTGTACGATCAACGTTATGCATACATTATTTTCCTATTAATTAATTTTGCATAGTTATCAACGGGAAAAAGAGTTGATAGATGAGTTTAAAACAAGGAATTTCTGACATTTGAATAAATTTACTCCATAACGTTTTATCTACCTTAGTCATTGTAATTGGGAGCAAGTCATTTCTCTTAATTTAGGGTTTAGACCATGGGGTAAACATTTAAGTTACCATTGGTTTAATCGTTTGAATCATGCATTCGATTCGAACGAAAGACTGGATAGAATTAGTGAGACCTGAATTTTTTGTTATCCAGGAGATTAAAAAAAAAAAAAAAAAACAACTCTCTTGATTTTTCTTTGAATTATCTTTGTATATGTTTTCTTATGGATTTCTCATTTTACTTGTATAAAAATACATAAATGCATTATGTAGCAAAGCACAGGTTAATTTTTGGTAGAAATATATAACAGCTTGTTATTATGATTGCGATCCAATTTCAAATTCATCTCGTGTTATGATATAAATGTGAAAAGACAGTTGCAGTAAATTTTAAAAATAAATGAGTAATTTTATTTTATTTTTTAGTATTTTTTTTTGTAAGACTAGTAAATAAATGATTTTGGAAAATATCTGAATTTGAAAATTGAAATTATAATAAAATTCCAATGAGTAATTAATCCTGATGTTAAAAATTGAATCTTCTAGGTTAAAGAGTAAAAGTAACTTAATTTATATGACGTTTTTGTATAATTTTAGAAAGTAAACTTGGAAAGTTTAACCAATCGGTGCACAGAAATTTTACCTTAGAATTTTTTTACCTTCGAATTAAAAGCTATTATACGGCGTGTTTGGTATTTTAAAAAAATAAACTTGCAATGTTTCAAATTAATAAACTAGCATTCCCCTTGTGGAGTTAGCCATGTTTAATTCCACCCCCCATTTTTGTAATTAAATATCATACGATCTGATCTTGAATGTACACTATTTTGATCTAATTAACACACGAACAAACAATTTAAAATATTTTTCTACATCACGAACATACAATTTAATAAAAAAAAAAAAAAGGGGTATCAGATAGATTTTTAAACATTTCCTCGTACACAGTGTATACAATAATACAAACAAGAATCCAATCTGGGAAAATTACATGGGATGTCGCAATTATAAATAAAAATAAAAAGCCTAAGTCTGAAGTGAAACAGAGCATCGAGTGCCTCCATTACCTGTGCAAATAAGCAATTATTTATCAGATAGAAAAGCTACTTAAGAGTGCTGTAACGATTCGTTCCATGCTTAGCCCAGTGGTCCTTCAGATCGAGCGGAGACGAAAAATCGTATCCCTCCGCAGCCAGTCGATTAAGCAGTTTGGTGAACGCGCTCCCACTCATCTTTCTCCCGCCAACCCTGGAGTATCGTTTATTCGCCACCTGAGGCAATGGATACATTGAAATCGTAGTTGTACAGCAGGCGGACTGCCATCCACCGTTTCCCCATCTGTAGCACGGTTGTGGCGAACCTGTGCACGTGCATACTGGAACTGGCATGGCAGACTCATCAAAGTTTATCTGGTTCAACCCTAAGTTATCCTTCCACGAAACCTGCTTTTCTAAGTAGTCCTCGTCGCTTTCCAGACCCTGCTCGTTACTCCAACCATTGTACGTAGCAGAATTTACCTGCTGCTTGCTCGGTGATTCAGCTGTTCTTTTGCCTGACCTTGTAGACTTGGCTGGTTTTGATGCTTTTCCTTCTTTGGTCGACCGCCCTTTCTTGGGTTTGGGATTCTCAGCAACCTCTGTGGCACTGATTTCACTGCCTCTCAAGCTACCTCTCTGACCGTACGTAGCATCAGGGACGCGTACTTGCTGCTGTTGGTAGTGGATGCGTTTACCCCCACTACCAAGTTCAGTTCCAAGTGGATCGGGTATACTGGTGTTGTCGTTCATTGAGCTCTCTCGATACCTCAAAGAAGCTACTGCCTCATCCCGTTCCTGTATTGCAGCATTTCGCTCTGCAATTGCAGCATCTCTTTGCAACATTGCCATATCTCGCTCTGCAAATGCTCGCTTTCTCTCTTCCAGTGCCATGTTTCTTTCTCGAATGGCAGCATCTCTTTCAGCCGTGATGGCCATAAAGGTCTTTATAGTCAAGTGATTATGGTCCTTCATTAGAGAAAAGAGATGGAAAATCAGACGTTTTTATCTCAATTTAAATGAGAAAAATTACAGAACTAAACAAAATTTCAGACAAACACGAAGGTTAAACATACTCTTCAAGATTTAGCCAGCTGTCTAGATTTTATATCTGATCTTTCAGCTAAATGAGAATATCTGAAAAGATTAATTCAACATGCAAGTGCTACAAATATTTAAGCAGTTCTTTCAATTATGAAATTGTTTCACGAGCATGAAAACTCTAACCATTTTTAGTTTAACCTATCATTAAGCGTAATAACAACCATCTCAAGCAATTAACCCATAACTTCCCATACTAATCATTTCTCCTACCCTTTAACCAATTTACTTTCCGGAAAATATATTACATAAAATGCGCATCTTTACCATCAATAAAAATGAAATATTATTCAGAAATCCATCTCTAAGTGGCCTTTCCTGCACAGATAAAATCAAAAATATCAGAAATCTCAAGGCAAGTAAAGGCAACTAATATACACACATGGTTTTCAATGAGATTTCAGCTGGGATGTCAGTGATGAAAATGAAAACTTTAAGGTTTTTCTCAATTTAAATTGTACAACTCCATGATTATACTCTATTCCAAGCTACGTCCTAAGTTCAAGTGAAGTCACAACTGAACATAAGTTCAAGTAGACATCATGACGTGCTACATTGATTTTGTAAACATAGTTTATGATTCCATACTCCCATCAGATTGAATTTGGTGGAAATTTATAGCAATCAATTTCCTACCAGCTGTTACCGAGGCTCCCAACTATTAAGCATATCATTTCATTTCGACGTTTCAGATACAAGATGGCATAAATTTCGGAAAAGAAGAGGGGGTGAAAGTTGTTTCTTCTATACATTGGACTTCTCATTGTTGATCAAACCTGCATACATCTTGAAAAGCCCTTTGCAGGGAAACTTCCAAATGAAGTTGCATCAACAATAGAAATGCACTAGCTTGAACATTTGAGCAAGAGAACTCCAAAGCGAACTCACTCAGCTATTTTAAACTTTTGAATTGAATATGAATTTCACGTTCTCAATTTATCAGCTCCTAATTCTTAATTTTCTGAAAAAAAGAGAGAATAAACTAACAAATCAACAACCAAGAGCTGAATTTAAACAAAAAAAGAAAGGATGAACAAATTGTACCAACCAAAGGTCCAAAACCCTGAGGGAGAAGTTGTAAAAGCAAGCAATTAAATCCTTAATCTCCAATAATTAGTCCCATGTATTTTCAACTCGTCAACTACCCAAAATCAGGAGCTGTAAAACAGAGATCGCAAATCAGAATGATTAGGTGAATCCAAATGATTAGCTAAAGATCAAGAAGAAGGAAGCTGGTTTCAAATGCTGGATCAAAAATCAGAGAGTTAGCGAGAATAACGAAGCAGATCGAGGAATCAAAGCACATAAATGCAAAAACTTTCAAAAATCAGAACATACCAGAGTGGAAGACTTCCAGCAATGGAGATTCAAACACAGTGGGGCGTTCCCTCCCTCTCTCTCCCCCTCCTTCCTCTTGTCGGAGAGAAGAGAGCTGAGTGCGTGTGTGTGTTTATCCGCCAAGTTGAAGGCGAGAGAATAAAGATGCCTATTTGTGTGCGTAGCTTTCTGAATTGGGAATTCAATTCCATTAATACGCCGTCGTTGGGAGAACATGGACGTTGTAACGACGTCGTTTGTCTTGTCGGGTAGGAGCGGGTCATGGCAGTTGGAAACATTCGGACCCGAGTTTGTCTGCGGAGCTTCGCTTCGGTTCTCTCTGTCCCTTTTAGGTTGACCGCCCACTCGCTATTTCTAGTCAAATTCGGGCCAAAGTCTCTTTTGTTCCTCACATATTTCTTTCTCTTACCTCCCTTTCTCTCTCTTCTTGGTCCTTTTTTGGTTAGAACTTAGAAGTTAGAACTTGATAGTTGATACTCTCCCCCACTGTAGATGTGCAAATTAAACAAAAAATTTAACTTTTTATAGGAATGCTATATATATATTTTATAATAAATAATTGTAAAATATGTTATGTATGAAAAAAAGTGATGTTAGTTTTAAAATTAAAGTTTGTCGTGGGAATATTAGTTAGGTACTTAGGTATTATTTTCTTTCTATGAAAGCGTGAAGTTGAGACGAAATAAAACAAAAAGTTTAAAATTAAAGTTGTAACATAGGAGTACTAATCAAAATTGTACATTCCTTTTTGGATAAATGTGTAGCCATTTTCACCCAGTTACTCGATCATTTCGAGAGTATGAGTACATGATAAATTACTGTTCTTATCTAAGAATGCCAATTTTACTTGTCGAGTTGGGTTACCCAACGTGTAACAGACACAAGTAGGAGGATCTTGGTCGGATATTACTTGAATTTGAAAGAAAAAATGATGGATAAGGGTAGGGTACGAGTTTTTCTTTTATACCCGATTAGCTAATTCGAGCCCAACCAGATTTATACCCGAAATTAAATAAATATATATATATATATATATATATATATATATATATATATATATCCATATTATTAGAGATATTATTATATAAATTTATTTATGTAGAAACATGTTTTATTGATTTTTCAATTTCTAATTTGCATGTTTGGAATGACTTTGTTATTATTTTATTTGAATCTAATGCTTTCTTATTTATGTTTTGTTTTTACTTTTTTGTCGTTTATGATGTTTTAAAAAAATATTAATTAGAGTTGGGTGGGATCGAGTAACCAACAATTATCTATATGATTGTCGAGTGAGGTTCTTGTGCCCTCAGGGATATCGTGCCCCTTTGCAATTTAAGTCTCTAACAATACATAGGTATAAACAGAATATAGAGTTGGAGGATTATGTTCCTATGGGAGCACGGTGTGTCCAGGACACACAAGTATTTGCCATGATTGTCACACCACAAATTACATGTGTACTTAATGGGTATATACAAACCATGCCTAAACTAAGTTTTAAAGTAATAAGAATGGGTAATGATAGGAAGAATAGGGTAGAGGATAATACGTGGATTTTCCTATTTTACCCATTTACAAAAATTAAGTTTCTATTGCATCATGAATTTCTAAAATTATTAATTTGTCATTTAAAAAGAGAGTGATATGGAATAATGATTTTTTTTTAAATGGAAGCATGTTTTATATTCGTTCCATACAATCATGTCCATCCACTTCATATTACATGATTTATATAAATATAAGACCGAATAGGTTTGAGCTAAATGGTTTTGGATTTTTTTGATGAAATAGGGAGCTGTATAACTTTTTTTCTTTTAAAAAACTTATTTTATGTTTATATTTATGGGAATATTTAATTCATTTTAGTTGTATGAAACATTGAAATTATCCTTCAGCTTTTAAGGAATCTCTCAGAGATGCACTTATATACTTTAATATTTCAAAAATTCTCTTGTGTATTTATTTATTCTATTAATATATATTTATATAATTTTTTTGATTAAACATCTTGAAGAATGATCCAAAATTAATGAATAATGAGTTCTGTAGTCCAGTAATGAAGAACGTGTGAGGGTGACACCAACTGAATAGTTGGGACATGATTGGGCCAATCAGAATAGCCCAAGATAAAGGCATAATTGGCCCAAGATATATTTAAAATGAGAAGTACTTTTAAAAAAAATTAAAATAAATTGTCGAGGTCTCAAAATATGTAAATAATTGTCAAAATGTATATTCAGTTGAACTGGTATGAAATTAGGGATGCACTAGATTATCAAGAAGCTAAAACATTCCATATAGTTTTTTTTTAATTAAAATTAACATTGGAAGAATAATTGCATTTAAGCTCACGAAGGATTTTTCATAATTTTCTTTAAAATTATTTTTTCATAATAAAATATCAGTTTCTATTAATAATCTCACATAATTTTACTTCATATTTAAAAAAAAAAAAAAATATATATATATATATATATATATATATATATATATATGTTGATGCTCATTTTCGTCATGAAGGCTTAAACAAGATCAAATATGAGTAATCTCCTCCGTCGCCAACAAAGAGCTTAAAACTTGAAGAAAAGTAAATGAACACAAGGAGATTTAACGTAGTTCGGTTCAATAAAACCTACATCCACGGGAGTCGAAAGAGTATTCTTATTGATGAAGGTTACAAAGAACTCATTTACAGTGTTGAAGATATGTAGAACTATCGAGAGAGAATTATTTGTGGGTGTTGAAGGTATCCAGAAGATGATGAAGTGAGCCCTCCTTTTATCCTTGTATATTCACGTGTCCTTCATGAGGCTCAAGCTTTGATCCATCCCCTCTTGTATGAGCCAATGAGGTGTTGTCATGTGTAGAAGGTTGAATCAAATTAGTTGTGGAGTGATCCAAATTTCTCCCCATTGATAGATAGAGCATATTGATGTGTAATGAGTGAAGGGGATGTGCTCCTCCATGCTATAGTTGAGCATAATATTAATCAATTGTGGATGGGGATAAATGGATGTGCTTACACCCGGGCAAGCTGGGGATAAATTCACTTGTGTTGGGAATGAAAGAAAGGTTTATCCTCGGTGATGAGCTAACTTTATCCCCCGTCTTCAAACTGAACCTGACTTTCTTATCCTTAGCTGGAACGAAGGTTATCCTCTTCGGATGTTCCATACATATGCTTTTTCTTAATATTTCGTATATATTATTTGCCTCTCTAGCGCGTAATGTCACGTCTTAGGGGTAATAACACCATAACATCATACTACTTTAAATATTTTTATTGGGACTTTGGCCACAAACAAATCATCATCATTTAAAGTTACCATATCATACATAAAAATTTTCCAACAATAAATTAGAATCACTATTCAAATAATTGTATCATATTTCAAGAAATCGCTAACAATGCTTTAATATAACAAATACTTATAAAACCCTCCCACATGAAGAGTTTTGTGAGACAAATAAAAGTGATAATAATTCAATAAAAAGTGATATACGAGTTAATGAAAAGTTAAAATAATATAATAAATTATTTTATGAACAATTTGTAATATAAAAAATTAAGTAATAATATATTTTATTAAAAAAATTGTCACAAATTAGTTTCACCGTTTCACATGTTGTCCTTGATATTTTTATACGTTAAATTATACTCGTAATTACCTAGGTTATCAATTAAATTAATTATTTGGATACATATATAAATTTGAATACTGTCTAATGACTCGTGTTACTAATTCAGTTTCACAGTGAAGTGTTCATAACTTCATATTCCTAAATCATTAACATTCTCATTTAAATATACTCTCTCTTTTCTTATCTTTCTTATTTTAAATATATTCTGTGAATGTAACTCTTCTCTAAAAGATAAACATTTGTTTGTTTGAGGCATCTACAATAAAACTTTCGTGAAATTTATTAAAAAAATGTTATACTCAAATATAAAAAGTATAGTAGTGTAATAAATTATTTTACAAAAAAAATCATAGTATAAATAAAAAAAACAAATATGATAAAATATGATAACTATTTAGAAAAATGTAAAAACAGTATCATGTGAGATGGTTTTCCTATAAATATTTTTTTTTTTGTTAAGTTGATTTAGTAATAAAGGCATAATGATAAAAGATAATAAAATAACTATCAACTACATACTATAAGATATATTAATACTTTTGATCTATGTAAAAAAAAAGGGTAAAAAAAAAGGGTAAATAAATAGATTAATGATCCACCTGCTGGTTATGACATTTTCTTCTTTTAAAATTGACCACTGTAAACAACATTGGTGTGATACTATGATGAAATTGTTTTTGTTACTTTTAATTATTAATAATCAAATTTTATTAAAAATATTATTATTGTTTATTACTTATGTAGAGTAAATTATTCATTAAATATTATAATTATATTCTTATCATTCAGATTTTATTTTTAAAATATCACTCCTAAGTCCTATCACATCACTCATTCATCTTTTGGAGACAATTTTGTTAACGAAAATTGCTTTTAATTTGATGCATCTAAATTCTAAAAATGTATCAAAATTGCAACCATTTTCCTTAATTCACCCCCACATTACAACCCCAATTTCGTACAATTTGATCCCAATATAATCACCCAATTAAATTCATGAAAAAGTACGAAATGATTTAGATTATAATTTATCAAGAAAACACATTCAAACTGGGGTCAATAAAAGCGAACCCCCCATTTCCCATTCTGGATAAGGCAGTCACCGCATCGATCCAATTCGAAAAAGATCGACGACTATCAAGATACCACGTGTACGATCGCGATTTCAACCTTTAAATGTTCTCGATCCGTGACAATACAAAACGTCCAATCAGAAATCAGTATCCATATTCTACGGATCCTGACCCGCTATATATACCGTTAAACTCCTGATCCGTCCATTAGAAGTTAATCACCTTCATCTGAATTCTGTGTTCTCTAGAAATTTCTGCTGAACTTTGATTGATCGTGATGTCGGCGACTGAAGAAATCAAGAAACCTGCGGAGGCGAAGCTTCCTGCTCCGGCGAAGGAGAAGAAAACCAAGGCGGCGCCGAAGGAGAAGAAGGCTAAGGTCTCGAAAACTGCTGCTCATCCGACCTACTTTGAGGTATTATATCAGAGTTTGCGAATTGAGTCTTCCATTTTTACCTGATTAATTTTGTTTAATTTGTTAATTTCTGTATCAATTCGGATTTCGAAACTGATTTTCTTATGAATCTATCTGTTTAGATGATTAAGGCAGCTCTGTTGGCATTGAAAGAGAAGAGTGGATCGAGCCCTTACGCAATCGCGAAGTATATGGAAGAGAAGTACAAGGGCGTTTTACCGGCGAATTTCCGGAAGATTCTAGGGCTTCAATTGAAGAACTCTGCTACGAAGCAAAAGCTCATCAAAATCAAAGCTTCCTACAAGCTATCTGAATCCGGAAAGAAGGCAATCGTTGTAAAGCCTGCCAAAAAGAAAACCGCCACCACCGCTGCCGCCCCCAAGAAGCCTAAACCGGCTGCGAAGGCTCCCGCTGCCGCCGCTAAAAAGGCTAAATCAACAAAGAAGCCTGCTACCGCCGCCGCAGGAACAAAGAGGAAGGCAGAGGCGGTGAAGAAGAAGGTGGCGGTGAAGAAGGGTGGAAAGAAGGCAACTCCGGCGAAAGCTAAGCAGCCGAAGAGTATAAAATCTCCTGCTGCTAAGAGGGCTAGAAGGGCTACTGCTGCTTGATCATGGAAGTAGTATGATCTGCTATGGGTTTGTGAATAGTTTGTAGGTGGGAATCGTGGGTTTAATTTCCTTTTTCCTTTCTGTTTTAGATAATATGGATGTGAATTTAGCAAACTACTTCGGTGAATATAGTATGGTTTTTTATTTCAAGTGATATTATGATTAATTAGAGTGTGTTAATTTTGTTTTAATTTTTGAAGAATGTATGAAGATGAAAATGGCATTCTTTCTGGATAATTCATCACAACCCACAGGGCCACAACTCAGTCCTTTTAGAAATGACGAATTTGCCCTCAAGAGTTGTGTTTTTTAAATCTTAGCCCATCAATATATAAATTTTATTACTTATATTTCTTTTAATTGACAAAGTTTAGAACTATATATGGAATGTTTATTTCTTCGGAGTATGTATTTCTATTTTCGTATGGATTTCTTCAGAACTTGTTTCTTCCGCTGAAGTATTAATGTGGTGTGCATTTTCGTTTAAAGAGAAAAAATATTCTAGTAAAAAGTGATAATTTTATAATATTGTGATGCGTAATTGTTTTATAAGAAAACGTATGAATTGATTTAGGTCTTATTAGACGACGACTACGTTACGTCTTCTCCAAAAACAATTCCTATAATTATGTCATTTGGATTTTGGAGTGTTACTAGGTACACTTTTTAACTTGTATATCTAAATCATTGAGTTTTAAAATAACTAATATTCACCCGCTAGATTATTTAAGAAGTTAATTTTTAAAATTTGTTATTATTAGTATTATTATATATCCATACACTAAAACTTATAAACTTAGATTCAATTTCCAGCTGCAACTCATAACTACTTGAAAGTTGGCGTAAAATAAGCTATTCTTAGTATAGCATACTTATAATTAAATTAAGATTAAATTAAGTTAATATATCCTTAGTAGAGCATACTTATAGTTAAATTAAATAAAATATATTAACGCATTTCAAACTTTCTACAATTTTAATAAACTTAAAAAATAGTAATTCTACTCCCTCTGTTCCAAAGAGAAGTTTCCAATTATTGTAGATACGGAGTTTAAGAAAAAATTACTTTTTGCTTTACTTTTAGTGGTAGTTTGATATTTTTAGTTAATAAATAAATTATAAAGTAAGTTATGTGAGTTGTAAAGGGGTGATAATCTTGAAATCATGTGTTGTGGTGTTATTGATTTGTGTGTATTTTTTTAGTTGGGGGATGTGAACTTATTTATGTAACGAACAAAAATAGAAAGTGTAAATTTATTTATAAAACAAAGAAGTACTTCCTTTCAAAGTTAATCATTTAAGGTGTTTAGTAACGGGTATCAGTGTAATTAGAATGAATGAGTTAATCATTTAGGTGATGTTCGGTTTGAGATTATGTGGGGTTTGAAAATTATGAATAGTGTGTTTTATATTTGTTTTGGGTTTTGAGTAGGGTAAGTTTTAACTTTATGTCAATTAATTTGTACCCTAAATTGTTAAAAGGAGACGACTATTTGTACTCCGATTCTACTAAATAAACCCCATAAAATTATAAATTATGATATTCAGATTTGTTAAGACATAAATACCTTTATAAATTATAAATTAACATTTTTTTATTCAGATTTCATGAATATCTTGGAGTTCTGCTTGCTGTCAACAATGCATTTTCGGATAGATCAGGTGCCTTCCTTACAGACAAACTCTTTTATCAGATATGTCATCACTAAACTTAATAGAAAAACTTGAAGCTGCTTCATCAAACATATTTGGTGGAGATAGATCGAGGATTTGGAAAATAGAAGAGTTGCGAGAATCTATGAGAGTCACTGAGATTGCTAAAAAATTGTATACACCTCTTGTCAAAATCATTATATGAGAATGCAAGTAAACATGGCGAATGGAATTCAAGTGCGAAATTTATTAAGGATAACCAAAACCCCTTTCTAAGTGCTTAGGGAAAAATAGTAAGAACATCCTCAAGCTTCTTTATACGAGACATGCTCAAACGCATTCTTAAGCTTTCGACATCCACATTATGGAAATGGGCTCCCTCTGATCATCGTCTACAGGGACTTGGCCATCGCGTTCAACGTGTACGATTGGAAGGAAAAAGGATTGACCCCAATTAGGATGTTTAATGGGTTTGTGTTTAATTAAGGGTAAAATAATCTAAAATGGGATAAGTTTATAAATGTATGTATATACTATTTTCTAATTTTAATGAGGTTTATTTAGTAAAACTGGAGTGCAATGCAAACAGCCGTACCCTTATTAAAATTAACATAAATTTTTACTCAATTCATTACTATTTTTATAAATTTATATTATAAAATAATAATAATTATGTTGTAAATTATTTTTTACAAATAAAAATTCGACTATATCAATAGAAATTATACTTTTAAAGAGTTAATATATTTGTTGTACGATTTTTAATATCAAATATTCTCAAGCCTCTCTAATTATTCAGACTTTTATTTTATCTGTGTCAATATTTATGTATGTATTTTTAAATGGTATAAATGCATTATAATAAAACCCAATTTTCTAAAAAAATAAAATATGAATGAGAGAGGACTATTGATTTTTGTTCTTACTTTAGAGACACTTCAATTTAGGAAGTTGAAAACTTTTATACGAGAATTCAAAATACAAAGGTGAAAATTATTGAAAAATAAAAAGAGTGGAGTATTTATGATTTTATTACGAGGATGAAATTAAGAAATACTCTACTCCGTAAGTGGGTAAAGTAGAAATCTAGAATGAGTTTGCGCACAGGACATAGCTCAAATAGTAGAGAGAGGGTGGAAAGGCTTTCCAACTGAGCTTGATTGTTGTAGGGTGAGGTTCGAATCCTACCTTTGGCCCCTTGTAAGCACAAGTTAAACAGTGAGCCCTCTCTATAAGCCACTTGAGGCACATCCTGCTGTAACAAAAAAATTTGTATTTATAATGAAATAAATACAAATTGAGTACAAAGATAATTTCAGATGGATTTAATATAAAAGATAATATAAACGAGTTACAATCTCAATCAATCATCTGATTATTCTCTCGAACCAGAAGAACACCGGATCGGAGGAGCTTGACATCTTTATCTCTGATCAGAGACGGATGACTAGAAGAACGCCGGATCGGAGGGGATTAGCACATTGATCTCTAATCAGAGGCTATTCTTAACTTGAAGATGCTTGAAGATCTCAAGGAGCACTGCTTGTATTCTTGATCTCTTCAGAAGCGTCTGCAACTTCAGATGTTTTAGTGTATCTGGAATGAATGGAGGATGACTCCTTATATAGGTGAAGGGTGAGGAAGCCCCAAAAAATAACTCGCAATCTGATTGGTCCAGGGCTGATTTGACCTGATTCTGCGGGCTTGGGCCTTTCCATGTATAACGCAATTTGATTGGTTGATCCTTGATTTGACCTAATTCTGCGGCTTGGGCTTATTTGACTGGATCTGTCCCAATTATCAATTATTCACTAATTTATTTTAAGAATTTATTTATTTAAATATCTTAATAAATAAATAATTAATTGATAATTATTGCATTAATTTGCCACATATTTTCCTATAATATGCAATAAATTCAAGTGCCTACAAATGCCCCCTCGTATTTTGTTCATGGACGCCTTTGTGTTGAAGTGAACAAATTGATACAAATAGCCCGAATTATGACTGAACTTAGCAGAGTACTAAGCTGCCTACGTACCTTTTTGAAGAGGATCAAGTCATAACGTAGTTCAAAGGAACATGATTTGATTTGGATGGGGTGTCGTATATATTTTATACTCATGCAGGCCAGGAGTAACATGCAGTTTAGGCTCGTGCATCGAAGAGCGTTGAATTGAATTTGCTGACAGTTTATAATCGTGCCAATGAGTCTTGAATTTGAACTTATAGACAGTTTATACTCGTGTCAGAGAGTCTTGTGTGGACATTTTTCACTCGTGTCGAGGAGTATTATATGGACAGTTTTCTCTCGTGTTGAGGAGCATTGTGTGGATAGTTTTCACTCATATCAAGGAGCTTTATGTGTAGAGAGTTTATTCTCTTCCCAAGGAGATTTGATTTGATGTGTAAATAGTTTATACTCATATCAAGGAGTATCGAACATGTAGAGAGTTTTGTCTCTTCTCAAGGAGATTTGATTTGATGTGTGGACAGTTTATACTCATATCAAGGAGTATAGTGTGGATAGTTTTTGCTTGTATCGAGGAGCCTTGAATTTGATTTGTGTTAGATAGTTTAGGCTCGTATCAAGGAGCATGACTTGAGGCATTTTAGATAGTTTAAGCTCGTATCAAGGAGCATGCCTTGTGGCTTTTTAGATAGTTTAAGCTCGTATCAAGGAGCATGATGTAGATAGTTTTTTGCTCATGTTAGGGAGCTTTGACTTGGGAGATTTTTTATAGTTTAAGCTCGTATCAAGGAGCGTAATGCAGACAGTTTTAGCTCGTGTCAAGGAGCTTTGACTTTGATTTATCAACAGTTCATTGCCCCCAATCTTGGGATACACAATTTTCTTTTTCTTTCACTTCATTTCTATGAATCCTTATGAAAACTGCAGTTTTTGTTTCCGTTTCCTCTTTCACGAGCTCATCAGATGGCATGTCTTCAAACTCGTAAGAGTCCTG
Organism: Pogostemon cablin; assembly: GCA_023678885.1. NCBI lineage: Eukaryota > Viridiplantae > Streptophyta > Magnoliopsida > Lamiales > Lamiaceae > Pogostemon > Pogostemon cablin. Next base: position 5,484,414 of record CM042991.1, on the reverse strand, counting down.
AGTAGAAGGCCATTCAATGTCATTTGATGTTAGGCTTAACTCTATGTCGTGAGCTCTTGTAGCCAACTCTTTAAAAGTTTTAGGACGAATTCCTTGGAGTATGTAGCGAAGATTCCACAGCATCCCTTGAATGCACATTTCAATAGCTGAAGTTTCTGACAGCTTTTCTTTGCAATTGAGGCTTAGGCTCTTCCATATATTAATGTAATCGATGATATATTCTTCATTACTTTGAGGAGTATTTGTTAGCTCCATCATGCTAACAATTCTTCGTGTGCTATAGAAGCGGTTGATGAATACTTTTTCTATTTGCCCCCAGCTGTCAATGGAGTTAGCTTCCAAGTCGATATACCAATCGAAGGCATTTCCTTTTAGAGATCAAACGAATTGTCTCACCATATGATTTTCGTAGGTCCCTCCATCATTGCATGTCTCGACGAAGTACACAACATGTTGTCTTGGGTTGTCTTTGCCATCAAATTGTTAAAACTTGGGAGGTTGGTAGTCAGTTGGCATCCTCAAGTTGTCAATTCTATTTGTATATGGATTTTTGTAAGTTACAGGAGATTTGGAGTTTACTTCAAAATTGTCTTTTATCGTCTCTATGACGATGTTCTTTAATTGGTTGATATGAAGCATTCTGTTAGCAGAAACTTCCATTTTTTTCTCAACCCGCTTCTTTTCAGGTAAATGATGTTTCGTCGAGTCTTCCTCCTCGTGCTCATCCTTAACTTGTTTCTTATTTTCATGGCTATTCTCCGCATTATCTATTTTCTTCATAAGTATGGAGATCTTTACGTCTTGAGCTTTCATGTGTTTGTTGAGTCCTTCAATGGCTCTCATCATACTTGTGAGTTGACCCTCAATGGTCATAGCACTTGTCGTCATCACTGCAGCTTCAGTTGAGGCAGGTGGTGAGCTTGGCGTGGAGTGAGGAGTTGAGCAGACAGAGTCATCATCACCATCTTTATCACCCTGCAATGGCTTATTGAGAGTAATCCTTACCACATGGTTTGTCTTTGAGGAGCCTTCGTGCATACTTCTTGTAAAGTCTTCAACCTTGTCAGTTTGCAACTCTGGAGGTTTGATGCAATTGGCCTTCTTATCACAATCTTTAATGGAGTCATCATTTGAGTCTTTACAGTTTGTAACTCTGAAGGCTTTGAGGTAGATGTCCTTTTGATCGCGATCCTAATAAGAGTCATTATTTATGCTTGTAGAGAGAAGAGATGAGAGGTAGAGACGGTCTCACCGGGCGTGCCAAAATTTATAATAAAAAAATTATATTTATAATGTAATAAATACAAATTGAGTACAAAGATAATTTCAAATGAATTTAATATAAGAGATAATGTAAAAGAGTTACAATCTCAATCAATCCTCTGATTCTTCTCTCGAACTATTTGGCTTGAGTTGACTTTGACTTGACTTGTGTATGTTGACTTTGACTTCTTTGACTGGAGTACGTATATGCTGACTGTGTTGACAGCATGTGTGTTGAGTCGGATCTTCAGATGAAGCTTGTCCGAGCTCAGATGTGTAGTCTTGTGACGTTGATCAGGAGGCGTTGAACTTTTATTTGGATTGAACGTTGACTGTAGCGCTTTCTGTGGAGAAAGTCTTGACTGTAAGAACGCCGGATCTGAGGGGTGATCGGTGTCATTTTCACCTAAATTTTAGTATCATTATTATATATTTTTGTATATTTTTATTCATTTTGTATATCATTTGGTGGTGTTATATGAAGATATGAATATTTGTGCTTTGAAATAATAAATGTGTGATTTTCATGATTAAGTGTCTTAAATTGTGTCATATTTGTAAATATTTAGAGATTTAGTACTTTGGTGTGATTTGTATAATTTTTAGGTAAAATTATATTCTAAACACGATAAAGAAGATATGGGAAAAAACGGAGCTCAATTCGGAGTTGAAACGAGGGAGAACGAGCCAAAGCAAAATGCTGAAAAACACACGTCCAAATTGTTTAATTTTTATGTATTCTTGTGGAGCTCAAAACTGGATGTGTGATATATGGTTAGAAAGCCACAGAAGAGAGAATCGCGTGAGCGCAAGAATCACTTGAATTGGGATTCAAATGTGAAAGTTATACGCAAAACGGTGAGACTGCGCTGCACGCGATGCATATACACGCCCTGTGCTGCGTCTACACGACCCGTGTAGGTGCAAAAGTCAGTTTTATGATATGCACGTGTTCTAGAAGCTTCCATGGGGTATAAGGACCTGTTTTGACCACATGTTTGATGAAATAATTATTATGAATATTTTCTATCATGAATGCTTATTCTCATTTTGTATATGATTTGTTTGGTTAAATTTTCTATTCATAGTGTTAGGATGATCATTCCAATATTATGCTTAGTGGTTTAATTGAATTATTAATTGCATGAGTCATTATCAGGTCCTTATACCCCATGGAAGCTTCTAGAACACGTGCATATCATAAAATTACCTTTTGCACCTACACGGGTCGTGTAGGTGCAACACGGGTCGTGTAGGTGCATTGCGTGCAGTGCAGTCTCACTGTTTCTCGCATAACTTTCACATTCGAACCCCGATTCGAGTGATTCTTGTGCTCACGCGATCCTCTCTTCATTAACTTTTCAACAATATATCACACTTCTAGTTTTATGATATAAACAAATACTGGAAAATTATACAAGTGAGACGTGCATTTTTCAGCATTTTGTGGCTCGTTCTCCCTCGTTTCAACTCCGAATTGAGCTCCGTTTTTTCTCACATCTTCTTTATCGTCTCTAACATCCATTTTCATCTGAAAATCACACAAATCATACCAAAGTACCAAATCTCTAAATATTCACAAATACAGCACAATATATGGCACTTAATCATAAAAATCACACATTTATCATTTCAAAGCACACATCTCCATATCTTCATATAACACCACCAAATTATATACCAAATGAATAAAAATACATAATAATGACACTAAAATCTAAGTAAAAATGACACCGATCAACCCCTCAAACTTAAAGTGTTGCTCATCCTCGAGCAACGAAAATGGGAAAACGAGAGGGAAAATTTTCACCTAGAGAAAGACCTAAAGAACACAAGCAATAACACATCATAAGTAACAAGGACTACAAATCATATCAAGTCACACTACAACATTAAAATCATGACATAAAAAATTAACAAGTTCAAGTCTAAGAAAATTAAGAGTAATAAAGTCCCTTCCAATCCAAACCTCACGTCGAATATCAAAATGCACTCAACACTCTATGAAATAGGGTAATTTTCACTCATCAATCGATTGAACCCGACACACTATAGGCTTGCTCACGGACTATATTCGCAAGCCACCAAGGCTTCAACTAATGATAAAAAGGACTTTACTTTTGAATTTAATGGTAGACTTTTTGGTAAGGGTATGGAGATTATGGATAAGAATGACTCATTGAGTGTAAGTAATCGAAGATATGATCAGCTTCTTCAACTTCTTCATGTTTCTATCTTCCTTTCTTTTCTTTTCTAATCACAAGCACTAATCATTATCATTCCTTGAATTTCTTCAGCTTCTTTTAATTTGCATGCTTCTTTTCTTGAGCAGTAATCGAAGAGGGGCTTGACACCTTAATCTCTGATTGGAGGCGGTTGACTGAAAGAACGTCGGATTGGAGGGGCTTGACACCTTGATCTCTGATCGGCGGCGGATGGCTGGAAGAATACCGGATCGGAGGGGCTTGGCACCTTGATCTCCGATCAGTGGCGGTTGGCTGGAAGATCATCGGATCGAAGGGGCTTGACACTTTTATCTCTAATCGGAGACGGGTGACTGAAAGAACGCCGGATCAGAGGGGCTTAGCACCTTGATCTCTAATCGGAGGCTATTCTTGACTTGAAGATGCTTGAAGATCTCAAGAGAGTACTGCTCGTATTCTTGATCTCTTCAGAAGCGTCTGCGTCTTCAGATGTTTTAGTGTGTTTGGAATGAATGGAGGAGGACTCCCTATATAGGTGAAGGGTGAGGAAGCCTAAAAAAATAACTCGCAATCTGATTGGTCCAGGGCTGATTTGACCTGATTCTGCGGTCTTGTATCTTTCCATGTATAACGCAGTTTGATTGGTTGATCCTTGATTTGACCTAATTCTGAGGGCTTGGGCTTATTTGACTGGATCTGTCTCAATTATCAATTATTCACTAATTTATTTTAGGAATTTATTTATTTAAATCCCTTAATAAATAAATAATTAATTGATAATTATTGCATTAATTTATCATGTATTTTCCTATAATATGCAATAAAATTCAAATGCCTACATCTACGATTTATCTCCTCCACCAATTCCCAAATTAGTGTGCCCTAATGATGGGGTATATCATTTTTAGAATCGGTGATTATAGCTTCTGCCTTTGTTCCGTATTGGGGGCCTTGGAATTCATGTTTGCATATATTCACACTTGATATTATTTAATATTTCCTCGGAATTGATGCACCCACCAAAACACTGCTCTGAGATTTCATGTTTGATTCTTTTAGTTGATAGCCTTGTCTTTTTTATTTTTGTATTTATTTTAGCACTTATTACCCTATTTCTAACCGTTGATATAAACTCGAAATTTGTGAAATGTTGCACTTTTTAGGGATAGTATTATTAAATGAAAAATTCGCGAAACGACTTTTGTGAGACGTAAAAGAAGTGAAATACTCCAAAAATTAATATTCTATCCGTTTTACTAAAAGATCACTATTTGTATTTTGTGAGTAGATTAAATAATATTATTATTTTATATGGAGTGATGTGCTATATGTGAGTTATATATTAGCAGTGATGTGCTATATGTGAGGCCCTTTTATTAAAAGTGGATAATGAGGAGCTTTGAATGTGACACTCAATATAGTAAAATATGAATTTTTCAGTGGAATGAAAGGAGTAGGGATGGCAACGGTAGGGTACCCGTTTATTTTGGGGTACCCGTACCCGTATCCGATTAAAAAAATAACTACCCGTATCCGTATCCATCCCGTTTAAATAATTTATTATGGTATCCGTACCCGTTCCATTGCCTTTAATCAAAATCCACGGGTACCCATACTCATTTAATATCATTTATTTTATATATATTTATATTTTTAATTATCTAAATAAGTATAATAATAAAAATTACATTATTATTAATTAAATATAAATTGAATATAATATAAATTGTATTACTTTAAATAAATATGATTAAATAAAACTTGTAACTATTAATTACACGTATAAAATATCTTAATCATATATAAATTATGTAATACATATATTAAATTTTATAAAAAAATATATATAATCAGGTTACCCGCGGGTACTTGAGGCATTACCCGTACCCATCCCAAACCCTAATGGTAATTTTCACAACTACCCGAACCCGTTTACAACTATCCGTACCCTAACCCATTAGGATTCGGGTAGAGCGGGTACCCGAAAATACCCGTCTCATTGCCATCCCTAGGAAGGAGTACAATATATAACTTGTAAAAAGTAATAACATTATGTTGTCGTAAACTATTTCATGAGTAATTTATAATAAAGATATATTAATGGTTAGAGATAAATGCGCTTTCAGTCCAATAACTTTTGTCAAATTTAATTTCCGTCTTAATTTACTTAAAATTTTTGATTTAATCCCATAGCTATCTCAAAATTATAGATTTTGTTCTAAAACTAATTTTTCATCGCAAATCGTCCCATAACTCCTCAAAAATTTTCAAAATTGTCCCAAATATTTGGAAGCTTCCAAAATTTTCTGATTGAAATCATCTCATAGCTCCTCAAAATTTCTAAGATCGTCCCTCAAAAAAGACCATTTCTGATTGAATCCAAAAGTTATGAGACCTTATCAAAAATTTTAATTATTTTGGAACGAAAATCGAAATTTTCAATAGTTGTAAGACATTTAATAAATTTAAATCTTAATTGTTAACTCCATGAAAATTTTACTGATGACAAATGGAGTGTATTTTAACAAAGATATTATTTCGTCTGCCAGTAATATATACATTTTTCTATTTTGTGCGTCTTTACATTAAAGGTATAAAATTTTCTTTTTAAAAACATGAGGCGCACACATCAGTATTACAATTAATATATGACCGATTAATACAACTATCCATTACACATTAAATAATACAACTCTTTAATCGACGTGCAAAAACAAATGTCCGTCAGGAGTATTTTATCACTTTTTATTAAAAATGTTACTCCCTCCGTCCCACGTATTTTTACCCACTTTTCATTTTGGGGTGTCCCACGTATTTTTACCCATTCCATTTTTGGAAAAAATACATAATATTTTATTACATACTTTTTACAATCCCAACAACTTTAATTACTTTTTTACACTTTATTCATCATTCCCAACAACTTTATTCACTTTTTCTTTTCAAATTACTAATTTATCCCTACTTTCTCTTACATTATATATTAAAAAAATAAAACGTCTTAATCTCCGTGCCCGTACAAACGGGTAAAAATACCCGGGACGGAGGGAGTACTATTTTTTATATTCCTTAAACAAATTTACACTTACTATTATTTTTCGTCCCATAAATAAGACCACTCTCCTAAATAAAGAAATACCAGTGGACAATCACACCACACCAAAATTGTCATAACTTTACAATTCGCATAACTTATTTTATAATTTATGTCTCTCCGTCCCAAAAAACTATTCAAGTTTATTGTTATACATGTTTAAGGAAAGTTGTTGTTTTTTAACTAAGTTTGATGACCTTAGAGTGTAATATAGTATTTTTTTAGTAATAAAAATGATAAAAATAATAGTAGTATGAGCGTGAAAAAAGAATGACAAATTTAAAATTAAAGTAATATTGAGTTTGTTATATAAAGTGATATATATATATATATATATATATATATATATATATATATATATATATATATATATATATTTACTAAGTGTTTTGTGGTACAAATAATACTCCATACGTCCCCTAAACAAATTCACACTTTCTATTTTTGTCCGTCCCATAAACAAGTTCACACCTCCAAATAAGAAAATACACACAAATCAATAACCTTACAATACACTTTAATTTCAAATTTGTCATTTACAACTCATATAACTTACTTTATAATTTATTGTCTAAAGACACCAAACTATCCCTAAAAGTAAAGTAAAAAAAATAACTTTTTCTTAAACTTCGTATTTGGAGTAACCGTGAACTTCTCTTTGGGACGGAGGTAGTATATGTGAAACATTTTATGAAACTGATGGAGTATTTGTTATCTTAAGATACTACTTCCTCCATCCCACGTATTTTTTCACACTTTTCATTTTGAGGTGTCCTAGGTATTTTTACTAATTTCATTACGCTCTACATCTTACCTACTTTAACACTTCAATTCCAACCACTTTATTTACTTATCATTCCCAACAACTTTATTTATCAATTTATCCCTATTTTTTCTTATATTATATATTTAAAAATATAACATTTCTTAATTTTCGTGCTTGTACAAACAAACAACACTTTTTAATTTTCATACCCGTACAAACAATCAACACTTCTTAATTTTCATACCCGTACAAATGGATAAAAATACTCCGGATAGAAGGAGTAAAAGATCCTTAAAAGCAGGTTATAAAATAATTTTGATAGAATTATGTATTTTCAATAAGGGAACTAGACATTTATACCCTATATGGAAAATTAACATGCAAAAATGTTCACTTCCTTTTTTAAAAAGCAAATCTGTCCATTTTCATATAATTTGTAATTAATACCCTTTGACCCACCATTTTTATTTAAAATTAAATACTTAATTTTGGAAAAAAATTCATTGATTCTGTCAATCATTAAATGATTGACCGATTAGAAGACCGATTATTAAATGATTGACCGATTAGAAGACCAATCATTAAATGATTGACCGATTAGAAGATCGAATAGAAAAAAATAAAGATTGACAGAATAGAAGACTGATCATTAAATAATTGACCGATTAGAAGACCGATCATTAAATGATTGATCGATCGGTCAATTGCCTCTATTGCTCCTTGTGAATTACTCCCTTAAAATTATCATTGCTCCCTTAAAGTACAATTGCCCAAAAAATACATAAGGATATTAAGGTCATCCAAATACAAAAGTGGACAATTTTTAAGTTTTAATGTCAAAGTGGGCTCTTTTGCATTTTAAAATGCATGATAGAGCAACATAAGGTATTTCCTCTTTTAAATGTCAATAATCATAAACTTACAGCAAGATAAATTAATTTGCCAATAATTTTGGTAGAATTATGTATTTTCAATAATCATAAACTTCTTTATGGACACCTTGCAAGATAAATTAATTTGCGAAATTAATTTCACTTATCACTTTTTATCACATTATTATCGTGATAAGTACTCCCTGCATCCTTATTTTAATGTCACATCTAGAAAAATACTCCCTCCGTCCCAAACATATTGACACACTTTTCTTTTTGGGTTGTCCCACAACAATTGACATATTTCCTTTTTAAGGATATGGGACCCACACGAAACCAATTTATTTATTTACATGAACCCACACACATATCACACTCACCACTAATACAACTACCCACTACACATTAAATATTATTTCTCTCACTTCACTTTACATTAAATTATTATACTCCTTAATCTCCGTGCCCAAAAAATGTGTCAATTGTTTTGGAACCGAGGGAGTAGGAAAAACCCTAATTCTATTATTTCAAATGTTACAGTCAGAAATGCAATGCAAAACGATTAGTAAATTAATTCATTCTTAAAATAAAAGGCAGATTAAATTACAGAGCAGCAGATACAGAAAGAGAAAAAGCAAATTCAGGCAACACAACCATCAACGTTCCTTTTTCTCTCCACTCACAACAGACGACTCAACACGTAAAACTAGAAAGCAAGACACACGGCGTCGTTTAGTGGCAGAAAATCACTTTAAGCTCACGTGGCGCAGAGCACTCATGCATGAGCGATGGCTTATCGTGCGCATATGTGAACGTCTCCGGACACGCGTGCTTGAAGAACCTCGAATAGCTCGACTCGCCGCACGTTGCCGGACTATTGTAGTGCCCACGGCAGCACAGCTCGTCCGTCCCGAAGGCGGCGCAACCGCTCTTGCATCCCACCACGCCGCCGTGCGGCGGCCCCCTCACCTGCAGCGCGTGCGGGCACGTCTGGCGCAGATCCGCCTTGCAACCCACCACGGGACACTGCCCCTTCCCTTCGTGCGGCGTCACCGTCATCGGGAGGTTGAACCCGTCGACGAGGCTGACGCCGTACGAGGAGAAGTCGGCGTGGCCGTGGTGGAGGGAGAACTGGGCGAGCGTGGCGGGGGCTGCGCCGCCCAGGCCGTTGCACTCGAGGCGGCCGCCGCAGTCGCCGGTGGCGCAGGAGAAGTGGCCGTGGGCGTAGGAGCAGCCGGTTCGGGCCCAGATGCGGCCGGACCAGTGGGCGGTGGGGGCGGGGAAGGAGCGGTGGTTGTTGGTGGTGAGGGCGAAGCCGCCGCGCTCGAGGGTGGGGTGGCCGGCGTTGGCTTGGATGGCGGGCCAGATGGTGAAGGGGCAGTGGTTGACGACTGTGAGGATGAACTCGGGGTGCGTAGCATTGGAGAGGGTGCACAGGATAAGAATGAGGGAGAGAGAAAGGAGAGAGGTGGATGTGGCTGCCATTTTCTCTGATTTGAGTGTGTTAAGCTTTGTGCAGCGTTTCTATATATAGAGGGAGCCAAGGTCTTTACCTACATTTTTCAGTTTTAGTGCAATTTTGTTTTAACATTTTTTATGTCACCTTACATAGAAATGTAGTAGAAAACTAAAAATACAACATTAAAAAATAAAAATGATACGGATCAAAATAACAAAATAATTGATACTATGTATTAGGGGACAATGGTGACATTTCCTCTATAACATCAAAAAGTACACATTTTCGCCATTTTAAGCAGCTAATTCATAAGTATTTATTCTCCTCATTTATAAAAGACCCAACTCATTTTCATCATAATAATACCATGTATAAAAGTAAATGAATACATTTAATTTAGCTTGAAGGAGTACACCGTATTGTTTTATTTTACTGAAACCTGATGATTAACTTTTAATTTATGAAATTAGTTATTTTATTATTTAAAAATATTAATAAAATAAGTAATGACATTATATTTTTTGATACCCATAAAAAGGTGTGAATGTAAATGATACTGGGGATAATAATTAATTAATTTAAGGGACCCACCAAGTGCAGCACATTCGACCATATTTGAAGTACTCCCCCTTCCTATTCTAACGTTACAAGTATACTGCCTCCATCATATTGAAAGATATTCGTTTACTTTTTGTACGTAGATTAAGGAGTAAAATAATTTAATGTATAGTTAGGTGAAAAAAATAATATTTCAATGTGTAGTGAGTAATTGTATTAGTGTTGAGTGTGGGGCCATGTGTAGTGATTGTGAGTCACATCAATCCAAAAAATGAAATAGATACTTTGTAATGGGACGGAACAAAATAGAAAAATGGATACGTATCAAGGGGACGGAGGAAGTATATATTTTCATTTTTGTGTAACACTATAATGATTACATCTTCCTTTTGATGATATTCATAAAAAAACAATTAGAATATGGCCAAAACTTGTGTGCACCCAGGCTCACGGGGCAAACTCTGTGCGCCTTTAGAATTTTATATTAAATTGTATACCCTTTAGTATAAAGATGTGTACTCTTTATTTTCTGAAGAAAATAAAAAATATTAATGAAAAGTGTATACCCTTTCGAACAAAATGGTCTACTCTTATTAATTAAAGTGTATAACCTTTATAACAAAATAATGTACCCTTATCCATAATACTAAATTCTAACGGCGCGTGTGCACCCGGGCGCACGCAAGCCTCACTCTTAAAATATACACTACAACATAAATGAGATTATGTTACACTTCATCGTAACACTTTTATTATATATAACACGTAATTGTAACACTATTTAAATTGTAATAATATATAACACTTATTTTATATGCAACATAAATAAGTAACATTTTTATGAAAGTAACACCTTTTGAATAACACTTTTATAAATATAACACTTTTTAGATTACATTATTTTATATGTAACATTTTAGTAGTATCATTTTTCATATATTACATCTTTTATGTAACACTATGAAATATTTAACACTATCATATTACATTAATAAATACATAAATTTTTATATAAATGAAATATGTAATATTTTATATATTTTAAATAATTAAAAAAAACTAACACACTATTAAACAATTAATATATTATGGGAGTTGAAAAAAATGTTCATATTAATAAAATATTTATTATGTAAAATATTTATTATGGTATATAAAAATATTAATAATGTATGAAAAAAATATGTTTATATTTATTTTAAATAACTTTAATACATATAAATTTATTTATAATAAAAATATATTTTAATTATATATAATATTATTATTTTTAATTATTTAAATTATTATATTTCTTGATAAAATTATATCGTATAATATAATAATTGTATCACAAAAAATATTACATATTATCTACAATAACACATTTTTACTATTAAATAACACTTTAGACGTGTTATATAATGCAAGTTATATTATAGTGATATTTTCCTTTTGATATATGAGATTCATACAAAACAATTAAAATATATTTTTATGAAATCCACTTACAATTCAAATACAATTATTCACCAATTTCCGTGTAAAAGTAAACATAACTATTATGACAGGATGGAGGGAGTATGAACTTTCAAATACTCACTTCGTATGTATACAATTTTCTTTATACACATAAATTAACGAGTATAATTATTTAATGTGTAGTGAATAGTTATATTAGTAGAGGTGTGAGTACCATATATACTTAAAAATGAAAATATAATCCCAACAACTTTATTATTTTTTTATTTAAATTATCAATTTACTTTTACTTTTTCTTATACTAATATATTAAAAAAATATTAATCTCTGTGTCCGCAAAAATGGACATAACTATGTGGTTCGAGGGAGTATAAAAAAAGTAGTATTCCTAACTATTCCATCCGTCTCGCTAATAGATATCCATTTTCTTTTTGTACGTGGATTAAGGAATATAATAATTTAATGTGTAGTGGATTGATGGATATAATATTTTAATGTGCTATGAGTAGTTATATTAGTATTGAGTGTGTGCCTCATATGTAGTGGATTGAATATAATTATCCTATAACTCCCTCCGTCCGGTTCAAAGGGATACATTTACTTTTTATACGTGGATTAAGGAGTATTATTATTCAATGTGTAGTGAGTAGTTGTATTAGTGGGTGTGTGGGCCCTATATTTAAATTGTATTATTGGGAGTGTGTGGGTCTCATGTGTGTAAAAAAAGAAAATTAAATCCTTAAGGACGGACGGAGGGAGTATTATTTTGTGGATCACGTTAATCTAAAAGGAAAATAGATACTTTGTATTGAAACATACAAAAATAATAAAATGATACGTATTAAAGGGATAAATGAAGTATTTTGAAAAAAAAAAAAAGTGATGCATGAGATATTTCCAAGTGAAACGGTTTTACATGTTGCACTTTATAATTAAGAATGTATCTGCCCATAATATTTAAAAACTGACTACCCAGTAAGTGACATTGTTGTCTACTAGTTAAAAACCCACAGGCCGCACCCCTTGATTATACGGTAAATTGTAGTAATTCTACAGAGTAGGCCATTCCTTGAAACAATAAACCATGGCTCATTCTCCACAATAGCTTCACGTTTTAATTGTTTTTCAAATCTATGTTATGATTAATTTATTTAGACAATGTGTTTTGTGGGAGAGTGAGACGGATTGATCAATTATTAAAGTATGATCGTTATATATGTATAATTTATTTATTGATAGCTGATTAAATGTATCTTTTTAAATTATAATGAATAATAAATTAAAGAATAACATACCTTTATAATAATTAATACTATATTTTAATATTGAACTGATTCGTTTCCCAATTCATCTCAAGAGTGTAAGCCCAGAAAGAAAAATTGTGCTTGCTGTGCGCCAATAAACCCAACAAACAAACCAGACAATAACTTTAATGTAATGGTTTAGTTTTAAAGGATTTCGTCAATATGATACACATTAATCTTCAAACCACCACCATTGTTGCAATTATATATAGTACTCCTAATACATAAATAAAGCGAACATTGTACAGAAGACATTTAAAAATGTAAGTCAATACATGTACATATATTTATGATTTCACGAAAAAGATAATCGATGTTTAATTAGTCCAAATCCGGACAATTAAGAGCCACCTTAATCTTCTGAACAGTGGAGCTTATAAGACTATGGACGGTGGCAACTGACTCCATATTAAGCTGCTTCGACTTTGAGCTACAACAACCCAATATCTGAAATGCAACCGTCAGCAGTGAACCTGAATTACCCTCCACGGAACCCTTCTCCGATCGACCGTCGCTCGAGATCACGTACCCCGACGGAAGGATTGGGATCTGCATGGTGTCGTCGCCGTTCACGACAGAAGTTATAGCCGGCAGGTCGATCGGAGCGTAAACTATGGATGCTCCAAGGGAGTCTATGCTATTCTCTTGGAGCATCAATATGTTCTCCTTAGGGACAAATGGCTGGTCCAAGGGCATTTTAGTCAATTCTCAATGAGAGTAAATAAATTAAGTCGAGTTGTCCGAAAATGATTACCTGGATTATGGAGATGCAATTTCCTGGATCCGTCCCGGTTGATATGCGTGCAATTGCGTTTACAGGATTTCCACTCGATAAGATATCCCACTGCATGCATGCATTTTACTACTTAGATATTTAAGTAAGAGTCGAGTGGAGTTTACCTGGGCTCGTTTGGTGTCGTCTTTGAAGAAGTCGAAGAGCTTGTGAGTGGAGAAAGGAAGCCAAAGAGATGTAGCTGCAGTGACAATCAACCCCTGAGGTTGTCCAATTCCATTGCCTTTTCTGAGGGAGACTCGAACACCACTGTTGTTCAGTTCGGACAAATGGGGGAAATCTAATCTATCCGACATGCTCAATATTTCACTCAAACTCTTCACCATTCTGTGGGACAGTCTCATCAGATTCCTCCTCCCTTCCGACGAGTTAATAACTAACAACCAAACCAAATCATGAGACGACAAAATAATCATATAATGGCACCCATTATTGGATATAGATATACCTCCTTCGAGTTCATTATTATTGGGGGTTATCGGTAGCCTCATAGAACATGCCATTCGTTGGCATGTTCTCTGTAGTGTGGTTATCCATCGTTTGGCTCCGTAAGCTTGGCAACCACACACTAGATCTCGATACAGGCGATGGGTCAGAGATTTATCGTCTACTTGAACATGCTCCATCCACGTAATCTATTACCATCACGCATGATGATCAACAACACGTGTGCATGTATGTATTGATGAGATGAGATGAATATGATGAAGTGATGAGTACATGAACTTACAGATGAGTTTCCATTGGATATATCTTCTATCATGCATCCTGATGGAAGCTTCCAAGAACGAGTTGGAGCAGCATCTTGTACTTGTTTGATGAAATCATAGGATACATCCACCACCACCCATGTCTTGGCGTTATGCTGTTGGACGAATCGAATGAAGAAGAACTCTCTCGGAGCCACAAGAGGCGACAGAATGTGCATCTTCTCGTACATCTAAAATCACAAAACAAACATCACCTTTAATGGAAACCATGCCCTAAGTCAACATATAAACTCTAGGGATAAGGCTGCCACACAAATGTCGCACAAAATTATCACAAGACATCTCGTGCCACAGAAAGATTCTTACCAAATGTAAAGAACCGTTGAGTAAGACTGCAGCATGATCAAGAACTTGGATGGTTCTCGCCTTCGTCACGATAGTTGGAAACATGTCCCTCCATTTATCCTACATGCAGAAGTGCAACATGAGACGAGTTGTGAGACGAGAAGGGTTGGATGTGCATGCATACCAATACCATACCGGATCAAGAAAGGCCTCGACTAAGTGAGGCAGGGACATGGCAACCTCGCCCGAGTGTTTGGAGGATTCGACCCGAGCATTGGCGGATTTGAAATGGGTGGGCTTGGGAAAGAGCTTGTCGTAGCTGTCACGATGAAGCATGTATCTGCCGTCAGCAGGGGAAGTGATCCAGACAGGATCATTCATGCGTAGAAGCTCCACAACTTCATCCATGGCTGACATGGCTGTCTCTATAATCATAGCTTTGTCCATCTCCTGCAATCCGTTCCAAGGATACGGCGATCTGACAGGATTAATGTCCGAATCTGCTGCAGGGGTGTAGGAGTTGTCGAGTCCAGCTGGTGAATTCCCAGTGTAGTTGGAGAAGAAGCTCAGTGTTCTTTCATGCTGAAGTACGAGTTTAGTTTGATTTCAAGGGAAAATATCAATTTTGTTTCTCTAATATATGTCAAATCCAACTTTACTCCTCAAGTTTGGTAATTCCTCAAAAGTGATCTTTCGATGTCCGCTTTTGGTCATTTTGGTCCTTTTTGTCCACTTTTGGTCCTCTAAAATAAGGACTAAAAGCGGACAAAAAGGATCAAAAGTGGACTTAAAGCGGACACTGAATGACCACTTTTAAAAATTTAACAAACTTTAGGACTAAAAATGAATTTTTGAAAATTTACCAAACTTTAGGACTAAAAATGGATTTTACATATACTAGAGAACCAAAATTGATATTATACCTGATTTCAACATAATTGGACATTACTTCAAATAATGAGTAAATTATATTTGAGGAAATATATATATATATATATATATATATATATATATATATATATATATATATATATATATATATATATATATATATATATATATATATATAATGTATTTCAATTTTATGTTCCCTAATATATTTGCCACTTTTCAATTTTATACGATACCAAATAATTTACACACTTAAAAAGTAAAAAATATACTGTACTTTATTAACACACCTATAATATTAAAAAATGCGAAATTTTTTATGCAAATAATCTCAACTTTATAATATATTTTTTTTCTATTCAATTATTCAAAATGCATTTTTTAATTCATTTATTTCATAAATCATTAATGAAACAAAAAGTTGTTTTTATTAAATTTTGTGTTACCAAATTTATAGTCAGGGGAGAGTGTACAATTTTTTAAATTAAATTAAATACCATAATAACTTCTTACATTTGGTATTTATTTTTTTCTTTCCAATCTATATGATGTGATTAAAATTTTAACACGAGCTATCAGTTGAAGAAATTAATTCCATACCTTCTAATAGATGCATGACTACTTTTGTAATTTACTCATGATCCACAGACACAATTATATGCTTGTCACATGCATGTTATAAAATCAAGGCAGATGTTCAGTTTATGAATTGAGTACGTACTAATTGCTGTTAAAATCGTTGGGAATAATTTTTTATCGATAAGTATATTACTCCACTTATATTAAAAATAAATATTCGTATCACTGAACCCATGTCATCGAAAAGTCTCACAAATTTTTTTGCATTATGTAGTAAGAAAGATAAGATTGCAATTAGGGAAAATGAATACCTGTTGTCTCAAAAGAGAATTTTCATTCCTCAAAGAGAGCAAATTTGGTTGTGGGTGTTGAATAGAGGCATGACAAGATGGACAAATGATGTTTTTGAGGGCTTCTCTCATGCTTATATTCTCACACTCTAGCCTTTCATTCTCTGCTCGAAGGGCATTGTTGTCTGCCCTTTCATTCTGAATCTGAATTTGTTTTTTTTTTTTTCCAAAAAAAAAAAGCATTAATATATGATTACAACAATTTTATGTATAGCAAGCAAATACACTATACTTCTTTTTCAAAATTATTATTTTTATGATACATACAAAAAAATAATAATAATAATGTTTGCGAAATAGATGTTCGGTAACTTAATGTGTCCCGATACTATACAAATATCTTTATTTACATGAATATATACGTAAATGGTGAGTTAATTATACATTCGGATTTAATCAATCTAAAAATGTGCTTGATTAATTATACGGATTTGAAATAGTTGGTAGAAATAAAATTGAAAGTACCTTCTTTTGAGTTCTCTTATTTTGAAACCAGAACTTTATCTGCTTAGGATCAAGACCTAATTCCTTGCCCAACTGCACTCTTTGGTTCTCATCAGGGTGTGGAAATTCCCTAAAAAATCTTTCACCCAAATAACAAACAAGGAAAATATATGAAAAATAGACTCAACACAGTTGCCCTGTCTGTACATAATAAATTACTAAATATTAGATTAAGATTTTCAAAAAACAAGAAGAAGTAGAACCATACAAGCATGTTACTAATAATCAAACTAAAAATTATAATTTATACATAAAAAAAAAAAGAAAAAAGAAAAAAGAGAAAGTGTGTAATTACGATTCAAGCTGCTGAATTTGGTGCGCAGAGTGACGATGATATTGTTTTTTGCCCTTTCTTGGATCCGAATTCGTTTCATCACCCGACCCACTTCCTCCATATGCTGAATCCATATTCTCTTCCGACAAATAACCTTTTTTATGATCATTAACAAAACAAATTAAAGTTGTCGAAATTTCCGTACAATACACTATTTAAATGTTGATAGATATTAACTGAAATTAATTACTTACCTTGAGAATTATGTCTACCTCATGACAAAAAATTCAATTGTGCTTATAAAAATTAGTACACCCACTGTACGGATTTACTTACATCGAAAAGAGTCAACCTTTAGATTATATTGAAACAAAAAATAAAACAGAATGAAATAATTAATAATCATTGCATTATTAGCTATGCATTGATTTATTGAAATAAAAATACGACAAGAAATATTAGAAATTGCAGTATGAAAAGTTCTTGATTAAATAATTTCCTTACTTGATACTGATCTACCAAATATGGAGTTTAAATTATGAACTAAAAAAAATTAATAATTTATTTTTCATGTTGGTTATATTGCACATAGAATTATTTATTTATTGTCATAATTTATTAAAAAATATAATTATGATGTCATATTATACAAAACGTGGCAGTAAATCGTGTTTGGATATTGTCATTTATTTTAAAGATCTGCAATTTGTAAACCAAGATCCTTCATTCATTATATATGTTTATATGGATTCTTATGGATGGTAATTAAGAAAAATATTCGCATTTATTCTGCAAGTTTAGTGCTAAAATTTCTCGAAAAAAAAACATCCCTCGAAATTTTTATAAAAAAATAAAAAATCGAGAAGGACTACGTAGGACTAAGGACCGGTCTTGCATAATACCGTATTAAATACGACCGACAACCTTTTAGAGAGTAATCTAATTATTTGGGGATAGAAGCGTTTCTATAAAATTATTGCTTAAAAAAATCATATTCCCTCCATCCATCCTTAATGTATTCATTTTATTATTTTAAGAGGTTCATTTTTAATGTATTTATTTTCATTTTTAGAAATATGAGATCCACATACATTACTAATACAATTAAAATATGAAACCACATCCCATACTAATATATCTACCCACTATACATAAAATAATAATACTCTTAAATCTACGTGCAAAGAACAAAATAGAAGTATATTGATAATGTACCGAGGGAGTACTAGTTTATACATTATTTTATTTTATTTTAACTTTTAAATAACTTCAGTAGTACATGAACATTTTATTGGAATAAGTGCTAATTTATGTTTAATACACATTCACAGATATTATTATTGATGTTATATAATTTAATATAAAATTAATATCCTTTTTTACAGTTGGATATAGCAACTGAAAAAATTATTGATTTATTGATCAACTAAAACTTTTCTAATGAATAAATTTAGAGAGGTGTAAACGTTTAGTTAAATTAAGTCTATACTATTAGTAATTAGATTAAAAAAATAATAATTGTCGGACCTAAATAGTAAAAAAAATTGATAAGCCCATCAAACAAATATATTTTTTTAATTTAATTTTTTCTATGGAAGCCCATAAACTACTTTTCTTCATAGTGGAGTTTTTACTACACCGTTCAAATAAACAAATAGTAAAAATTTTTACTTTTGCAAATTATAATTATCTTTTCGTATTATAGAATTGACTTTCATATCATTATTTCAAGCAAAATTACCTGACCCAAAAAAAAACCCCTTATATTCAATTATCATGATTTTGATTAGAATTAAGGTAGGACTCTTACAATAATAATAATAATAATAATAATAATAATAATAATAATAATAATAATAATAATAATAATAATAATAATAATAATAATAATAATAATAATAATAATAATAATAATAAATGTGTAGGACTCAAATTGAGAAAATATTTTTTGTTAAAAATCTTAAATTGCAAAACCAAAGAAAATAAAATTGTAAAATTTGAGCATTGGTTTGAAAAATGAAATAACATAGACTCTAATTAATTGGATGAGACTTAAATTATAAATAATTGGGCTTTGGCAAGAAATTCTTTTAATAAAATTAACCTCAAATCCAAAATCAATGGGTCTAACTAATAAGTTTATTTTTAATTTCAGAACATAAATTCATGTTTGATGTGGGATTTAGTTCATTTTGAAATTATTAGGGTTAAAAAAAATAGTAAAATAAAATAAAAATAAGAATTAGATGGAGTTTATTTTTTGTTTTGCTAACTAAAGCCATTTAAAGTAATTTTCAATCCATGAAAAAGATTTTTTAATAAAAGTGAAAAGTCAGTAGGCCCAAAGACTAAGACTAGCCAGTAAACAAGAATAATTTCTTAATCACACGATTTAAATATACACAGAAAATATCTAATAATTTCAAACATATTTCTCTATAAATTTGTATGTGTACAAAAAAATTTACGTGGTTGCATGTGTCTTGTAGTTTATTTATGTTTTAAAATTAAAATCTACAAATTAATTATGGGTGATTTTGTGGTGCACGGGGTGCACCGCCTAGGGGTTAATAGGTTAAAAATAGAGGTTAGTGGATAGTTATATTTTAAAATTTTAATTATTTTATTTTATTTTAGGGTAGAGATCGAATTAAAATATAATCTAACGATTAAGATCGTCCAGGTACATCAAGTGCATAGCAGTTGGATTCATTAATTATATTCAATGTTTTATAGTAATATGTATGAATTTATCAAATAAAGAAAAGGAGTTATGTGGGACCATGTTGTAGAGTTATTTTTAATGAAATGGATAAAAAGTTATAATATTTTAGGAGTAATAACAAGTGATATTAATGTAGTAAAAAATGATAATATTTTTATAAATAAATTGTAGCAGTAATATTTCTAAAATAAAAGTGATATGTAAAATGATATTTTACCTAAAACTGCCCATGAATAAAAGATGATAAAAGGGAGGATATTATTTAGTTTTGGAGATCTATAAATTCCAGCATATTTTGCATCCAACTCTCACACTTGAGTTTTCAACATTCCTCAAAACAGAGGATTTAAGCATGGTTCTCTCCAGGGCAGCTTCCTTCAACACAGAGCGCTCTCTCGACTCGACTTTCGGCTCGCGATACGTTCGCGAAAGCCTTCCTATGTAACGAGTCGACTCACGACCGATTTGCATTTCTTTCTTTGTGGTTTGTAATGCTCCAATTATACTTATGGATGCGTATCAGATCATACACGATGAGCTTATGCTGGATGGGAATCCAAGGCTAAACCTGGCTAGCTTCGTGACGACGTGGATGGAGCCGGAGTGCCATAAGCTGATCATGGACGCCATCAACAAAAACTACGCCGACATGGATGAGTACCCTGTTACCACCGAGCTACAGCTATTCTCCATCATACGTATTTATTCATATTATACTCCCTCCGCCCCCTTATAAAGTGTCAATTTTATTATTTTTGGTATCCTGTTCAAAGATATTCATTTCCCCTATTTAGTAAAAAAGTACACAATATGATCCACAACTTTCTTCTAATACAACTACCCAATTTACATATAATAATAATAATACTCCTTAATCCACGTGCAAAAAACAAACGGACACCTTAGAACTGGATGGAGGGAGTATTAGTTTTAGCTTTACCAAATATTTTATTTCTATTCCCCCATCACCCAAATTTAGGCTGTTTAGATCTCTCGTTACATTTTGTATTTTTTGCTGCAAATCGTTAAATAAATGACATGTTAGTGAGAGACAATTTATACCCTAAAAGAAAATGTCAATCCAAGAGAGAAAATATTGAAATTTTCCTACCCTACATATGTCACTCATCCACTTCTATAATACCAAAATATATTTTTAATAAATTTATAAATCTTGATTAGTGACTATATTTATCATCAGAGTGTATGTGTATCTTCTGGGTTGGGGCAATCTCAAAGAATGAGGTTGCAGAAAAACAAGTTACATTGGGTTGGGCAATATCTTTCCTTGCTAACGTGTCAGCATCTCATTGGAGAATAGAAAACTAATGGTTAAGGAAGGTGAGTCTGCATGGTCCTACACTCTTAATGATAGACAAACACTAGTGGTAGCTGGTGACAAGTATAGATCAATTGATTGAACAAAAATCTTCATTTTTACTTTCTCTACTTTTAGGGTAAATAATGATGAATTCTAGGCAGAATTATTGATAGGGGGTAAAATAAAAGAGGAATTGGGACTTGCTACCCACTTTGAATATCACATCTTCAAAAAAGCCCACTATGACTAAAATAAAGCAAAACTGCCCACTTCTCGTTAAATTGACATTTGACTGCAGCCACATTTTTGTATGATTGTCATATATCAAATTAAAATAATAATAATAATAAATTTGACGGAATATTCCATTAATAATACACGTTGTTAAAAAGCTGTATTTATTAATAAAAGTTTGAATTATTTATCCGAATAATTGTTAAAATTATTTGACGGAATAGTGTTAATTTTTTGTCCGAATAATGGTTAATTATAATAATTTTAAGTATATATACTATATAACGGAGTTTTAGAAATTTATTATGTGTAAATTTAACTTTATTTATAATTTATTAATATTCAATCTTCACTGATTGAATTTTAATTTCATCTCTATTATTAAATTAAATAAAATAATTAAAATTTTAGAAAAAATAATAACTACTCGTACCCTATTTTTAACTCATTAACTCTATGGTGCACCGGTTCACCACCACGCCCATGATCACCGATAAATCTAACTTTGATTATATTTTACATTAATCTTTCTGAATTAATGGAAATAGAATTATCATTATTACTACAAAAAAAAATTATCAACTAAATATTTTGTTGGTAAAACCTCAATTCCATTGTTAAATTAATCTATGAATTGATTAAAAATAAAATATGTTGGTAAAGTGGTGGTTGGTAAATTTTTAGCAACGAAAATTAAATTTCGTTGGCAATCTGTTGGTAATTACGAACAGATTGAATTTAATTGGTAAAATAAAAAATAAATTTATTGGCATTCTGTTACTAAAAGAAAAATGTCATTTTTGTTGCCAATCTGTTGGTAAATTCCGTTACTAAAATGTAATACTAGTGTATATAATTAATTTTTCGGGCTTTCACTGCGGGCTTTTACAATTTTAATTTCTACCAACAATCAAATTTTCTTCTCGCATGGTGCTCGGGCAATGCTGAGAGGAGAGAGAGGGAGATAGTTGAGAGAGAAAGGGGGACAAACAGGTGGAGTTATTTTTCTAGACAGTCAAAAAGTAGTATAAGGTCCTAAGGTCATATTAGGGTCATTTTGGTCTTTTGCTTCTAAAAGTGGGCACTTTTGGAGTTTGTCAAACGAAGCGGGCATATTTGCATAAATATTTTCTGCAGTGGGCAGAAATGCTTAAGCCCCAAAATAAAAGTGTATTTCTATCAAACAAACATTTGTATACGATCATTTCGTTGCATACGTCAAAATTGTTTCATTTTTATTAATTGTTTCATATTGCCACCTTTGGGCGTCCGTATACCCACTGCACAAGAATAATAGGGTGAATTTAAACAGTGGGCTTCGGCATTTTAAAATTTTCTTTGTCTTAATTTTAAGAGAATGTTTAAAAATACCTAAAATAACTAAAGGATTAATTACTACTAGATACACATTTTATATCCTAATTACTACTAGATACATTGATTTAAAATAATTATTATTATACATAAAATATTAAAGTAAAATACCAAATATACCCCTAAATCCATACACTTTTAAACCACCAATCCTACCCCTCACCCACCCACCCGCCAGACCACCGTTGACTTTCGCCGCCGGAGCTCCGCCGGACCATCACATTTTTTTGCTGCACACACTATTTTTTTGCTGCACACACTTTTTTCTACTGCACACACCTTGCTGCACACGAACACCTGCTGCACACAACATTTATATGCAACACATTTATAGGGGTAATATTGGAATATCACTATATATTTTTGTAGTTAGTAGTAATACTTTTGTATGTTTGTATTTCATAGTAATTAAGGGTTTTTTGTGTACCTAGTAGTAATTCTCCCATAACTAAAAAAGTCCTTAACTCAATAAAATATAAAAGGCAAAATCTTGTGTGCACCCGGGTGCACGGGCACACTCCGTGCGCCTTTAGAATTTTGTATTAAATTGTATACCTTTTAGTATTATGATGTGTACCTTTTATTTTTTGAAGAAAAATAAAAAAATACTTCCTCTGTTCGCTTTTAAGGTATCCATTTTACTATTTTTGGGATCCACTTCAAAAGTATTTATTTCCCCTTTTTAGTAAAAAAATACACAATATGACGGACACGTGCAAAAATTAAATGGATACCTTAGAACCAGACGGAGGGAGTATTTTTATTAATAAAAAGTGTATACCCTTTAGAATAAAATGGTATACCCTTATTAATTAAAGTGTATACCCTTTAGAACAAAATAATATATCATTATCCATAATACTAAATTCTAAAGGCATACGGTGTGCACCCAAACGCTCGCAAGCCTCACTCAATATAAAATTGATGCACTTTAATGTCACCCTCATAAATTGGTTTTTATCTATAAAATTATGCTATGTGAGGACCATACATACTCATATAGTGATATTTTTATAAATTGAGATACGTTTGAAAATTTTCTAACTCATCAATGGACCACTAATTACGTGTGGGATGTTATATAGTAAAAACTTGTGGAAATATTCTCGGTTGTCATATCCTGCATTTTAAAATGTAAGAGAATCCACTTTAATTTTAAAACTTAAAAACGGTTTATTTCCATACTTAAATGATCTTAATATCCTTATTTATTTTTGAATTAATTCCAAAAAAATTCAACAAATTATTGGGGATTTTCAAATTTATCAAAACCTTTTATTTTTGTCAATTCAATATATAATTTATTTAATTATTTCAATTCTATCACAATCTTTTATTTTTGTCAATTCAATACACGATCTATTTAATATTTTCAATTTTATCATTTTATTTTTTATAATTTCATACACCATTTATTTCATACTTTCAATTCATTTTTTTATATTATTATTATTAATAAAAGTTATTTAAAAGTTAAAATACATAGGTCGAAGACTCATTTCGTAAGAGTTTTTTTTTTTTCTGTCATTATAAGTAGTAAATTCACAATTGTAATTAACTAGTGATAGGAATTATTTTAATAGGTCGACCGTTTGTAAATTTATTTTTTACTATAATTAATAAAATTCTAATTTTTTTTCTCTGTTCGACATAATTACTATTATTATAGTAAACTCAAAATTATAATAAAAATATTATATAAATGAAATTCATTGAAAATAAAGATTTTATATAGAAAGAAATTAGTAAATAATTTGAATTTAAAATAAAAAAGATAAAAGAATGGAGTATAAATCCCATCAATTAATAAGTATATAATTTTATACTATCTCCGTCCCAAAGATATTGACACACTTTTCTTTTTGGGTTGTCCCACAGAAATTGACATATTTCCTTTTTAAGAATATGAGACCCACAAAAAAATAATTTATTTATTTACATGGACCCACACACCCATCACACTCACCACTAATACAACTACCCACTACACATTAAATATTATTTCTCTCACTTCACTTTACATTAAATTATTATATTCCTTAATCTCCGTGCCCAAAAAAATGTATCAATACTTTCGGGACGGAGGGAGTAATAATAATAATAATAAATTAAATATAAAATATAAAATAAGTGGTGTATCAAATTATCAAAATAAAACTTGTGATAGAATTGAAAATATTAAATAGATCGTGTATTGAATTAACAAAAATTAAACGTCATGATAGAATTGAAAATATTAAATAGATCGAGTATTGAATTGATAAAAATTAAAGGTCGTAATAGATTTGAAAATCCACAATAAGGTGGCGAATTTTTTTGGGAATTAACCCTTTATTTTTTGGGCAATTATACCTTAAAAGGGCAATGATAATTTGAATCAAATTAAATTAATTTCCTCTTAATTTTAATTATTATATTCTGTCAATGCTTCACAAGGGGGCAACAGAGGCAATTGACCGATGGGCATAATCTTTATTTTTGTTCTATTCGGTCTTCTAATCGGTCAATTATTTTTGTTCTATTCTTTCAATCTTTATTTTTGTTCTATTCGGTCTTCTAATCGGTCAATTATTTTTGTTCCATTCTATCAATCTTTATTTTTGCTCTATTCGGTCTTCTATTCAATCTTCGGTCAATCATTTAATAGTTGACAGAATCAATGATTTTTCCCCAAAATTAAGTATTTAATTTTAGGAGTTTTTTCAGTAAGGGACCGGAAAGATGATTCAACTATCAATATAAGACTTAAAAGATTTTTTTATTGATTGAGGACTTCAATTATCTAAAACTATCAATCCAAGATCTACATCCTTAAAAGCTTGTTTGGTGGGCACTAATTACAGGGAAGAAAATATTAACGTTCAATTTTCTTCTTCTTCAGCAATTCTCTTATCTTCTACAGCAATATAAATTTTCACATGTCACTGGAGAAGGAAATTTAAAGAAATAATGGAGATGATTTGATGTCTCTTTCAGTACTAATCTTGCTCGTATGCTTCCTTCCCTCGGCATTGGCCAATATCGTGAAAAAAAATTATGAAAGTACCAAATCCTGAAAAAAAAATTATGAAAGTACCAAATCCTTCTCCTGGCCCTCTGTAATGCAAGCGCCCCGTCTTCATATTTCTTAGAGTGTAGAATTAATTGAAAAAAACACATCATACATAACATTCCTTCCATTAATCAATTTCTTTAGACTCATAATTGAAAATAAGAATTAGTGGAAAAGTAAAATTGAAAGTCAATATTCTCTTATTTTCTCTTTTTAATTATAGCGTTCCAAACAAGTTTTAAGGATATATGTCTTTAATTGATAATTTTAGATAATTGAGGTCTTAGATCGATAAAAAAAAGTCTTAAATTGATAATTGACTAATCTTTCAGGTCCTTTAGTGAAAAAACTCCATTTTAAATGAAAATGATAGGTCAAAGGGTATTAATGACAAATTATATAAAAGTGGGCAATTTGCTTTTTAAAAAAGAAAGTTGGCATTTTTGAATGTTGATCTTCCATATAGGGTGTAAATGCTTAGTCCCCTAAAAACTTTGGCATACTTTTGCGTAAAATCAAAATTATAAGATGAATCAAATATACTATCTCCTACGTTTTCTATTTTTGTTTGTGTCAATTTAAGGTTTATATTACTTTTTTTAAAGACAAAACAATTAATTATTTCACATATAATCCACACACAACACTAATACAACTACTCATTTTACATTAAATATTATTTCTCTCATCTTATTATATATTAAAATATCATATATTTTAATATACATGCAAAAAGTAACTAATGACGGAGAGAGTATAGTATAATTTTAGTTCATGTTGGAAACTACAACATACATGCATGCATTCTATATCTAATTTTCTCGCACAATTGTTTTATTATGGAACAAATTGAAACTGAACTAATTTATTTTATATGTTCTCCCATGATAGAACATCCTACATACTTCATTAAGTAAAAAAAAAAAAAAAGAATCTGAATGTTTATATACATGTAAGCAGAACCGATGTGTGAACATTATAGCACACATGTTCGAAGATGTTAAGCGCTTGAATGACCTCTTGCTCCAGAAGAATAAACAAACAGGGTTCGTTTCTTTATGTTTCTAAAAAAGATAGTAATTTATATAAAAATTGGAGTAGTATTTAATTTTCATTATTATTGTAGGTGGGACAAATCAATTTCTAAAAGTTTAAGCTGATAGTAATTTACGTAAATTGGAGTAGTATTTTTATAAAATATATATATATATAAATTGGAGTAGTATTTAATTTTGATTATTATTGTAGGTGGGACACACCAATTCACGTGGATGCAGCTAGTGGAGGGTTTATTGCCCCGTTTTTGTACCCGGATTTGGAGTGGGATTTCAGGTTGCCACTGGTGAAGAGTATTAATGTGAGCGGGCACAAATACGGGTTGGTTTATGCGGGTGTCGGGTGGGTCGTGTGGAGGAGCAGTGAAGACTTGCCTGATGAACTCATCTTCCATATTAACTATCTAGGAGCTGATCAACCCACTTTCACACTCATCATCATCATCTCATAACATTTTCAATTTTAATAATAATATAATAAATACCATAAATGATCATGTAAAATATTTTACAGGTGCGAGCCAAATAATTGCTCAGTACTACCAACTCATTCGATTGGGGCATGAGGTATGAATCATCAACATTATTAATTATCGGTATTACTAACATTTTTAAGTACGAAAGATTCTAACTTTATTCACTTTTTATTTTTTATTCACTTTTTATTTGCAATTCTTAATTTAAGTTTTTTATTTTATTTTGTTCATTTTTGTCTAAATTTAATCCTTTTATTAAATTTGAATAAAAATTAACCAAAATTGAGATTTATAAATAAAAAGTGACTAAAATTTGAATTGACCATACAAATTTTGATATTTTATCACACAAAAACTAGTATTCTAGATACTGTAAACAAGGAATTTCAAAAAAATTACTTTCTCTGTTTGGTTTTAAGGTGTTCATTTACTTTTTGCACATGGATTAAGGAGTATTATTATTATATGTAAAGTGAGTTGTTGTATTAGAGTGAAGCGGACGGATGAAGTATTTTTTAACTAACCTTGTTGACTTTAGAGTGTAAAGTAATATTTTAATGTAATAAATAAATTATAAAATATGTTATGTACGTAGGTGAGATTTGAGAATAGTAAATTTGAAATTAAGAATATTTTGAAGTTATATGCTAACGTGAAGTTTCCTTTTTTTGAATGAGATTTTTTTTGTGTGACGAACAAAAATGAGAAGTAAGAGACTTGTTATAGTAAGAGTGAATATAATGGAAGTTACTCTTCTATTGAAAGAGTAATTAATATATACTATTGTCTATGGATTCTTTCAAGCAAAGTAAGCAATAGTATATTTTAAAAAGTAACATCCAATATTATAAAAAGTGACTTTTCTAGAAATGGGACAGAAGCATACATCCATTGTACACTAACATCACTAACATCTTTTTTTAAAATATACAACTCCTTAAAAAAAGTATATTGAGAGCAGTGATCCAATACGTTCAGGGATACCGTAACATCATGGAGAACTGCCAAGTAAACGCGATGGTCCTAAAAGAGGGCATCGAAAAAACCGGCCGGTTCAACATCGTCTCCAAAGACAATGGGGTTCCACTGGTGGCGTTCAGCATCAAGGACAACCGCCTGTTCGACGAGTTCGCCATCTCCGACAAGCTCCGCCGCTTCGGCTGGATCATTCCGGCCTACACCATGCCGCCCAACGCCCAACACGTCACGGTTCTGCGGGCGGTCGTCCGGGAGGACTTCTCGAGGTCCCTTGCTGAGAGACTTGTGATTGATATCCAGAAAGTTCTGGAAGAGCTGGACTCAATTCCGGCGAAGATTATTCAGAAGCTGTCGACGGTGGAGGAGCTCCCCGCCTCCGTCGTGAAGACCACGGCGGAGGAGGTGCAGAGGGAGATTACTAATGCATGGAGGAAAATGGCTGCTGATAGGAAGAAGACCAATGGGACTTGCTAAACCAATCATGCTTTTTATGTTTGGTATTTGTAATTTCTTATAATAAAATATACTCTCTATTAGTATATGTAATAAATAAAGAGTCTTGTGCGTTCGGGCACACGGATTTAAATACATACCCTTTATAATTTCCGTGTTTATTTACAATTTAAACTCTCTAGCAATAAATAGATTTAAATAAAATAGGGAGGGGAAGAGTTGTATTCACATGGGACACAGACGGTATCTTCGGAGACGCAGGAGCTTTTACCATAAATAAATATATATATATATATATATTTTTAATTTGTTTATCTCAAATATATGGTCGCATTCTTTTAAAATAGCATGAGACAATACTATTATATATATCCTAAATTTTAGTAAAAATTATAAGTCAACTTTTTATTATTACAATTTTTTTATATATTTTAATATTACACTTTTTTTTTTGGGCGGCACACAAAAATATGGGCATTTCTCCTTTGTCATTATGCTTTCATTTTTGTTTATACGTATTGATTTCCTATATTATTCTGATGTAAATGACACGTATAAGGAGAGTGGAGGAAATTATACCAAAAAAAATAAACTTTGAATGGTCAAATTAATTTCCTCTCAATCATTTAATGAGTGATATAGCAAATGATACACAAAATGATGTTAGGAGATTCCGTATATCATTTATTTATAAAATAGTACTCTCTCTATCCCGCCCAAATAACATCATTTTAATATATTGGACGTCTCATCTAAATTGCATCATTTTTCTCTTTAAGTAAAAATGGTTCACCAATGGCCCATCACTACCCATCACATTTCTTTTATACACATACCCATTTAACATAAAATAATAATACTCATTAATCTACGTGCAAAAAGTAAATGCACCTCCTTGATCGGGACGGAGGGAGTAATATTTTTATTTTAGAAACTTACAACTATCAAATGTTACAAAAGATTTGAAGCAACGTTTTTTTTCCTTGAAAGGCAATAAATGAGAAAAATAAAACTTATAAGGAGACATTGCGTGAGGAAATAATGAAAAATGCAGTGTGGGCTAAATATTGAAAAATATATATTGTTGTATTTGATTTGTAGTGCTCAGAAATTAAAGCCCAATTGTCGTAAAAATGGGCTTTGGGTGTAACGGGCCGAAGGGTTTCTTTTCTAGTTATCTCAATTATTTATAATACTCCTATTTGTTAAGCCCAATAGGGAATTCGCTCCAAGAGTTCCAAACTAGTTGTATAAAAAGTAGAAAAATCCTTAATTAAAATAATGAAGTAATAATAATAATGATAATAATGATTTCCACAACGTGTGGATGAGTCTTTGGTATTAATCTTGACTGAGTAAAATACTTACTACTATTAATTAAGTCTGAAGCAACATCACACGTACAAATTTCATAGAACCAAATTAGCTCATAGTATACAATAACTAAAATTAGTGAGAATTTTTCTTTTTCTTAAAACGACAAATTAAAATCTAGTTTATTTGCAGTAGTCTAAAAAAATCATATATAACGATATATTTTTGAGTTTCAATTGCGAGCTCAACTATTTCACGAACTTGAACATAAAAAGGGAACTATAAGTTTTTTACTTGAACAATTGTTCGAATAGGAGATTTAATGTTGTGTATTAATAATCTCTAGAAACAGATAATTTATTTAGAAAAATAATTAGCCCTCGATTTTATTTAATTTGCTCCTATTTATAGATTGTTATGAAATACTTAATGATTAAGAGAGAGAGTTTTTTCTCTTTAATGATCCGATTGAAGTGGGAACTAAGTTTTTTTTCTTGGCAAAAGCTCCCGTGCGCCCGGGGACATGGAAAGATGTTCCGTGTCCCCATGTGAACACAACCCTCCCCTCCAATCATATTTAAACCTATGTATTGCTAGGGGTTTAAATTGTAAAGGGCCATGAAAATTGTAAAGGCGCACGGAATATGCTCCGTGCGCCCGGGTGCACAAGAGCCTCACTCTTTTTTCTTTCTTTTTCGTTTTTTAATTTATTTAATAGAAAAGTTGGAACTAAGTGATTAGAAAAGTGAAAATATTGAATTGTGGGTGGGACGTGGGGGGTGGGGTGGGGTCTTGCAGTTGCAGGGGAGTGATATTCAACCTATAAAAGAAATACTCCAAAAAATTAAAAATTGGGAGTAATGTGATTATGGTTAATCATGTGAGGATTTAATTAAAAGTAACAATTTTATTTGACATTACATTTGGGGCTTTGTTTGACTTGATTAGAAATATTGAACATATTTAAGAGAAAGTTATTATATGACTATATCAGTAAATATATACATATATAATTGTCCACTTCTCTTTCTCTAAATAATAAATAAAACTTTTCTTCATGAGAGTGATGATGAGGAGACGTGCATGCAATTACTTAACATGTAATTATAATTTGTTGGCAAATTACAAATTAAAATTAGTGTCGCTGCTAAATATTTTATGATATACTGTACAGAATTAGTGACTTATATATAATCAAGTCGTCTGTGCGGTTATACATATTCTTGTTATAGATTATCCGTTTTTACAAAGTCTTGCGTGTCCCCATATCTCCAAATTCGAACGACGAAAGTTGTATTTTTTAATATTAAATGTTATTATATTAAGTATAAGAATTTATACTTATAATTTTCTAAGAAAAAAAATTTACAATTTTTTTAATCAAACATTTATATTTTTCATATTTCAATCGACATTTTTAATAAAAATTATGCTCTTGTTAATTAAAGTGTATGCCCTTTCAATAAAATATGAATCAAATCACAAATATTCAAGGGTAAACACTTGTGTGAGATCTTCTCACAAAAAGATGTTCGTGAGATGGATAAAAAGCAATACTCCCCCTGTCCGCTTCTAAGATATCCATTTTAATATTTCTGGCATCAACTTCAAATGTATTTATTTCCTCTATTTAGTAAAAAAATACACAATATGGCCACCACTTCCCTCTAATACAACTACACACTTTATATATAATAATAATACTCCTTAATCCATGTGCAAAAAGCAAATGGATACTATAGAACCGGACACGTGCAAAAAGCAAATGAATATCTTAGAACCGGATGGAGGGAGTACTACATTTTTAATAAAAAGTGATACACGACAATTCTCGCGATTTGTTCCTCCAAATCTAGAAGGATAAAACTTGTGCACCACCGAGTATGCGTCCAAATCCGGCATGCTTCGAAAGTTATATTTTTTAGTATCGAATATCATACTATTTAATATAAAAATTAATACTCTTGTGATTTTTTGGGGAGAAAAAAAATCTTATGCAGACATCAAAATATCTTTCATATTTCAACATATTCTTTCATTGAAAAAGTAGTATCCTTATTACTATTAATAAAAAATAATACTCTAACCGTTTCTCTAAAAATGTACATTTTGTATTTTAATCTGTCTAAATATAAAGAGTATATTTCCGTTTTTAGTTAATGGGACCCACATAAAATAATTACTCCTAATTTCTATGGAGTCCACACACGACACTAATACAACTACCTACTATACATTAAAATATTTTATATTTCTCTTTTAACATACGTGGAAAAAATAAATGTATTCCTTTAAAGGGAACGGAGGGAGTACCATTTAGAATAAATATAACTCCCTCCCTCCCACACCATACTTTACACTTTCCTTATTCATTTTTGTCACACTAGCCACAGGGCATAGCTCAAGTGGTATAGGGGATGGTGGAAATGCCTCCCAACTGAGCTTGGTTGCTGAATGGTAGGGGTTCGAATACTGTCTTTATCATGGATTTGACCCCTTACAAGCACAAGTTAAACAGTGAACCCTTTCTATAAGCTATTTGAGGCACATTCTGCGATTCACCTCCTCCACCAATCCTAAGGGCCGGGGGGGTGGGGCCCTAATGGTGGGTTACACCATTTGTGTCGCACTATCCCATAAAAGGAAACATCACTTTATCCAACAATCTTAAAAGTTACTTTAATTTCAAATTTATCACTCATAAAAATATTACAATACCTTTTAAAACCAACCAATTTGATAAATTTTTTTTTTTTTTTAAATAACGTGGCACAATAAATAGATGGGAAGCTTTTTCGAAACATAGGTTTAAACCCTTTTTGCACTCTTCAATCTAGAATAAGAAATTAGGATTAAATTAATTTAACACGGTTTAGAAACGCGTCCTACGTACTATTGACCGATGATTTAGGAAACCTCTCCGCTTCTACTTTCTATCGCTATTATCGATTTAATTCTATATTCTTAATTCAATGTTTATTTATTTTTATTTATTGGTAGATATTAGTTACAGAAATAATTTCCTACTTGAGTTGAAGAGTAAACTCATTTATGATCTTCTACATAATTCCTGCCCCAGGTGTACCTATTTGACGTAATGTCGGCTTACTTCAATTTTTTATTTTTTTTTTCTATTGGGTGTTTGGAAGAAAAAAAAAACTCGCTATATTCAGAAATGTAATTACATTTACTTATACTCTTGCCATCCTATTTGTGTAAATTTATAGTATTTCTTTATGTCATATATATATATATATATATATATATATATACTCTTGCCATCCTATTTGTGTAAATTTATAGTATTTCTTTATGTCATATATATATATATATATATATATATATACATATTATATTCATATAGATATTTATTGTTATACCCTTATGAAATATTAAGCATCAAATATGATTATTTAACTGATATCTAAGGGTATATTTTTTTTAAAAATAATATTTTAATAATTATAAAGATATAATTTTTTTATTAAAAAAGTCTTTAATCGAAATCAAGAGTACTAATATTAAAATTTCTCATTTATTAAGAAGATTAATTTTTTACTTTAAAACTCATGGGTATTGCTTCTCTATTTTAAACGTACGTTATTTAATTTAAATAATAAAGATTTCGTTTAAGTGTATGAAACAAATCTTAGTACTCCTATATATATACATGTGACTTTCTCATTATACTTTGGCACTAAATCTTAGAGATAGAGAATGTATAACGAAGTAAAATAGTATGAGCAATAAGGTAAAATATTATATAAATTAAAGTTATAATTACACTTAAAATAAATAAATTTTGAGATAATATTTAAGATGAACAACTACTTTATGGCTGATTTTGAGGTGCATCGATAAAGTTGATGAGTTAAAAATAAAGTATAGTGGCAGTTGTATTTTTGAAAAAATTAATTATTTTATTTTATTAATTGTTAAGATTAGAGGTGTTAAACGAGCTGAGTAAGCTCGAGCTTCCCATACCCGAACTCGGTTCGAGTACTTATCGAGTCGAGCTCGAGCTTGGCTCGTTAAGGTAACGAACTTATATACGAGCTCGGTTCGATTAGAAAAATATTTGAGTGAGCTCGAGCTCGACTCCTTAAGCAAAAATGTTGAATTTTCGAGCCTTATCGAGTCGAACCTAATATTAAGTAATATATTTTTATTATATTTAAAATATTTGTTTTATTACATATTATTATAATTAAATATTAATATTAATATTATTAATTATTATTTTCGAGTCTTAACGAGTCGAGTCGAGCTCGACTCGTTAATTAACTAAACGAGTATATAAACGAGCTCGACTCGTTAACTAAACGAGTATATAAACGAGCTCGAATTCGAATAATAACGAGTCAACACAAGTTCGAGCTTTGTCAAGCCGAGCCGAGGCGAGCAAATCATTTAACCGGCTCGTTAACTTAAGATCATTCAACTACATATGCACCATATACAAGGACTCTAAAGATACTGACTCCCTAAATTGTATAAGTTTCCTGATAATTCACATGATTTTAATAATAATAAATTATAAGTGAAATATTATTTAAAAAAATGTTTAATATATGAAGATTTAGTATATATATTTACTATTAAATTATTAAAAATACATGTATAATATATGAAATTTTAGTATAATAATAATTATTGAGTGTATATTGGGTGCACCCGGGTGCAAGGGTACACCCATATGTATATGACTTTTATTCTGTTTTGTATACATATTATTTTATTTTGTATACGTGTTTTGTAATAATTGTATACTTTTTTTACATTAAGTTTTTCATTAAAAAAGCTAACATCCATAGTGTATAACATATTTTTTAATATATTTTTTTACACTCAAATTTTAATTAAAAAAACTAACAATTAAATTGTATATATTTTTACTCTTAATTGTATATCTTTTTATATATATTTGTATATGGGTGCACCATTTCTTAGAGTGCACCCGGGTGCACACTATAATTAGTCATAATTATTAAATTATTTTGAACGATTTTATAATCTTAGATTTTGAAGGGAGAATTTATATCTTTTGATCACTGAATTTATATAAAAATTGGTTCGAGTTCATTATTTTCCAATCCCATGGAAAATTTCTTAGAAATAAAAATACTAACATGATAAAAAAAGGTAATTGGGAATTACGAGAATACCCCTACTAGACTGCATAAATCCAGCACCTAACCCACTATTCCGATCAAGCAAGTGCTTCTTCTTGTTCACACTTTCTAGTAATCTGAATTTCAGACAACGCCATGGTTCTCTCGAAGACCGCCTCCCAATCCGACGTCTCAGTTCACTCCACTTTTGCTTCGCGATATGTTCGCGACTCTCTTCCCCGGTAATTAATTATTTATACTCAGCTCGGCTCGACTTGTCTCGTCTCGACTTAGATCGCTTCCTACTTAATTCCGCCTTCTTTTCTGTATTTTCGTCGATTAAGGATTGATCATCGTAGTGATCCAGGTTTAAGATGCCGGAGAATTCGATCCCGAAGGAGGCGGCTTATCAGATCATCAACGACGAGCTAATGCTGGATGGAAATCCGAGGTTGAACCTTGCATCCTTTGTTACGACATGGATGGAACCAGAGTGTGATAAGCTGATCATGGACGCCATTAACAAAAACTACGTCGACATGGATGAGTACCCAGTCACCACTGAGTTACAGGCGAGTCAACTCACTACTCTTCCTTTTTATTTTTTATTATTTTCATAATTATGGATTACAATTCTTTATTTTTGTTTTTTTTCTTCGTTTGGAGATTTGAGTCAGCTTAGATCTAGATGAGTTTAATTTTATAATATATAATTTTCCAAAAAATATATTGTTATTTTGGCTTTGGTAAACTCGTAATCAATTATGTATAATAATTTAAGATTGTTCATACTTAGGAGATAGCGATACAATTGGATGATTTAGTCGCATACATTTAAAAATAACTTAAATAAAAAAGTAATAATTGCAACCATACCGTCTGGTCCGTCCATACTCTAAAACATGGATTATGAATTTTAGGGCAGTAGTGCAATGCTTTTAGTTTGTGTACATATAAAATTTTTATACTCCTTTTATTAATAAATAAATAAATATATATTATTGATACAGTTTATTAGCATATTTTAACGAATTTAATCAGTAATTTTTTAAAATATTACTCCCATGAGTATTTTAATGAAAAATCAACAAAAATAAAAAAATTACTAATACATTCATTAAAAAAAACTACTATATATAATTAAACTAAAACTAATACTTTCTCTATTCCAATTTAATCTTTATAGTTACTTTTATTGATTTTTGAAGGGTATTAATTTATTTTAAGGTCGGTAATAAATACAGTAAATTATAAAGTATCTAAATTTATGATTAAATTATAATTTTAAGGGTAGAGAATAATGTGGTGTTTTATTATTATTTTTTTATGGTGAAATTTAATATTATGAGAATAACAAAAATAAAAAGTATGAAATTTAATTCGGGAGATACGGATTTTTTTATTTTTTTAAATACATAAATTAAATCAGTGCCCGGAATATCAACTACAGTATTAATTATAAATATGGTTGGTCAAAAGTTCTTATACGAGTTGAAATTAATTTAAAAAATTGTAAGATTCAAAGTCATATATTAAATAATGTTTGCAAATTGGTGAATGATGTTGATCGATTTCATAAACAAAATTATTTTTTATTTTAAAATATAATAAAATGAGTTGCTTACTGTTCGAGTTGGTCGCCGTGCGGTGTATTTCACTAGTTAAAGCATATTCCAACATCCCCAAATGTATTCTTTAAATTATCTGTTCAGACAAAACCCATGTCCTAATCAATCTTTAAAAATTTCTAACACTTTCTATATACATTCATTCAACTTGTACATTTTTAAGGACAAAAAAAAACCTACTCAATATAAACATCATCATAATGCTATAATATTATTAAAATGGATTTATTTTTTTACACTTTATTAACTCATCTCTACTGTTTATATATTTTTCTTTTGTTATTGTTACCAAAATACTTCTTTTATTTATTCGTATATGAACTTAAAAGAATAACTTTTCTTAATTTCACCGACAAAATATGTAATAATTTAATAATTGTTCGGGGGCGTGTACTACACAATATTACATAAAATAAGAATCAGTTAAAATAGAGTGCCAAAGTATATGTAAGTGTATCAAATACGCATGTGTATGACTAATAACTGGTCTTACATATAACCTTTTCTAATTGAAATATAATTTAATCCTATCATTAGTACTACATTATATCTTAAAGTAAATCCTAACTCTATAAATAATATAATTTATAAATCATAAAATTACAATATTTTGTATATAAATTATAATTATGACATTATGATTATAGTATTAGAATTTATGTATAAATTATAAGTAAAATAAGTCAACATAAGATAAAATATGTACACATTTGCTCCAGTTATGTATTAAAATATTTTTAATTTAAAATTTATATATATAAGTTGTTACTATTATACCCTATACTAAATCATTACCTAGAATTGCCCTTTTTTTTCAATTATGAGAATAAAGAAATACTATCTACTTTGTATGTGTATAAAGAAAATACTAAAATATAAATTCTCCCCATTAATTATTAGAGTTGGTAGTCGGCTTGCAATTGTGTGGGGGCATGGCAATTCAAAATTTATGTTAATGGCTTAGCCATCATTAGAGCACACCCTTGTCCAACGAATCGTTTAAAAATTCTAGGATGTGTCTAAAAATTTATAGTATCAGTACTTTATAAGTATAGTATATTAAATTTAGGGTAATTTAGGGTGCATTTAGGATTTATAATTAGGATACAATTATAGTTATTATATTTTATCAATTAAATATTACCTTTTATTTTTATAACTATAGGGGTGTGTTTGGTTCACTTTGAATTAATAATACTCATTGGGCCTTGAAATTTTCTAAAAATTAGAGAATTTATATACTAATTGGACTTATGCGGCCTTAATTTTCATCTAAGCTCATTAATAAAAAGCAAGGGGCCCGGTGAAATACAACCTTGATGGGAAGTGTGCTACAATATCCCATGAAACTAATATGGAATTAAGGGAATTCTAATGCTCATCCATTGCTTATCACATTTACAAGCTTTATTAACCCATCTATTGACCTTAGTGAACCAAACACACCCTAAATGTAAATATTTGCCCTTATTAAAAGGTAGTATTAATTTCCGTGCCCCATAGGAATATAAGAATTTAATACTTTAAATTCTTGTGTGGTGTACCCTACCATTAGGGCCCACTGCCCCTGTCCTAGGGATTGGTGGAGGAGGTAAATCACAGGATGTGTCTCAAGTGGCTTATAGAGAGGGCTCACTGTTTAACTTGTGCTTGCAAGGAGTCAAATCCATATCAAAGGCGATTCGAACCCAAATCCTTCAGCAACCAATCTCAGTTGGAAGACCTTTCCACCTTTCCCTCTACCACTTGAGCTATGCCCTTTATGGGACATGGTGTGTCACGTACACACAAGTTTTTGCCTTTACTAAATACTCCACGAGCATGTGATAGGAGAGTGGAAGGAGGTGATTGGTGCATCCTATGTAGGACCCAAATACATTAATTGCCGGGTCGGGTCATTAATGTAGTTAAATTCAAACTAGTCCATAGTCCCCACTATTGCTACGGTAATGGTCCTAAATGAATAGAGACGAAATATACTCCGATAAGTTCACGCTATATACTCCTATATATTTTTGGGAAATACTTATAAGGAGTGTGATAACAATTAAAAAAAATCGAATTAAGAAAAAATATAATAGTGATATAATTTATTTTCATGAACAATTTTTGTAATACAATTAAAAGGTGATAAATATATAATTTTAATAGAAAGTAGGAGTATATTATACTTTTTGCATGTATTTGAGAATGATTCTTATTTTATCCTGTAAAGTGAGGAAATGGTATCTATACCTTGTGGCGAAGGTAATACTACATATGAGAAGTGCAGTACTAACCCACGTGGCAGCGGCTTTAATTGCGAGAATATTATCGTTAAAATTAATGTTGGAAAAGGTTCATGCGCCTTCAGGGTGTCTCCATGGAAATACAACACTCCCCTCCTTATTCTATTTAAATCTATGTATTGTTAGAGGTTTAAATTGCAAATGAGCACGATTTTCCTGAGGTACAAGGGCCCACTCATTTATATTTTTCCAAAGCAACTATATGGATTGACACGAAATATCCTGTTAAATTTTAATGTTACACATTTTTTTAGATAAATGACATGTGAGTGGTACGAAAATTTCTATTTTTTTAGTTAGATGTTATTTAATCACGTGAATGTCGTTCATTAAAAAAGATTTAGTAACAAAAGAGCTACCACTAGAATGTATTTGGTATTAGGAGATCTAAAGATTACTAATTATTTTGAGTCATATAAAATTATTTCGGAAATGATCTTTTCCCGGTTGAAACCAATTGAATGTAATACTACTCCTTTCCTCCCACCAAACTCTTCAATTACTCCTTTTGTTCCCGTTAAACTTTTCATCTTTCCTTTTAATATATTGCTCTTCATCGGTCTCTCATTTGTACGTAATATATTACTACCTCGTTTAACAACTAAGCTTTATCGCACTAATTATATATATATTTTTTTCAAACTCGTTATTTAAAACTAATCGATCTAATGAAACTCAACCAGTGGTGAGTTATTATAAGAGATAAAACTATTGATAAATCAATAACATATATTACTCCATTCGTTTCAAAGAACTAATGTTTCAAGTTGTTTAAAGAGTATGTGGTTGAAATTAAGCAGAACCGTTGCGTGAACATGATTGCACATCTGTTCAACGCCCCTCTGGGGGAGGGAGAGACAGCAGTTGGAGTCGGAACAGTTGGTTCATCGGAAGCCATAATGCTGGCTGGTCTAGCTTTCAAGAGAAAATGGCAGAACAAGATGAAGGAGGTCGGCAAGCCTTACGACAAGCCCAACATCGTCACTGGCGCCAACGTTCAAGTCTGTTGGGAGAAATTCGCCCGTTATTTTGAAGTGGAGCTCAAGGAGGTGAAGCTTAGAGACGGGTACTACGTCATGGACCCGGAGAAGGCAGTCGAGATGGTCGACGAGAACACCATCTGCGTCGCCGCTATCCTGGGATCCACCCTTAACGGTGAATTTGAAGACGTAAAGCGATTGAATGACCTCTTGCTCCAGAAGAATATACAAACAGGGTTCATTTATTTTCTAAAAACTTAAGCTGATAAGGAATTTTTATAAATTGGAATAGTATTTAATTTTGATTATTATTGTAGGTGGGACACACCAATCCACGTGGATGCAGCTAGTGGTGGGTTTATTGCTCCGTTTTTGTACCCGGAATTGGAGTGGGATTTCAGGTTGCCACTGGTGAAGAGTATTAATGTGAGCGGGCATAAATACGGGTTGGTTTATGCGGGTATCGGGTGGGTCATCTGGAGGAACAAAGAAGACTTGCCTGAAGAACTCATCTTCCACATTAACTATCTCGGAGCTGATCAGCCCACTTTCACACTCAACTTCTCCAAAGGTATGATAGTTAATAAACACTTTCTATTTTGTACATGTTAACACATAAATAAACGTAGTATTAAACTTTAACATCTTGCAGGATCAAGTCAAGTTATTGCTCAGTATTACCAACTTATTCGTTTGGGTCACGAGGTACACTTTTAATTTTATAGATATAATATTATTTTTATTTAAAATAATTGAATGCATCAAATTAGTTACTATTATAATTTGAATACATTAATTAGGGATACCGTAACATCATGGAGAATTGCCAAGAAAATGCAATGGTACTAAAACAGGGGTTGGAGAAAACAGGGCGATTCAACATTGTATCAAAAGACAACGGTGTACCCCTGGTGGCCTTCAGCCTCAAAGACAACAGCCAGCACAACGAGTTTGAAATCTCCGACCTGCTCCGCCGCTTCGGCTGGATCGTCCCCGCCTATACAATGCCGCCCGATGCGCAGCACGTGACTGTGCTGCGCGTCGTGATCCGGGAAGATTTTTCCCGGACCCTGGCGGAGAGGCTCGTGCTTGATATCCAGAAAGTTCTGCACGAGCTTGACTTTATTCCGACTAGGGTTACCGAGAAGCTGACGTCTACTGCGGAGGAGCCCCACCCTGCCGTCATCAAGAAGACGGCGATTGAGGTGCAGAGGGAGATCACTGATGCTTGGAGGAAAATGGTGGCTGATAGGAAGAAGACCAATGGGGTTTGCTAATTAAGCTTAATTTCTATTAATAATTGTATTATTGATTAAAGAAGGAGAGTTTTATTTTTAATTTTTCTCAAATTGGGTACTGGTTTTAATTTGCCAGAGAGGATATTTGTTGTTGTCATGTTGATGATTTGTGAGTATTGCAAGACAATGCAGTATTAATGTTACCTTTTGATTTTGTTAAACGAATAGTTTAATACTTAATTAAGATACTCTAGCACATGCAGATGAAATTTTTGTCTCAAGCCTTGCATGTGGAATTTTTTCATAAATGGGTGGCGGTGAGGTTCGAACCTTGAACATTTGTTAATCATGGACTCTGATACTATGTTAAACCACACCTCATCTAAAAGCTTAAGCTGATAGAGAGTTGAATCGTTTAATAGTTAATTAAGACACCCTTACATATTTATATACTCATACTACTTTATGTTCATGTGTTATTCACTTTAGTTCTTGACTTCCTGCTTGTTTATTAACAAAGATTTAGGTGAAATCACATAGAAGAATTGATAACGTATTAATAAAAAGTAATCTAAAAAGAAAGTATCAATCATAAAAAGAAAGACTGAGATTTCATGTACATCAATACAAGAAATGTAATAGGATATCGGGTGCCGATCAGATAGTTTAAAACCATTGGACGTTGGATTATATTTTTTTAATTTTACATCATTTAACGATGATAAAAAAAACAACTCTTTCAATCTTACAAAATCCTTCATACTTTATCGGACCTCAAGAAAGGAAATATAACTTTATCGAACAACTTGAAAGTTCAATTAATTTCAAATTTGTCACTTCTTTTTCACACACATAAAGTTACTTTATATTTTTATATTATCTAAAAATACTATAATGCCCTTTTAAGATTAACAAAAAAAGTAAAAAAAACAACTTTTTATATACAACGTGGAACAATAAACCAAAGTGTTATGATAATTTGGGAGATGGATGTCGGATGACATAGATCACCCAAAATTTGAATGGCCAAAATGCAAACCTCACCCTCTGCGCAAACTGGGGATGGCCCAATTAACATTTTCAGATTTATTATGGGCCTGGTCTTATAATAATACAACCGTCAGCCCATCTTCAGTTAACCACGGTCTACCCAAATCTCCTTTCGAATTGGGCCGGCCCAGATTTTTCTTTAATAAATAAATGAATGAATTAATTTATGGAAAGTAATAAGTTCAGTTAAAATGGCAGAGGCTTGTTCAGGTAGGGTGTCATAATCCCTTGCCTAAATGAAATCCGTTATCAAGTCCACATTCTGTGTCAACTGTATGAATGAATTCCACCTTCTCCTAACCGCGCGTCGAATTTGTTGAACATCGTTTCTTCACAATTCATCTACTCAAATAGATCCAGATCTGAGACTTCCATTGTTCTCTCTTTCTCTCTCCTCGGGATCTCTGTCTTCTGAGTTCTACTATATAACAGCGCGAATTGTTGAATCCATTACTCAGCTGACTGTGCGGCGTGCTCAGGAATATTATGGAAAGAGGAGGGTGGTGGCACGTCGTCGTTTTTCTATTCATCTGCGCAGCACTTCGGGTGCAATCGGATGGATCGGATCACAAATACAAGGTTGGGGATGCAGTGCCGCTCTATGCCAACAAGGTCGGACCCTTTCACAACCCTAGGTGAGTATTCTCTTATTTTTGTCCTTCCTGTTTGAGCTGATCATACGTCCGGTATAACTTGATTGAGTTAAACGTGTCTGGTAAACTTTAATTCTATTTATTTCCACGAAATGAACATTGTTGAGGAAGTGTTGTGATTCGAATATTGGTATGATATTTTGGTGGTGGGAGCGGGTGTTTATATGGTGAAAGGAGTCATTGACTGCTGGAAATTTACAGCACTATGACATGGTTGTGACGGATATGGTTGCATCTGATGTATGTGCTATGCTAATTGCATTTTTTATTTTTTTTTATTTTTTTCTGCTGAGACTTGGAAAATTGAAGTCCTCTGGGTTGGGTGCAATGCAGTACAAGTCAATGGATCTATCAAGGATCATGTTGAAGTTAAGAGGGAGGGGGCTTGATATATCGGTTCCATTATTCTTTTTCTGGAAAAGATATTTTTGATTTATGTTATTAGGTGCTGGGCGAGATGCTTCTGATAGGATTGTTGAGTGATCGTTTTCAAATTGTTATTAGGGTTTTTACATTGTAAATGCGTGTGTGTGAGTTTTGTTTCCTTTTATATACTGACATTGCATTATTGTGCTTGATTCCAGTGAAACATACCGATACTTTGATCTCCCCTTCTGCTCAACAGGTAAAGTTTTTACTTTTTTTGTCTCTTCCCTGGACAAGAATACTCTTTTTCTCATATTGACATTCTTGCCAACAGGTGAGGTTAAAGATAAAAGTGAGGCTCTTGGTGAAGTTCTAAATGGAGATCGTTTGGTCAGTGCACCATACAAACTTGACTTTTTAGTTGATAAAGAGTCTGAAGTCATCTGCAAAAAGACGCTTTCGAAGGATGATGCTGCTGTGTTCCGTAGGGCTGTTGCAAAGGACTACTATTTTCAAATGTACTATGATGACTTGCCCATATGGGGATTCCTGGGAAAGGTTGACAAGGAAGGAAAATCTGATCCTAGCGAATACAAATATTACCTATTTAAGCACCTTCATTTTGAAATATTTTATAACAAGGATCGCGTGATTGAGGT
Organism: Pogostemon cablin; assembly: GCA_023678885.1. Lineage (NCBI taxonomy): Eukaryota > Viridiplantae > Streptophyta > Magnoliopsida > Lamiales > Lamiaceae > Pogostemon > Pogostemon cablin. The sequence continues at coordinate 5,440,032 of CM042991.1, read as the reverse complement.
CAATGCTCGCACAGATCCTAATGCTCTTGTGGATCTTACTGATGATAAGGAGTTTGATGTGGAATTCATGTACTCAGCCAAGTGGAAGGAAACTAATGTTCCTTTTGAAAAGAGGATGGATAAGTACTCTCACTCTTCTTCACTTCCTCGCCACTTGGAGATCCATTGGTTTTCAATTATCAATTCTTGTGTAACGGTTCTCCTTCTTACGGGATTTCTTGCTACTATTTTGATGCGAGTACTCAAAAATGATTTTGTCAAGTAAGGACTCCATTCTTCAAAATTCAACAATGGGAAAGTGACTAAGATTCCTACTGATATTGTTTTTTTGGTTCTAAATAGATATGCTCATGATGAGGAGGCAGCTGAGGACCAAGAAGAAACTGGGTGGAAATACATCCATGGTGATGTTTTCAGGTTCCCGAAGCACAAATCTTTGTTTGCTGCTGCCCTTGGAAGTGGGTCACAGCTTTTTACCTTGTAAGTTGATCTTTTGGGTCTCATGCTTTTTCTATTGTATTTTGAGAAATTCTGTTGGTAAAAATGGGATTGCCAGATTGGGGAGTTCTGCTATTATGTTTTGGAGATAGTTTACTCCATATTTTTCCTTTCCAGGGCGACTTTTATCTTCTTGCTGGCTCTTGTTGGTGTATTTTATCCATACAACCGAGGAGCACTTTTTACTGCACTAGTGGTTATATATGCTCTGACATCTGGCATTGCTGGCTACACAGCAGCTTCTTTCTATTGCCAGTTAGAGGGAACAAATTGGGTAATTAACTCAAATTAACTTATAGGTTATGTAAGTTTCTTTATTAAAGCATGCCCTGTGTAGTGTTTTATGAATTTAGGATAAAGTTATTTTTTGTATGCCTGCCTTGTTGTGGAGTATTGCTTATCACTTATCATTTATGTTAATAATCAGATGTCTCTCTCTTTATATTTATTTAACTGTGGGTATATTTCTCTGCAGTTATATGATTCGCAGGGGCATTTCCAGTGTAGACTGTATTTTTTGTAGGGCTTTAACTGTAGTAGATCTGTGTATCATTTTTGTGAATATACAGATCTTTCTTTGTCTCGATTGCTTATATCCCTAGTATAATACTCTTACATGAAGTTCATCATGCAAATCCTTATAATAGTTAATATAATTTGTTGAAAAAGCAGAGCTGTTAAGTTTAAGTCTCGTTGTGTAGCTTTGAGAAGACATCTAATTCTACTGTTCCATACATCAGCTTCTTCTAATTTTTACTATTATTTAAAAAAAAATTGCAGCCTTTTGATGATCCCCCTTGTTGGATGTTGGTCTAGGCCATCGGGGTCATGGTAAAAATTGTGCTAAAGTACACTTTTTTGTTGTTGATGCTAGGGATTGACTGTTTGGTTGTATGTGCCTGTAGTTAATGGCTGCTGCTTTAAATCAGTTTATACATACTTCTACTATCATACTAGTATACCAGTATTTATTCATTAAGACAAAAATCACAAAATTTGGGAATTATTGTTCTGGATTAGATATTAAGTTGCATAGAGGGCCAGATTAATTGATGTCTCGTGATGATGATTTTACAATTTGTCGAATTGCATGCTATTGTATATTTGTTTATGTGAAAGGTTTGGAAATTTTATTGTACTTTTGAAAGTTATCAATTGTTATATGGAGCATATTATGTGAACTATCCTGATTATAAATTTACAAATCTAGTATGACAGTGCCTTTACCTTCTCGACTGATTTTTCCGTTCTTCTTTTCTCTCCCCATTCATGTCACAGGTTCGGAATTTATTATTGACTGGGGGACTATTCTGTGGGCCACTTTTTCTCACCTTTTGCTTCCTTAATACTGTGGCCATTGCTTACCATGCTACAGCTGCTCTTCCATTTGGCACTATTGTGGTGATATTTCTCATATGGGCTCTTGTGACATCTCCCCTGTTAGTATTAGGAGGGATTGCAGGAAAGAATAGCAAGGCTGAGTTTCAGGCTCCTTGCCGAACAACAAAATATCCTCGAGAGATTCCACCTCTACCGTGGTACCGTGGAACCCTTCCTCAGATGGCTATGGCTGGCTTCTTGCCATTCAGTGCCATCTATATTGAACTTTACTACATATTTGCAAGTGTCTGGGGTCACAGGATCTACACCATCTATAGCATTCTGTTCATAGTTTTCATTATTCTCCTAATTGTGACTGCATTTATCACTGTGGCATTGACATATTTCCAACTAGCTGCTGAAGATCACGAATGGTGGTGGAGGTATGTAATGATGCTGCATTTTTCAAACATAAATTGCTTAATTTATGCTCACATTTTCAACCTGTTGCCAAATCTCAAATTTTGCCTTCTTTCCAGTTGTATTTTCACGTTTGGGGAAGATATGCAGCATGGTATTTTTTTGCTTGTGAAATAGTTTCAGATCTCTACATGATATTATGTGCAATTGATTCTACTAAATACTGCTGCCTTTAGTTTGTTTTAAGTTATTCATTTATTTTTTGACTCTTTCGCTAATCTTGCTCATTCTTTTATCAGTCCATATAGACCTCATAATTTATAACTTTTGATCTCAATCTTCCCTATCCCCACTCTCAAGGGGTTTATTGTATTTTTGGTTATCTTGGGTTGCATTTGTATAGGATTTGGAAAAAGGATTGGGTCTTTTAAAAAAAAGAGTTACCAATCCATTTGTTGTTTGGTTGGATTCGTTCTATGATGGATTTAATATTCAGTACAGTAGTACTTTCACTCTGAACTATATTTTGGCGTCTTGGTGGAAAAAAGAGTCACTTCATATCATTTTCAAATTCGACCTCCCAAATTCTCCTTTCAACTCAACTCCTATAAATCAAATGCTATAGACTGATTTGTTTGACACCTGATCTTTTTATATGCCAAAAACTAAATATATATATATATTTTATAATTGAGAGAAACTGCACATTTAATATGTGTGTTAGAACTACTCTGATACATTGTTAACTTCTTGTCCAAATTTTCAAACTTGGGATGGACATGTGGTTGGGAATTTTTTTTTTCTTTTTTGTTGCAGGCACATCTATTTCTCTGTAACAAAATTTTATGAGCTATAAGTTGAGATCTATAGCAAGTTAGTAACAATTACTCCGTAAACAGCACATGAGCACATGAATGCAGTCCAAGTAGAATCATCATTATTAAGTTTAACTGTATATGATGCGGGACCACATTTTTTTTTAAAGAAGTTAGTTTCTCACACATTAGCATTTTAGTATAACTTTATGATTTCTATTTCAGAAGTTATGTATCCTCTGTGTGCCTCACTTAAACCTTTCCTTCTTTTGTTTCCTGTTTTGTCATCTTACCAGGTCTTTCCTTTGCGGTGGATCCACTGGCTTGTTTATTTACGGCTACTGTCTGTATTATTACTATGCACGGTCGGATATGTCAGGCTTTATGCAGACCTCATTTTTCTTCGGGTACATGGCTTGTGTATGCTATGCTTTCTTCTTAATGCTTGGTGCTGTAGGCTTCCGTGCTGCTCTCTTCTTTGTGCGCCACATCTATCGTTCTATAAAATGCGAGTGAAAAATCAGATTGGTTGTGCCCCCAAGTTAACCGGTATGTATATTCTGTGAAAAGAATCACCCCAATTCCTAATTCTATCAAGTGTTCACATTACTAGTTTAAAGAAGCTATACATAAAGAAGCGTTTTCCATTTTCACAGAGCAATCTTGACTGGGAAAAAAAATGATTCGTGTATCATATGATCGAGGAAGTAGCATCAACGAGGAATCGTTAGGGCTGCGTTCCGGAGGAAAGTCTCCATTAGTGTGTACTTGTGGAAGCATTTTCCAGTTACGAAGTAGTTTATTGTCTAGGGCTGATAAATAATATAGACAAAAAAAAAAAAAAACTTAGGCTTCATACTGCTGTTTTCTATTGTTTATATTTTTGAAACGATTTTGGAATATTACAAAATGTGAGAGTTGAATTGTTAGCACAGCTTGCTCTTGTTTTTTTATTTGGGTTTTCTTTATCATCACATCACACCTCATTTGAATGATATCAATAGTAAAACATTAATATACACTGATAAATATTGGCTCATTATATAAAGAAAATGAGATTGGCAATTTGATTTTATGGATTTGAAATCTTAACATTCCAATTTTGAAATATTTTGAAGCGGTGATTTTGTGGGATTTAATTAAATTCAAGTGATTTTATTTGAAGATCATGACATGCATGCCACAATGCTGGGAAGTAAACTCTAGCCTCAAGTTGTTCTATTTTTAATGATATCCTAATTTTTCCCCATAGTCTTAAAGATTCATTTATTATTGAGTGTGCCGTGTGAGATTTCAATTTATTACTGTAGCTTCTATATATACCTGTAATGTCAAATTACATTATTAACTTCTAATATGTCCTTTTCAAAAAGGGAATGTAATTTGATTCAGTTCAAATTTCTTTAATTACATAGATACGTAGGAAAGAAAATTCTAAATGTAAAGGAGCCAAACTTTTCATGTGGTAAATTAAATTAAATTAATTTAAATATAACTTTTATATTTATAAAAGGAAGAAAATAATTTCTAGTTGTGGACCTGGAATGGCCCAACAAAGAACTTTATTTTTAGATGGGCCGTTTGTTTTTAAAATAGGCCCATTTAGATATTTGGTTCGCTTATGGAGTCTAAATCGGGTATTATCTGCACGTCAATTGTTTGTATCCCACTCTCTCGTTACCGCGCGTGGTTGTGTTTAAACATCTTTCCTTCGAAATTCATTTACTCAATTAGATCCCGATCTGACACTCTCTCATCTCTCTCTCTCCGTTTCAGTGCTGCTATATCAAGATAGACGCACTCAGTTGACTGAGCCAAGTGAAAGAATGGCGAGAGGAGGAGGGTGGCACGTCGTCGTTTTCCTGCTTGTCTGCACCGTGATTCGGGTGAGATCCGATGGGTCGGATCACAGGTACAAGGTTGGAGATGCGGTGCCGCTGTATGCGAACAAGGTCGGACCGTTTCACAACCCTAGGTGAGCATTCATTTTCTTCTGGGTGATGATTTGTTCGGAAATGCTTATGAATTTCGCTACAGTTGATCCGGTGAGATTTAGGTTTGGGATTTGGCTGCAATGTGTCTGTCAAGGATTAGGATTCGGACTAGATTGTGTTAATTTTGTTATGTACTTTGAGAATGCGCCGTTTAGTGTTGGTGATTAGCATTGTTGAGGAAGTTTAGATGTTCGGGATTGGGCTCTTTACTTGGTAAAATGAATAGTCGCAGGAAATGATCATCACCGTGACATTTTATGATGGATGTGGCTGCATCCAATTCAATTGCTATTATAATTGCAATACTCCGTGAGAAGGAACGTTGTAGCTAGGGAATGGTGTAACATTCAAGCATGATCACACCTATCTCTGTGTACTGTATGTAATACAGCTCAATGTGTGTGTTACCTGAAAATTTAAGAAGGGGGTGGGGGGGTGGGGATGGCAGTTTCATTCTTGCCCCTAAAGTGTTGCTTTGATTTCTGCCAGTTTCTCAGGTGATGATATCCTATGCTTTATTAAATAAAGGCAATTTTTGTTTCACGTGGGCAGATATTTCGTCTTTTTAAAAGTTGTTGCATTATTATCTTTTTGCTTATGTTGTGTTATTTGTGATTGGTTCCAGTGAAACATACCGGTACTTTGATCTCCCATTCTGTTCAACAGGTAAATTTTAATTCTTGTCTATTCTCTGATCAATCATGCTCTATTGTTCATATTATCTTTCTTTCTAACAGGTGAGGTGAAAGATAAAAGTGAAGCTCTTGGTGAAGTTCTGAATGGAGATCGTTTGGTCAGTGCTCCGTACAGGATTGATTTTTTAGTTGATAAAGAGTCTGAAGTTATCTGCAAAAAAAAGCTTTCAAAGCAAGAAGTTGCTGTGTTTCAACGTGCTGTAGCTAAGGACTACTATTTTCAAATGTACTATGATGACTTGCCCATATGGGGTTTTCTGGGGAAGGTTGACAAGGAAGGCAAATCTGATCCTAGCGAATACAAATATTACCTATTTAAACACCTCCATTTTGAAATATTTTATAATAAGGATCGTGTGATTGAGATCAATGCCCGCACTGATCCCAATGCTCTTGTGGATCTTACTGATGATAAGGAAGTTGATGTGGAATTCATGTTCTCAGCCAAGTGGAAGGAAACTAATGTACCTTTTGAGAAGAGGATGGACAAGTACTCTCATTCTTCTTCACTTCCGCGTCACTTAGAAATCCATTGGTTTTCAATTATCAATTCATGTGTGACTGTTCTCCTTCTCACGGGATTTCTTGCCACCATTTTGATGCGAGTGCTCAAAAATGATTTTGTCAAGTAATGACTACTCCAATCTTCAGTTTCAAGAAAGTTGTGGCACATTGAGATTCTTACTGTTTTTTATGTTATTTCTTTTTTTCTTAAAAGGTATGCCCATGATGAAGAGACAGCTGAGGACCAAGAAGAAACTGGGTGGAAGTACATCCATGGTGATGTTTTTAGGTTCCCGAAGTACAAATCATTGTTTGCAGCTGCCCTGGGAAGTGGCTCACAGCTCTTTACCTTGTAAGTATATCTTTTGAGTTTTACCATTTTCATATCAGTTTTTTCATGTACTTGTGTTCATACTTCATAGTTATGAGACTCTGTAACATTTTGTGAATAAAATCAATTCCATGTTTCTCCTTTCTAGGGCTACTTTTATCTTTTTACTGGCTCTTGTTGGTGTATTTTATCCCTATAACCGAGGAGCTCTTTTTACTGCACTTGTGGTCATTTATGCTCTGACATCTGGCATTGCTGGCTATACAGCAGCTTCTTTCTATTGTCAGTTAGAGGGAACCAATTGGGTGAGTATGTCTGAACTATCTTGATTATAATTTTATAACTCTCAAGTCAAATGTGAGTATCTTCACTTGTTTTGGGACTGATTTTTACCTTTTGTGCTGAACACAGGTCCGTAATTTATTGTTGACTGGGGGGCTTTTCTGTGGGCCACTCTTTCTCACCTTTAGCTTCCTTAACACTGTGGCTATTGCTTACCATGCTACTGCAGCGCTTCCATTCGGTACCATTGTTGTGATTTTTCTAATATGGGCTCTTGTGACTTCACCTTTGTTAGTGTTGGGAGGAATTGCTGGAAAGAACAGCAAAGCTGAATTTCAAGCTCCATGTCGTACAACAAAATATCCTAGAGAGATTCCACCTCTACCGTGGTACCGTGGAACCCTTCCTCAGATGGCTATGGCTGGCTTCTTACCATTCAGTGCCATCTATATTGAGCTTTACTACATATTTGCTAGTGTCTGGGGTCACAGGATTTACACCATATACAGTATATTATTCATAGTCTTCATTATTCTCCTGATTGTGACTGCATTTATCACTGTGGCGTTGACATATTTCCAACTAGCTGCTGAAGATCATGAATGGTGGTGGAGGTAATTTATTAATGCTGCATTTTCCTCAACATTCGAATATTTATAAATTGTAAATAGCTTACATACCTATCTGGACCCAAATCTTATAATCTCAATTCTTTGTTGGACTGTGCCATTATGCTTGCGGAAAACTGATTTCTTGTCTTTACATGATATTGCATGTCTTCATAATATTAAAAGAAGATTGTTGGCTTCCTCTTTTTTCCTCTCGTCATAATTTAGTATTCAACTTTTGTTGCTCACTCTTTTAACATTTGTTTGATTACTTTTAATTGCTTTTGGATTGAATGATTTGGAGATGTGCTTTAATTCCATTAATAGAATTCCAGTGATGATTTATATGATTGATTCGTATTTTTTATCCATCACCCATCTTTCTGAAAAAAAAAAGATTTTATTGGATAGTGTTCAGGCTTAGATTTTATTTGTTGCAACAAATTTTCCTTTGTTTATTTGTTTGACACGTGAATCATGACCATTTATAAAGCCCCTTTTTTTCTTCTTTGAATTCTCATCAGGTCATTCCTTTGTGGTGGATCAACCGGCTTGTTTATTTACGGCTACTGCCTGTATTACTACTATGCACGGTCAGATATGTCAGGCTTTATGCAGACCTCATTTTTCTTCGGTTACATGGCTTGTGTATGCTATGCCTTTTTCCTCATGCTTGGAGCGGTAGGCTTCCGTGCTGCTTTGTTCTTCGTGCGCCATATCTATCACTCAATAAAGTGCGAGTGAGAAAAAACAAATTATTTGTATTCGGTTCAAGTTTGACTGGTATGTATCTGATCTACCACTGTCATTACATTTGAAAACATTACTATAATTTAAAGGGGCATTACTTGAATGATGTTTTCTTGCATCTATACAGAGCAAATGTTGAATGCGGAATGAAGGTTGTGTATCATATGATTGACAAAGTAAGCTTCGACGGGCTCTCTGAGGATTTGTTTCGGCCGGTCTCCAATGGTGTGTGTACACGTGGAAGCATTTTCAGATTACTAAGTAGTTTATTATATAGGCTAATAATTAATACTCCATGAACAAAAATACTCGTATGTAGGCTTCTTTTTGCTCTCTTTTTTATCGTTAATATCTCTGAGAAGATTTTGGAATCACTTAAAAATGAGATATCTTGTTTTGCACCTCACCTGGACGATATTCTCTAGGTTAAATATTTCGATCAATATTGTGGTTGTTGGTTTGTTACAATTTCGAACCTCACATTTTGCTCGTGAGACGTCAATGGATATGATGCTTTTGGTCGGTTTAAATCAAACTCATGAATTTTAGAAATATTTTGAAAATGGACAACTCTTCACTGGTATCCTGAAAATTACTTTCGCAATTAGGGTGTATGGTGAGGGTTACAGCTAATGTAGAATTCTTTGAAACCATAATAACTTCTTACTAATTGAGTATGAAGTTATTCATTAAAATGATATTAATTTTTATCCGTCTCATCTAATGGAAGTCACTCTGTGAGTCACTCAAGCTTTTGTCAATGTACAATTGTTTTGATCGGATTAAATACGCAAAATAAAAATATTCCAAGAACAATCTTTTACATACATAAAATTAAGATTTATTGAAAAAAAAAATCACGAACTTTACTCCTATTACAAATTGATGTAGTCTACATCTGTAAGAAATTTGCAAAAAAAAAAAAAAAACTCACTTAGTTCATGAATTTTCTTGCAATGAACCCTAAAATTACTCCAAGGAATGAGAAAGTTCATCTGAGACACAATAAAGTATCACGTAGTATAAAGGAATTCCAAGAAAAAACTTTTAGATTGAAAATTAATTTAAGAAGGAATGAGAGAGTTCATCTATACCAAAATGTAGGGAAGCAATTTCATAAAGTGGAGATGAGCAATGCAATAGCAGCAGGAGAGGAGAGTAGGTTTATATAGAGTAATTGAGATTACAAGTTGTATCAATGCTTTTCATCAAATACATTGAATATACATGCTTTAATCTCTTCATTGGCTGCACTTGCACACCATAGCCATATCTAATCTAGCTTCAAATAGGAGTACCAAATGTTAAAATTAACAACAAATAATGAGATGAAAAGTGATGGTCTCAAAGAACTCTCTTGCTAAGATAAGAAAGTCCGATTACCTCCACGAAGAACCACCCAATCGAAACACCTCCTCAGTACCATTAGGCCTGTTGGAATTGCCCTCCACTACTTCCTCCTTTTGATTGCTAAGCACGCCATACATATCCTTAAGTTTGGCAAGATTACTTGATGCCGATTTCTTTTCCCTATTGTCATCTCTAGAGGGACTACGATGATTTACATCATCTGTGTCCTGTTCACGGATGCTTTGACTTCGGCCCCAGCTTGGGCTCCTGCTACGACTCCTCCTTGATCCACCTCTCGAACTCAGTTTTGCATGGCCCCTCCTATCATGATCTCTTTCATAGCTATCTCGGGACCTATCATAATCATACCGCCTATCTCTTTCTCTTTCTCTTTCCCGCTCCCTGCCCCTGTCTCTACCTTCTCGGGTTCTCTCCCTCTCTCTGTCCCCATCCCTTCTTCTATCCCTATCTGAATAGTCTCTTTCAGACAAATCACGACTTCGGTTCAGAGGACGACTTGGAGACCCTCTCGAATCATCATCTCTTTCAAAAGAAACAGTGACAGCACGCCGAACTGGAGATGAGTCCCTAGTTGATGAACGATGAGGAGCACGCTGGCCAAATGAGACAGAAAGGGAAGCTTTGACAGAAGGTGGCCTCCTTGCAGTCTCTCCAGTTCCCCGGGTGCTCTCACCAGTGACTCCGCAATGTTTAGTTGGCAATTTCATGTTTTCAAGATTGGCTATAACGGTTCGAAGTACAGGAACCGGTATACGAGGAAAAAGTGTGTCGAAGTAATACTGCAAGAAGAAAGAATTTGTTAACAGAAGACTAATTTGATAAATCCCATTAACAAAAAAAATATAAAAAAGGGAAGTATAACCTGCCCAAGAAGCAAATCTCGAATGTACACTCCCATTGTTGTCATTCGGCCATTAGAACCAGGAGAAAATTCCTAGATAGAATGAGAAGACAAGCATCTGTTAGTGATTTTCAAACAGAAAAGTTTTCATTTGGCCAGAAAATGCAAATTATGTAGACTAAAAGATAAAAAAAATAAAAAAAAAACTCTCTTTGAATTCACTGTACCATCTTGAGAATTAGTTGAAACTCATCCAAACAAAAAATCAAGAATTTGTTCAGAAATGCTCCTAATCTGAGACAATGTAATAGCATCAGTATTCAAAGCTGCCAGTTAATACTACATGAAAAAAGAACTGGAAGACAGATATTTAGTCATGCAACGCTAAATATGATAAGAGACCTTTTTCTAAACTACTTTTTCATTCCCAAAAATGCAGTTCACATGGACAGAATCATGTTGTAGCACCAAGGAATTGTAAAACACCATCCTGAGCTATCAAGTATCACAACATAACCCAGATACTTCGTGAATCATAAACAATAGATTTTTCCACACATAGAGACCCCATAAAAATTCCAGTATAATATGGAGTAGTTATTTCAAGTAATATGATAAAAAAACTCAATAAACAAGCTATAAACCATCCTGAACGAATTAAAAGAAAGAGACAGATGAGGCACCTTTCTCATACCTCATCATCTTTTAGATATGGCTCGTACCAACTCCATAAAGTCTTTGGATCTGCAACATACCTTAAATATAAGAATCCAATCTGAAAAGGAGAAAAAAAAAAGAAAGATGTTGGGGTGCAGTGAGTATTTTTCATTACACATCAGAAACACCGTAAAGTGACTAGTACAAAAACTGCCAACAGCGCAACCACATGTAAGAAGAATTAGAAATCCTGCCTGGAAATATTAATGAAACCGATAAACATAAAGATATAAAGTTCAAGAAACTTACTGCTCTGATATAAGGAGAGTCTGGATGGTTTAACAAACCATGCATTTGTTTAACAGTGAGCTTCATGAGAAAGAACTTATATAGAAGGCAGAATGCAGTTGAAGGGCCTCGACAGTTTCCAGTCATCCATGGTTCCACATGTGTGATGGTTACATAAATCTCATCAATCACTTCATGGTAAGTTTTCAATCTCAAAAGGTCTCGGAAATAATCAGAAGAAACTATGTTCACAGATAGGACTTTCTCCAATAATTGATCAACTGGTCTCCCAGATGACTTTATCTCAGACATCTTAGATCAAACCAATCCCTTCTACAAAAAAAAAAAAAGAAAAAAAAAAGTAGACAACAATCACACAATTAAACAGGAGATCAGATTGATGAAACAATTCCATGAAGAAGCAAATAATATATAAGTAATTAGAATGCAAGGAAAAGAACCACCTGGTTTAAGATTCATGCCAGGAAGAATTATAAAAAATTGAACCGACATATCACATTGGTTGAGAAAGTTCAATCAATATAAACAGATATTTGTAAAACCCTCCACTGATATCGGTTTAAAATCTACATCTTAAAAAAGAACTTTAAAAAAAATCCAAAAATTACCAAGAAACACCTTTAATTAGACCTATAATAACGCATACCTGGAACCTGAATAACACATAAGACCTAAAACTCATTTGACACTAGGTAGCCCCAAATTCCAATTCAAAGCTTAAGTCAATGAGTTCAAAATACGCCTGATTCAGAAAAGAAAACACCATATTCTTCTAAAATGTCAAAAAAGGGCCCCATGAATTCATCGAAGCGATTACAGTTAAACATCGACGATATGAAAATCAAGATGGTGATCTGCTTTCAATTAAATAATAGTATTACAGCAAGGATACTCGCTGCGCATTATTCAATAAAGGAGAAACTTTGAACGATCATCTTACCTTGATGAATCCTGGAGGAACAGTAAAAATTGGGAAGCTAACCCTAGACGGATAGTAAGAATTTGGGGGTTCAAATTATAAGCGGGACCGTCAATTGTAAAGCATTCGACGCCAAAGAAAAAAAAGTACAAATTTATATCCACGCTAAGGATTTTTATATTTTTCCGTTTTAATTTTAAAAAAAATCATTTATTTAATGTGGGTATCCAATACGTGTCGAGTTTTAATAAGGTTATTGGTAAGAAGACTAGAATAGTTTTAATAAGTTTTTTTTTTTTTTTTTTTTTTTTTTTAAAGTTTTCTTGTTAATTACTTAATTCCTCGTGGAAAAAATATGTACAAAGAATTTATTTTTGTTACGCATACAAATAATGTTGAAATTTGCTGTTTAAGAATTTCATTATTGTTATTCTTTAAAAAAAAAAAACTACCATTTTCGTTATTGAAATATACGAGTATCACTTTTTATTAACAATGCTATCAATTTTTTTTTTTTTTTTTGGCAATAAGTCACTTGATTCAGCTTTTAATAAAAATAAATCAATTAAAACAAAAGAGGGAGGATAGTACATGTATCAATCTCTTCTCAATTTATCATCAACTCTAATTTCATAAATAATTATAGGAAAGACAGAAAATCTAAACAGTAGAGGGAACTCTGTATTCATTCATAAGATGAATACTTATGTAATAAAATAATGAAAGTGCAACATGGTTTTCTCAGAAGTTAGAAAGACCAAAAAGAACCAGTGCCTTTGTGGCGATGAAAGAGCATCACTTCTTGTCATCAGAAGCCTTAAAAAATGTGTAAGAGAGAATCAAGTTGTTTATACCATCCATTTTCGGATCTGTTTCGAACTCTGGGTCGATGTAAAAGAACACCTGCAGAATCCATGCCATGTTATGTTAAATGAGGCTGCAAGAGAACTATGCGTAAAAGCAAATAGAATAGCACACAACTTACCGGCATGTCAATTTGTTCCCCAGGGAGTAGCCGCTGCTCTTCGAAGCAGAAACACTGTATTTTATTGAAGTAAACACCAGCCTGAAATTGTCCACCCATAAAACACTAGTCTGCACAATAGTAACAAAGTACGAACAAAATGCAACTCTAATACTCTCTCAAGTTTTAGAGTTCTACTGCAAATGAAACTGTACAATTTTCTATCAAATTTTTTCTTTCTATACCCTAAAACTACCACGCTTTCATTATCTCCCATCCATCAACTAGGGTTGTCCATGGTTGTGGCCTTAAAACGGAATCAACTTCTTTGACTTAACGGACTACATCATACAATGTGTATCTTGATTGTACAAACACAAACATATACTTCAAGAAAAATATATCAGAATGCCAGTATAGATGTGACATGCAAAGACCACTTAAATTCAATGTCCATACAAGAAAGATATGTAGAAACTGATGTTATGCTACATTAATAGTGCTGCAACACTTTTTACACATTTATTTATATATCAGATGAGATCAGATCAAAGACACAGAAAAGCAAAACAAAAATTTAAAGAACAACCTTCTAATTCCACCCATCACGTGACCATTTATTCTAAACTTTTTGTCCATTTTAATCAACTTAAAGGACCTCGTTGAAGAGAAATTGATATTTATATAATGTCATGCTGACAAGTACCGAAAAACTATCATATTTCTTTGAAGAAGAACACACAATTTGCAGTGCTTAAGGACAAGTAAGAATTTGTGTTTGTAGAAACATATTGATGTGTGGTGTGTCATTTGTGACCAAATAGAAAGGCGTAGTTGTCATCAACAATTGGTCAAACAACTAAATTCAAAATCAAGAGACGCTCACAACTTAGGATAGAAGGAAGATCTACGAAAAGTAACGAAATAAATTTTTTGAGAATAAATGAATGAAATAAATATCATAAGCTTTAACTTTTACTCTAATACCTTCATAGGAGTAACATTATAGGTAGATACACCGGTTATTGGAGTTGAACTTCTATTTTCAGCAGTATAAAATGCAAGGGCACTCTCCCCAGGCTTGACCCTAACCTATATATTGGATAGCATAAAATCAATATAAAAGAGATAAGCAATTAAGAAGTCAAGGAAGTTCGTCCAAACATGACCTCCTAACATGCAAACAGCCAACAATCTCATCTGCAGATGGAAAACATCAATATTACTTAAGCACCTCTCTCTGTGTTGGAACAAATTTCCAGGGCATCCCATCAGCCACGTCAGCATTGAACTGCACAACAATCTCCCTGTAAGCACAGAAAGTCATGGTCACAGATGCAGAACACACCTAAGTTAAAATAACAATCTTCACGGTACTAAAACTTCTCTATGAAAAGAATTCCAAACTCTTGGATAATTACAAAGCACTTGAACGCCCTTGTTTATAATCCTTTAAATCATGAATAAAATCGTGATTATAAAAGTAACAAGTGGAACATCTCTTTACGTTTAAGCTATTAGCTCACACCTGGTTGTCACAGTTCCATCCTTATCATGACGAGCAATCTTTTCTTCAACACTCTACAGTTCACAGAAACATTGCTTCTGAATCAATAAAAAGCAGATTATCTAAACAAAACTGGTAACACAGACGAGATCTTATGATACGAATTTACCTCTCGACGCTGAACAGTACCCCCATAACCAGTAGCTTGACAAAATCTCCTATACAGAGGAACTGCAGCATAACTACACCCTACCATAGCAAAGACCAATCCAGTAAGGTATAGTAACATCTTCTTTGATTTCTTTTCAGTTGTAGCATGAGTAGAATATTTCCGGCCAAAAATGGCATACGATGACTCTGGGGGACTATAAGTCCTTAACTTATATCCATGCTTTGGCAGAGTACCATGAGAGTCAAAGCCAAATGGTCGTATGCATAAATTCTTGTTTCTTGCTCCAACAAAGGAGCTATATCTTGAACCCACGACATCTATGTTCCTTAATTGAAAAAATATGTTAGTGAGATTCTAAATAACACAACATTCGTAACAAAAATTTCACAATCACACATGAACCTAATATTTAAAAATTAACAAATCATCAATTTTATTACCAATAGAGCAGCATGTGATGTTAACTACCTGGATGAACAAGGTCCTTGATGAAGAGAGATTTTAGTACAAGAAATGGAATATATTCCTCTACAAAGTCTGGAAAATGACATGTTCAGAAAGAGTTGATTGTATGCTACTATATCAGAATAAATTCTTCAGCATCTGCAAGACTGCAACCAATAAAGAATTAAAATCTTATACAACCAAAAGATGAAGTATGATGATATTACCAAAAAAACAGAATTACTGGTTCCAAATCTTGGTTAGATTAAGAATTGTCTACCATAGATTTCTGTTCTTTATTCTAATAAATTTTTTCTCCTTTACTTCACTTCAGTATAATCACTACCTCGTAATTTCGATTATTTCTAGTTTACTTGAGTGAAGAATTATCAGTTGAATCATTCATTATTGTAAACTAAATACACCCATTCTCGCATAGCTAGTGTTTGATGAAATGCCTGAGTGAATGGATTGCTACATCGTTTGCGTTGATTCTTCTTTATAACAACAGAGAAGTGACACTTAAATGGTCAGTTTACAAAAATATTAAACTCCTAATGAAATAAGGAAATTAAAAAAAAAACCCTCGTAGAAAAAACAAGTAGAGTTGAAGATTACCGCAGTTTTAACAGAAACCGTTTCGGTAATGATTTGTTTTACTTCAGCAATCAAAATTGCTGATTATAATTTAGAAAAAATCACTCAATCTAAAAACATTGAAGCCTTACCGTAGCTCTATAATCCGGAATTCCCTCTCAGCAGAGTGAAAGCTTGTCGTGTTAAAGAAGAGGAGCTGGGATTCGTGATGAAAATTAGGAAGAAATAGAAAATGTAAAATAAAAGCCTATTCGTTTAGACTTCAGAGTTCTAACGAGTTGCTTCTTGGGCCTGGTCGGGTCTTTGTAGGTCCTACCCATAAAACCGATCCGGTCCATGACCCATGACCAGTTTCGTTCTACTCCATTATCAAAAGATGATTTACGAAAGAATTTAATACCAGAAAATTTATGTGATACCTTTCACTTTATTAATTTTGTGCCATTTATAATAGTATGACATTACTTTTAACTAGAAAAGTCAGGTTAGGAAATAAAGCTCCACACTCAATATCATAGTATATATTAGAATGTTGACAAAGTATATACCTAACACCAGCTTACTCAATCTACTCTCAAGAGAATATTACCTAACTCAGTGTAGAAGCTGCACTGGTTATCTAAGCAAGTGCAATTCAAGAATCGGGCGCAGTAATAGGGGTAGGGCATTTAAGGAAACTGTGCGGCACTCAAAATTTGTGGGTGAAGCAATTAATCAAACAGCTTGGGTGTAGTGCCCATAGTCCTTTCCAAACATTCAAATCACATCAGCAGCAAAAAGGCAAAGACTAAAAGAAGTTCAGATCCGAATAAGTATTCTTAAGCAGTTCTTTCGATAAGGCTATAAGCACAACAGAATGAAGAGGAATTGTTATCATTTAAAATCCCTGTTCTTATCGAAGAGAAGGAACAATAAAATCCTAAATAATCATATCCCTGCTCAAACAAGATATCCTATAGTTCATAACTTTTCTTTATACAGTAATTTAAGGTCAGCTCTGTAGAGAGATTAATGTCAATTCTAAATTAATTTAAGGTAATTGCTGGCGGCAGCTTCTGTATTTTTAAAAGAAGTCGTTTCGGTATCATTACTGCACAGGTGCAAATTAAAGAGGAGCTTTCGTGAAGCCAATAAGGAGGTAGCAACTGAGGAAGCTTAAACTGTCATTGCTTTGCTAAGTGTTAGTAATTATGCTGTCAAAAGATGTGGGCAGCTGTGCCATTTAAAAAAGAGTTACGTTTTCCTAAGAATGAGCAACAACACACAGCAATAGAAGAGGTAACACAATTCCCAAGCAATCAAGTACAGCATTTACACAAGTTTCTCAGCATTCTTCGTTCAAAACATTATATTGCTCAACCTCGTATATTAGTAGACAACCTGGACTTACTACCAGTTGCAAAGATTATGGAAGCACCAGTATTTCTCCTCCACGATCAGTGAAAGCCTTCATGCTGTCTGCTGTTATAACCAGCTGCGCCACAAATCTTATCGGTCAGCTGTCACACAAGAATATGTACCATATATGCCACCAAACATTTGGGTAAGTTAAGTACTTGTATTTAATAAATGTACAAATTGAGAAATTTTATGTACTTCTTTCAACCCCAAGTAACGCAGTAATATCATAACAAATAAAATGCGGTAACGAGTCAGAAAAAGAATAACTCAGGAGGGAGACAAGTAGACAAAAGAATATATTCAATCTATAATGTCCATATAAACATACGGAGCTAGAAATTGAGTGCTGTAGCATGCATTTCTTCAGTGCTCGGGTGCTGTGTAACTTAAATTACTTGTTCAACTCACGATTCTCAGACCAGATGAAATCCTGTATTTATGCTTTTGTAAACTATATATGGCTGGCATGTAAAAAATATATCCTCCCTTCCACATAGTTTTTTGTAACAGAAAGATGAATACAGAACTAGATAAATACTCTACGTGTTCAAATAAATATTTAAGACATCTTTAATGCTCACTCAAACAGATGCGGAAACTCTCCAACACGTTATAATCATGTGACTGTAATTCCCAACTCTCAATCAGTTATTTGCACCACTAAATGAACAGCTTAACATTTCAAGAATGCAAGAAGACCCACAATTCATAGCGTAGGATTTACAAGGAAAAAATGGCATAACAAACAACTGAAAATTTAACCAGCAACAATGAGCCAATAACATCCTAACCATTAATAATATCCAAATGCTATGCTGCAAAATGGCAGTTTGCCATCTTCGTGATCATCGACGTCGAAAGCAGTTGTGAAAATCTATTCTTCTCAACTCCAATTCTTCACACTTACAGAACTCTCTTCTTCTAAAAGCCCACCATGGTTGGTATTTCCAATTCTTTGGTGATTTCTAATAGCCCTAATTTTTATTTCTCTCCCATAAATATTCTGATCCATTTTGTAAATTGACTATTCACTTACTGATTTTTTTTATTTTTTTAATTTTAATCTTAATTTCAATGTTAATGGTTTCACTGTTTCCTATAATCTTTGAATCTGCAATGGGTTTAAATCTTCAATTTCTTGTTTCCTGTATATATATTGGGGTATTTGAATTCAAGATAGAGAACTTTGAATTCAAGATAGAGAACAATAACAGCTACGTAATTTCCCTCTAAAGCATTTTATCAAATACATGGCGAGCAATACCAATCCAAACCTACATACTATATCTCGAACACTAAAGTACGAATAGCTGAGGGACTACAAGTCTACACTGGCAATACCTCAAGTTCGAAGGGGATGTGGGTCGAAGAAGGACGCGTGAGTGGGAAACGCTGAGATACCTCCAAGTGTGATGTGTGTAACTGTAAGGAATACGATGTACATATATACTGTAATGGAATAGTAGAAAATAAGTATTTACTTCTTATATTTTACATTACATGAACATTTATACACATGAGTAGTGGTAGAATTAAATTTTAAGTAGTTATTAAAAAGTGAAAACCAAGTTATACAATCCCTTACACACTATCATTTAATTTGATTCAAGTCTAGAGAAGGGTGATCTGCCTACATTACAGATAGGAAAAAATAGTTTCAATTGCATAAGGTTCAGGTACCAGTTCAGGTTCAGCTGCAAAGTTAAGATTTGTCCCAAAAAAAAGTGATGGATAGCAAAAAGTAATATAACTAAGGATATCATGAACAACAATCCATCTCTGATCCACTGCTGGTATTGCAAACTACTTCTTCCCGTAGTCGTTATACTTACAACTAAAATTAATTATGTCGTCTGTGTTTCTAATATTCCAAAAGGTGGGAAACACTGCATACCATTATGGTTAGTAGGAAGACATTTTGAATTACTTCGAAACCGTACTCTCCATAACAAAGCACAATTAATCAATTAATATGTGACATAATGTTATATAATTTTTTTACAATTACAAATACATAACACACCGCAATAAACTCAAAAGACATTCCTTTCATACATCATTTAGTTGAATTCAGCATGGCATAAAAATGATTTAGTTCATCAGAGATGCCTAGAAATAAATTATTCTAAAATCATCACAATGTATACAACACAACTAATCTAACAATAGGAATAAACATTTCCAGGGAGAGACAAGGAGGAAACATTCAATATTCCTAGCCACTAAAGTTGATCACCTAAGTTGAAAACAGGAACTCAGACAGTCCTACATCACATCCCAAGAGGTCATGGAACTTAATCCTTCCAACATTAAAAATATTACTTGATGATGTCCAAAATCAAGATTTCGTAGTATGTTGTTTGCATGTGTGTCACAGCTGTGTTTAGTTTATAAGAGGATTCATTATTGAGTTTATATTTGGAAGCAATAATGTTTAACCTACGACATGACAAAATTTTTCCTACACAGAATCTGAATGAAACTTGTTAAATAAAATAAGGCCATAGATATTACATTACTTGCAAAAGATAATGATATTTGAATCTTTAGGCAAGATTAATTTACCCAACTACATTGGAGAAGAATGCAACTCACATTCCAAAAAGAGAAAATTGTATGAGGAAAACAACTCAAAGAAAAATTTTCACAATTAAACATCTTTAAGATCCACCCGAAAAGCATTGATATGAATACATTCAAATGATTAATAATGAACTCCAAGATTTGTCAATACTTTATCATAGAGAATCATGTTATCCCAAGCGTGGATATAAATTTGTTATTTGGTGTCGAATGCTTTACAATTGACTGTCCCGCTTCTAATATGAACCCCCAAATTCTTACACATAACAAGGACTACTTATGAGAATTTGTCATACGCTTGGTGGGCGGAAGTATCCAAGAAAAAAAAAATTCTAACAAAAGTTGCATGGAGCACCCGAGGAGAGATGACTGAATAGGAAGAAGGAACTGTCGCAAGAGAGAAAAAAAAAACTTAGAGAGAATCACCTTGTCGTGGCATGGCCAGAGTAGACATGCACAAAAAAATCGAAACCGGTGGTTCGAACCGGGGAACCGCCGGTTTTAACCGGAACCGGAACCGCCGGTTCCGAAATCGGCCAAAAAAAACCGGAACCGGCTAAGGAAGGTTCGGTTCCGGTTCTTCATATTTGGGAAAAAACCGGCGATTCCGGTTCGAACCACCGGTTTTTCAAAAAAAATTTTTTTTTACTTTTTACGCTTAAAACTAAAAAAAAATTAAAACCGGAACAGGCGGCTCCGAACCGGGACCGTCGGTTCCAGAACCGAAACCTTCGTAGTTCGTACCCCAGTTCGGTTCCGGTTCCCCCTACCTTGGAACCAAAACTGCCGGTTCAGAACCGGAACCGTCAGAACTGGAACCGGCGGTTCCGAACTGGGGTGCATGTCTAGGCCAGAGGGAGGAGAGAGGCTGACCGTGACGTTAAGGCGGTGTTTGGGAAGGGGGGACGCATAAAAGGAGTATTGGTGGGCTACCGGTGAGTTACCGGATAAAGTTTCAATTGAACCGTATTGATGAAGTTTGTTGTAGACATGCACCGATTAACCGGAACCGCCGGTTCCAACCGGAGAACCAGCGGTTTTAACCGGAACTGGAACCGGCGGTTCCGGAACCGTAAAAAAAGAAACCAAAACCGATAGAACACGGTTCGGTTTTGGTTCCAGCCGAGCACAAACCGAAACCGCCGGTTCGCCGTTTCACGGTTAAAATCGGCGGTTCCTCTATTTTTTATTTATTTTTTATTTTTTTTTTGAACGGCCAAGATCGACTGTCCGTTGGAGATCCGACGGCCCAAAAAAGTGACCGTTGGGGCGGTGAACCGGTGGTGAACCGGCGGTTCAGGCGGGAAGGGCGGACTTTTTTGAATTTTGAAAATTCAAACGTGCGGCCGAGATCGTGTGACCGTTGAAGATCAACGGTTGAGATGGAAGGCGGAACCGGCGGTTCCGGTTCAAACCGGCGATTCCGGTGAACCGGCGGTTCCGGCCGAATTTTTTTTTTTTTTAAATTCAAGGGTTGAGATTTTTTTGTGTTTAAAATTTGAAATGGATGGATGAGATCACTTCCAATCCTCTATAAATACCCTCCAAGTGTGATCAATTTTGGCACACAACATTCACATTCAATCTACTACTTCTTCTACTACTACTACACTCTCTTCTCTACACTACTTATTCTTCTATACTCAATTTGAATCTATTCCACATTCTTGATTGATTCTACATTTCTACTCAACTACTCAAGTTCTCAATCTCATCTCATCTCAACTCTCAAGTCTCAACTTTCTTTTTTTAGTTCATATATATCAAACTAAAAAAAAAAGTGTAGTCTTTTATTTCAATTCTCTTATTATCACTTTCATTTCAATTATCTCATTATAATTTTCTATTCTTTCCCACACATATACTACTAATTAGTATACTTCTACTTCTAGTCTCTTAGTTTTAGTTCATAAATCTTATATATTCATCTTTTTTTCAATCTAAAAAAAATGTCTAGAAGAGGTTCTTCTTCATCCGGTGCCTCACCTTCTTCATCTAGAGGAAAATCCATACCCAACACCTTAAATTGTCCTCCACCACCTCCACGCGGACCACGCCAACTTCCACAAACTCTAGAAGATATTGAACTTGAAAATATTCCTTCGGATGAAGAAATCTCCCCTCATTTGTTCAACTTGAATGTTAGGGAGATACTTGGAGATGATTTCCCCTCCGACGACGACAACGATAATACTCAAGGTCAATCACAACAAAGGGCGAGTGGAAGTCAACCAACCTCGGGTGGTACGGGTACGGGTACCGGAGACGGAGCCGGAGGCTCTAGCGGAGGCGGAGGATCGACTCGAAGTTCCCAACAAGTGTTACGTTCCGATATATTTTCCATTCATTTCAAGAAGGAGGCGATTGAGAATTCGAATGAATTCAAAGTTATTTGCAACTATTGTGGCACTAAGTATAAATTCAAGCATGGCGGAGGATATGGAACGTTCATCAAGCACATCAACTCGAAGCATCCGACAAGATTGGCATCTCAACCGGTCAAACACAAATAGGACGAGGGTTCACGGCCTCTTCCGGAGGAGAAGGTTCATCGGCGTCGGGTAACACTCTTTTTAAATTTGATGAACCTAATTATTTGAGATTATACCTTAAACTTATGTGCACCAAACATTTGCCATTTAACTTTACCGAAAATGTTTTTTTTCAAGATTGGGTAAATCTCACTTTAAATCCTCAAGCCCCACCTTTGCATCGTAATAAATGTAAACTTGGTGTTGCTAAAGTTGTTAAAGAGTATGGTTTGATTTTAAAACAAATTTTGCAACAATTACCTCATAAAGTGTCTATATGTTCGGATATTTGGAGCAATTTTTGGCAAAAAGCGAATTATATGGGTATTACTTGTCATTGGATTGATAGTTCATGGTATTTGCAAAAAATATTAATTGCTTATAGATCATTTGATGTTCCTCATACCGCCGTTAATATTGCTCACAAAATTAGTACTATTTTGCAAGAATATGGTTTAGTTACAAAGATTTTTACAATCTCATTTGATAATGCTAGTGCTAATACGGCTAGTTTAGAAAGTCTTATTGATATTTGCAAACCCTCAATTGGTGGTAGATTTTTTCATGTTAGATGTATTTGTCATATATTGAATTTATGTGTTCAATATGGTATAAATGCTTTGAAAACACACATTCAACCTATTAAAAGTACTATATGGTATATAATGAGAAACCCTTCTGTTACTAAAAGGTGGAAAAGATATTGTCAATCTGTGAACATTCACCCAAAAAAAATTCCTTTAGATGTTTCAACTCGTTGGAATTCAACGTATAAAATGTTGCATGACTCTTTTGATTATAAATATCATATTTGTGCTTTTTACTCACAAGATGCGGGTGGTCAAATCTTGTTTGCTAATCAATGGGACAAATGTTATACTCTATGTGATATTTTGCAAATTTTTAATGATGCTACGGAAGAACTATCCGGTGTTTATTATCATACTTTAAATTTAGTTGTTGATAATTGTGTTAAAATTGCTATGGTTTTTAGTGCTAAAGAAGCACACCCGTTGTTGTCAAATGCTATTCTTTCCATGAAATCTAAGTGGTTAAAATATTTTTTTCAAATCCCGGACTTGTGTTTAGTTGCTAAATTGTTGGACCCACGTATTAGAACAGATGGTTTAGAAGAATTGTTAACGCTTTACTATGATTCATTGTATGCTAATTGTGATTCTCCTACTAGACAACAAGCTCCTAATCCTAAAGGCATAGTTGCAAGTACTTATAATCTACTAAAGGAACATTTTAAGGAGTATAAAGAACAAAATGGTACAAATGATGATCAATCTAGTGGTGATGATAGTAGTGATAGTGTTGATAATTCTAGAAAATATGATGCTCTTCAAAAATTTTATAGTTTTTATGATGCTAGATCTCAAAAACGTGCACGGGTGATATCTAATCCTTTTCAAGAACTTGATTCTTATTTTACTAACACTTTTGAGTTTGAAACAAACGGAACTAGTTTTGATATTTTGAAGTGGTGGTCAAGGAGAACAAAGTCATTCCCTATTTTATCATTGATTGTAAAAGAGGTTTTTGCATCTCCCGCCTCTACGGTTGCCGTCAAACAAGCATTTAGTCTTGGTAATCTCACTTTGGATCCGACACGATCCAATTTAAGTGTGACAATTTTAGAAAATTTGTGTTTGCTTGATGATTGGTCAAAGGCGGAAAGACGGATTCAAAATCAAATTGAAGAAGAGCGATCGGATGATGAAATTACAGAATATTGAAGCGAGTTAGATTGGTAGAGTAAACAAAAAAAGCCATCACCATTCACCTCCACGGAGCCAAAGAGGTAAGTTGAGGTAAGTTAAGAGAACTACGTGGGCTTTGATTCCTTTCGAGGATACGTAGGCAACTTAAATTTAAGTTGAACTTGAATTTTCAAGTTTAACCCTAAATTTAAGCTCAAGTCTTTTTTTTTATTTTTTTTTCCTCTATTATGTTGTTGTATTTTATCTTATAAAGTTTGTATTTTTAAAATTTTTGAAGTGTAACAATAGAGTAGTTGACATGGAAGTAAACTTGTAGTGTTCTCTACACTTCTACATTTGTAAATTGTAATGGTTTAGACTTTAATAATTAAATTTTTATGTGATCACATTAATTAATATTGTTTGATTATTATGAATTTAATATCAACTTTGAAATTTTTACTTGCATTATTGAATATTGCATGGTGCATACATGATACATCATGTTTTCAATTTTAATGATATTATTATTATTATATTAATTCAAATTCAATATTTCCATTTTCAATTACACATGTTTCATTTATTTAATAAATAAATAACACATAATAACTGATAAATAACACATTGTATGATGTATAAATATAACATAAAGAAATAAAAAAATGCAAAAAAAAAAAAAAAAACCGAAAAATCGGCGGTTCCGAACTGGAACCGGAACCGCTGGTTCACGAACCGAACCCCCTATCCCCCGGTTCGGTTCCGATTCCCCCTCCGTTGGAACCGGAATCGCCGATTCGAAACCGGAACCGACGGTTCCGAACCGGGGTGCATGTCTAGTTTGTCGAGTATTCCAAATGAGGTTGAGCCATGTGTGCGGTGGAAGCAGCGCAACCATGGTAGATTACTTCACCACGCGTCTCTACTCTATCTGTCGCCTCTCTCTCTCTCTTGCTCTCAAGCTCAAATTGACAGTCTTCGTTTCAATCAATCGCCTAATCAGTACTCTTCTCCAACCTCCACCTTCACTCTTTCTAATCAACCCTGGATATCACAACTGATACACCAGTAAAATGACGGAAGAAAATGCCACCAAGACGCCCAACGGAGTGTCGATCGTGGATGATGATAGTGAAGATCAGACGCGTGAGCTGAATCTTTACACCATTCTTAACCGGTTGATCGCTGCGATATTCTTCCCCGCTCCCAATTCAACCGCTACTCTGTTTCAGAGGATTAAACTCTCACTTTCCGATAATATCCCTCTGCTTCCCGATGCTTCCAGAAATACTGCTCACAGCCTTCTCCTCTGGACTCGCCGTGGCAGCACCCTTCGCGCTCTTCTCGTTGTTTCCGTAAGTCCATTTTTTCCCTTGCTTTTTGGATCCGGGGTTTATCTACGAGAGGAAATTGTAAAGGAGTAGGGTTTTATTTAATTGTATTCTTGTTTTTAAGAAATTTCTGAATGGTTGTTGCTCTAGAGTTTACTGGTTTCTTGTCAAAAAGGACATTTATTGGTTGTAAAACATATCAAAGCTATGTTCAGATATAAATTCAGAATGACAATGTACAAAATCGTGGGGCAGTGAATGTTCATACATCAATACTGGGTTTTGTGGCTAGAAAGTCCCCTTTACTATTGCAATGAGAAACATAAACCTCAAACCTGAAATAAGTCCTACCGACACTCACGAGCCCCAAATTGCCATTTGCTAGTATTTGCTATATGCAACCTGCGTTCTCTTTTAAGTCTGTTAGTAAACGAGATCCTTTATTCTTTAAACAATGGAGCTCAGAGTGCAGTCTTTTAGGGGACTTTTCAGAGATAGGATGAACTGAACTATGATGATGGTCATGAAATCCTGTAAAAGACATTTATCCTTCCTTTTCTTGGATGTTAGTGGATAAGAGTGGCACTGTGGCAGTTTGCTCGGAGATGGTTCAGGTTAGGGATGTAGTTCATAGGCCTTACCTGAGTTACCTCTGATGACTGTATTCTACCTGAGGTGGGGAAATAAAGCTTAGATTTAGCTGATCAAAGGATCTGAGAAGCAGTCTCTGGTTTCTATATATTGCAAAATGGATAACGTTCAGTTGAGCCAGGGTGTAGCTTCCTTTTTTAGCGGGCTGTTTTATTTACTAAAAAAAGGTTAACTCATGATATCATGGTAGAATAAGAAGGCTAAAGTTTCCATCTGAATCATGGGCGGGGAAGGTACTGGTTCACTAGGAGGAAGCTGCTCTTAATTTTAAAAATACAAAGAAGTATTACCTTTTAGGATAAAATTTTTAGACATGTTTGAAAATCTCTTTTTGTAATTGTCTTTTAGACTTATAATCAGCCTGGCAAGGTCAAAGGATAATGTTTGTGACTCTGATCAAGTACAAATGAAAAGAAGTGGTTCCTATAAATTGTTGGAGGCATGGAAAACTGAAACCTAGATGTTTGCTCATGTTTTTATAGCTGCCATACTGCCCAGCATTTGTGGGCCTTTTCATAGTATTTCTTGGCAAGTATATCTGCCAATGGATGCCTAATATCTGATCTTTATGCATCTTCTGTATAGTTTATCCTTTCTATTAAAGCTTGAGTTCGAAAAAGTAATTGTAGAACCTGAGTATTAATGTTTTTTGTGATATGGCTAATTTAGACAGAAGAAATAGTTACTGAAGGAAAAATCAAGACTGAGTTGTTCTCCCTCTATTTCACATCCTCATCCTTGGGGTGTATGAGCAATTTATTTTCTCCCTCTTCCCTTTAATTTATTGATAAAACTGCTCTTTTTTTTTTTTAACTCTAATGCGATATGGAAGGCTCACATTTTCTTCTTCACAGTTCTCAAAATTAGTCTTTTCTAAGTTTGAGATTGGATATCAATCTTTCTTTGGGTAAATAAATGAACTAATACTCTTTTCTCCTTGTTTTAGATCATCTATCTGAACATCAGATTCCTGTTAGTGGCTTGTCAAAGCACTTGACTATTTTTTTGCTTATTTGGTTGATTGCCTGAAAACTTCAATTTTTTGTTTTCTTTATTCTTTCACAGGTTCTATTTTCTTGAATATTTTTGTTAACAGAACTTCAACAGAACAACAGTTTTTTTTTTTTTTAAATGTCAACAACCAGCTCATTTACACTGAAGCTTATGCAAATCAATGATCATTAGTCCCTCATTCAACCAGTAGGTTCATGGCAGACCCTATCATTCATTTTCTTTGCCTAAGTAGTATGTTGGGCATAATCGATTGAATACCTTTAACTCTCTTGGTTTCTTTAGCTAATATTCTCATCTCATAAAGTTGATCCCTCTTGCAGGTAGGGACAATTGTTTTCCTCATACTGGCGGGATTGTTAGTCTTTATGCTTTTCTTTGTGGCAGCAACGGTCAATGCAGTTGTTATTTCTCTTGTAATGTCTTTAGCAGCAGCAGGAGGATTCTTGGCTCTGTTCTTTGCCTTCGTTGCAGCCATTTATGTTGGTGCATTATCTGTAGCTGTATTTGTCATCTCCACGGCAACAATTTCTTGTATTGTTGCAGTTCTTATTGCTACAGGTAATGACATGGTGTTATTGTGCTTTTCCATTAATTCTACTCTGTCATGTGGCTCCTCTTATAGTGTTCCATAAGAAATATAATGGAAAAAAGAGAGTAAAATCTTTTATGATAATGAAATAAATTGGTGGAGAAAGCAAGAACTGAAAAGAAATTATAAGGCATAATAATAATCACACAAGTTTGAAAGGCAGTCCACGTGATCATGTTTGGTCAGAATTATATTATTCACGTTACTTTTTTTTCTTTTGCTTGATCAAAAATAACTAGCCTCAGAATTTGATTTATTTTTTGTCCACAATTCTATGAAATTATAATCTACTTCCACAAAATTTCGCAATGAAGTTTCTTCATACAGCGTGCCAATGATTGTTGATGGTGTGCTTCATTTCAAGCTCATTAATTCTCATGTTTCTGTAAATTATGCAGTCCATTAGTTTCATGGGATTGATCTAATTAGTCTTCTTCCTCTACTTTCTTTTCCAAGTAATGGTCTTTTGGAAATACTATTTCAGCACAAAACAAAACAATCATGTTATTGTCCATGCAGATATGCCTTAATTTAAGCTCTTGTTTATTCAATGGTAATCATTACTACTGTATACGTACAAGGAGTTATGTTTTACCAATGGTTTTCTTTATGGAAGATTGCTCCAGGTACTCACCAGTAATAGCCCACAATTCAGTGAATTTTGATATGAATTTAACATAAGTCTTTAGATAACGAGTGTCACCAGGCTTTTTAAGTCAATCCTGGCAATAATTTCTAGGAGTTCATTTTAATTGTTTGGCCTAAAGCAACATTTAATCTATCTGATAGTTTAGTGATTAAACCATAATTTCAGTAATAAGCAGCTGAAATTGTTTTCCTAACAAACGCAAGTCTTCCTTCATCTCAGTTTCTTTAGGAACTAATTTCTGCTAATTATTCAGTCATTGGCTTCACCTGAATGACGAAATAGGGGAGTGGCTCTTCTTCTTAGAATGTTAAGAGAGAGTTTGTGGAAAACGTGTGTATTGTCCTCAGTTGGGGACTGGATTAGCATTCTACAGAATATTGCTATACTACTTGTAATGGCCGGGAATAGTTGTCTGAACTGACCTTGCATCTGATACATGCTGATATACCCATTTTCCCTGCAAGTGCAACAAGATAGTAAAGATGCTAGGCTTTCTGGTAAAGAATTAGGTTGTTATTGGAATTTATCATCTACAAGTCTCTCTCTCCCCCTCCCCCTCCCCCTCCCCCTCCGCCTCCGCATACTTCTTTGGTTTATATATATCACTCGTAACACATATTATGGATGCTTAAATCAGGTTGGATCGGATTCTTTTGGATGTTGTGGATTGCAGCACAGAAAAGCATAGGTCTGGCAAAACATTCCGTCCACATGACAGGATCAGCGCTCTCAGCTTACTCGACTGCTTTGCATGCCCGACGCAGCAGCTATGTTTCAAACAAATTGGACTGAGTGTGTGTGTGTGTGTAGATAGCATGTTTTGTATGTATCTTTGCACTTCACTGCCTTATGAATAGTACCAATAAAGATGCTGACTGATGTGTATATTGTATGTAAGCATCTAGTGACCTTTTGGGTAGAGATTTGTAATGCCTAGATTAGCTATACTAGTTGCATTTTCGGTTGAGGCATTTTTGAAGATCTGTCCGTTGTTTTGTATTGTGTAATGATCAGATCCTACTCTATATATCTTGCATTATAAATAAACATTGTTTAAAGAAAGAAAAGAGAAGTGGAAAATGATGTGGATTTTGATGATTCCAGCTAGGAATTACAATACTTTCATAATAGGAAAAATGTATAGTACTGAAATGTACTGGAATCTTGAAGTGGCATCTGTTTTTTTTTTTTTTTTTAAATACGATTTTATTTGTCAGAATGTTATCCTGTATTGTCTTTTAATTTTAATCTAACTTAATAAAATTATCACAAAAAAATTGCATAGTGTCGTACGATAAATGAATACTTTAATATGGGAAACATATGGTACAAGGTACAGTTGTACACCCAGATCTCGGCTCACTATATCAAATTGGTCTCAACTTTATGTGTAATATTCCACTTTGATGTTCGTTAATCAGAACCAATATTATGGTAGTATTATAAATAAATAAAAATGCTACTACTATATAGTTTGACAAATAATTTAGGAAAATTTGTAATATATACCCTTTTGGATTTAATAATTTAATTTAATACTTCATATGTAGTGATAAAAGTTTAAATGTTCAAAATAATAAAAATATTATTGATTCGAAAAGCTTTGTTCAATTCATAAATATGTACAACATCATTATTTTTATCGAGTGAAGACTATTTTTATAAATTTAAGCATTTTAACACTCCTATCTAAAAATAGGATTTTGAGAAAAATATTCCTAATGTATAAATGAGTTCTGTCACCCATTTCTCCAATAATTTATGTGAGGCAAATAAATGATACTCCACCTCCGGCATTCAACACATTTTTTCGTTTTCACCCACCCTAATATTTACAATACACTTTTAACTTAAAAAAAAATATATATATTCAATCCTTAGAGTTTAGTGTAGCAATAAGGGTTTGAGTTCCCTTAGGATAAAATTTCCTACTATTTCAGGTTATTCCCTTCGAATTTTAAAAGTTTTTACATTGTTTTGTTCCACAAAATTTTTCATTTTTCATAAAAAGTAAAACAACAATGCTCTCATATACTTTATTTCTAAAAAACACACTCCTACACAAAAAACACACTCCTACACAATACACTTAATATACTTTATTATTTATTTATTAAAAAAAAATTATAATACCCTTAAAATTCATAGGAGTAATTTTCTTAATCTCTGTATCCAATCAAAAGTGACAATTTTTAAAATATGGAAGGAGAATTATTTTAAATAAAAAATGAAATATAAACAATGAGAACGAGGTTTTTCAATTAAAGTGAATTTTGATATTATTGAATTGAGTTGTATTAAAAGTGAAGATAGCTCGCATGAGCAACTCAACTAGTCATAGAGGTGACATCTTGTATATATAACTAATTAATGATCGGATTCTACGGTCCCAATGGGAGCAATCTCTCAAAATATAAGGGTTTCTTGTATGCAATAAGCATAATTTATCCTCTATTGATCAAAGTCATCATGATTAACCTCTCCGATTGGATTGGGATGGAGTGGCGATTCCACCTTTATAACTATTAAAAGGCCAACTCCACCTTTATAACTATTAAAAGTGAAGATAATTTTGCATACCGGTCAAAGATGAATTGTATAAAGATTGATTTGTGAAAAGTTATAATTTAACATCTATACTTACTAATTAATGTTTTAACTTTGGGTTTTTTTTTCTTTAGCAACATATTAATATAAACTTATTATTACGTACACAAGAAAGTGCTAGGAATGTAGATCAGCCCACCCCCTGCCAACTGTCACATTAATCTTTTGTTCTACTCAATTGATCATGTTTCATTAATTTAGGATTCCAGAAACAAATCTGGTGGTCTGGATTGATACGTGGCCTCAATATACATGGAATGGACCCAACTATTAATTATAATTATATTTATTTATGGCCCTTATTTTAACCTACCGAATTATCTGTAATTTCCAGCCTTGCAAATTTAATGGAATATTAGGTTAATGCTATATATCTTTTTCCAAAAAAACAAATTATTAAATAGAAAACTTTATATAGCCGTGCCACAGAAAATAAAAT
Source organism: Pogostemon cablin (assembly GCA_023678885.1). Classification (NCBI taxonomy): domain Eukaryota; kingdom Viridiplantae; phylum Streptophyta; class Magnoliopsida; order Lamiales; family Lamiaceae; genus Pogostemon; species Pogostemon cablin. The sequence continues at coordinate 5,408,533 of CM042991.1, read as the reverse complement.
TTGTACTATTTGGCAAATGAATATATGATCATATAATAGAAAAAAATAATCATTCAATTGAAAGAATAACCAAATTAAGCCATCAAAAAAATTACATAACAGATATTAATAATGAATGAAATAATTGGGAGATATACACATACACATACATATCTCCACTTCATGCATAATTGTTTCTTGATCTTTGATCATCAAACACACACAGAGAGAAAGAGAAACATACACAATTAATCTAATATATAATTGATGAATTAAGTACTAATGAACTGCTGTAATAACCCTATCAATCTGCATAGTTGTTGAATGCATCAATTTCCTCTGTCCACTTTTGGGCAACAATAATTTGGACCAAAACCCTCCTTTATTCTTCTCCACAAACGCCATCGATCTACTCTTCTTGAAAACCCTCGCCCCGCCCTCCCAGTTCACCACCGGAGACGAGCAAGACGAAACTTCCGAAGAAGTCAACGAAGAAACGGAAGAGGAAGAGGAAGAAGAAGAAGAAGACGAAGATCCCCCGGCTCTAGAACTCGAAGACGAGTCACTAGAGTTGGATAACTGGAAGAGCTTTTCATTCAGACACATGGAACAAACACCTGGAGATTGTATGTGTTTGGGATGCTTCTTACAACCTGCATTACTACCCTTGGATGTTTTTGTGATCACTTTTAGCTTCCAAGGTTCCATGTTATAAGTTGTGTGTTCTTGTTTGTGTTTGTCAATACATACATTCATATATATATATTTTGACAGAGAGAGAGATGGGGCGTGGGGTGGGGTGGTGGGTCATGGAAGTGATGCATGGGAACTTCCATGACGTTTCATGTGAGGTTCAAAGGGGCTTCATAAAATGGCTTCTTTTTTATTTGGACGGTGTGTGATTAAAAAGTCGATTTTCTTGAATTGATCGTACGGCTGGATGTGTACCTATGGTGGGGCCCACGGGTGTAATTTTGTTTTTATTAATTTTAATTTAATTTCGAAATGTGTTCGTCTTCTTTCTTGTGCTGGCGGCGTGGAAGTCTTTCGCCACTTTTCTGTATTTTTATTTTTAAATTAAAAAGTAGAGCGCACGATTTTTTGCTATTGCCGAATTTTTACTAAGGCATCCGAATATTAAAAAATAATACAATGAAAGTACTAAATTAACCCTACATCCTAAATAAAATTATACATTTAAGATTTTAAAATATTCACAATTAATTTGCTTTTTCCACCCAAACCACACAATACACATGCTTATCCAGCGCGGCAGACATCAGTTCTTGCCACCAGATCTCTTTTCTTCACCACCTTCAAGAATTATCGGCGGCTCTCAGATTTCCATTGCTACTTAAATATCTATGAACAATAATTTTAAAATAATAGTTTTCCAACTCTGGCATCCATGGATTTCCAAAAACTGTATATAAAAAATAAATTCAAGGTCTAAAGAAGAATTTAAATGGAAGGACAACCAGTGCAGGAAAAACCAGTGTACATATTGCGTTTGAAGAGGAATGTTTGAAGAAAGAGAAGCAATTTCCTGTCCTGTTACATAGAAAGAAAAAAAAAAGTCCAAAAGTGACAATGCGTGAACAATTGACGCCACCCTTCAACAACAATGGCGTAATGAAACGACTTCGTTATTCGTCGTCCATAAATCTCTGCCATTTTTCCATCTCTCCATCACCGCCAACCTTTCCTATTCTTCCCTCCATCCTATTTTAATCAACAATGACCAACGGAGGCAATGATGGCGACGAGGGTTCATCCAGATCTGGCGGCAACCACCCCACCACGGACCGACCACAATGCTCCTCATTCCAGCCCCATGGCCACGGAAGCCCGTCTCGAAGACCCAGGGCTCCTAATGTGCCAATGGGTGTTCCTGGCCACTCCGCTCACTCCTTACCCTAGGCCGTCGGCGGCCTCCCTGCACTGGTTGTCGTAGGGATACAGTGGGTGGGAAAAGCAATTTTAGAAAATTAATTAAAGTCCATGTTGGGTGTGAAAAGCAATTTTAGTTAGAATATATTAATTTATATTGAATTTAAATATGGGGTTATAATGGTCTTCTCACTATATATTTTTTTAAATATTGCGTGCCTTCAGTAAAGATTCGAGTGGCAATAGTGCCTCCCTTTTTTTAATCACATACTTAATTAAAAACTAATCCACCTTATTATAAATAATAAATAAAAGTGGGTAAATTAAGAATAGTTAAATATGTATAGGTCCATCTAATTGGTGATTTTTTTCAGAAAAAGAATTGGGGGTTTTTATAAAAATTAAAACAAAATTTCCAATCGTGAATTTCAAGATCTATATGCGTACTCTATTTTAATTATATTAGAACATATATATTTTAAGGCTTATATTTTAAGACAAGCAATTAGAAGAAAAAATTAGAGAATTAAAATTGATATTATGAAGGTTTTAACATAATTTCAGTAATTATTAGATTTTTGAATAAAAAGTGTACCATATTATATAATCCTAGAAATTATATTGAGAATAAGTAAACATGTTTTAGGTATTCATTTAATTATATTAGAATTGTAATCCAAACTAATTTGATTCTTTTTGAGCTAGGTGCATAATTCTGTAATTGCCTCACTTATCTTATTTTAGTTAATTAAGATACATATTTATATGTAGTAGAATAATAAATGAATATGTATCTTTTATTTTATACGGTAAAATATGTGCATCAAATGCACTCTAGAATTGTGTAAGATTATACATTAATTAAATCATAGTAGTACATTAAACATTAGAGTTCACGAATTTAGCGAATTGGGTTTACACAAATATTCAGTAAATACTTGGATAAATTACTGTGACTTAAACAAAAAAATAAAATAAAATATGAAGATTTAGAATAATTGTACTTGTGTGAAGTATCAGTATGTGACTTAAACAAAAAAAATATGAAAGGTAAAATATGAAGATTTAGAATAATTTTACAATATTATTAATATGTATGCTGAATTAACCAGCAAGAGGAGATTCTCTTGTAAAATGGGTAGATTAAACTACATTTATTATATATACAAAATATTAGTAATTAAAGTATATATATTTATAATAAATTATATAATTATAATAATCTATAATCATACTTTAATGTATCGTTCATCATATTTTATATTATATACTTTAACTATGAATACACATATTCTAATTATATAATAATTATTCATTGAGTTGATCTTTTGTGTCACCGGATGTATAAGGTGTGTAAGAGTATAACATTTTATTATAAAAGATATACATTTTAATGAATAAGGATATGTTTTTTTCATTGTAAAAAACGACCAAAATTTGAATGGTATAAATATTTGATAAAAAAAAATTAATTTTTTTTTTCAAAAAATAAAAGGTACAATATTTAATCTTAAAGGTACAACTTTCGAAAAATATAACATTTAAAGTCCCAATATTTCTAAAAATACACCAGTTTTAGCCTTATACTTTAATATTTCTCACAAGCAGTTAACTATTGTTTCACACAAGACTTTTGTCTCAAGGGCCTATTTGAATTTTCATACGCATATGTATATTGAATTTAAATTATTGATAATTTTAAAAATAATTTAAAATAGTAAAATGAGAAAAATATGCTATCCATATGTTAGTTGCCAGGTGGCTTCCAACGTACGGCAGTATATCTCCAACATGACGAGCCTAATCGGTTCGAATCAAATCGAATTAAATCCAGATTCAATTGGGCCATGGGCCCATGTGGGCTTTTTACTCATAAGATTTGAGTCTCTAATCCTATTTTTTAAGGGCTAATCGTAACGGCATGTTTCTCTCTTGTAAATCAATTTTACATTATAAATTTTTTTAAATTCTGTGATTTCTCTTAATTTAAATATCCTAACAATACATATGATATATAGAATTGAAATGGGAATCACAGGATTTACATCGTGAGTCATGTTTACACAAGTGTTATTTTTGATCGGCTAATTATACACGCAATATTCATTTTTTTCTCGAGTGAACTCATATACTATATTACATCCCAATCTAATAATGTCAACCCAGTAAAACAACTTGCTAAGCTCAAGACTCATGAGTCACGAGTCAACTCATGTATTAACATTACCTCAACTCATTTATTTTATTTTTTCAGCACCCAGAAAAAAAAAAAAAACACACCGACACATATTCGAATAAAATTATTTGAAAATTGAGGAATAATATGATCCATCTGAATTAAATATGTCATATTTTCACATTGAATAGTCAACAAGAAACGAAAGAAAAGTTGGAAAAGGAATATCCTGTAAGTAGTGTAGTAGCAATTGTCAACCACCAAATCACAAATGAGGATTAATAATCCCAACCTAATAAACAACCACCCATCACTTTCTGCTGGGTGTGGACAGTAGACCTCTATTTAATTCTTTAAATAATAAATAAATATTGTTGGATTATATTTATATTATATATTTACCCATGATATAAATGTATTTTGAGAATGAGGGTTGTTAGAATGTTCCCAATATTTTGACTTACAACAAAATCAAACCATCTCTATCACAAATAAATCTGATCATCACAAGTAGGAACGATTTTCATATGGATAATTCTAAATGATTTCGCCATTACTTTATTTGAGAAGTTGATATTGCATTGCACCACCCAATCCATTGAGAAATTAATGTAAAGTCAATTTGAAAGAAATACTAAAAAACATTAAAGCCTAATTAATTAGTACAAAATATTAAACTTCAAACACAAAATTAAAATAAAGAATAAGAAATTAAAATAGGGTGTGCAACTTAACATATTGGGAGGTGGAAAAAAATACAAAATATGCGTTAGCCAAATTTTCATTTTACACCTACATTTAACTTATGCATTAATGAATAAAAAAAATACATATAAATAAATATTCATATATTTTTGTTAATAAATTTTCTGTTAGTTTTTTTTAATAAACAATGGAATATAAAAAAGTTATTCATTAATTAAAATTAGATAATCGAATTTGGTTTAAACAAATTAGTGACATGTTAAGTTTAGCAGGACCGGACTCGATAAGATTGCTGACCCTAAAATCCTTAATTTTTATCCAAACGACGGCGTTTCATAATCCGGCGAGCACAGAGGGTTCATGATTTCACTAGTTGGGCTGTAAAGGCCGCAGCCCATTTTTGAAATTTAAGTGGGCCTTTTATTCTGTACAAGCATTTGGACTGTACGGAAATCAATCCACCTCAATATTTTGGTTTTTCACAATTCTTATACTCTCAGGGGCGGATCTAGAAATCTGCGATGGGGTGAGCTAAGTTTAGGAGTTGGCTTCTTGTGCCTGGAAGCACACCGTGCTCCGTTACAAATTAGTATTAAATGGTTTACAATTTAGTATTAAAGGATATATCCTTTTAGTATTAAAGGGTATATCATTTAATATTAATTTGTAAAGGTGCACAGTGTGCCCGGGCACACAAGTTTTTGCTAACTTTATTAAAAAAAATTAAAAAATGTATACTATACACACAGAATCACCTTCTCAATTAAAGATAGATGGACAATGGGCTAACTTTTCTAATATTTACTGTAATTGGTGGGCTTAAAAATAAATGTGAGCTTCTTTAGGGTGGGCTTAAAATATTTTTGGATTGAGCTAAACTTTAAAAATATAAATTATTTACATATATTATAATGGGTTTTTGGTTGGCAGCCCGGGGCTGGCCCCAAGTAGATCCGCCTCTGTATACTCCCAAAATGTCATAATCATTTATGCTATATGTTTATGTAATTATTTCATCTGTTTTTAAATGATCATAAGCATATATACAGGATTAATCCTTTTTATTTTCCATATGTATATTCTATACATTATTATTACTAATAAATGCATTAGTTCAAAATTATTGTTAATAAATACAATATATTATGATAAAATACTCAATATATTCCCACATATATTCTGAAGTGTGACTTCTGAACATAAATATCATGAACACCAATTTATGATTTCTAGAAATCATAAAATTGGTGTTCAGGATATTTGTGTTCAGAAGTCATACACTTGTTGGTGATCAGAATATATGTGGGAATACTTGTATTCATGAATCATAAACTTGGTGTTCAAGATATTTGTATTTAAAAGTCAAACACTTGGTGTTCAAAATATATGTAGAGATATATTGAGTATCTCACCATAATATATTTTATCTTCTAATAATATTTTCACCTTAGTGTAACTAATAGTAATATGAGTATATAATGTGTATTAAATAATAATAAACCTTTATTTTTTATTGAATTAATTAATGCTAACACTCTAAAATTAATGGAAATGTTATAAATCTTAAAGAATTAAAGAATAAAACCGAAAGGACATTGATATAATATATAATAAATGTTGCACTCAAGTGATATAAGAGAGATTTCATGGATTAAATTAAAATTCCAATTTAAATGTCGAGCCCTAGCCCTAATTACTAGAGGAACACTTTATCACATCCCAATTTCCTAAATGGATAAACAAAGTATATAAAGTGGAAATTAACAACAAAAATATATAGAAAGTAAAGATACACTAAAGGAGTTATGCATCGAATAACAACATTGAAAGATCTCTTGCATGGCTTCGTGCATGTCATACTTAGGTGTTGTTATTCGCTACATATCTCCTTTGTTGTATATGTTGTACCACGAATAAAATAACTGCGAAAAGTGCATGAATATTTCTAAGAAATTAACCAAAATCACTCCATGGACCGATCTTATCGATCAACAATCCTAACACCTCTTTATACATGTAATCTTGCCTGGATTTCCCAAGAAACTATTTGATTATATATTTTCCAAAACGAAGATGGATTTTTTGTAATAACACGATCACAATTAATTAATTAAGCTGTTAAATTAATATAATTTCTATTTTTCATCCCAATTTGTTCTGTTCAATCCCAGTGTGAACTCCAAGCTCGGACTTTTGTGTTCATTTAACGACATTAAATAGCTCTTCGGACAAGAAGCTTCACTTTCCTGCAAATCCAATATGCGTTCAATTAAATGAAACACAAGAAACGTGTATTGTGGAGCAAACAAAAAAGAAAAAAATGAGTCCATTTCAATGGAACGGAGTTCTTCATGAACAGAAAGTCGAGAGTCAAGACTAGAAATTTAACCTCCGTCATAGGACCCGAATTCAAGTCGGATGGAAACGAAGATGATCTTATGAGGCCATGCGATTCACCGCCACTATTAGCTTGTATCCAATTATCTCTGTTACTACAAAAAAATAAATAAGTCGTTTATATCATGAGAAAAAGTATATAGTATAATCTAATGCAGAAAGAATTTAGATTATTATATGCATGGCAGTGTTATGCTTTGAGTACACTTATATACCATAAATTTGTTCATCTTAATTAATTAGATCATATATTGTAATCTTTGTAAAGTGGTCATGTGTTATGATGGAAGAAAAATAGATCGATCGATGATTTAAATTAATATTGTCTAAAGTGAAATAAGAAATGTTTTGATTGGTGAAAAGTTTGAGTTCCCCAAATTCAGACTTTAGAGATGGGTAAAACACAAACCCTGAATAAGGAAACTGTATCTCAAAATAGACAACAAAATAAGTGAAAAAAAATTCTACTAAACTACTGCATTTTATAGATATTAGGACATTCTATGTTTGAACATTCTTGACAAACATTTTATTGTTTTTATTTTTATTTTTATTATTATTATTATTATCAAACCCATGGATAGGTCAATTAAGTTAGCTATATCCCTTTTTTTTTTTTAATTAAGTCAAATCTTGAAAGTTATTTTTTAAAAAAAAAATACTTAAACTATATAATTAGGTTATGAAATTATACAATCGTTTAAAATAGTTTGACAACAGTATTGATTATTTATATAGTTAACCTATCTTTTTCGAATTTTTATTTTTAATTAATCATCATTAATTAAAATAATTATGAAATTACCTGACATATTTTATATAGTTACAGTGAAAATGATTTTGACAGTTTTATGATTTCTAGCTTGAATTAGTGGTTTCTCATTTTCCAAATCTAAGATTAATAGTTAATTAAGTCTTGAATTGAAAAAAATACTTTGAAATAAGAAGGGACAAATCAATCTATAATAAATTTACAAAAGAAATAAGTTTTTCCTTTTACCCACAAGGTAAAAAAGAAATATGACAGAGTAAAAAATATTATGCTGCACCAAAAAGAGTGTAAAGTACATTCTTTTACACAGCCAGTAAAAATCGTGTGGTAGGGATGTTGGCAGCAAAATTCATGTACTATCAACTATGCCTATGTAAATGCAATAAAAAAAAAATGTATTAAAACTGTTGAGAATATAGATTAATAAACTATGACATTCGAATTAAAGGAAAAGATAAATTAAGTCAAGATACTGCTGCTTTTTTTGGTCCTAGACGCAGGATTTTATTTCCTCATGAAGAGAATAAAAACAAGCTGGTGGTAAAAGAATTGGATAACTTTATAAAATAATAGTATAATTAAAGAAATAATATAATTAAAAGGTTAAAAGAATTAATTAAAGGTATGGCTATGGTTGCTTTCTCTTATCTTAATTCAGGCTTTAGATTGTGTTTGCCTGACCTTTTGTTTGAGAAGCCAATGAAAAGCTATGTAAACATCTCAGGTGGAAAATCTTGCAAAGGATTAAATTAAGATTTAATTTAAACAACAATAGTATATTAATTAATAAATAAAGAAAAGAAAGAGAAGAAAAGCAAAAGCTGCCAATTAAGAACCCTTTTATTCTTCAAAAATGGTGGACGTGAGTCTGCATTAATTCTCAGTTTCAGTACCATGCAAAAAGGAAATTAAAGTTCTATTCTGTGTTTATTCCATGTTTAATTCATTATTAATATAATAATTAATTAATCATTAATAATAAATTAATTAATTGAGTAATTACCTTGAGGAGTTGCTCCACAATGTAGGGGTGGTGGGAGGGTAATCAGCTTCCGAAGATCCGTTGGGCGGGCCTCGTTGTTCCGTGAACAGACGAAGCCCGGCCCGGTCGGCGCTAGTGCCCATGGTGGAGAGATCGTCCTCTCCAGATCCATCTGAGAGACCTAATTTAATTTAATTATGATTAATTAATTAATAGTGATGAGATAAATAAATTAATTAAAGGGTCTGTTAGCAATCCGAAGTACGTACCTGAGGAAGCAGCAGGTTTGTCAGTGGTTTTAACAGTTCTATACATCTGCATTGGGAATTATATGGAGAATTCAATTCAAGAAAATTAAAATTAAATCATCAGCAATATATATAAAAGTTAAAACAAAGAAAAAAAAACTTTTATCCGAATTATGGAAAAACTATTAATTAGGGGTCTGAATTATTTTTTCTATCAAACCAAGGCCTAAAATATGTAAAATTATCAATTCAAGGCCTGAATTTGTCAAATATTATCACCTATTTTATCAATTTAAGGCCTAAGTTTATGTCCTGAATTGATAATTTTACATAATTAAAGCCCCTAATCGATAGTATGCATAATTCAAGCTCTGAATGGATAAATTATCCAATTTTAGGCCTGTATTAATAAAATTCCAAAAAAAAAAAAAAAACCCTCTCTCTAGGTTGTGCGTCATGTATTAGTTTAGGACATTAATAACGAGGTTGATGTTTGATAAGGTTTGTAATCTCTGCACTATTATTGAATAATCATCACAATGTATTTGTCTTCTATTCTCATTCTCTCTCTCTCTTGAATCTCTCACCCCAAGATTTCTCCCATTCTTTAATTCATTCATCTGCATTCATCGGCTAATGTGCCGGAGAACAAACCCAAATGACTCACCCCCACCCACCCCACCCCACCCCCATCAAATAAAAGAGATGGTATAAAATGTTTGTCAAATTGGTGTACCTGCAAATGGCTCTTGACGTGAGCAAGAGTGAGATCTTTGACATCCATAAGCTCAAGAACTGACTTTGGAGTAGCCCCTAAATTCCGACACCCAACATTAAGGCAATTAAATCATATTGAACAACCAAAAGAATATGGGCTGGTCATAACATATTAACATGGACTAAATTAAACCAAAAAATAAAAAAAGTAGAGAGAGAGAGAGACTACTTTCATGGCCGCCAAGAAGCTCAACAGCATGAACAAAGCGAGCATGGAGAGTGGTGGTCCATCTCATTCTGGGTGCTCTCATGCTCCGTTTTGCTGGAAATTTGGGCAGAAATCTGGATCTTAAAAACCCATGATGTTGTGACACTTCATGATTGTGGTGGAGCTGGTACGATGGCGCCACCCCACCACACCTCCCGCCGCCGCTGCGATAACCCGTTACCGCGGCGGCAGCACTATTTCCGGGGCCCAAGAACGGCATCTGATGATGGTCGAAACCAGCCGCAAAACCCGAGCTATGATATTGGTGTGAAATTGGAGAAGGAGACGAACTACAAGGCATTTGGTAGAAGCACATCTTTGGATCCTTGTCTCTATCCACCGCCAAGAACGGAAACGGACGGTTGGGATACACCGGAATGCCCTTGATGGGCCTCAAACCGTCGGATACATCCAAGGCAGACACTCCATGGTTAATCTGATAGATATGGTGTTGAGGGTTTTGCAGTGGTCCGCCATTGAAGCTCTTGTGAGCGGTTGGATGAGATAGACATAGCTCATGTGGGACGGAGTTCATCGATCTAGTCGAGGAGAGTTCACTCATCATGTTGTTGTTGGAGGAAGAATTAGGGGGAGAGATTTGGAGAGAGAGATCAGGTAAAGGTTTGGAATTAGAGGGCTCAATGAAAATCCCTTCTAAGGGCATTTTCTTTACTACTTGATGATAACAATAAACAAAAAACCTTTCTTTTTTTTAGTTTCTAACAATCTTGAAAAGTAGTAGACAAAGATTTTCCCTACAATTTCTTGTAATAAAGGGAAGGAAGGAAGACCTAGTTATTACTACTAAAGATGGTTTGATGAGAGAGAGTTCAACAAGTAAAGCAAAGAGTACAACAACAACTAGCATCTACTACAAACAGAGATCTTTAATTCTTTTTTCAATATTTCACCAGCAAAATAAATCTGATGTCAGGTGAAACAACATAAGAGAGAATCAAAAAAGAGAGCTCAAAGTTTAAGTTTTGATTCTTGGAGATTTGCTCAAGGGAGGTTGTCTGAAAAGAGAGACAACATGTTTGCAGTTCAAAAGAGCTGAGAAAGAAGCAGACATGGTGGAAAGAAGAGAGAGATGAAATTAAAGAGGAAGAATTCCAGAAATGGGGGGGTGGGGTGGGGTGGGGTGGGGGGTGGGGTAGTAATTCCTCGAGAGTATATCTCGGAAAATGACAGTAGAATAGAGGGCTCACCTTCAGTAGTCAAAACACGCAATGAATAAAACAAGAAATGAAATAATTTCACAATAACAAGATAAATTGTCACTTTTTCATTTCCTTCCCCGTAGACGACGGGTTAAAAATTCTGCAAACAGAAAGTAGCCCTCTTCTGTGATTCTCTTTCCCCCCCCTTTCTCTCCTCTCTCTCTCTCTTACACCCATACATACAGACAGAAAAAAATACACACACACGAACACACAATATTGTTTCTTTTTTCTTTTTTTGTTTACTTCTACTAGGATGGTCATTAAAGAAATCCCATTTTCATGTTTACAATGGGGTAGACCATAACATACATTTTCTTGAAAAATCTATTTGCTTTTCATCAATCACACGAATTCCTACTTATTTTTATCTTTATTTATTTATTTATTTATTTATTTTAATATTGTTATAGTTGGAGCATTGTAACTTTACTTGAGATTTGACCATGTTTATTTAATTTATTATTATTGTATTTGTGATCCCACCCAAAAATTATCCAACAAAAATTTATTTTATTCTTTAAGAAATTTAATTTCTCTAAAACAATCCTAAATTTTAAATGGCCGCGGCTAGTGACATCCATCATTTTATTACATTCACCATTTATATTTACATACACTAAAGTTATATATATACACATGTAAAAAACTAAAATACTCTTAATTTAATAAACTCAAATATTCATTCCATTCATCCCCTCAAACTTAAACACATACACCCACAATATTCAAGAAGAAAGAGAGAAAAAAATAGAGGAAACAGAAATACAAACACCCACGTGAAGAAGAAGAAAGAAGAGAACAACGGGAAGAAAAGAACATCACTTCCAATTATTGCTTAAAATTTTAAGATTCGAGTTTTAGGGTTCAAATTAAGTTAAATAAGTTGTGTTTTGTTGTATAACGATTGTGGGTAGTATGAGTGTTCGTTTTGTTAGGAAAATAGATTGGACAGTGAGTAAATTAGAAAAAACGATTATAAATGTTTGACTATGCCATGAATTAAAGGTTTGTTCGACCAGTGATGGACAAATTTTATGAATATGTTCAATCAATCCTAATCGAATACAATTCAAATAATAAGTGGATAAAATACTCTCTTAGAATCTAGAATAAATTATCTTTTTGATAATGTAATTTGTAATCTCAAAATTCGCAAATTCAAGGTGTTTGGGGATTCTTGGAAACGGGCCAAGATAATATATCAAATTCAATTGTGCAATTTTATTAGATATTTTAGAAAGATCTTCACATCTCCTCTTTTTTCACTTCACTTATATAAAAAAACATGTGCGTCAGTTGTGCCGTATTTTTAAAATGCATAATTATTTTGTATGTTAAAAAAAGATATTAGTGTTTCATTAAAGATATTAGTGTCTCTTGCAAATGATACTTTGAAGAAAAAATAAATAAATAAATAAATAAATAAATAAAAATAATAATAATAATGTACTGACTCGGGTCGGGCCACAAGAATTGATGGGCTTAACAACTGTAAGGCCTCAAACAGCGTATGATCCGTCACATTTTAGTATTACATGAGAAAAATCTCTAACATTTTTTCTTAATAATAATATTTTGTTTTTATGATAGATTTTATAATATTTTACGTGTCAATCATTAATAATTTAAAATTGAAAATAATTTAAAATTGAAAATGTAACATTAAAATCTAGTGGATATAAAAAACACCTCTTCAAATTGAGTATATAATTTCTCACTTAGATCTTTAATAAGTCCTAATATATTTCTTTCTATATTTGCTTCAAGCATTTCTAAAAATCATTTATATATAGAAGCTTAAGTAGAGGTGAAAAAAGAAGATAATGTGTGTTGTACGTGGGATTAAGTAGGGGGCATTGACTATAAAGGTTGGGGGTGGGGTGGGGTGGGTGGGGGTTGGAGGGGGGTAGTGGATGTGGATTTAGCATATGGGTCGGCCAAAATAAACCCACATTACCTTCTAAATCTTCTTCTTAATCTCACACTCCCAAATATTCCTTTCTAATTTTTCAACAACTTTGTCTCCCATCTTAGCTAGGTTTTATTATGTCTTCCTCCACATCATCTAAATTAAACCCATGTTTTACCCCTTAACCATTTATTCAAAACCCTAGGCTCAATCAATGACTCCATGTATATTAAATAAATAAATATTTTGATTATTAAATTCAATTCATATAAAATTCTATTTTATTTTAGTTTTTTGTGGGTGTCTATATTCGATCTGTAGCACTTTTAATGCTGCAGGGGGTCATTCAATACACGGAATACTTTGCACCTCATTAGATTTTTAAACTTTTACACACTAGATAATAATCAACATTATTAAAAAAAAAAAGGACATTAAAATATTTTCATACCAAATTTGGGCTCACTTACATGAAATTTATGAAAGGTGGGTATTGTCTATTGTGACATGCCAATCTCTATTAATCCGTTATTATTTGTTTATATATATGTCAAAATAATTTAATTAAAAAAATCCAATTTTGTTCTTATATTGTTGAATTAATTATTATTTTTAAATATACATGAATAATATTGTTTTTAAGGTCATATTATAGGTTTATTAATTATTGTAATTTAATAATTTTTTTAAAAAAATTTCCATATATTTTAAACATAAGTTATAGTTCATGAGAGTCACATTTCATTTTTTTACATATATGGGACTCACACACAACTATTAATACAATTAAAATATGGGTCATACTTTTATTAATACAATTACTCAATATACATTATAGTAATTAGGGGTGGGAAAAAATACCGAAAACTCGGTATACCGAGCTTGTCGTATCGAAAAATGTCAAAATTTAGGTATATCGAAATTTTCGGTACGGTATGATTGTCGTACCGAAAATTTCGGCATGGTATCGGTAACATATTTAAAAATTTTCGATATTTCGGTATACCGAAAAATATTTTTGGTATTCGGTATCGGTATATCATACCGTGAATACCGAAAATTTTTATACTTCCTCTGTCCCAAAATTTTTTGCACACTTCCTTTGTAATTTACAAAGGAAGTGTGCAAAAAATTGTGGGATGGAGGGAGTATTTATTTTAAAAAAATTTAATTATATACTCCCTCCGTCTAGTGCAAAGGTAACCGTTTGTTGTTTGCACGTGGACAATTCTAAGGTTTTTATTAGCTTTTTGCACGTGGATTAAAAATTATTATTATAGGTAAAGTGGATAGTTGTATTAGAGGGAAGTGGTGGGCCATATTGTGTAATTTCTTTACTAAATAGAGGAAATTGATACATTTGAAGCGGACGCCAGGAATAGTGAAATGGTTACCTTTGCACTGGACGGAGGGAGTGTAATATATTTTTTAATACATTTCTTATTATTAAAATTTATATGACAAAGTCTCTTGTGAGACGCTAATTAGGTGAGGCGGTTTGTGAGACGTGTTAAAGTATGTCTATTATTTAGATAAAGTTTGTTTAATTAGTTGTTAAAGTATATTTTTTAAAGTATGTTAGATTATGCATTAAAGTATAATTTTAGTGTGTTATAATTTAATTTATTATTGACATACTTTAACTGCAAATAAACATATTTTATCTATACAATAAGCATACTTTAGTGATGGGTGACCCGTCTCACAAATTATCCGTCTCACAAGAGAGTCCCTCAATTTATATATCTAGCTTTAAGAACAAATATATATATTTTTTTAATTTTTTATTTAAATACATTTTTATTTTATAATAACGTATAGAGTAAAATTTATTATTAAGTATTTGTAATTATACAACACATTTATTCATATATATTTTTTTGTTAAGTGTGAAAATAAACTCTAATACTTAAATATAAATATGTTACAATTAATATTAGAATATAGGGTAAGAAATAATAAATAAATTTATATACTTATTGTTTAATAAATTAGTAGTTGATATAAATATCATCTAAATAATTATCATGTCCATTCATTGTAATATAAAATGTGTTAGAATATATTTTTTTTATATTATTTTTATTTTTTAATTAAAATTTTTAAAAAAAATCGGTATATTGATTTTTTTCGGTATACCGATATTTCGGTTTGAAACGGTATGTCAAATTTTTGGTATAAATTGGTATTTACCAAAAAATCGATATAGAATCAATATCGGTACGGTATTAGCATGGAAATAAATTTTACCGAAATTTCAGTATGCCAAAAATCGGTACACCAAAAATTCGATATCGGTATAAAAAAATCCATACCGATATTTTCAGTACGGTATCAGTATTTTCGGTATATCGATTTTACCCATCCCTAATAGTAATATTCATTAATTCACATTCGAAAAGCAAAAGTCCCTCTTTAAATTGGGACGGGGGAGGAGTTCTAAATATACATGTAAAAAATAAATATAAACGTTCTGAAGGAAGAGTATTACCATGAAATTGTTAAAAGAGGTACACGCAAAGTTTAAAATATCTCAAAATATTCTCGATATTTCTACGATATATCCATTTTGGAGAGTACCGATACTGATATTAGGAAAAAAAATATTTCTTTTCTGATATGAGGGAAATATCGAGAAATATCGAAAAATATTAGTAAAAATATCGATATCGATTTGCCACAGTTCAAATTATTCTGGATGTCAAGATATATCGAGGAAATATCGATGAAATATCGAAGATATATCGAAAATATCGAAAAATTTTCCATGATTTTAAGAAATTTTAATGACTTTTTTATGTTATTTTTATCAATTAAAAATATTTTTTTGCCATTAATTTGTTCAATAAATAAAATAAAAAATGGAGCAATTCTTGCGTGAAACAATCTCATAGTGAGACTATTTTACGTTTTCTTAATTAACTATCTTTTTTATTTTAAAATAGTTATCACTTTTCATTAAAAATATTATATCTATTAACTAATAAATATGAAGAGTTCACGTAAATAGTATACTCTGATTAAAAATACAATTATTTTGGCACAATTAAACAAGATAGAATGATATACTACTAACATATTCAGAACAATGTTTAAAAAATTATCTAGATGGTACCGATATTGTTTAGATCAAGACATTATGACATGTTTTATATTTAAACCTCATAGATCATAATTTGATATTAGTTATTACTATGTGTTAAACAATTAATAATAATTATTGTATGATTTCAGACTATTTAAATATGTTGTTATTGATATACTCATCATATATTTTGAGTTTTATTTTCATTATAAATTGTATTTATATATTAAAATTAGTTATAATATATTGCAAAATTAAAAAATCAATTTTTTCTTTTTTTCTCACAAATTTTCATAATTTTTAAAATTTTTATCGATATCGATATTGATATTCAATATATTTATCGATATATCCGTAAATTTGAGGTATCCATATTTTGCCGATATCGATATTTTAAACTTTGGGTACACATAACATAAATCACTCTCATAAACATGGTTTAAATTTATAGTCTTCATTTCTTAATGTCTCAATGCATGCCACGACGTTACAAGATTAGATTAATATTTAATCCAACAAACTTGCAATTCCCTATTATATGTATTTTAAAATAATTCATAAAGTACATCTCATAAGTATTGACATGCATGGAGATTCGTGAAGATGAAAACACTCTAGAAGAGTATAATTTTGGTACAACTCAAAATAACGTACACATAAATGTTTCAATATATTATTTAAATAATACTCCCTCCATCCCATAAAAATAGTTACATTTACTGTTTGCACGAAAATTAAGAAATATAATATTTTAATGTATAATGGGTAGTTGTATTAGTGTTGTGTGTGGGCTCCATGATGATAAAGTGATTGATTTATATGAATTCTATTTACTTAAAATGTAACTCTTATTGTGAGACGGATGGAGTACTATTTGTACTCCATGATTTAATTTAACTTAATATTGAAAATTAAATTAAAAAAGTGGAATTCAGCGTGACACCTAGTTCGATGCTACAGAAAATGACGCAAAATTCGTAGGCGCTGTTTGGGTTTGCAATTAATGCTCAAATTATTGTTTAATTGTGGCCCACATTTTTGAGGCATATTAATCATATACTATAAATTACTATATACTATTAATATCTTGTTTTTCTCGAGCTACACTTCAAAATACGAATTTTGGCTCTGGCTTTTATTGTTATTTTTAATTCCAATTTTCCACAACTCATCTCATTCAATTAATCGACAAATTATATAAATATCAACCCAAGATTCTTGGCTTTTAATGCCTCGGGCAAACGAATTATTATTTATTTAATAGTTTTATTAATTATAAAAGCCAATTTTATTAGAACTCTGACATTGAATAAAAAAGTATTAATTTTACATAATAACAAGCTGTTATTTTTTGTGATTATAATTTAATCTTTAATCTTCAAAATAATGTTGATCACATTACTTATGATTCTTGAGACTAGGCCCAATTGTACGTTACTTTTGATGATTTAAATTCATTTTTTTTCCTATAACTAAACAAAACTTCGATTTTTGCCCTAAAAAGATAAGTAGTTTAACTTTACCCTGTAACTAACGAAAAATTTCAATTTTTGCCCAATTTTTGCCCAATTTAAATTAAAGGGTGAGCACATGGGGCGCACACCGTGCGTCTTTACAATTTTGTGTTAAATTGTATACCAAAGATGTGTACTCTTTATTTTCTAAAAAAAAAAAAAAATATTAATGAAAAGTGTATACTTTTTACAACAAAATGGTGTACCCTTATAAATTAAAGTGTACACCCTTTAAAACAAAACAATATACCCTTGCCCATAATACTAAATTTTAAAGGCGTACGGTGTGCCCGGGGGCACATTAGGAATATATTTAATTAATAAAAGATAATGTATTAATGTGATCAAATTGTGAAAAAGAAACATATATTTAATTGGATAAAAATCGTGTATTAAATTAAGAAAATAAATTAAAGTCATATATTTAAATGATATAAAAGAAAAGTTTGTGATTAAATTGACATAAAATGAAAAGGTCATGTATTTTTTTTAAATAAAATAGTTTGTGATTAAATTGAGAAAATTAGTAAAGGTCATGTATTTTATTGTAATTAACCTTTTAATAAATAAATTGAAAAAATTAAAAATATATTCCTAATGTGCCCGATCGTGTGCCTTTAGAATTTAGTATTATTAGTAAGCGTATATTATTTTGTTATAAAGGGTATACACTTTAATTTATAAGGGTACATCATTTTGTTGTAAAGGGTATACACTTTTTATTAATATTTTTTATTTTTCTTTAGAATATAAGGGGTAGACATCTTTATACTAAAGGGTATACAATTTAACATAAAATTATAAAGGCGCACGGTGTGTGCCCGTGTACCCACACAAGTTTTTGCCTATGAATAAAAACCAATACACATTTAATATATTCAAAATTTAAAACATAATAATATTTAAAATATAATAATATTTAAATTATAACCCATAAATTATATATAATATAAAAGATTTATAAATGCGTAATAAATTACTCTCATCCCATTTTTGTTGAAAATAATTTTTTTAAATTTTTTCTTATATTCATATTTAATTTTTGTTAGTTGATCGACACACCATTTTTTTTCCTTCGAAAATATACGTAATAACTATCGCTCCCATTTTTTTTTGTCGGGAATTTTTTTATAAGTTTTAATATTTAATATATTTAATTAATTTATTTTATTTTGAATATTAAATATTAAAAATTTTATATTATTATTTATTAATTAAGATAGTCATATCTATCTATACTAATATAAAAGCAAAATGATTTGCTTTAATTTTGACCAACTTTGACTAAATTCAATTTTAATTTTAGCCATTAATTAATCAAAACTCAATCTTGACCATTGATAATTTCTTTATCATTTATTTTAAAATTCAGTACCTTTATATTAATTTAAACCAAATTTAAATAGACTTTTGCATTTATAGAAAATTTATTTACCCAATTTCAAGCCTTATGCTCAATTCATCTTAACAACCTCCCAGATCCACGTTGAGATTGAGATCGAAGGTCAGTTCATCGTCGGTGCTGAAAAGTCATTGCACGGTTGAAGGAGCTCAGCCCTCTACGCTATGTGATCTCCGACGAAGGATACGACAACATTTCGGTGTTCACTTCAAAGCTAAACTGTTTTTTCATTCGAAATTAGTTAATATTCCTCACTCATATGTCGTTCCACGACTGTGCCAATCAACCCAAAAAATCAAGAACTGTTATTCAAATGTTCATTGGATGTCGACTTTGTGGGAATCAGATCGATTGAATTGTTCGTATTATCTGCAGGTATTGATATGAGTCTGAAGCTTTTGTGTACAATTGTTGAGTATTGATTTTCACTCTTGACATTTTAGTTTAAACACTATATATTTTTTGGTTAATGGCGATTGATTGTAGGTTAATTGTTGGTCATTATAAGTTGTTAATTTGGTTTTGTGATTGGTGGAACATTGGTTTAGATGTTGATCTGGAAAGATTATTGGATGAAAAAAAGAAATTATCTTAATATTAGGGTTAATAGCATTTATTGTTGTTTAGAAGTTCTTTTTTCTCCTTAACATTGACAATATCAATTATATTTTGTTGTGTGCATCTAAATAACTTATGAAGGCATTAGTCTTCTGCAAATTGAAATATCCTAATGAAGTGAAGAATATCATAACGTATAATTAGAAAGCTACATTAGGACTTTTGTTGGTTTTTTTGAATGTTTGGCTCTGCAATGTTCTTATTTAAAATTATTGATAATATATTTCTATTCAGGAATCTAGAGATGAAGATGCAGACCCTGATCTTTGTCAATAAATTATCACTTTGATCTGGGAAAGAGTATAATTCGCTTGGTTCTTTGTTTTAAAAGGGTATGAAATATTCTCTTTTTAGTCATTCTCTCCTATTCAATTATTGTACCAAGGGATGCACTTACTACAGCCAAAATGAGTTATTTAATTTCGATGTTCTGAGAAATATGTTTTACATGTAATACATTTTGTTTGGTCAAAGCCATATGTTCAATAGTTCTTTAAAGTAACATAAATTTTAACAAAACTAGCCAGAAAACTTGAAGGGAAATAAATTAATTCATAAAGGTTAACAACCCTATATCGATTTTGTTGCCACTTTAGCAGGTTATTGTGCCATTAAAATCTTAATGAGATCTAAATATAAGTTTTTTTTTATTTTGATTTATATTTTTTTATGTGCTGTTAATGTCATGAAATGTATGTTGTGGATGTATACTGAACAAAAATTGAATGAGTTTGGTGAATTGTTGAGTAATTTGAGATTAGTTGATTCATTACTCTTCAAATTTTGAACTGAGAAACCTAGAATTATAAAGGTTCAATGTTTATAAAGGTTCTGCACTTTTGCAGTTTGCAGCATGACCGACCCTTCACAGTTTCAATGGAAAATACTAGGCTGAACAATAATGGCTCCCAATTCTTCATTACAATAGGTGACACTCCATGGTTGGACAACAAGCACATTGTTTTTCGTAGAGTTGCTAGAGTAATGGATTTTTTACAGGTACATCACCTTCTTTTTAATTAACCTGGAAAATAAGGAGAGACCTCAGTGAATGTAACCTAGAAGCTCTTTTGTCCATTATTGTTGAAGCTCTGTTTGTTTAATTTCTAACTAGAGCTTTTTTTTTCAAGTTCTTCATCAAAATGCGACGTCCATGAAGCAATACTATACAAATATTTTGACTACTGTAAGTAGTTGAAACTGACTTGTGAGCTTGCATTTTATCTCTCAAGTTCATTTTTATTGCAATAAATGATAACACTTTGCTCTAAAATTGATGTCGATGAATGCTAAGTCAATATTTTGACAATTCGTGTTACAATTAAATTAATTTATTTTACGGTTCTATATTCACTAAAAGGCTTTAAATTTGTCAGATAACTCGGGCCAATAATTATTTTTGTTCTCATGTGTTGGTTTATTTGGTTAAAGAGATGAAGAGCTTGCATTTTATCTCTCAAGTTCATTTTCATTACAATAAATGATCACACTTTGCTCTAAAATTGATGTTGTTGAATGCTAAGCCAATATTTTGACAATTCATATTACAATCAAATTGATTTGTTTTATAATTCTATATTCACTACAAGGCTTTAAATTTGTAGATAACTCGGGCCAATTCATTCTTATTATATTTAGTCTTCATAAAGTATCATAAAGAGATTCTTCAAACACACTTATTTAATATGATGTGACATGTTTATTTTTATTATCCATTACTTTAATTGTAATTAGGATCGTTTTAGTTTTGAAATTAACTTTATGTTCGCCGATCAATAGGTAAGAACTAGTCGAACCATGGGCCACGTAAATCTCTAGTTATTATTGGATGAATTTTTCTTTTTTAATCTTAAAGGTATATTCTCTTGTGAGACCCTCGATAGTGTATTGTTAGAGTATATTTATTACTATATAATAAAATATATTTCTTAATAGTTAAATATATTTATAGTGAATCATATAATAATATTTTAAAATTATATTTTAACTATTAATAAATATATTTTACTCATATAACGTACAATCACTATTTAACACATCTGAAAAAAAACTTTGTCAACCTTTAAAAATATACTACTCCAAATTTAAGCTAGTAAAAATCAAATTATGTTAATGTCATCAACCTTTTATCCACATCACCATTTTCTCAGACATACATCATTGCCTCTTATAATTTGATTTGATATAGAATTAAAACATACCCATTTAATTTTAAAACATATAAATTAACTATTGATTAACGTATATTTTGCCAAAAGTGAGAGTGAATATTTGGGGTAGAGAAAGCAAGGTTTTACTATTCAATAATAATTAAAAAAGAGAGAGAGAGATAGGGAAAGTGAGTAGTTGAGAGTGATTTTAATAGAGAGAGATGTAGAGGATGTAATTAAATTAAAGAATTAATATTAATATATAGTTAAGTTGAAAAGACAGAAAATACAAGTGGGTTCAACTGAATTAGGTTAACACTAGGCTAGATTCCCGGGTCGTCTCGTGAGGGAAAGATTGTCTCGCATCAAATTAAATTACATATAATAATACTAATAAACATAGTTATTAATTCATTATATATAATCATATGCTCATTTCTCTCATGAAAAAATAAAATAAAAATTCTTGGTATTATGTTTGAGTTTTTAGAATGAATTTTTATTCAATTCGGCAAATATGCGAGAGTTTGAAAGCTCAAATATTGAGTAGCTTTTGGAAGCTCAATGTTGTTTTTATTGAATGTTATATAATAATCTTAAGACGTGCATTTTTTTTACGTAACAATTTTTATGACACTTTTTGAATGAATCACATGTTCAAGAAAAAATTCATTTTTTGAGATCCTTAGTGAAATATTTTTTGTGGGAGTGCCAATAAAATTAATGGAAAAATGTTCGAAAACATGCCACCTTGTTGTTATTAAAACAAACTATATGTGCTTTCAAGATTATGAAATTAACACTTTTTTTTATATAATATTATTTTTTAAATAAAAAATTGGTTTTATAAATAATCTCTTGAGCATATTTGTGACTTGTGAGACGATTGTAAACAGAAGTTGTTCTTCCTAATTTGTTAGGTTAAAATTTCAAGTTAATGAATGAGTTAATAAAATAAAATAAAAAATATATAAACATTACATAATCCCACAAAGAATTCATAATTCCTAGATTCTTATTCTACAAAATTATAGGAATGAAAATTCATTGTTATTTTTTAATATAGGTGAACTAAAATAGAAATTTACTAAACAACTTTTACGAGTAGAGACGGAGCTATTATAGGATCAACGGCGGCACTGAGCTCCTGAAATTTTAAAAATTATTAATATATATATTCAATTTATGAACATGTGTTGGCTGCAAAATGGATATATTTCTTTTTTTAAAAAAAAATAATAATGTGGGACTAAAATGAATTTTAATTTATCGAAACTCTAACAAAATTTCTAAATATTCCATCAACTATGCACATATAAAAGGATAATAATTAGGTATTAGCCTTTATTTAGTCTCAACTCTGTCACGTGCAACATTCTTCATATGGGTCCATAAAAATGTTTATAGTCTTTTTCCCAGCTGTTTTCCTCTTCAATATACGTTTAATTGAAAATGATATATGAAGAGGGTATATTGAATGATATTGTGCTTTAAATAATTTATGGTGATTGTTTGTTATTTGGATTATAATTATAAGAAATTGTTTTTCATGTGAAATGGAGTATGAAATTTATAGTTTTTTATAACCATACTTTTCCATTGTCGGTTTGGAAGACTTATGTATCCATTTTTCTGACTACTTGAGTTATCCATTAGGGCAATATATGTATTAAATTAAATGTCATTTAAATTATATCAATGTATTATAAAATTATTATAAGGTAGTAGAATATTTATTTTACATATTGCATTCAGGCCTTGGGACATTGTTTTTTTAAATGTAATTTTATTGATGTATCTTTTGACTTTTTACCATTAACGGTTCTTTTTAGTGTGTGGATTATAAAAATGCATTTTTTTTTAATAAATAAAGTATTAAGTATGTTATGAGTTTTATTTCATGACAATATTTTTCAAAAATAAATTGTATGGATAAAGTATTTATTTTGAGTGTGTTTCCCCTCCTAAAATTATATAAACTTTTATGGACAAATATATAGATTTGGGATGGAGGGTTGGAGTGGTTATTCTTATTTTTTTATTTTAATACTCCATTCGTAATGTATAATCCTTTAATTACATTTTTTATATTTATTCTTCCTATAATACTCTTCATATTTTAGAAAAGGAAATAATTTCTTTATCATTACCTTAAAAGCTATTTATATCCAAATTTGTCACTCTCATAAAAAATAAATAAATAAATATATATATATATATATATATATATATATATATTAAATACTTTTTATTACCTAAAAATATTACAATTTATTTTAAAGTTAATAAAATGAGTTAAAAATAACATTTAAAAAAAAAAGAATAGTAGAATTTTTTGGTACGTAAGGAGTATTTAAATAGATTTACCCTTTGATGATATCGATCGATCATTTAAAACTCCAATAATCCAAATAGAAGTATTTGCCAACTTTATTTAAAACTCCAATAATCCAAATAGAAGTATTTGCCAACTTTTAGGCCATTTGTATGGAAAATAAACGTGTATGTTTATACACGACGCACCTTTATTGATTCCAAAAATCAACGTGAACTATTTGGAAGCCTGTCTTCCGCAGCTTTTGCTTTCTCTCCTCTTTTATTTTTTTTTATTTTTATTTTTATTTATTTAATTATTTAATTTTTATTTTTTATAATACAAAACTATCAAAACAATAACGATAATTTGAATAGTTATTAGTTAATTAGTTAAACTATTATTTTTTATTTATATTGAGAATCACGGACAATACTTGCATAAAATAGTTTTATATAAAATTGGTTTTTACGTTTTCATAAATTGTTATAGCTTTTTATTTATGCTGTGAAATATTCATAAAATAATTAATTATAATATTATTATTTTTTTAAAAATTATTTATGAAATAATTAATTGTAATATTATTACTTTTTATTGATTCCAGAATCACTCTTTTATTAAAATATTATCACCTCTTACCTGACATCTCATAAAAATAAATAGTCTTATTGAAGTGTTTCTCATAATTTACTTATAAAATAATTCAAAGATTATCATTTTCATTAATTTTATATTTATATATATATATATATATATATATATATATATTTCTTATTCGTCTCATTTATCTTATTTTCTTAAACTAAACAAGTTTATAGTTACTATTTTTGTCTAATTCACAAACAAGTCCATACTTGTTTTTAGAAAATAATACTCATTCAATAACTTCATAATAATTAATTTTAAATTAATTATTTCTTTTTCACCTGATTCAATAACTTCATGTTAATTTTAAATTAATTATTTCTTTTTCACTCATATTATTTACTTTATAATTTATTTATTACTTAAA
Organism: Pogostemon cablin; assembly: GCA_023678885.1. Taxonomy (NCBI): domain Eukaryota; kingdom Viridiplantae; phylum Streptophyta; class Magnoliopsida; order Lamiales; family Lamiaceae; genus Pogostemon; species Pogostemon cablin. The sequence goes on along the minus strand of CM042991.1, from coordinate 5,383,169 downwards.
ATTATTTTTAAAATTAAGTGAAAACTTAATTTTTCTAACTCCTACAGTAATTATGAATTTAAATATGAAATGGAAGGAGTAGTTAATTTTATTTGATGACAAATTAAACACCACTATAATTTAACTTTCTTATTTATTTCTTGATCTTGAATTCTTGCTGTTTATTCGACTTAACTTAATTAAAAAAAATAAAAAAAAAATCATTCTTTTAGAAATATTCATTTTAACATTTTAAGTGCATGCGTTATAACATTTTTTTTAGTAAGTTGATCCCATTCAAATAACATAAATAAATAATTTTAGTAGATTTGAAATATTATTTCTATATCATCAATTTGAATTATTTTTTCAGGGATAAAAAAAATTAAAATACATTAATTACACATTAAATTTTATGTATTAAATTTCTTAATCTACCTAACGACCGAAAATTGAATAAGGGAATGGAGAAAAGTGAAATGTAATTTTGGGAAAGAATATGAGGCAATTACAAATCCGTTAAGTAGAAATGTCAGTGTGTCCCCATTTTATTGAAAAGGTGACACCAATTCTACTAACAAAGCAAATTGCTAATCACCTTTTTATAAAGTGATTTAATTCCCCTTCTCAACTCTCACTTTCATCCTTTTTCATTCAAGGATTTCTTTTGTATTTTATATACACATATATAGACCATAATGATCCGTGAGAATGAGACAATCCATTATTAAAGAAGTATTATTATACAGATAAAATATAACTCTCTTCGTACAATAACAATCTTCATGTTTACTGTTCCATGGTGTTTAAGAAAATTTATATTTTTGATCAATTTTATTGACTTTTAAGAATATTTTAGTATTTTATATAATAAATAAGGTATAAAGTAATGTTATGAGTGTGAAAAAGAAGTGACAAATTTAAAATAAAAGTAATTTTTAGGGTTATTGTATAAAATTTTGTTTCTTTTTTGGGATATGAAAGTTATTATAGAACAAACAAATGAGTAAAGTGTGAAAGCTGTTATGAGATAAAAGTAGTATTAATTTGTTAAAAAGTATGATATACTAAAATTTATAAACTCTCCTTATAACAAGTGGATAGTGTGTCCTGATCTCACAATATCCTTCTCGAATTACTCTATCTATAAATTGGAATAACATGTGGATCAACTCCATTTAATTTAAATTTAAATAAATTGGATAAAAACATGAATTGAAGACCAATCATTTAGGTTAAAAAACACATCTTGAAATATAATTAAGATTAAATAGTAAAAACTTACATGATGTTTCGTAGTAAGCAAGCAATATTTGTTATGCTCCATTCTTATTAGTTTGACGAATGATTCTTTGCATTTGTTATAAATAGAGTACTATGGAGTTAAATTCATTTTTTCCCCGTAACTATGCAAAACTTCGATTTTTGCCATAAAAAAGATAAGTGATTCAAATTTGCCCTATAACTAACGAAAATTTTTAATTTTTGCCCAATTTTCGCCGGAAAATGCAAATTTTGCCAGAATCTGTCATGTCATGCTTCAATTTATGGGTTTCCGGCTGGTCAATCCGACGTGACAATTTTGACTTTTTTTTACACTAGAGTTAAATCATTTTTTGCTCTGTAACTAATCAAAACTTCGATTTTTGCCCTAAAAAAGATAATTGGTTCAATTTTGCCCTATAATTAACGAATTATTTCAATTTTTGCTCAATTACATGTCCTTCTCTTATTTTTTTTAATTTAATCATGAATTTCTATTTTTATCACGAATTTTAATTTTTATTCTTTTAAATTAATTTTTTGTGTTTTAGTTTAATTACAAATTGTTTTATTAATAAAATATATGACTATCTTAATTAATAAATAATAATATAAAATATTAAATATTTAAAATAATATAAATTAATTAAATATTTAAACTTATAAAAAAAATTTCCGACAAAAAAAATGGAATTGATAGTTATTACGTAGATTTTCGAAGGAAAAGAAATGGTGTGTCGATCAACTAACAAAAATTAAATATATATGAATATAAGAAAAAATTAAAAAAATTGTTTTCAACAAAAATAGGATGAGAGTAATTTATTACGCATTTATAAATCTTTTATATTATATATAATTTATGGATTATAATTTAAACATTATTATATTTTAAATATTATTATGTTTTAAATTTTGAATATATTAAATGTGTATTGATTTTTATTCAGAGGCAAAAACTTGTGTGCACCCAAGCACATGGGGCACACACCGTGCGCCTTTATAATTTTGTGTTAAATTGTATATCCTTTAGTATAAAGATGTGTACCCCTTATTTTCTAAAGAAAAATAAAAAATATTAATGAAAAGTGTATACCCTTTACAACAAAATGATGTACCCTTATAAATTAAAGTGTATACCCTTTAGAACAAACAATGTACTCTTACCCATAAGAGTACTAAATTCTAAAGGCGCACGGTGTGCCCGAGGGCACATTAGGAATATATTTTTAATTTTCTCAATTTATTTATTAAAAGGTTAATTACAATAAAATACATGACATTTATTAATTTTCTCAATTTAATTACAAACTATTTATTTAAAAAAAATACACGACCTTCTCATTTTATGTCAATTTAATCACAATTTTTTCTTTATATCAATTAAATATATGACTTTAATTTATTTTCTTAATTTAATACACGATTTTTATCCAATTAAATATATGTTTCTTTTTCACAATTTGATCACATTAATACATTATCTTTTATTAATTAAATATATTCATAATGTGCCCCCGGACACACCGTGAGCCTTTTGAATTTAGTATTATAGGTAAGGATATATTGTTTTATACTAATAGGTGTACACTTTAATTTATAAGGATACACCATTTTGTTGTAAAGAATATACACTTTTCATTAATATTTTTTTTATTTTTCTTTAAAAAATAAAGGGTACACATCTCTTTAGTAAAGGGTATACAATTTAACACAAAATTGTAAAGGCGCACGGTGTGTGCCCCGTGTGCCCGGGTGCACACAAGTTTTTGCCTATGAATAAAAACCAATACACATTTAACATATTCAAAATTTAAAATATAATAATATTTAAAATATACGTAATAACTATCACTCCCATTTATTTATTTTTTGTCGGGAAGAATTTTTTAATAAGTTTTAATATTTAATATATTTAATTAATTTATTTTATTTTAAATATTTAATATTTTATATTATTATTTATTAATTAAGATAGTCATATATTTTATTAATAGAAGAATTTATAATTAAACTAAAACACAAAAAAAAAATTAAAAGAATAAAAATTAAAATTCGTGATAAAATAGAGATTCGTGATTCAATTAAAAAAATAAGAGAAGGTCATGTAATTGGGCAAAATTAAACCACTTACCTTTTTTAGGGTAAAAATCGAAGTTTTGATTAATTACAGGGTAAAAATTGATTTAACTCTAGTGTAAAAAAATCAAAATTGCTACGTCGGATTGACCAGCCGGAAACCCCCAAATTGAAGCATGACGTGGCAAATTTCGGCGAAATTTGTATTTTTTGGCAAAAATTGGGCAAAAATTGAAAATTTTCGTTAGTTAAGGGGCAAAATTGAACCATTTATCTTCTTTAGGGCAAAAATTGAAATTTTACTTAGTTATAGGGCAAAAAATGAATTTAACTCAGTACTATGTTATCCTTGTGGTACATATATAATTTAGAGGTACGTTAATGCAATCGAATGTATCTGTGCAATTCTAAAAATTATCACTCATTTAAAATATACACAAACACTTTTTTTTTCTTTTAATAAATGTTAATTTATTTAAAAATTTTCAAAAGGTCAAGGACCAAGATCACTTTACAATTCAAAAATAACAAACAAAATCAAACTACGCCATAACTAAAAAATGAAGAAATCTACCTATATGCAATAAAATAGAATATACGACTCCATCAACATTCGGCCGAACTCCGACCATCAAAGCATCACAGCGTGCCATCAAAATGATCACTCATTTAAAATATACACAAACACTTATATATACTGAGTTTACGGTGTAAATTCTATAGTCTTCCCTTCCAATCCCCTATACTTCCTCCGTTCCACCCAAAGAGTAGTGTTTGTTTTTTGCACGTGAATTAAGGAGTATTATCATTTAATGTGTAGTGGGTAGTTGTATTAGTGGGAGTGTGGGACCCATATTTTAATTGTATTAGTGGGTATGTGTGGCTCCCATGTATGTAAAAAAAATGAACTCTTTGGGTGAGAAGCCCAAAATAAAAAAATGTAATCCTTTAGGTGGGACGAAGAAAGTATATCTTATGTATTGTTAGGGTTTTTAAATTAAGGGATCGAACTATAGAATTTATATAGATTTATAATATAAACCTGATTTACCGGAGTAACTCTTAAATATAAAGAGTGACTAAAATAGAGAGTTTGGGAACGTTACTAATTTAGAACAATAATCTCAAAAATAATAAACACAATTAAGGTCTCATCAATTCAATCGAGAGTAGAGACTAATTCATTGAACATATATAAATTAATATTAATAAATAAAATAAAATAAAATAAAATAAAATAAAATAAAACTTTTCATTCGACAAAAAAGTTGAAGGGAAAATTGTTGCCAACTACTCCAATCAATCCAAAATCTAACAAGCTGCATAAATATATAAACCAAAACATAAAAGACAAAAAAAAATCGAATTAATAAGAGAAGAAAAATAATACGATTTCGTAAATTAATTAGACTTGAATGAAGTCGCTGAAATAATAATGAAATTAAAATATGCATTATACTCTTTGTAACAACAAATTTTGTATTTATAACAAAATAAATACAAATTGAATTACAATGATAATCCAGACGGATTGAACTTAATAATTTAGGAAACAATCTCTATCGATCCTCTGATTCTTCTCTCGAACCAACGTGGCTTGACTTGACTTTGACTTTGTCTTGTATTTGACTTGACTTGTGTGTGCGCTGACTGCGTTGACTGCGCTGACTTTGTGTGTTGAGTCGGATCTTCGTCTGAAGCTTGTCCGGACTCGAATTAGGGACTTGTAACGTTTATCCAGAGGCGTCGAGCCTTTGTTTGGATTAAACGTGTTTGATGTGAAAACACTCGATCTGGGGGGCTTAGCACCTTTATCCCGGGTCGTATGTTGTTCTTAGCGCGAAGAACACCGAAGAACTTAGTTTATGAAGAACGCTTGATTTAGGGGGCTCCGCACCTTAATCCCGAATCGTTTGACGTTCTTGACTTGAAGATGCTTGAAGATCTCAAGGGAGCGCTGCTCGTGTTCTTGATCTCTTCAGAGCGTTTATGTCTTCAAGTATTTGAGTGTGTATCTCAAAAAAAGGGAGGAGGACCCCTTTATATAGGTGAGAGGTGAAGACCCCCTCATAAATGCTCTGCATTCTGATTGGTCCACTCTATTTGGGCCACAACTTGCGGGCTTGGGCCTCCACTTGTTTGGGCTGCAATCAGGCCTATTTTTATTTGGGCCTGATTTAATTTGTCTGGGCTTGTTTGACTTAAGTCAGGCCTCATTTAATTCAGGCTTGCTTGACTTGGGTCAGACCTCATTTAATTTGGCCTTGGGTCAGGTATTACTTAATTTAAGCCCCATTTAATTTGTTTGACTCAAATTATTTATTAATTTACTTTAGGAATTAATTTATTTAAATTCCAAAATAAATTAACATTTAATAAATAAAATCCACGTGTCGCCATTTAATTGGACCGTAAATTTTAATTGCTTACACTCTTTAATTATTATGAGTTGAAAATTCATATTTGAAATTTATGAAATGCGAAGAGGAAAAGGGACACGTGGCAGCGTGTGATGTGTCAGATCACTGGGTGGGTTGTAGAAGATAAAATACATTAACTCAGTGACAATGTAGGGCCCATCACAAGGAATTTAAAGAAAGAAACAGTGAGTACTAACTTATACTAATGCTTTTATTTTGCTACATGGCATAGCTCAAGTGGTAGAACAGAGAGTGGAAAGATCTTCTAGCTGAGCTTGGTTGCTGCAGGATGTGGGTTCGAATATTGCCTTTGCCATAGATTTGGCCCCGGGTTCGAATCCTGCCTTTGCCATATATTTGGCCCCTTGCAAGCACAAGTTTAACAGTGAGCCCTCTCTATAAGCCACTTGAGGCACATCCTGCGATTTACCTCCTCCACCAATTCCCAGGGCAGGGACGGTGGGAGCCCCTAATGATGGGGTACACCATTTTTTTTATAATGCTTTTATTTTTTCTTAAAAATTATTTATGAGTGAAAATGTGAAATGTAAGAGTTACCAATAAATCCTGACTTTGCATCGATTGAATGTATGAACAATATTTTGGAATTTAGAAACTAAAATTATAATTTGAAATATATGTACTATTTCTTGCACGTACAAAAACTTTTTGATCATGTACTAAGACGGTTGTATGTGTCGTTAAATGGAGTATATAATCAACAAAATTGTTTTTCTGATTAAATGAAACCACTAAAATTTATCAGAGAGACCTCCAATGAGATGGATTTTTTGTGAGACGGGTTGACTCATTATTAAAGTATGCTTATCATATAGGTAAAGTATATTTATTTGTAGTTAAGGTATGTCAATAATGAATCATATTATAATATCCTAAAATAATTTAATTCATCATTCATCATATTTTATAAAACCATACTTTAACAACCATTAAACTTATTTTTATCTATATAATAGACATATTTTAACACTTCTCATCAATGGTCTCACATAATTAGCGTCTCACAAGAGACTTTGTCAAATTATAAACCCTTAATAACTTAAGCGAACTCAAATACTCAAAGATGATCATTTTCTTTTTTACACACATGGAACCCACACACATCCACTAATACAATAAAAATATGGGATCTACACTTCCACTAATACAACTATCCATTACATATTAAATAATAATACTCCTTAATCAACGTGCATAAAAGAAAAATGCCCTCTTTCGAACAGACGGAGGGAATATATATTACATATTTTTAATTAGATGTGATAGTCCAATTGACCACTAAACTCCTGGGAGTGACTAGGTTCACAAGGAGGCATTGGAACTTTATGCTTATTCATTTTACCTTTAATTGTTGTATTTCTATTCATGTAGTTCACTATGTATTTTACCTTTTTAATTCATAATGCATCTTTAGGATTTAATACTAATTATTGAAATATTATCTTTTAAATTATAATTAAAATTAAAAAATTAGTAATTTGAAACAACTGTATGGTGCAGACCAATTGCATATTAGCACATCTTATTTTTATTTAGCCCTAATTATTTTATTATTTCCACACATTTCGCTTTCATTTATTCACTCATATCTCTTAAGAATTGGTATCTTATGTCTCGAGCGCACACCGTACGCCCATACATTATAGTATTAATGGGTATATCCTAAAAAAAAATTATTTTTTACCAACAGAATATTACATTGGTAAAAGCTTAAATTTCATTGTTAAATTGGTTTACCAACAGATTAGCAACGGAATCCGTTGATAAATTTTCGTTCGTAAAATGGTGGTTGGTAAATTTTTTTTGCAACGAAATATCAATTGCGTTGGTAAATAATTCCGGTGATAATACGTAGCTAAAAACTTTCCTTGGTAATCCGTTGGTAAAATAGAGAATAAATTCGTTGGTATTCCTTTGCTAATAAAAATTTTTTATTTTGATTGTCAATTCATTGGTAATTACTAATTAATTGAATTACATTGATAAATTTCATTTGCTATTTTTTTTAGTGATACTTGGGTCACACAAAATTTTGCCATCTCTTAATTGAAAATGTTTCAAATTAATATATAGCCAATTAATTTTTGTTTAGATATTTACCAGTACACCTTTGATAATTAGTCAAAAAATATTTCTCAATAATGTGTTAAAAATATTGACATCAATATTAAATACGAGCCTGTTAGGAAATGAATATTTTTCTTTAAAAAAATATTTTTCTTTATTTCATTTTACTGAAAAATGTAAATATTATTCAGATTGATTAATTTTTATTTAGATATTTACCAGTACACCTTTGATAATTAGTCAAAAAGTATTGCTCAATAATGTGTTAAAAATATTAACATCAATATTAATTACGAGCCTGTTAGGAAATTAAAAAATAATATTTTTCTTTAATTCATTTTATTGAAAAATGTAAATATTATTCAGATTGCAATTCAAAAGTTTACCACTCCAAATAAAAGCAAATCACCCTAAAGCTAGGACAAGAGCACAAATAAATTAAAATAACAACTCCAATCTACACACTTCTAGAATGATTCAATCGGCTAGTTGATTCGTGGAGGCACTAGCATTGTCAAATAGGACTGTATTTCTATGATCCCACACTCTCGCCACTTAGATAGCAAGTGCTAATGTTAACCACTTTTTCAATTGAAGAGAAGCCCATTTATCCTTGTAGATCCTTTTAAAGTCTGCTTGGACAGTATGAAAGAGCGCATGTTTATTATACTCCCTTCGTCCGCATCAAAGGGTCTAATTTTTCTATTTTGGACGTCCGCTCTTAAGGCATTAATTTCATTTTTTACACATATGAGACCAAATACTCCCTCTAATACTATTAAAATATAGGGTCCACACATCTACTAATACAACTACCCACTACACATTAAATAATAATACTCCTTAATACATGTGTAAAAAGCAAATGAGTCTTTTTGGACCGGATGGAGGGAGTAGTATATACTATATATATTATATTTTAAATTTTACAAACATTGCTTAAATCACGCAAAATGTATAAGACTTTAATGATTATTTGATAAAATATACTCCTTCCGTCCCGGAGAAATTGATATAATTTTTTTGGACACGGAGATTAAGGAGTATAATAATTTAATGTAAAGTAAAGTGAAGTGAGAGAAATAATATTTAATATGTAGTGGGTAGTTGTATTAGAGGTGATATGTGGGGCCCATGAGAATAGATTAATTATTTTGTATGGGTCTCATGTATTAAAAAGAAAATGGGTCAACTTTAGTGGGACAAACCAAAAAGTAAAGTGTGTCAATTCCAATGGGACTGAGGGAGTAATATTTTTATAAAAAACATGTTATGAACTCAAATGGAATAGAAATGCAAAATAGAATATTACAATGATTCATTTATTTTTAGTACCAGCAAATATCGTATTGTAGCTTCCATAATTGGCCACGAAGTACCTTATACTAGATATATAGATCTTAATTCTTAATCACTTGATTATTTCAACTAAGATAAAGCATGCAGTCTTAATCAAACATGTATACTGCCTTAGGTATCCACTTACTTACTATATATATAAAATAATAATTTTTCTTTTAATTCACTAGCAAATGACGAATGAAAGTCTCTCGTATAAACACGTAGGAAGAATAAAATAAGAACTGTAGATAAACTTGAGGCAACCTGTATAAAATGACAAACCACAATTAATGTTGAATGCAAGATTATCTTGGAATTCTTTATAAATGTATTGATGCTATTCTCTCTTATTTCTAAGATTTTAATAAAATTCTTTTCCCTTAAAAAATTGAGGCAAGTATGAAGGAATTAAAGGCAGAATATATAATACATGTAGGAGAGAGAGATGAGAGATTTATGTGAAGAGCAGATATGGAGAGTTGGAAGAAAGGTGTGGGCATTAGAAGGTGAGAGAGAAGAAGGGCTAATCTAAACTCTGTAATTGATGGGGCATTCCTCGAAAACAGAGTAATATAAATGAAAAGAAGGCAGAAGGGTACACCACTTTTTTTGGCAGAACAGAAAAGATGGACGTGTTTGGAACATTGTAAATCATTTTGTAATCGATTGCTTTATGATTGAATTTAGTCCACCTTCCCAACTACTACTATACATACACACATACATACATTACCATACCCCACCCTTCTTTCTCTCTCATCATACTCTACTCTCTCTCTCTCTGTTTCAAAGAGAAGAGAAAGAGAGAAACAAAAATAAAGTGGTGGTTGTGACTACTGACGCTGGAGAAAGAAAGAGAAATAAAGGCCTTTTCTAAAGAATACCCTCTCTTTTTACTTTTTCTAAGGACAAAAGTTAAGACCCCTTGTGGGGTGGGGTGGGGTGGGTGGGTGAGGGTTTAGGGTAGGGGGGTAGGGGCCATTACAAGGCCATCATGGCACTATGATTTTGAGAGAATAGAATAGAATTGTGGTTTCTTTGCACTTGTATTTATTGCCAATCTCACTGCCCTAGGTGAAAACATGGGGATATACACCCTTTTGCAATTATTAAACTATACAATTCTTACTAATTCTATTCCTCTCCTCTTATTTTCATTTATTTATAATTTCACCCCCCAATCTCAATCATGCCATGCACATTAAATGACTTTGATGGGCAAAAATATATATGAACTCAATGTTAGGGTTTATCTATTTTTATCAAATTAGGTAATATCTTTTTATTTTACATTAATATAACGTCTCAAATATAGTACCCAAAGAAATCTAATTGTATTTAATTTCTTGCAAAGTATTCTATTTTCCTGTAACATTTCTTGTAAAACATTAGATGAATGATACGTATGAAAAAAATATATATTTAAATAGAAAAACATATAAATTTTGAGGGCAACGATTGAATTTTTTTACACTTTTACGTGTCAATTTTATAATTAGTAGAACAAGAGATGATATACGAAAATAACGTTGGAGATCTGGTGCCATGATCCTATTTCCCTGCGCCATTTAGTGTAACATAGATGCATAAGATTTTAATGGAATGAAGCTCGAAAATTCCAAAAAATAGGTGGAAAAGAGTGAATTATTGTATTATTATAGTAGGAGCACAAAATAATTATAGGACATGCCCTTGGAATAGGAGATACATGTAATTATAAATGTATGTATATGGTTTAAGAGTTAACTAGAGAGATATATTGTAGGGTAGGGGGTAGGGTAGGGGTAGGCATGGGGAGTGAGATTGTCGTAGACGAAACACGCTGACCACATTGTCTACCCCGCATTTAAAGCGCGCCACATTTACATATCCTCATTGACATGCATTCTCACCACTTGCACCCTACGTTTCTAATCCTGCCTTTATTATAAAAAAATATGTAACACAAAAATATAATAGGTGACCTCGTAATATTAAATTAATACTTGTGTAAATTGAGTTTACGGCGTAAAAATTTTATAGTTTTTCTTTCAATTTTACATATCCTATGTATTGATAGAATGTTTAAATTAAGAAAAATCATATGATTTACAATAATTTATGATGTAAAACCAATTTACAAGATTCTAACTCATAATATTAACCCCTAACTTCTCGTGAATACGAATTCTTATTATATTATACTATACTTTTACATGTTAAGTGACATGAATTAATGAGAAAATTTATGATATAATTAAATTTTATCTGTTTAAATTGCTGTTTCCCCTATTTCTCTATAGTGTTAATTTTAATGAGTTCATCTATTTCATTTTTGTGTTTAAGTTCCTATGATATTTGTTAGATACTCCTTGTTATGTGAATTGTATTCCCCCCCCCCCCCCCCATTTCTCTATAGTGCTAAGTTAAATGGATCATCTATTTCATTTTAGTGATTATGTTCTTATTTTACTTTATACTTGTTACATATTTATCATGTGTTATAATCAATGCGTAAATTGACAAACTCTCAACGGATCCTCGGCGCGTTGGGCATACCTATTCCGCGCGTCTTTATCATGGGTAAAAATTTAATGATAATTAATTAGGATATACTCCCTCCGTTCCACATTAAGAGTAGTTTTGCTTTATGACACGTGGATTAATGAGTATTATTATTTAATATATAGTGGGTAGTTGTATTAGTGGGAGTGTGGGTCCCATATTTTAATTGTATTAGTGGGTGTGTGTGGGTCCCATGTGTTTAAAAAAGAAAAGTGGACTCTTTGAGTGGGACGACCAAAATGAAAAAATAGACTCTTTAAGAAGGACGGAGGGAGTAATATTTTAATAGAAAACAAGTTATGAAAGACGGATATGTTGAAATAGGGGATTTCGACAGCTACTAATTAGTTCATCCTAACCGATTCAATTAGGGAAAGTTATGTGTGAGATCGTCTTATGGTAAGATTATTTTACGCATTTGTAATTAGTTATCACTTTTATTATAAAAGGTTATCATTTTTTATTTATACTATAAACTTTTCTTTAATGATGTAATTAATTTTTATCCACCACACAATAAGAGTTACATGAGATGATCTCACGCAATTCTTTTCCATTAAATTATTGGTTCACTTCAATATTCACATATAGACTAGGAAATTTCAATTAATGGTGTTCAAAATTTAAAATTCTTACCCTACATTCCAAAAATATCAATTTAAACTTTTACCCCCACATTCCTAAAATATAGTAAATCGTAATTATAATAGTACCATAAATAAGAATTAAATGCACGGTGCATCCAATTACAAATGACTTTGTAGGTTAGATAAAATTTATTCAATTTATTTATAGTAGTATAGATTATATCATCGGGTTAACACAAGAGAAAGTGACCTATCAAATGATCTAATTGGGGGAAGGAGTAATTTTTTTAGCACACACATTTAATTTACTTTTTTTTTTCAAATATTTAATGCACTTGTATTTTAGTTGAGATTTTACTATATTTGTAGCCAATTTGATATAATTCAAATACTGCACCTGTTCCTCATTAATAATGGTTACTCCATATTAGGTCATTGTCCAATTCCAAAATCATTATTTTATTGAAAATATAATTATACTTTAGTATAAACTCTAATTTAACGTTAACTTGTACTACAGAGCATTAATTTTAAGGCAATTATACTATTAGAGAGTGTCTGATTCTCTAAAATTATTAAGTTAATAAAACTTTAAAATGGAATGGTATGAAAATTGTGTTAATTCTTTATTAGTTTCATAGTTGTGATACATTTGATCACTTACTTTGAATTAATGGGCCTAGGAGGAATTTAATCCTGCTTAAATGCAATTAGCAGATAAACTTCGTTATTTCTAATAACTTTTATGGCTCATTGAATATTAATCACTCTCTTATAATTAATATTAAATTCTAATAATAAAGATAAAACAACACCATGGTTCATAAATGGAAGGGTAAAATAGGTTATGAAAAATAAAGTAAAATACAATTGTGTTATAAAAATTAGCATTAGTCCCATAGAACACTCCTATAAAAATAATATAGAACTACAAAGACAAATATTGAACGTTAAAAATGAAATAGTATATGGCACATATAACAATAATAATAATATTGTAAAAAACTTCAAAATATAAATATAAATTAAATATGACATTAAACAATTCTTTGTACTACACTTGTTAGAGAAATTAACTTACTTTTCTTTTTTTACCCTATGCCTGCAAATTGATGTACAAACAAATACAAATCTGCAGAATAGCACTTGATGAGACATCAGACATGTCTACCAAAATCCCTATCCCTATGCTTCTTTTATTGTTATGTGTGTGTATATATAAGTTTATATATATTTATAAATGAATTATTACAGAATGACATTCATGGTTACTTCAAGTCATAAAAGAATATGTTAATTAAATGATATGTATATATATCCAGTAAGCCCATCACTTGCAAGCAGGGAATGATCAGATGTTTTCTTATGAAATTTAAGGATTCAAACCTTTTGTATTAAGTACTTATGACTTTAATAACATGTTAATTAATCAGACATCTCCAATGCTTGATCTGGAATTTTACTTTATTACCCATCACTGGTGCTTTTTAGAAAATGATAACATAGGGGAGAAATTCTATTACATTTACTTCTACTATTACATTTAGGGAAAATATCACATTTGATCCCATAAGAATTCCTTCAATTCAATTATAATCCCGTAGGAATACACTGGTCTCATAGCTGGCGGTTTTGGTCCCATAATAATATTATAATCATAATTTTCGAAAATTTTCATCTCAAATTAACTTATTTTATTATAAACTACCATATTTATATTATTTTCTGTCTTTCAAAATAAATATAGTCAATTTTGGTCTTATTAATGATTCAGAATATTTCGTCAACTATTAACAGATTTTGATGAAAAATTCATATGAGACTAAATGTGCTAGTTTTGAGACCTTTTTAGCATTGAACAATTTTTACGGAATTAAAATCTGAAATTATCCCATTACAGTTATAGTTATGTTAGATTAATTTGATTATGACGTTAACAATCACATTAAATATTAAATCCACCCACAAAACGATTTTTTACATTTAATATTAAATAATTCTGTCATATTACTATATCAATAATTCCAAAGAACAGCACCGAAAAATATCTATTCGGCTGCTGCCGACTGTCACATCAGATAATATAAAAATCATTTTCCAAACTTACATAATTTTTGGACATTATATAAAGGAATTATATTGGGAGATTTGCAACAATAACACTCCAGCAATTAAATTAAAAATACATTTGGAATGGTGATACATCATAATGTGTGGTATTAAGTACTAAGGTTGTCAAAGTTTATTCTTATTCTCCCACAGTTTGTAAGTGGGCCCAAAATTACAAAAAATTGGATAGATAATAAAAACATTGAAAAAGTGGGGTCTCTTTCACCCTATTTTTTATGCCACACATTGGAATAAGAGGATGTTTGGAAGAAAATCAGAAATGGCCAAATGAGAAAATTGAAGAAGATGTTGAAATTTCAGATTTTCATGGTGGGTGGGGTGGGGTGGGGTGGGGTAGTAGTCTTATTCTGTTCAGTGTAAATCTGTATTGGCTGCCTTCCTGGAATTTCTTTGGTACTTGAGTTGTGTGCAGATATTTGGACTTATCTTCGAAATTACTGGGCCTTAAGTCAATTGGTTCATTTCTCTTTTAGGGTCAGATCCATGACACCAAGCCCATATAACTGGGTCGACTTAGAGAATTTTAAATTGTCTGATAGTCGTTTCAATTGGGCCAAGCCCAAATGCTTTATCTTGGCGGAATGTCCTTGTAAATACAACTGATTTTGGGGAGTTCAAATCAGATTTAAAACATTAGTTTAGAATTTTTTTTTTAAAAAAAAATCAGATTAATTATAAAATATTCGGGGAAAAAAAATGATCTCAGTGTATTTACCAAGGAGACACCCTCTTGTGCGAAGAATTTTTTGTGAAACGAGTCGACCTATTACTAAGTATGCTTATTTTATAGGTAAAGTATGCTTATTTATAGTTAACGTATGTCGATAATGAATCATATTATAACACCATATAATCATACTTTAATTCATCATTTATCATACTCCCTCCGTTCCACCACAAGGGTGGCGAAACTTTTTTGCATGTAGATTAAGGAATATAATATTTAATGGGTAGTTGAGGTAAGAAAAATAATATTTTAATGTATAGTGAGTATGTGTATTAGTATGATGTGTGGGTCCCATGGAGATATATTAATTGTTTTGTGTGGATCTCATTTACTAAAAAGAGAAATACACCTCTTATGTTGGGAAGGACGAAAATGGTAAAATACACTCCTTGTTGTGGGACGGATGGATTACTTTAGAAAACATACTTTAACAATCCTTAAATTGGAGGATTACTACTAGGTACATTAAAAAATCCTTAATTATTATGAGATACAAACATACAAAAATATTTATACTAACTACATAAATATATAGTGATATTACAATATTATCCTTACAATGTACTGCACATAAATGTTTGTGTGCAGCAAAAGTTCATGTGCAGCAAAAGTGTGTGCAGTAAAAAAAGTGTGTGCAGCAAAAAAGTGTGGTGGTCCGGCGACCGGCCGGCGGCAGCGATCCGGCGGTGGGTGAGAGTTTAGGGTTTGTGGTTTAAAAGTGTATGAATTTAGAGTTATATTTGATATTTTACTTTAATATTTTGTATATGAGGGTAATTTTTTTAAATCAATATATCTCACAGTAATTATGGGTACAAAGTGTATACCTATAAGTAATTTTTCCTTAAACATACTTTATTCCTTTAACAAATCTCACAAACAATCTCATATATATAATGTGTGATAAGATAATTTTTTTTTTACGGAGAATTTCGATAAGTTTATTATTGCTGCAAGTGTTGCGAGTGTTGTTTTATGATGAAAACAAATAAATATTCGCTTCAACTGTTACACTTGTTTAATTTTATACAGAGATTAGAAAATATTACTCAATATTTTATTCGGTAGTGAATGGATATTTAATGTAGTTTTACTTTTCTTTCCTTTATTTTAATTTGAATGTGATAAATGGTGTAATATTGTAAAGATTTTAAGGACATTAATTTTTTTAGGTATAAAGCCTCACACTTATTTAAAAGAAAAATATAAAGCTTTTAAGTATAGGGTGAGGTTCTTGTGCTCCGAGCACACGGTACGTCTTTAAAATTTAGTATTATGGGTAATAGTATATTGTTTTATTCTAAAATGTATACACTTTAATTAATAAAGGTACACCATTTTGTGGTAAAGTGTATACACTTTTCATTTATATTTTTTATTTTTCTTTAGAAAATAAAGAATACACATCTTTATACTAAAGAGTATGTGCGCGTGGGTGCACACAAGTTTTTGCTTTTTAAGTATAATACTTAAAGTGATATTCTCTTCTAGTATTTCATAAATAAATTAACTCTTATTATTTTTGTCTGTCTCAAAAACAATTAGTTTACACCCGAAATTAATAAACTACTTTCAATCTAATAACCTTATAATATCAAGATTATCATCCATTTATCTAAAAATATTACATTACTCGAAATGAAAATTTTTTTTAGTTCAATATTTACTATAATTGTGGACTTGATGGTCGAAGGGAATAATGTTTAAACCTCACACTGCTAAGGAGGGAGTACTCTGATGAAAATATGTACTATGTATATTTATTTTTGAGTTTTGAGGTTTAATTGCTTTAAAAAAAAAAATTTGGTAGGAGTACCATATTATGCATATCATTTAAGTGAAGACTAAAAACTAATAAAATAAATGAAGTCATCATGAGAAACAAATATGACTAGGGGTGGGCGGTATGGCATACCGAAGATTTTTAGTCATACCATATACCGTACCGAAATTTTCGGTATTTAAAAAATCATACCGTTACCTTACCTAAACTTTCGGTATACCTTAGTTCGGTATACCAATATTTCGGTATAAGAAAATAGTATATCTTCTGCTTACCAATATTTCGGTATGCCATACCATACCTAAAATATCGGTATATATCATCCTATTACATAGTTTGCTATACCGTTATACATCTAAAATTCAATAAATCTTATAAAAACCATGTACTAGAAAAGTGAAAGATAGCTATAAAACATACTCTAATAAATAACAAATTCAAAAATATACGACAATCTGCAAACGACCAAATTAAATAAGAGTAAGTCTCATGAAAACCGGGTTTACATGTAAGCCTTATTTTTTAATATTACTCTTTAATATATAAAAAATAACTCTTTGAAGAGTAATAATTTTTACACAATAGAGTAATAATTTCTTATCTCTAAAAAGTAATTTTTCATGTACTTAAAGTAATCGATACATCGGGATTTACAAGAATTTGAAGAGTAATTTTTTAATTTAAACAGTAACAATTCATGTGCTAAAGAGTAATTTTTTATGTACTAAACAGTAATCGAGTTTACATAATTAATATATCTAAACCCGTTTTACAAAGTGTTTGTCATTAAATAAATAGTACCTAAGAGATCTACACAAAAATATATGGAACTTATATTAAAATCAACACTTTTAAATTTTCATATACATAGAATTACTTAATTAAAAAATAAGTACTAATATCATGTAAGTCAATGATCTTTATCAATAATTTATAATTATGAAGAAATATACAGTAGGATTTTAGATTTAATCTTTAATAAAATAGTGTATATATAATTTAATTAAAAATTATAATACATAAATAATAATTATAATTGTATGTATCATCTAATATGGTAATATCGTATCATATAACTCAAAAAATTGAATATTTTACGGTATTTCGGCATATACCAAAATACCGCGGTATTGATTATTTATATACCTTTATCGTACCAAAATTTTCAATACGGTATCATACCTTACCAAAAATTTCGGCATACCTAAAATTTCGGTAAAATCGATATTTTTCGTTATGATAAGGGCGGTATACCAAAATTTCGGTATTTTTCCCCAGCCCTAAATATGACTCCTATTAAATTTAATTCGTTGGATTAAGTGGTAAATAGTAGAGTGAAAAGGTAAATTTAAAAATAAATAAATAAATAAAAAGGTTGAATTCTTTGGTACAAATAATTATAAAATATTTAATAAAAAATTAATAAATGTGGAAGTGGGTAGTGAAAATATCACCTATGCTTATCTTCTGCCTGTCGCTCACCCTATCACTGGTGTTTCTTTCTCCATTTTCCTCACAAGCAACTGAGCAACAAAGAAACAGAAAAAAATGGCCGAAAATGAAAACCCAATTCGTTTCGGAATCATGGGATGCGCTGAGATCGCTAGAAAAGTATCTCGAGCAATACAGTTATCCCCCAACTCCACCATTGTTGCAATTGCTAGCCGTTCAATCGCCAAAGCCAAACAATTCTCAGCTCTAAACAAATTACCAGAAAATGTGAAGCTGTACGGAAGTTACGATGAAATTCTGGATGATCCTTCTGTGGATGCAGTGTACATGCCTCTGCCCACCACTCTGCATGTTAAATGGGCGGTGATGGCGGCTGAGAAGGGCAAGCATCTGCTGCTGGAGAAGCCCACGGCTCTTGCCGTCAATATGCTCGACGAAATGCTTCAATCGTGTGAGTCTAATAACTTGCAGTTTATGGATGCTAGTATGTGGTATCATCATCCAAGGACTGCCAAGATGAAGGAGTTGATCTCGAATTCACAAGTCTTAGGACGCGTTAGAGCTGTGAGTACACTTTGTTTTTTTGCTCGATTGATTATTAGTCTTGGGTGAAAAGATTTTTCTTTCTTGATGTTTATAAATGCATTCATGGAGTTGGAATTTAGAACAGGGCTGATAATCAATTTAACTAAGTGGCCTTTTGATTAGAATTCTTCAATCAGAATGTAATAGGTATCGAATTCTTCAATAGTACTAATAGGTATTGTTAAGGAGGTAAATAATGGGATTGGAATGATTAAAGAGTGGGGAGTAGAGAGTAGTTATTGAATCAATGATTGAGAAATTTTTATTCCCATTAGATCAAACAAGACAATAAGAATCAATATATCTCAATTTCTCATTAACCCCACCCATTACCTGACCAAGCACCTCCCAAATTTACAGTTTATCCTCAAGAAAGCTCTTTAGTTAAGGTTATATAATCAAGAAGCAGTTTGTTCTTGATTTCTGAAAAGTAAATGTGATGTGAATTGCCACTATTTGAGGAACTCAGTTGATTTCTAGACTGTGATGCATCCTGATTTGCTGAAAACTTACGTAGAATATATCAGTTCTTCAATATGAAACTTAATTCAAAATTCACATTTTAGGTCAGTGGTAGATGTTGTTCACTGTTCTGCTTTGCATAATACAAAAGTTTCTTTTTTCTCTTATTCTTGCAATGTAAGAAACACAAGATATATATCTAGTTAGTCCCCCACCTCCCACCCACCCACCCACCCACCCACAAAGTGAGAGTTTATTTCTTAATTGGCTAGTTTTTTATGTCTTCCAGATAGACAGTTCTTCATCATACCATGGTACACCTCAATTTCTTGAGAATGATATCAGAGTAAAATCAGACCTTGACGCCCTTGGTGTACTAGGAGACAATGGATGGTACTGCATTGGAGCCATAATGTGGGCTATGAACCAAAAACTACCAACAACTGTGACTGCATTGCCCACCACCATAAGAAACGCAGCTGGAGTCATCTTGACATGCAGCGCCTCTTTATGCTGGGACGAAGAGCAAACAATCGCGACATTCTACTGTTCCTTCGTCTCACACGAAACCATGTCCTTGGCAGTGTGCGGCTCCAATGGAACCCTTCATGTTGATGATTTCATTATCCCCTACGAAGAGAATTCCGCAGGGTTCAGGTACACGTCCGGTGCTAAGTTTGTTGATCTGCACATAGGGTGGAATGTGAAGCCTCGAGAAGTTGAAGTAACCACTCAGCTACCGCAAGAGGCTATGATGATTCAAGAATTCTCTAGGCTTGTTAAGGGTATTAAAGAGCTTGGACATCAACCGGATACTAAGTGGGCTCGAACGAGCCGGTGTACTCAGCTCGTGCTGGATGCTGTGAAGAATTCTATAGACAATGGACATATAGTAGTCCATATGTAGTTATGTATGATGCTACACTTGATGGAATCTAATGATACTTATACAGTTATACCTTTCATATTTGCAATTTCTATGATTAATGCAAGAATATGACGTTGGAAGTCAATTGCTGCTATATAATCAGCTTATACAGAGGGCTGTCAGAAATGATCAAATTAAGTGATCAATTTTGTGCCATTTATACAGATCAAGTGGATATCTGAATAAGAACATTAATCAAATCTTGCAAAATCTCTAAAATCCACAAGTCACTAACACACAAATTTAAGATGATGGAAAGATTGCTCTTTCAAAGCTGCATTTCCAGTTTTTCACTGGTTACAGTATGCACATTAAACCAAAGTACACATGGTTAGTTTTCAAAGCCTGAGCGTAAGATCTGGCGTAGAATCTCCGTCTATAAAATCCACGCTCGAGTTTCCATCCTGTACGAAAATGGGAGCAGTAGGAACCGCACGATGGAAGCTACCTGGCCATACAAGTTGAGCATCTTCATCCCCAATATAAATAGGCTGACACATATTGTAATAGCCATCTCCAAATCTAGGAGTGGTTTTAAGTTCTGATGGCCTAATTGGAGGTACAAGCCCTTGATGCAGTGAAGAGTGGGACTTAATTCCCAAGCACTTGAATGATGATCCATGCAAAGGCAGAGAAGCAACACTAGCATATCTATCAGCAAATATGCCCATTCTAATAGCTCGTTTGGCGAGCGTTCTCTCCCGTTTGTGTGCATTTTGGTGACCTCCGAGTGCTTGTGAGCTGAAGAACTTTCTTTGACAGAAATTGCAAGAAAAGGATCGTGGCGCGACAATGGGGCGATCAGTGGTGGTTTCGCTTGTGGACGACTCCCTTTCGGATGATCCCTCTTGGAAGCTTAGGGATAAGTTGAGGGAGATGGAATCTCTTACAGGATCTGCAATATGATTAGGTTCTCTTATGCTGCAATATGAAGAATCCAAAAAGGTTTCTTGGATTGACATGTTGTAACCAACTTGATCAGAAACAGCATCAGAATCATTTTCATTGATGGTCTCCACTTGGACATCTGATTTTGATGTTTTCATGTTCTGGGATTCTTGAAAAACAAGATCATCACACTGTCAACTATGCATCACAATTAACAACATGTAACTAATTGGGTTTACAATAGGAATTTAATTTTAGATCATAAAGCTGAGAAGATCGTACTACTATAGCATACAACATTTCTTTACTCACAACTAGTGCATAACAAAACAACCAATTTGGTGAAATTGTTAGCGAAAGTATAACCTGCTTAATAATCGGCATCTATTCAATATAAATAAATATCGATTATCGGGCAAGTTATACTTTCGCTCGCAATATCTTGTATAGGGAATTAGGGTAATCTAATCATCAAAAGGGAAAGCATATTTGGGGTTTCATAGTTCTCATTTGCAACTGTGAGATATTGAAGCAACACAAGCTTAATGAAAAGAAAAAAAGAAATTGAAATTTAATACTACATATATTTAATCTCTCTTCAATTAATCTTTCTATTTGAAAAGATAGCTACATCAATCTAATTTTTTTCAGCAGGTGGCTACAAATTAACATGAAGTAATAATATTACTTAAAAGCAATTAATATTTTGTCTCCTTCCCTCCCTCTTCCCCCCTCTCCTCTTTTATTACCAGGATTTATGACATTAGAAAAGACAAATACTTGGGCTTTAATGGTTGACATGTAGCAGGAAAATCATGGCGCATGAGAGAAAAGAAAAGATAAGAGCATGATCAATCAAAAGCAAGAAAAAAGGAAAAGGTAAAATATCCATAAAACCAGCAGCTGTGTGTGATTAAATAGTGGTGTTACCAATTAGAAAAAGAGTGGGTGAAAATTCAGGAAACAAAAAATGGGAAGATGTATGAATGAAACTAACTATGTAACTAACTCATCAGATGTAAACTTAGCAGGAGTCAGTTGTTGAACAGAAGAAAAAGATTTCTGCAGTGTCCAGTTGAGAGTGTGAGAGAGAGAGAGAATTGTTTTGGTGTTTAATAATGGAAAAAACAAAGGTGAGAGGAGAATGTGGGAGAGACCAGACCACAGGTGGAGACTGGAGTAAGGAGAAAAGGGAAAGGGTGGGGGTGGGGTGGGAGTCTATAGACTATATATGTATATAGATAGATAGATACATAGTTGTACGTAGTACTAAACTAAAGGCGATCTGAGTGTCAGCAGGAGCAGGACATCACCCACCCACCCACTCCTGCTTTACAATGTTTTTCCATAAACAAAGTAACATTCACCCACTCCATGCAACCATTCCATTTTCTCAAAAAAAAAACTTCATTTTTCCATTTTTGTTTTCACAATTTATGAACACAATTAACCTCCCACACACTTTATTTAAAATATAATATTCCTATCTAGCAAGCTTAACAAAAATAAATAAATAAAATTAGGATTTGAGATAGTGTTAGCCTACTTTGATACCATGTAAAGTTTGAGAGAATACTCCTTTCGTCCATCAATAATGTAATCCCTCCGTCCTGGGCAAATAACACTGTAGGCACCTGAATTTTATTGCCTATTAAATAAAATATGTGGCAAATTAATGCAATAATTATCAATTAATTATTTATTTATTAAGGAATTTAAATAAATTAATTCCTAAAATAAATGAGTAAATAATTGATAATTAAGCCTTATCCAGTCCAGCAGGCTTAATTAAAGGAAAAAAAGTCCAACATATCTTTTAAAGGAGAAAATATCTCTCAAGTGGTTATTTTCTCTACATATAAATAAGGGTCTTCAGTCCTCATTCCAGACACACCAAAAACATCTGAAGACGCGCTTCTGAAGAGATCAAGAATACGAGCAGTGCTCCCTTGAGATCTTCAAGCATCTTCAAGTCAAGACTTAAGATCTTCAAGCATCTTCAAGTCAAGACTTAAGATCTTCAAGCATCTTCAAGTCAAGACTTAACATCTTCAAGCATCTTCAAGTCAAGAACGGCCTCCGATCAGAGATCAAGGTTCTAAGCCCCTCCGATCTGGCGTTCTTCCATCCAACCGCCTCCGATCAGAGATCAAGGTTCTAAGCCCCTCCGATCCGGCGTTCTTCCATCCAACCGCCTCCGATCAGAGATCAAGGTTCTAAGCCCCTCCGATCCGGCGTTTTTCCATCCAACCGCCTCCGATCAGAGATCAAGATTCTAAGCCCCTCCGATCCGGCATTCTTCATATCAAATTCATCCAGCTGTCTCCGTGAAGTCAACGTTCTACCAAATTGAACAGCATTCTTCACAACAAATCTTCAAGTCAACGTTTTATCCGAACAAAGGCTCGACGCCTCCGGATAAATATTTTAAAGCTTCAAGTCAACCCCGAGCACGGACAAGCTTCATCCGAAGATCTGGCTCAGAAAGTTGATAAAGTCAAAGAAGTCAACTCAAGAGAGGAATCAGAGGATAGCTAGAAACTGTTTACTTAAATTCTCAAGTTTAATTCATCTCGAATTATCATTATAATATCTTTTGTGTTTATTATTTTAATAAATACAAATTTTGTTGTTACAAATTTTGGCACGCCCAGTGGGACAGTTTCGACCTCTCATCTCTTCTCTTTAAAAGTTCAAAGATACAAAGTATGGCTCCTCTCAGAATTGCAATAAGAAGGTCTTCTGTCTTAAAGCCTTCAGAGCTGCAGACTGTGAAGATTCAAAGGACAACTCCAATCAAGATTGCAATAAGAAGATCTACTGCCTCAAAGCTTTCAGAGTTGCAGGCTAAAGATGTCGAAGTCGTTACAAGAAGTATATCTGAAGGCTCCTCTATGACAAACCTTGTGGAGGAGATCTTTCTCGATAAGCCAATGCACAACGACAAAGATAGTGAAGGTGACTCTAACATCCAAACTCTTCAATCCATAGAAAATTCAGCGTATGACTCACCCATAACCTCTGCCATGGCAACAAATGCTTCGTCTGTCGAAGAACAACTGGCAAGTTTGACTCAGTCCGTTGCTGCACTCACTAAACAAAGCCAAGAACAAGGTCTGTTGATATCCAAACTGATGGAAAAGATGGAGATAGTACAGACAAGCCATGCAGATGATAAGCAAGTTGAAGGTAAAGACGAGGAGGAAGACTCTTCGAAATATCATCTTTCTGAAAAGAAGCCAGTTGAAGAACATATACAAATTTCTACTGACGGAATGCTCCCTATGAACCAATTGAAGAGCATCGTACTAGAGACAATAAAAGACAAATTTAAAGAGAGCTCAAATTCTTCTGTTGCCTATAAAAAGCCATATACAAAGAGAGTTGACAGTTTGAAGATGCCAATTGACTACCAACCTCCTAACTTTCAATAATTCGATGACAGAGGCAATCCAAGGCAACATATAGCGCATTTCGTCGAGATATGCAACGATGCTGGAACCTTTGATGATCATATGCTCAAACAATTTGTTTGCTCGCTGAAAGGAAATGCCTTTGATTGGTATATCGAATTGGAAGCTAACTCCATCGACAGTTGGGGGCAAATGGAAAAAGAGTTTCTCAATAGCTTCTACAGCACTCGAAGGACTGTTAGTATGATCGAATTGACTAACACTTGCCAGTGGAAAGAAGAGCCAGTAATCGATTATATTAATCGATGGAGAAATCTAAGCTTGAATTGTAAAGATCAATTGTCCGAAGTCTCTGCCATCAACATGTGCATTCAAGGAATGCAATGGAGTCTGCGATACATCCTCCAAGGGATTCAACCAAAGACTTTTGAAGAACTAGCTACAAGAGCTCATGATATGGAGTTAAGTATGCCATCAAGTGACTTCGAATTTTCAAGCAACAACTCTTATGAATTTGAAGACATTTTACTTGATGAACCTCTCAATGAGGAATCACAGTCAAAGAAGCCAGTGTCAATAAAGATTCAAAGAAATGAAGTTAAAGCAAGAGAAAATAATGCACCCAATGATTGGGGGCAATGAACTATTAACAAAGTCAATGCTCCTCGACACGAGCATAAACTGTCCACATGTTATACTCCTTGATACGAGTTAAAACTATCTAAAATTTCTCAAGCAATGCTCCTCAACACGAGCATAAACTGTCCACATGTTATACTCCTTGATACGAGTTAAAACTATCTAAAATTTCTCAAGCAATGCTCCTCGACACGAGCATAAACTGTCCACATGTAATACTCCTTGATACGAGTTAAAACTATCTAAAATTTCTCAAGCAATGCTCCTCGACACGAGCATAAACTGTCCACATGTAATACTCCTTGATACGAGTTAAAACTATCTAAAATTTCTCAAGCAATGCTCCTCGACACGAGCATAAACTGTCCACATGTTATACTCCTTGATACGAGTTAAAACTATCTAAAATTTCTCAAGCAATGCTCCTCGACACGAGCATAAACTGTCCACATGTTATACTTCTTGATACGAGTTAAAACTATCTAAAATTTCTCAAGCAATGCTTCCCGACACGAGCAAAAACTGTTCACATTATGCTCCTTGATATGAGTTAAAACTATCTAACTTAAATCAAATCTCCTTGAGAAGAGACGAAACTCTCTGCATGTTATGCTCTTTTGATACGAGCCTAAACTATCAAACTCAAATCAAATCTCCTTGAGAAGAGACGAAACTCTCTATATTTTACGCTCCTTGATACGAGTCTAAACTATCAAACTCAAATCAAATCTCCTTGAGAAGAGACGAAACTCTCTATATGTTATGCTCCTTGATACGAGCTTAAACTATCCCACTTAAATCAAATTTTCTTGAGAAGAGATGGAACTCTCTACATGTTACACTCCTTGATACGAGATTAAACTTTCCAACTCAAGTTCAAGACTCCTTGAGAAGAGTATAAACTGTCTACAAATCAAATTGAAGACTCATTGACACGAGTATAAATTGTCAGCAAATTCAAGTTCAAAGCTCTTTAACGCACGAGCATAAACTGCATGTTTCTCCTGGCCCGCACGAGTATAAACTGTGTACGGCACCCCCTATTCAAACCAAATCATGTCCTTTTGAACTACGTTATGACTTGATTCTCTGTGAAGAGGTACGTAGCCGCTTAGCACTTCACTAAGTTCAGTCATAATTCAGGCTATTCGTATCAAGGTGCTGAGACAAGCAATAAAATTCAGTCATGTTGATCAATAATGGACTGTCGCAATTTGTTCACTTCAACACAAAGGCGTCCGTGAACAAAGTGCGAGGGGGCATTTGTAGGCACATGAATTTTATTGCCTATTAAATAAAATATGTGGCAAATTAATGCAATAATTATCAATTAATTATTTATTTATTAAGGAATTTAAATAAATTAATTCCTAAAATAAATGAGTAAATAATTGATAATTAAGCCTTATCCAGTCCAGCAAGGCTTAATTAAAGGAAAAAAGCCCAACATATCTTTTAAAGGAGAAAATATCTCTCAAGTGGTTATTTTCTCTACATATAAATAAGGGTCTTCAGTCCTCATTCCAGACACACCAAAAATATCTGAAGACGCGCTTATGAAGAGATCAAGAATACGAGCAGTGCTCCCTTGAGATTTTCAAGCATCTTCAAGTCAAGACTTAAGATCTTCAAGCATCTTCAAGTCAAGACTTAAGATCTTCAAGCATCTTCAAGTCAAGACTTAAGATCTTCAAGCATCTTCAAGTCAAGAACGGCATCCGATCAGAGATCAAGGTTCTAAGCCCCTCCGATCCGGCGTTCTTCCATCCAACCGCCTCCGATCAGAGATCAAGGTTCTAAGCCCCTCCGATCCGGCGTTCTTCCATCCAACCGCCTCGGATCAGAGATCAAGGTTCTAAGCCCCTCCGATCCGGCGTTTTTCCATCCAACCGCCTCCGATCAGAGATCAAGATTCTAAGCCCCTCCGATCCGGCATTCTTCATATCAAATTCATCCAGCTGTCTCCGTGAAGTCAACGTTCTACCAAATTGAACAACATTCTTCACAACAAATCTTCAAGTCAACGTTTTATCCGAAAAAAGGCTCGACGCCTCCGGATAAATATTTTAAAGCTTCAAGTCAACCCCGAGCACGGACAAGCTTCATCCGAAGATCTGGCTCAGAAAGTTGATAAAGTCAAAGAAGTCAACTCAAGAGAGGAATCAGAGGATAGCTAGAAACTGTTTACTTAAATTCTCAAGTTTAATTCATCTCGAATTATCATTATAATATCTTTTGTGTTTATTATTTTAATAAATACAAATTTTGTTGTTACAAACACCATTTGCTTTTTGCACGTAGATTAAGGAGTATTATTATTTTATGTAAAGTGGGTAGATGTATTAGAGAGATGTGATGGATAGTGGTGGGGCATTGGTATACTTTTTTTACTAAAAGAGAAAAATGGTGCAATTTGGACGTGACGCCCAATATAGTAAAAATGTGTTATTTGGGCGGGACGGAGGGATTACTTATTTGTTTTTTTTACGTCAATTAAGAAGTATTATTATTTTTGTATAAAATGAGTATTCGAATTAGTGGTGAGTGATGGGTCATGTATGAATCATTTTGCTAAATAAAAAAAAAACCAATACCTTTAGAATAAAAAACAAAAATGGTAAAATTGATATCTTATTAGTAACAGATGGAGGGAAATGAATATAGGTTATTCTATACCTTTAACATGAAAGATCAAACTAAAATGATGGAATGAATACCCGAATGTAGAGGGAGTATATGTTATTTCTTTCACGCGTAGAGTATGTATACAAGTTATAAGAAAAGAAAAAAAAAGTAGCCTTATACAAATAGCGTGGGATACAAAATAAACATAAGAATAGTTATACAATAAAAAATACAATAATATAGAGTATATATTCTAATACATATTTTTATTGTTTATTTATTAAAAAGATGTTTAAAAAAATACATTTTGTTAATCTATATTGGGTACTAATAGAGTTTTTTTAAAATATTCATGTACTCGTGTAATGCTTAAACATAGAAATATCTCAGAAGAAAAAAAATTTTGAAAAATAAATAAATAAAAAAAAACCATTTCAGTAGAAATATGTTTCTTCTCTTTAATTTACTATAAGATAAAATTCCAAAAGGTTTTATGGAATATTTTTTAATAGTAAACTAAGAGTTAATTGCTGGAAAAGTATGAATTTTTATTTTAATTGTGAATTAATCTAAATTTTTTGGGATTTGTAAAATAATACTTTATTTAATTTCGAGTTGCAAAATGAATTACTGGGTAGCAAGAGATCTGTCCGGCATTTGATGTATCGTTCTATCATCTAAGTTTCCACGTGTCCAAAATTAGGTCTGGGGGGGGGGGGGCTTTAGATAATTTTAGGATTAAATTCTTGAAAATGTCTCCATTTTTACTTCGATTACGAATTAGTCCAAATTTGAAAATTTGCAATAAAGTATAAGTTACAATTTGAATCATTAACTAATCCGGTCACTGATGTTTCGTTCTATCATACATGTCATTCTCTACCCTGTTCAAAATGATGTGGTTTTGTAAGTTTTAACTCCAAACAAAAAAGAAAATAAAAATTAAGAAAAAAAAATCACGATTTTATTATATTATTATTATTTGTGTGAACCTTATCCAAGAATACTTTGTTATTGAAATGGAAAATAGTTTATGTTTTTGTTAAGAAAGAAAAGGGAAGGAAGTTCGTAGATGAAAACGAAAAGCAAGTTGTCATGTGGCCGTACGAAGTGGTTACCCATTCTTGTCGCATTACATGTTTTTTCTCGCTATCCCTATTTTTGGCTCTCACATAATCAAATCAACCTCCATCCTAACCTAACTTCCCATCCTCTTTTTCAACATCTTTTAAAATTGGCAATGTCTCCCTTAACTCACGGATTTAGGTTTGTGCGTTTAGGTCCGACCTCATTTTAATGATATATTTTTATATTTAATATTATACTTTTAGTAACAAAATGTATATCCTTAGTTAGACAGTAACTATTTTCAAAATAATTGTTGACCATGCAAACAATCACTAACAATAAGTTAATTAATTTTTCTAGCAAACATTTGTGTGAATCGTGTTCACACATGCATCATGATTTATTAGTCCTACTTTCTAGTACTTGAAAATTAGTTTTTTTTAGAGTAATGTACTATTATTTGTTTGAATGAAAATTAATACTCCATTCATCTCACTACAGCGTATGCATTTTGTCATTTTGGGTCTGTCTCAATATAAAGAGTACATTTCCCTTTTTTTTTTTTTATAAATGAGACCAACACAATCAATTCATATCTCTTTATGGGGCCAAACAAAACAATAATATAATTATTCAATATACATTAAAATATTATCTCTCTCAATTCACTACAAATTAAAATATTATATCTCTTAATTTACATGCACGAAATAAATAAATAGACTGAAGAAGTACTCCTCAAATTCTTGCATCCTGAATACTGATTACTCTTTAATAAAAGTGATACCTAAACATTTTGTAGTATTTGAAGATAAGTGATAACATACTTTATTTATTTAAAACGTTATCAACATAATATTCCCTCCATCCGATTTTAAGGTATTCATTTATTTTTTGCACGTGAATTAAGGAGTATTATTATTATACGTAAAGTATGTAGTTGTATTAGAGGGAAGTGATTGGCCATATTGTGTAATTTTTTACTAAATAGGGGAAATTGATACCTATGAAGCGAACGCAAAAAATAATAAAATTGATACATTTGAAGCGGAAGGTGGGAGTACATTCTAAGTGGCTCAAAATAAAAAAAACATTCATTTCAAATTTTACATCGATAATTAAGTTTTAAATTCTATTTAATAATAGTATTCAATTTTCTTTATCTGTCTATATAGTCAATTTGATTACTCTCCATTTCAATACACTAAATGCGGAGAATTATGAGTATATTTTTATTCCCACCTTACTAAGAAACAAAAAAAAATCATAATATACCACTAATTACACAATAAAATAAACCAAAAAGAAATATTAATCCTTAAATTACAGCTAGAAATGGGAATGCCACGTGGAGGAAGGAGAGTGGTGGAGGGGGGAAGTTTTTGGCCCTTGAGTTGAGGAGAAGTCCTTTTACCCCTTTGGTGCGGTCCCCCAGGGTGAAGCATCCACAGCCCCACTAAATTATGACCAAAATTGATTACAATTAATTAACAAGTAAAGATAATTTAAACTAATTAAATTATGTTACTATAATTCGTCCACCACGGTAGTGCCATCACTTATCGTTCACATGCTCAATAATAGCTTTAACTTTTAATTAAGGTTGATTAAGAATGTAATGATGGGGATTATGTGGAGATGAGTTTGATCCTACTTTAGAGTGGCATATGCTGTGTGCTTATATTTGGTATTAGATTCTCCTACTAATTCATGTGGGGATATGTAATACTAGGTTGTCTTTCTTCCAACTCCAACACTTGCATACCTTATCTTCTTCACTCCTACTTTTACTTGACTTCATTATTATTATTATTTCGATGCCCGATACCCGATTAATTTGGAGGAGGTCATAACCCGATGGTAACTGAATCTCATTTGGACCAATTGCTCATTTGACCTTTAATATTTTGAATTTATCAGAGTTACATAACCCGATGGTAACTGAATCTCATTTGGACCAATTGCTCATTTGACCTTTAATATGTTGAATTTATTAGAGTTAGTACTGTGTAACTTTTACTGAAACTTAATCTCATTTGGACCAATTACTCATGTGACCTTTAATATGTTGAATTTATCAGAGTTAGTACTGTGTAACTTTTACTGAAAGATAATAAATATAAGATTATGTTTGTTTTCGATTTATTTTTTCAAATTTAAGATTACATATCTCTTCTTTATTCTAGTTGAGGTTAGTAAAATCAAATTAAATTAATAAACTCCACCTACCTCTTACACGCACATTGCTACGTACGCTCACATACATCATCCCTTATCTCTTATACATAAATTTGACATAAAATTAAAACCTACACTATCTAAACCTCCAAAATATAGATTTATATTTTTTTGTTAAATTTATTAAGTCCAACTAATTTAATCTTAAATCCAAATTTATTATTCAAACTTAAATTCAAAACAAACTTATACAAATTAAATCATGGATACACCCCCAGTCATGGGTGAATATGTTTTAATTAAGTGTGTTAAGGATATTTTGAAATCAAGTCAATTAACGAGATTGACAAGGAAACAAACCTATAATTTGGAACAAATAGAGAGGAAATTTATTTTTGGAAATGAATAAAGCAATAAAATATATATTCAATAACAAAATAAATTATGTTAGACGGGTCGAAGTGCTAAATTTTTAAAATGGTTATTTTATTGACTTTAATTTTTATTTTTTATTTTGGTATTTTAATCTACTTAATAATAAATAAAATGTAAAATATACCATGTGTTGAGTTGAGTGCCAATTTTAAATTAAAATATATTTTGAGGTTATTAAATTAAATTTTTATTTAATATTTATTTTATTATAAAGAGTATTGTGGATAAATAATTGAAGTATGTAAAAAGTTTTACGAATATGATACAGTAATCCATGAATGAGACATGTAAGCAGTATTGAACAACGTAGAGTGCAATTGAGAGCCCAAACCCTTTTATGAAAAATAAGTCCAAAATGGTTGATAAATGGGCCGACCCGTATTCACTATTAATAGTTGTAGCAATTGCATACATGAATTAAATTGATCATTCCAATAATGCTGAATATATAATATATTCACTCTTTTGAATTTTAATCTTTCCAATTATACACCATGCTTCCAGATCCGACAATAGAAAGTTGTACTCTTTAATATAATCCCTCCATCCGCTTTTAAGGTATCCATTTTACTATTTTTGGCGACCGCTTCAAAGGTATCCATTTTTCCTATTTAGTCAAAAAGTACACAATATGGCCCACCACTTTCCTCTAATACAACTACCCACTTTACATATAATAATAATACTTTTTAATTCATGTGCAAAAATCAAATGGATATTTTAGAAGCGGACGGAGGGAATATTAAATATAGTACCTTTTAGTATAAAATTTTATATCTTTAATTTTTCAGATTTTTTTTTTCTTTCACAAACATTAACACAATTTATATTTTAATAGACTCTTTTATCGAAAAACAACATTCTTATAAATTAAAATATATATTATTAAGAACAAATTGAAAGCCTTGTATGTCCGGTACATGAGATAACAACTGAATGGTGAAGTGTACATGAACATAGTATTTTCTTTAAAATTTGAAGAATATATGCACTTCATTGGAATTTGGATGTGTAAAAACAGGATTAAATTCAATATTGAGATAATCTTAACGCCATTTAATTAGAAAATATTAGTGATAAATAGTTTAATGATAGGAAAAGGAGTTCTGAAGAAATGATACACAATCTAATCATTTCACTACGCGTCCTAATTTTAAAATCAGCATATCTGCATAAAATACATACTAACATATTCTAAAAATACATTGGCACACTCCATTGTTCAGGCTTCGCGATCAGTCGCTAGTCCTCATTATTGGATCGAGCCTCCTACTTTTGTGGATGACCTTTTCAATAACCTTTGTTCTTATTCTACTTAATAAATGAATCTTTGTTTGGTTAAAAAAACTAAATTACCTTACAAAAACTAAATTACCTTACAAAGTCAATAAGATAAATTTTAAAATATGATATTAAGTTAATTGCACACAATAAACTTAATATAATTGAGAATATTTTAAATATTAGTCGATGATCTAATACTATTTATGTTTAGAATAAATAATAAGTTAATTAAGGACTATTAATTTAATGTGTAACATGTAGTTGTATTAATGAGATGGTAAATATCAAAATTAGTCATGTAAATATGTCATTTTTCAACTGTAGTCCTTTATCATTTACAATTCTCAATTTTAGTCCTTTTGGTCCACTTTTAGTCCTTTTGATCCAGTTATTATTATTTGGACAAAAATGATCAAATTTGGACAAAAAGGACTAAAAGTGAACAAAAAATGACCAAAATTGAGAATTGCAAATGATAAAGAACTAAAGTTGAAAAATGTCATACTTACAGGACCAATTTTGATATTTACCCATTAATGGAATGTATGAATCTCATATTTTAATTGCATTATTAATGTGTGAGAGTCTCGTATCTTTATCTGGTTAGTTACAGTGAGATCATTTTATATTTTAAACAGAAAATTTGCATTTTTTTGTCATATACGAAGAGTCTCATTGCATTTTTGATCATTTTCACTAATTTTTTGATCCCGTTGCTTTTTTTTTGAACTTCTGTCAAATAAACACATGGAACTCGCATGCACTTCCCACGTGGCCGTTAGTAGGAATAAGGTTGAACAGGTTTGAATCACATGAGTGCTTCATTTTCTCCCTTTTCTTGAAACCCTAGTTGCCATGAATTCCAAATTCTTCTTCCAAAAACACAGAATCACACTAGAGCGTAATCAATTGATTGAAGAAGATGTTTCGCGTAGGTTATAAATTGGGCAAGGCTCCACCCATCGGTATGTTCTCAGAATTTTCATGAAATTTCGAATTCGTTTTTCCAATTTTTTCGAATTCATTATTCAATAATTTATCTATCAAATTTATTCTTTAACAATTATTATTGTTTAGCCTAAATTTTTTTACATAATTAATCTTTTAATCAACAATTAAAAGAAGAACGTAGAAAATTTCCCCAAATAGTTTCCCGAAACTTACGGAGTTAGTATTTGGTTAAAATTTCTCCAACAACACTAATTCATTAAACCTTGAAATTTAAGTGAAACAATCACGGATCGATAGGTCGAATATGTCCTCAAATTAATCCATGGAGCCAAATTAATAATTACAACATGATTAAACTTATCGACATATAATTCAGTATATATACATACACGCACAACTTATATATACACACAATCAGAGCTCCAATTAATTCTAATTAACCTCAATTCCCACTCACCTGTCTAGATTATGATCGGTTTGCAACCCCCCATTAAAATTACTAAACAATAATGATTAATCAGAGTTTTCAGACAAGAGTTGATCCAGCAAATCAGACCCCAAGTCTTGAAGCACGACCAGATCCTCTTCCTTCTTCTGCAAAATCTTGTGTTTTTTATGGGAATCTTTTAGGGTTTCAGCAGGTGTGGACCCATCTTTGCAGCTGTAGTTCATCTCCTTCAGTGACTCCACCACTTGTTCCACTGGGAAGTTGAGTGGAGCCGACGATCCACGCGTTGCGAACGCAGCTTGGTCGTAAGCCAGAGCTGCCTCTTCAGCCGTGTCGAATGTTCCAAGCCAAACCCTAACTCCATTCCTCGCGGAATCCCTTATCTCCGCCGCGTACTTCCCCCACGGCCGTTTCCTTACGCCGGTGTATCGTCTTCTCGAGCCTTCTTGAGCAGTATGAGTTGAGTTGGAGGACTCACCTTCTTCTACTGGAGAACTGCTCATGATGTCATATGAGGATAATAGGGTTAAGCCACACATTTTTAGAATGAATATGGTTTTTGATGCTTTTATTTCTTTTTTTACAAAATTAATTTTTTAATATTCCCTTCAAACAAGATTAATGGTGGGAAAAGAAATCAAATTATGAGATGACTAATGAGGTGGAAATTAATTATTTAATTAGTCTATGAGGAGTCAAGCTTCAAAGACAATCATGCATTGGCTCGTTATTATCAATCACCATCCTCTATTTTTTTATTGTAAAATATAAATATATCTCATCTTATAGTATAGCTAGTATGATTATTGTTGGATTTATGTAGATTTAAAAAATTGTGGATAGATTTTAAAAAATTGTGGATAGTGATAATTTTGTGTATTTGTTTTAAAATTTGGTGTGGTGAGTTTTAATTTTATGATAAATTAATATGTAAGAGTAATAATATGTGTTAGAGGATATTATTTGATTAGAAAAGAGAGTAGTAATATGTGTTAGAGGATGTTGTTTGATTAGAAAAGAGAGAGTTTGATTCGAACCCTATTTTTGTAAAATTAATTTTTAGTACTTAACAAAATACTTTTTGAAGAATAATATTTTTTATTCAAAAGAGTTATAGTTCTTTTCATTAAAGAGTAATTTTTCAAGTATAATAATTGATGATAAATTAGGGTACAAAAGATTCGAAAAGTAATATTATTTATCAATCTAAAGAGTAATTTTTCATATATTAAAAAATAATCCATAAAATAGGGTTTTACAACTGTTTGTCATTGGATCGATGTCCTATTATATTTTTATATTACATCTTCAATTACATGATGATTGATGAGTAAGTCACATAAAATAAAATAGAAAAATCTAAAACTTCTCCAAAGATTTATATATATACTTGGAAGTACGATATACGTTCCATAAATAAAATAAATCTCCTTTGTGCTTGATAATGACTTTCAAGTACTGATTTTGGAGTCATAAATAATATTTTAATTGTAACATAGAACCACAAATTCTTAATGAATAATAAACACAGAATTTTAGTTTGAGTTATATTCAAAATGAATAAAATATATCAGCTGATTAAGGGGCCGTCCAAATTTTTATTAGCAAAAACATTATCTGGCTTATTGGGCCCTTGTGTGATTTGGGCCTCGTGGTCTATACATTATTTCTAAGGCAATGGGCTTTCATTTTGTCTCACAAATCGGTTAACTATATTGGACCTCCTTATCTAATCCCTATTTATCAAAACTTGTTTAAATATAACACTCCAATATATTTCTTTGTATTTTATTTCATTTCAGAATTTTATAAATTATTTTCATGATGAAAAATGCATTTTTATATCTAAATTTATGTGTAATCTAGATAGAAAATTAAATAGTAACTAGCCCTGTACTCATGAACTGTGTGAATAAAATAACCCTTTTTGCATGTGAATAAAATAAATAAAAATTAAAATTTACATGCTTAAAACCCTTTTAAAAATATTCGATTAATTTGGAAATTAAATGCTAGAAACCCTTTAAAAACCCGAAATTAATAAACGTATAATATAAAATTACCAATAATATTCAGAATTGTTTAAATTATTAACAAAACTAAATTTATAATTTGAAAATAAATTTAGATTGCTAATAAAAATTGTTTGTAGTCTAATTCTAGTAAATCAACAAATCTTAATATTTCTACCAACTTTTCAAATTTTTTTTTTAAGAAAAAAAATTAAAACTCTTTAATTTTTTCATACTCTCATTTTATGTTTATCACATAATTTTTTTTTAAAAAATTTGTTACATATAGAGCAGTTTAATGAGCTATCCGAGAGCTCGGCTCGATTCGTGACTGCTCGAGCTCGAATTCGAGCTCGCTTTATGCTTATTTCATTAACGAGTTGAGCTGAGACGAGCTCGACTAGATAAAACTCAATTATTTTAATAATTATTAATACTATATAATACTAATAATTAATATTATTTAATTATAGTTTTAATAATAAATAATTTTTAAATAAATAATAAATATAAAATATATTAATTAAAAATCAGTTCGAAAAGCTCGACTTGCTTTGGTTAACGAGTTTAATCGAGCTCGAGTTCGCTCAAGTAATTTCTAAGCCGAGTTATACTCGTTCTTAGACTCGTTTCCTTTTCGAGCTAAGTTTAAATATACAAAACTCAAACTCGCTAACTACTCTAACTTAAACATATCACTATTCAATTCTTATACTCCATATTGATTTTGACAAATGTTAAAATTTATTCTATAAAAAACTTAAAATGATCATTATTCAATTATTTTAAAAACCCCAAACCCATGTAAACTTCAAATAAAAATGAAGAAATGGTGTAAAAGTTTATCGGAAATTGAATGAAAACCATCATTTATTTCCAAAATAAATAAAATAAGATAAAGACAGCAATGGTGAAGAAGTAGGTTATTCGTTATAATAAGAGTACCTATGTGAGAGTCTCTGCTTGTTTGTGTTCCCCTGGCCGACAAGAAGAATAGGCGTATGTACATCTCCACTTTATATATATACTTGTTTTTTTTATTATTATTTTTTTTTTTTGCAAGATACTTGTTTATTTATTTATTATTGTACATTAATGTGAATATGATGATTTTATACTGCTCCTTTGAATAGTATACAAAATTTCTTCTTCTTCTTTTGACAACTTTCCAACAATCTGAACTATGATATATACTTTTCTTCATAATATTATATATACTTCTACAACACTTAATTTCATATTCCTTATGTTTTTTTTGAACAAGTTCAAACCATCTGTATTGCGAATGTATACTTTTCTTAAACGGTACCGTCTCATGAAGATTGCTGTAGGGTGCATACGTTCCAATTATGATTTCACTCGCTTTGTTTAAAAATAGATATAAAATAAAATACTCCATAAAGTAAGTTATGTGTATCAATCAATAGATGCTGTTTTAAATTAAAGGTTGGAAGGTTATGGATGCAATGGTAGTGGTTATGATTCGTCTAAATCATAACCACTACCACTGCCACTTCTGTTGATAGAGCAGAAACTTACTTACTTCCATGAATCACCATCTTTCTTTAAAGATTGATGTCCATTAAAAATATCTGTTATCTTATTTATCTAAATAAATCACAAAATCTTGTTCTATTCGGTTGTTGTAACCGAACATATATATGAATTTTTTGTTCTATTCGGTTGCAACAACTGAACAGATAAAGATAGATGACTATTCGGTTATTGCAACCGAACAGATATAAGTTTTATAATGATAATTATGTCTTATAAAATATTTTGGAGTATGTTTAGTAATTCTGAGGGTGCGAATAGCCGCCCCCTATACTATTTTTTAGTGTGAAAAGAGTACTAATACAAACAAATACTAACCCCTTGAATTAATCACTTTTGTTATTTTGGTCCGTCTTATTTTGAATAATCCATTTTATTTTTCAATAAATAGAATTTATACAAAATAATTAATATATCTCCATAAAGCCTACAAATTACTAATACAATTATTCTACGTATTAAAATATTATATAATTCAACCTATCCAAACATTAAATTATTATTTTTTTAATTAACGTATAAAAAGTGAATAAATTTTTATTAAGAGAATGTAGTGTTAATAAAATGTAAAAACTATAATGAGACAAAGAATATATATATATATATATATATATATATATATATATATATATATAGTGTAGTATTAAAGGTATCATTATAAAATAATGTATAATTAAGAGTATAATAAGAATATCACCAAAGTCTCTCTAAATACAAGTTATTATTGTATAATTTAAAGAACAAATCTCTAAAATGTATTCCAACAAACTCTCTATTACTATTTCTAATATTTTATCATTTAGTATATTGCATGAAGATACAACATAAATAAATTATAATATAATTAAAAGATAAATATGTGATTCGAGGAAAAATATGTATAATATATACATTAAAAAAAAAAGATAAAATAAAGAGTGAATTATAAAGAGTGTGTTTGAAGATTATAGAAAAATTATTTTTTAAATGATAAGATGCTCTTTAATTTAACTTATATGCTTTAAAATTTTAAAGATATTGTTGGAGGTGCTCTAATAATTTAAAAACTAAAAAGTGTCATAAAGTTTAGTTAAATGTGTAACATGGATTTTGAGTTGGTAAAATATTACAATATTAAACATCATAATGTGTTTAAAATTTCAAAATTACACTTTGAGTAGGACGCATAAATAATGTGCACAAGCGTTACTTTTTTAATAAATTTCCTCCCTATTTACAATACACATAATTACACACATTACTTTACTTTATTATTTTAATTTTAAAAAATAAATTATTGCTAAAAATAAGTATATTTTTCTCAATTCAAGGAAAAAAATATATTTCCGAGAAGGGAGGACTATGCATAATATTTTTGCACATGCAAAACAATTAATAATAATAAAATCCCTAAATATTGGATTGGTGTTGGTATAACTTATAGGAAGGGTAGTGAGTGGTTTCATTAAAATGGGCTTTTTTGTATTTTGGTAGTGGCGGCGGATAGAAAAGTCCATGAAGAAAAAAGCACGTGGCTTGGAATTGAATATTTCTTTAATTAGTCGCCATTTATTCTTCCTCCGTTCTTATTTCTAAACACTTTTTTTTTAATGACAAATGATTTGGGTGAGGCTACTCCACCAAATTCAAATTTTATAACCTCTTTCCTTCACCTTATATATATTTTATTATTTCATTTAATTTTTTTTAACAGTTACTGCTGGTTGTATATTTTTTTTATTTTTTTTTATTTTTCTGTTTTTATTTATTTATTTATTTTTAAATATATTATTAGAATTTTTATCTTTGTAGTTTAGGGTATATTTAAATCTTAAAGTTTAGGGTATAATTGTAATTTTACTCTTGTGATTTAGAGCAATGATTTCAAAACCGGACCGGACCGGCCGGTTCGACCGATTCCGGAACCGGTCCGAAAGCCCCCTAAAAACCGCTTTTAAGGTCAAACCGGGAAAAACCGAGTTGAACCGGCTCAAATCGGAATAACTGGCTGAACCGGTCAAATACAGAGAAGATTAGCATGGTCCCTACGCAAGGATGACACGCATAAATCGAGAGACAGTTCAAGCTCGTCACCGTTACTCTAGATAAAATGCACATTAATATTCTTTCTCAACACGCCAAGTGCTAAAGTTCACAATTCAATATCGACGTGAATACTTGAAATGATCAAACATATAAACATACTCCATATGACATGCATGTCCCACACCGGTGACGTTGACTGAGCCTATAATAGACTGATCCATCTAACGATCACCCTCCAGAGTATCAGTATTTGGCAAATGGACAGGTGCCCCGTTAGATCTAACTCACCCAGGTTTGCTAAGCACGGGCAACTTGGTTGTCACTCTAACTCACCCGAACCGTGATAATTCGGGCTACTTAATCAATGTCGCTCCAACTCACCCGAACCGTGACCAATTCGGGCTACTTAATCTTGGTACGAGGCATACATATGCATATGCATCATAAGATGAATAACGACTCAAGTTAGAGTCTTAATTGACACACAAGAATAACCAGAAATCAATTCTCAAATAATTCACAATAAATGCTATCAGATATCGAGCCGTCAAGGCTCTTCAACATAAGTTAAAATCAATAATACTCATAAAATAGCTAACAGGACTCTAACCAGAGCAATCGAGCCAATCAGGCTCTTTACCACATAACACAATACCAAATAATTTTCTTATCAATTAACTAAAACTAAAATAAATGCACATTTATCGAGGGTCCACACTTCCCACAAGAGAAGGCGTTCCCAAATTATCAACTCACAAGGAAGTGATTAACTCTCTCCGGAATCTAAAGTCGATCCCTTGTCCTTCATCGATGGTTCTTTTCCTAGAAAGGAGATGAGCAATTAAAGACAAATCAAATATAACTAACTATTAACGGTAACATCACCTTTCATTGCTAAAAACAAATCCTAATCGAGTTCGAACGAGTCGATATTAAATAAAAATGGTATGTAACTCCTTAACATCAGTTCCCAATCCCACATAACCCGTTTCAATACATTAACTAAACGAAACGATAGAAAATAAATTTGAATTCGATATAAAAATTCTAAAATTTTCCAGCTAGCGGCAGTTTACGAGAAAAATCATAACTAATTGTAGAATAATCGGATTGAGGCGTTTCAAGTGGCTACAGAAAGCTACGAGTTCAGCTACGTACAGAAATTAAGTTTGCAAACTTTCAAGGGCAATAGCTATGTCAAAATCAGTTCGAACAGTCTGCGAATTACCCACATACCAAAAAGAAAAATCCCACAAAATTACAAAACCATGGAAGAAGGAAGCTTAATTCACACACCACTTACCTCAAAACAACTTAGAAACTACATAGGATGAGGGTTGTAAGGGAGAATTTGATCAACAAGGGTTTTTCCTCTTCACTCTCTTCTTTCCCCTCTTTTGTTTTTCTTCTCCCGTTCTTCTCTCTTTTTTTTTTAAACTTTAGCCTTAATAATTATATATCAGGCCATTTAAGTGGGCTGACACTTTGGGCCACAAAATAAATAAATAAATAAGTTTGGGCTTTCTAAAAAAAATCTAGTTGGGCTAAGATATTATAGGGCTGGCCTTTTGGGCCATAAAAATAAATAAATAGGTTTTGGGCTTTCTAAAAAAAATCTAGTTGGGCTAAGATATTATAAAGTTAACCAGCGGTTCCTTTTTTTTTTCAACTTTTTTTTTAATTTTTATTTTTATTTTTATTTTTTAAAATTTTCACTTTGAAACTTAAATCATCGACTAATTTAAGAGCCAACAATTCCAACAATACAAGTGTAAAGAAAGGAAAGTATTGATCTTTATATGTGATCTAATACCCCTTATCTTCAATAAGAAATCAATGTGTGATGAGAAAAAGAAGGGAAATCATTAGTCTTTATATAGAGTTTCAATGCTCTCTCTTTCCAATAATTAACCAATGTGGGATATTAATTAAGATGAGAAGAATTTTATTAAACAAAATATTTACTACATGTAATTTAGTACTAACTAATTATTTATTTAAATTTGAAATAAATAAATTTATTTGCTTTGTATACAAAAAAAATAAATAATTTTTTTAATAAATATTGATTAAAATTAGAATTAATTATTTTCTTTTTATATTAGAATGAACCATTTTAATTTTATTTTTATTTCAATTTCAATATTCATAATTAATTTTTTTATCCATTATTTTTAATAAATGTATATTCACATGTAAATTAATATGTTAATATAAAATTATCTATAAATAATAAATTATTAAGTTATATAAAAATATTAAATCATATATAAAATAATAAAATATTAAATAATATATAAAATAATTAAATATTATTAAAAATAGTGAATTTCCGATTTTTCCGGTTGAACCGCCGGTCCAACCGGTCTGACCGTGAACCGTTGGGCTCTCCGGTTTGACCTCCGGCTCGGTTATGAAAATACTGGTTTAGAGTATAATTTATCCCTAGTGTTTAGGGTTTAGGGTATAATTGTAATTTTACCCTTTTGGTTTAAGGTATAATTTATCCCTAGGGTTTAGGGTTTAATAATTATTTAAGTATAATAAATTTAAAAATAAAATAAAAAACAACATTAATGAAGGAGAATGAATTAATTAAGAAGAGTGGGGACCATAGGTTCCACCCAAATCACACTCTTTTTTTTTTTAATAATGAAAAATACAATTTTTTTTCATTTTATATGCATCAAAATACATCAAGTATATTTTTAAAGAATGATCTAATTAATTTTAAAGAGTAATCTAATTATGTTTATAAAATGGTCTATCTATCTAATTTTTTTTGTTTGGAGGGACTATGATTCCTTCAGGCTTCAATAAAACCGGTGATATACTAGTTATATGCCATAAATATGTGTGTAGGATCATCTAGTTCTATTGAATAACAATCTAATTTCTCATTTAATGTGTATATTTTATTTTGTGTGCAACGCGTTAATTATTGAGAGACTGCAATGAAATTAATAACATAGATTAATAGAGCTAGAGAATGTCTGGTAGAATATCATACAGTATAATTATGTACTAGGTTAGAATCATATATACTACATTAATTTGTGAAGCCAAGAATTTGATATGTTGGACTAACTAGCTAGAGAGAGAATTTAGTACCATATATATAGTGCACAATCTCTCATCAATCATGTATTTCTGTTAGTAATTAATCAATTATTAAACCGTGCAACTACACACTATATTCATGATGGTAGGGATAAAAATTAATTCACTCTCATAACTTTGCTTATTGATTATTTTAGTCTCAAAAAAGATAAAACTGTCAATTTAGTTTCACCGGTTAAGAAATAGGGCCAAACATGTCTCATATTAGCCGGAAAAATCACGTCACGCCGATTTCCAATCAGAATAATAATGTGGCGCTGACGTGGCATGTGAGTCAATATCTTAAATAGTATTTTATTGCAAACATGGCATTTTCTTTTTTCTTAAATTTAAAATAATTAAATAACAAAAATTAAAAACTATTAAACAAATTAAAAAAAATTAAACGGAGATGAAGGCCGACGATGAAGGGGTGGCCGCCGCCTACAGAGTGGAAGGAGTGGGACAAGAAAATAACTCCTGAAGCATGCTTAATCTTCGGATTTCAATTGGGATTTCGCCGCTGAAATTATTCGCCGGCATTGATAGCGACTAGCTCTTTGCATTTCCACACATTCGCCAGAATTTTGCCGAAAAGTTGGTTGAATGAGTTCTCAATGAATCTGAGCTTCAGCTTATTATAACAAATTTCACTTGGTAGACTATTTGAAATTCGATTAAATGTGAGCCTGATTATCGCCATTGAAGAAACATTGAAGATCCCCTTTGGTATACTCACTGTCAGGCCATTACCCTTCAAATTGAACACTTCCATGGAAGTCACCTGGTTGGTAAGGGCGGAAGAGAGTAGGGTTTTGAGGTCATCCGCGCATTGTTTCAATGATTTCTTGAAGGGATACTCTTTCAAGTCTTTAATGGCGGTGTGGAGTTCATCCACCGTATCTGTTGAATTTTATGCTAAAAGTCTAACTTTTTGTATGAACAATGCTTTGATAATATTTGATATGAGAATCATGTAATCAAACGTTTGCAATAATGTTATTGCAAAAGTCCATTTACTTTATACTGTAGATAATATGGTGTGCGGCGTCACACGGAAGATCATATTATCGGCTCCTTATAAAGTATAAACAGATGTTCACAACCGAGATAGACGGGGACTATCTATCAGTATGGTTGTAGTGTAATTTCGCGTTAGCCTGTCTTGACTATAAAATTGCACTAGTGCACTTTAGTGTATTGAGTAGGACCGTTGTGAGATAGTTCGGTTTATACTTACTATATAATAGAACTTGATCTCTGTTATTATGGATGTTCGTACTCTTAATCCCTATACAATAACCTCGACACGTAAGCCAGTATTTATTTCTTTGATTCATCAATGAGTGAGATTTAAAAGATAAATCAATATGCTCGGTAAGTTGGGAGATAATGTTGTCTCTATAGTGTGCTGTTGATTATAGAAGGAATCCATGTCCTAACGGAATTGGTTGATGATGTCCCCTTGAGGAGCTCATAATAATTATCATGTAAACCCTACATGTGGATTTATTCTGGCATGATAATAAGGTTGAGTGGTACTACTCTCGGTAAATATATTAATTAATGGAGTTGTCAGTAACTTAATTAATTAATGGGCATTGAATCTTAAATACGGGGAGATTAATGTACTCATAATAAGAAGGAGCCCATAACGTAATTTGGGATTAGGGTGGCAGTGCAATAATATTTCTATAGTGGAATGTTTATTATTATTGGACTTAAGTATAAGTTTTGGGCTAAACTTGGATGCTTAAGCCCAATGGGAGGCCCAAACCCTAATTGCTCCTCCTGG
This sequence comes from Pogostemon cablin, assembly GCA_023678885.1. NCBI lineage: Eukaryota > Viridiplantae > Streptophyta > Magnoliopsida > Lamiales > Lamiaceae > Pogostemon > Pogostemon cablin. The sequence continues at coordinate 5,338,387 of CM042991.1, read as the reverse complement.
TCCCTGTTGTAGCCTATATAATAGCCAATCTCATCAGTCCGGATTATTGATTCACAAGCCAAAAACGTGAGGAAGAGAAATAGACTGCAGATTGAGTTCGTCTTGTAGATCGTTGCTCACACCAACGTCAAGATGTGGCTTAGGAATACAACAGAAGATCGGAAGGTCGTTTGTTCCTGTTGCTACTGTTCAACCTCTACATCAATCCTGGTGAAAGATAATCAATTTTATGTTTATGCTTCCGCTACGATAGAATTTCATGGAACCCTAATGGTTCACGTTAATCAAAATATCCAAACGCCAACAGTATCGAAAAATTTTTGAGTGGGGATAGCTTCATCCTCAATTGTAGAAGACAACGAGATTTACTCGGAGTTTCTAAGATTAATAATATCTTGTGATCAGAAAATGGAAGCCGGCCAGCCATCGAGGCTTGCTTAAGTTTCTTGGTTCGATTGGCGCTGCCAGAAGGAACAAGGCCAAGTTGGTTTGCAGCGGCGGAGTCAGCGTGGTGGATGCGGCACTCTCCATCACCGAAATGAGTGCCGCTGCGACCAAGAAATTGCTCAAGCTCCTTGAAATGGCGTTCTCAGGTGCAAAGAAGGGCGGAACGAGATTTATGGAAGCCATATCTGCATAGGGACTGTCGTGAACAAAATGTTGAAATGGGCGGTGACGGAGCGAGCGGTGGCGGTGCTGTGGAGGCTGTGTTGTTTGTTCGAAGAGAGGAGGGCGCGGTGGTGATAGAGAGAAATGGGATGTGAAAGATTCTGGCGGTACTGCAGAGCAATTGCTCGCCGCCGGTGAGGCAAATGTGCGCTACCTTTAACTCGGTTACAATTGCTGAGTTACACATTCTTCTCCCACTCCGCAGGCGGCGGCGACGACCACCCCTTCGTCGTCATGTGCCTTATCTTCCATGGCGTTTAGTTCTTTTTAATTTGTTTAATAATTTTTAATTTATGTTTTTTAATTATTTTAAATTTTAAATTTAAGAAAAAAGAAAATGCCATGTTGGCATTAAAATACTATTAAAGAGTTTGACTCACAAGCCACGTCAGCGCCACATCATCATTCCAGCCAGAAATCGGCGTGATGTGGTTTTTCCGGTAAAAATGGGACATATTTGGCTCTATTTTTGAGCCGGTGGTACTAAATTAACAGTTTTATCTTTTTTGGAACTGAAATAGTTCATAGGCAAAATTATGAGACTAAATTGGTTATAGGCAAAATTATGAGACTAAATTAATTTTTATCCATGATGATATATATTGTCAAAGTTCATTAATCAGTTCAAATCATGGCTAATGAAATTGAGTTTCTTGTCAAATATAATTTTGTTGGGTTAGGATTTATCTCAAAATCCCAAATTTTAAAAGCCCTACTCAATCAACATTTCAGTTTACTATCCTAAGCACTAATCAAGGAGATTGATACAAGAGTTAGTCTCTTCTGAATTGGGTTTACATCATAAACCCTTATAAACTCGGTGGTTTCTTTAATTTAAACACTCTATCAATACATAGGGTATATATGATTGGAAGGGGACCATATAGTTTATATCGTGAACTCGATTTACACAAGTGTTTGTGTTGAAACAATATCTTTTATGAGTAAATATTTTGTTCTTTTTTTTCTCCTGAGTGGTGAATCATGCATATATTTCTGATTAAGGAAAAAAATACCAAAATCTATTATAATTTTAATTTTTTTTTATTTGCAATTCTCAATTAATTTGATATTTTTTATGCGATTTTCATCTTTTTTATCCAAAATGTAGTCCTTTAATCAAATTTAATCATTAAATTTAGTCATTTTTTTTATTCAAAGTTGAATCAAAATTAGATAAATTCTAACATAAATTATTAAATTTGAACAAAATTTGATTAAAGGATTAAATTTGGACAAAAATAACCAAAATCCCACAAATTAAGAGTACCAAATTTGAGAAAAAAAATTAAAACTAAATCAATCCTACTTAAAGGACGAATTCTGATATTTTAGAATATACATACAGAAAGGAGAGAGAAAGGGGTTTAAATTCCACCATATATATATATATATATATATATTACTTGCATCTTTATTTTATTTCCTGCAATATCCCAAGTTACACATTGCAGATGATGAATTTGCATCCTGAAGTAAAAGGGTGCCAATTAATTCACATCAAATTACTTGTTTTGCGTGAATTAATTAAATTAAACACTCATGACTCACCATAATTAGTTGAAGAAGATTGAGATAAGAGCTGATCCAACAACTCAGATCCCAAATCCTGAAGAACCACTACCTCCTTATCATCATCTTTATAACTATCACATGAATATTCACTACTACTTGTAGAGCTAGAACTAGAGCTCCTCTTTAGCCGTTTATGTGATTCTTTTAATGCAGCTGCTGGTGATGACCCCTGCTCAACCCTAAACCTCATCTGCTTCAATGATTCCACAACTTTCTCCAACGGAAAATTCAGCTGAGCCGCCCCTCCTCGCATGGCGAATGCAGCTTGATCGTACGCCAGCCCCGCCTCCTCAGCGCTCTCGAATGTTCCCAGCCAAACCCTAGTTCCGTTTCTCGTTGAATCCCTTATCTCTGCCGCGTATTTACCCCATGGTCTTTTTCTAACTCCGATCAACCTTTGCTTTTGCTCTTGTCCCTTCTTCGAAATGGCGAAAGAAATAGTGTTGTCTTCTTGCAACAAATGAGAGAAGTCCATGGATTGATCTTCCTTAATTAGGGTTGATGATTAATATTGGCATGCGATCTCAATCAAGAAAGAGATAACTTTTTTTCATTATTCTTTTTTTGGGCAGTGGATGATGAAAGCTAGATTCTAGGACAGCGAAGATGGGGTGGGGTTGTCTTCATCGTTTTAGGAGTACTTGTAAGATTAATTTAAGGATAATGATAAGGTATTTATTTATGAAATTAATTAATTAATTATTGAGGATTCAAGACTACATTATTGTTTTGTTTAATGTGTAACTTGTGTTTTAAAAATTATAGTGTTGTACTATGTAAGAGTTAAAATAATTTAAGTGATAATGTTTATTTTATTTTTTATTTGTTATATTCCTCCATCTTTGAAAGTATATGTCCAAAATGTTTTTGCAGGGTTTCAACATTTACGGTCATTAGAAGATGCCTCACGTGAAATTGAGGAAAGATTGTTATATATATTGAGATGATGATTTAAAATTTTAAACATTAAAAAAAATAATACTTACAAGTTTAATTAGTAGAAATTAAGTTTAAAAGTAAGGTTTTTATTTAATCTGAATCTTGAATGCAAATTATTTATTTTGGGAGAATAATTTGATATATATAAGTTTCTAATCATTTGATTTTATCCATTACATTTATACTTCATATTCATCAGAAGTTGAAATCAGATGAGATAAATTAGTCAGGTGAGTTTATGTGGTTTATTTCTAACATTAAAATAAAATTAATTAAATAAGTTGTAATGTAAGTAAGCATTTTGGGAGGGCGGACCTGATGTTTTGTCTTTTTCCGTCGGCGGAGTTACTTTTCATCGGAATAATAACGTTTAATTATAACAAATAATTGTTAAATAAATTCTATGTTGTAGGAATCATTAAAATAAAATACTACTACTTAATTAGGAAATTTTAAAAAGTGGATTAATCTCATTCTTTCAGTTGACTCGGGGTTTGGTCCAACCTTTGAGAGATTCAAAATATGACAACACTTAACAAAATATGACTTGTAGATCTGGATCACTGCCCTAAAATAGAAAATACTAAGAGTGAGGCTTGTGCACGGGACGCACGGAGCACGTTCCGTGCGCCTTTACAATTTCCATGCCCCTTTGCAATTTAAATCACTCTGCTCCGTGCGCTTTTATAATTTTCATGCCCCTTTGTAATTTAAACCCCTAACAATACATAGATTTAAATAGAATATAAAGGGGGGTTGTGTTCACATGGGGACATGGAGTATCTCTCTGTGTCCTAGAAAGCGCAGGAGCTTTGGCCAAATACTAATAATTTAAAATGGAAAAGAGATACAAGCAAGGGATTGTGAGTAGTGAATACTGATCCTTCTTACATCTTACAATATTGATTGCTACTTCTTTCATAAAAAAATACTCGATCCCTCCATTCTCATTGAATTATGACGTTATTATAATATTTTAATTTATAATGAGTTGAGAGATATAATATTTTAATATAAATAGTTATATTAATGTTGTAAGTGGATTCAAAAACATTAATTGATTTATGTGTATCACATCTAACAAAAAGATAAAGAGTGAGGCTTGCGTGCACCCGGGCGCACGGAACACATTCCGTGCGCCTTTAGAAATTTTGTATTATGGGTAAGGGTACATTAATTTGGTCTAAAGGGTATACACTTTAATTACTAAAAGGTACACAATTTTGTTCTAAAGGGTATACACTTTTCATTAATATTTTTTTTTCTTTAGAAAATAAAGGGTACACATTTTTATACTAAAGGGTATACAATTTAACACAAAATTCTAAAGGCGCACGGAGTGTTGTTCGTGCGCCCAGATTTTTCTTTAGAAAATAAAGGGTACACATCTGTATACTAAAAGGTATACAATTTAGCACAAATTTCTAAAGGCGCACGGAAAGTGTTCCGTGCGCCCGGGTGCACAGGAGCTTTTGCCAAAGATAAATATACTTTGTATTATGACGAAATAAAATAAAAAAGTATTAACAGACGGAGGGAATATGTATAAGAGCAAATTATATATAATAAATGACTGTTAATTTATATATATTGTACTAAAAAATGGAAAACGGTTAGCATGAAAAATTGTGTGCAACCATTAGATATTGGTATTTAGGATTTTGTAGATGTAATATTTTGTTTTTTTAACAGATTCTTGTTAGACGTATATTGTTTGTCAATTTTGTTTAAAATAATTTAATTAAATAAAGCGCCAAAAACAATTTTCTAAATTCTGAAATAATGAAATTGCACAAAAAGTTCCAGAACAAACAAGTTAGATTAAACATGATTATACAAAGTCATATCCTTTTGACATACTATGAATAAGTGATGAAGTATATATCATGTTAATATGAAGGCAAAAACTTGGGTAAGATTGTCGTAGGTTTTTATGTAGAACGGATAAAACATGATAATATCATTATTATTTTTGTTATAAAATATTACTCCATTCGTCCGCTTCTAAGGTATCCATTTTACTATTTTTGATATCCGCTTCAAAGGTATTCATTTCTCATATTTAGTAAAAAAGTACACAATATGGTCCACCACTTCCTTCTAATACAATTACCCACTTTACATATAATAATAATATTACTTAATTCACATGCAAAAAGTAAATGAATACTTTAGAACCGGACGGAGAAAGTATGATTTTATATTTGTACTATAAATTATTCATGAAATAGTACTTCATTGTACCATTATAATTTTTCATTGATTAAGTATAATTTTTCGTTAATAGTATTATCACTTTTTATCCTCCTCAGATAAAGCTTACGTGAGATGGTCTTACACAAGATTGGTCCTAATATAAAATACTCTTTAATATTCAAATATATGTATATATTTAAATTTCAATTTAGGTGTAATTTTTTTCCTTTTGATGTGTGAATTTCCACACTTAAAAAAAATTAATATTCTTAAAAACTCTAACAGCACTGGTATGCTCAGTGTACCACCACAGAATAACCCCATAATTTGTCCTCCATTTAAATTATAACAAGGATAAAAAAGTAAAAACACAGTTCATACATATTCATTACGCATAAAATTACTATATTTCTTAATTTCTATAAATAAATCAAACGTAAAGATTAAAGCAGAACGACAGGAGTCAATTTAATTTTATATTGAAATTATGAGTAACTATGAGGTTCACCGATAGACCTAGGTTTTATAGGTTAAAAATAAGATATATTGGATAATTATTTTTTAAAAAATTAATTATTTTATTTTATAGTTGAAATTTAATCTAAGAAAATCAGCAGTTGCACTCATTTGAAAGGCATTTTACCTTACATTAAATAAAAGTATAATCTCAGTACATAAAATTTCCTAATTATTAGTCAACTAACCTGCTAATTATTTGCAGAATTAAATAATTCTCACAAGATCTTGCTCTTTCACGTCATAAGATCAACCTGTGCCTTGTATACTTAATTAATTGTATATATAATAATTAAATATGTAATTTGTCCTTTGATCATGAAGCTAGCTCGATCGCCCTACTTTATATAATTTTGAAAATCAACATCAAATTAATTAAAACAAATATACACACTTTTTCGTGCCAAAGCGTGCTCAACTACTAATTAACCACTCGATAATGATATATTAATAGTACTTTCGATAATGATAAAATCCATTAAAATACAGAATAAAACATGCATGCTCAAGGGATACCTTGCCTCCATATCTCATAATTTTCGAAAGTTATACACTTTAATATTAAATTATATACCCTTTAATATATAACAATGTATATTCTTGATTTTTTAAGAAAATTTTTTAATTTTTTAAATCAAATATTTATACAATTTATATTTTAGTCACCTTTTCAATAAAAATTTATACTGTTATACTCTTGTATATCTTGTGCACCTGGGAATACAAAAAACCGATATTAAATATAGAGTTAGTCTCATACAAACTAGGTTTACGGTGTAAACCATGTGATCCTCCTTTAATTTAAACTCCTAGCTAGTAATACATAGGGTAAATAAGATTAAAATGGGAGACCATAGATTTGGAAGGGGGACCAAAAGTTTAGAGTAAGAAAAGACTCGAATTCACATATTAAGCTATGTAAATCGGGTTTATATAAGAGTGTGTGTTAAATAAATACTACATTTATCAATATTATTATAAATTGGGTATCCATCCATCAATATTGACTCCTCTAGATACAGGGCCGGTCCCTGACTGGTGGCAACATGGGCCTTTGCCATGGGCCCCAAAATTTTGGGGCCCCATTTTTTTTAATACCTCTATATATTTATTTATTGTGTTGATTAAAATTTAGGGTCAATATATATTTATTTATTAAGTTTAATTAAATTTTAGAACCAACCAACCATTTAGTTTTTAATTTATTTAATTTAATGTAATAATGCTACCGAATTAATTTAATATTATGGGATCAAACTAATAATTTTTTTTATTAAATCAATGATGATCAATGAGATTTATCATTTATCCCCTCAAAAAATACAAAATCATTACCTGATGTACATTTTTATTTTTTCTTAAAGCTAACAATATTTATGCATAAACTCTAAAAAAACACCAATTTTATATTTCTTACAAAATTATTAATTTAAAATACCTAATTTAACATTCTAATCCTCAATTCTCCATTTTACTAATTCATTTTAATACTATCCATTTTATATGGTCAATGTATCAAAGATATGAAGGTAAAGTATTTTTTATTTTATAATTTTTTTAATGTTTTTTTTTCCTTTTCATATTCTATAAGTTATATTTTTATTATGAAATTTACTAATATAGAAAATTAAAATAAAAAAATTGAGGGGCTTCAATTTTTATTTTTGCACGGGCCCCCAAATTCTCAGGGCCGGCCCAGTCTAGATACAAATTTAATTACAAGTGTTTGTAATTAAAAATACATGAAAATAATTAAAATTTATGCTTAGAATTCCACAATGCATTAGTCTTAATAAGGGGAACAATGACATGCTTATTCTAGAAATTTCTAGCATTGAGGGTCGAGTTTTTTTTTTTTTAAATTTTATTTTGGATGAGTAATCCTTATATATCAATTCGTTTAACACTTCATCAACTCTTAAAAATTCTATGATACTTCCTGTTAGCATGGACATATATATGTTCTGTTATAACCTAACATTGAAAAGCTGGAAACGGCGATCTATATTCTATTCCCAAACAAATATTCTAAGTTCATATTTGGATTTAATCATTTAAAAATAAAAGAATTTTAAAGTTTTTGAATTTTAAATTAACTCATTTAAATTTATATTATTTAGACGTATGTTGAATTTATAACTTTTCAAATCGATAAATTTCAAAAATTAACTATTATAGGGAGATGTGAGGTAGGGGTGAGGGGGGTTATAAATTATTAACAATTTATTATTTTATATTATTAAAATATTCTAATCACTTTAAATAATTTCAAATGATATGATTTGAGTTGAGAATTCATTTAAAATCATGAATTTATAAAAATATTTTTTTGTCTTTGGAAAGATTGGATGGTCCTATACATGGGAAAGTAGACTGAAAGAAGATTCATCTATCTTAATTGCAACTCATGTCTCAATTCATAGTATATATGTGTCCAAATTTGATGCACTCTGTTGTCCAAAAAATATTTTATGGAGCTTAAAATATTAATGGTGTCACACCTTTTTTATTTTATTAGAAAGGGTTATAAAATAGTTAACGTTTTGGGAAAATATCAATTTTGGTCCTCTAGGATATGCCAAATTCAACTTTAGTCCTCAAGTTTGGTAATTTCTCAAAAGTGGCCCTCCGATGTCCGCTTTTGGTCCTTTTGGTTCACTTTTGGTCATCTAGGATAAGCCAAATAAGGACTAAAAGTGGACAAAAAGGATCAAAAGTGGACAAAAAAGACTAAAAGCGGACAATGGAGGATCACTTTTGAAAATTTATCAAATCTTAAGACTAAAATTGGATTTTGTATATTATATAGGACCAAAATTGATATTATCCCCTAATATTTTTATTTCGTTTAAAATCTTTTACTTTTTCTCAGATTTCATTTCAAAATAAATATTTTAAACTAATTTTGTCTCATAATTTTTATAAATGCATTGATTTGGTCCCCTAATTCGAACATTTACGTCATATTCAAATTGCTCTTCATTTTTAAGTATAAAAAATCATTTTAATGTGAATTTAAAAGCTATGAAGCTATTTAGGTGTAATTAATTAAATTTTTTGGGACTATTTTTGATAAAGTAAATTTATATGAGGTGTTTTTTATTTCTTTGAATTTAAAACATATAGTTTCGTACCTTTTTAATTTATTCGAAAATATTTTAAAATAGTTAAAATTTCAATTTTCATCTCCAACCATTTAGTTTTATTCAAATTTAATCTTAAGATAAATTTTTTTAATCAATTTAGTATCATTGCTTTTGTAATTGAATCAATTTGATCTCATTATTAAAAGACTTGCTATATATGTTCAAACCCTTAATTTCTAATAAAAAGTATCATTTTGATTTGAATTTAAAAAATTATAAAACTACAAAATTAAGTTTTTTAAAACTATTTTCTTAAAATAAATTTATATAGAATTTTTTATTTTTCGATCTCCTACTTAAACTCGTATTCTGCCTTGGAAAAACAATACTTTCTCAAAATATAAATACGACCTAACACGTGGTTTGAAGTTTGAACTTCTAAAGGTCCAATTTAATTAGGTTAGATTATAGTTAGTGATTAATTGATTAATTATCTTTACCAACCTTGACTTGAAATTTTGTTTTGACTGCATTTTGAATCGGTGAAGTCCGGCATGCGACCAAAATACTGTTTAGCATTAATTTATATACCCGTTAGTACGAAGAAGTGTACTCTTTATTTCTTAAAAATATAATAAAAAAATTAATATGAGTGTATATCCTTTTAAACAAAATATTATACCCTTGTTAATTAAAATATATATCCTTTAGAACAAAATTTTATATCCTTACATACTTTGTGCACTGGGACAATGATACAAACTCATTTTAATTAGCATTAATTTTCAATTTCATTATTAAAATTAAGTAATTTTCAATATGAAGCTTCGAATCCCATTTTACTTTTAAGTAGAGCTGTTAAACGAAACGAGTCGCTCGAGAGTTCGGCTCGACTCGGCTCGTTAAAGCTCGAGCTCGGCTCGACTCGTGACTATTCAAGCTCGAGTTCGAGCTCGTACAAATACTCGTTACGTTATCGAGCCGAGCTCGGTTCGATAAAGCTCGATAATAATATTAAAATAAATATTATATAATAATTATTATATATATTAATATAATAATTATTAAATATAATATTAAATATATTAATTTAAATCCGGATCGATTATGCTCGAAAGCTCGTTAAGACTCGAAAGCTCGGCTCGTTTTGCTAAATGAGTCGAGTCGAGCTCGATCGTAAACTCGTTATCAACTCGAACCGAGCTCGAGCTCGACTCGATAACTACTCGAGCTCGCTCAGCTCGAATATCCACTACCTGAGCTCGCTCGGCTTGTTTAACATGCCTACTTTTTAAGTAAACAATACTTTATTATATACTTCCTCCTTAATTTTTTTTTTCACAAAAGTTTTCATCTTGAAATAATAATAAGGAAGTTAAAATAATTATACTTTATTTACTAAATAAAATACAATAACACCTACACTTTTTTTTTAATTTTGAGTTGAAAAGAGAATTATATCACACATATTATTATAATCATAAAGGATATATAACTTAATTAAGGCAAAAGCAAATCACTAGGAAAATAGCACATTGCAATATAAAAGTAAAATTATAATTACATTTTTAAAATAATAATTTAATTATCTTTAATTAAACCCAAAATGACAGATGAATTACGAGATCGTAAGGATTTTACAAACATAACACTTAATAGAAAATATTACTTACATGAAAAGTATTGAAAGTCCATTTCATGTTGCATGATTGGAATGCATTGCTCGTTTTACTTTTGCAGCCATTAACTAAGTAAATTGCTCTGCCTTTCGGGCTTGATCCTGGAGAGGCCCAATGGACTCTTCAAAATATAAAATGTTCATTAGGCTTTTTGATTCTTTTATAATTGGGCTTTTTAAAGCTTTCAATATTTGAAACATAATTTCCAAGAAAATTGATTTTTTTTTTCAAGTACATGGATCATGGGTGCTAGAAAGGGAATTTAATAGTATTACTTTTTGAAATTCATGAAAAGCTTTACTAGTATGGTGAATCATTTTTATTAATTTTATTGAATTGTTCATAAAAAAAATATAATAAGAAATTATTTTTTATTAATTAAATATCATATTTTATTAAAAATATAATCACATTTTATTAGCCTCACATTTTATTCTTTTATAATTACTCTATATATTGTTTATAAATATCTAGATTCTAATCATATTTTTAAATTTTTTTTCTTATGTCATTTTCTTAAATCACGCTGATTTTTCCTCAAAATACATATCATTTTATTCTCTCAAAATGCATCCTTTCATGCTCTTAATTTTCATATATTGTTATTATATTTATTTATTAAAGTGAGGCATCACTAAAATTGGTGAGTGGATATTGAGCATACAATGGAACAAAATCATAGCAAATGCCAAGTTGGCGTTGTCCCATGTTTGGAATATATAAATATGCATTCACAAGCTTTGCTTCATATTGTGTATAACATCGATCGTCACAATAAAATAGTTGGTATTAATTAATTAATTAATATATATATATGCGTGCCAGTTTGCTTATCTTTACCCTAATTGATTTGCTTAAGGGCAACTTCCATCAATACATGTTAATTTGATAATTTCACGTAAACTATCCATACATGTATATAAAAAAATTTAAAATGCAAATTACATTATTACCATAACTTTAATTACCCAAAAAAAAATTCAATTTTTTTAAATTTGAGTTGGTCTCTAAAAAAACTGTTTTTTACCAATGGAATATTCTGTTAGTAAAAACCTTAATTTCATTGTTAAATTGATTTAACAACTGATTAGCAACGAAATTCGTTGGTAAAGTGGTGATTTATAAATTTTTAGCAACGAAAATTTAATTCCGTTGGTAATTTATATAATAATTCTCTTGGTAATCCGTTGGTAAAATATAGAATATTTCCGTTGGCATTCTGTTGTTAAATTAAAAATGTCATTTTTGTTGCTAATCTATTGGTAATTACCAACGGATTGAATTACGTTGGTAAATTTTATTGTTATAAAATAAGTAATTTTTTTGTAGTGTATGTGTCCCTTGGTGCACAAAGTGTGTAAGGGTACATCATTTTATTCTAAAGGGTATAAATTTTATTTTAATTAATAAGGGTATAATATTTTGTTATAAAGGTTATACACTTTCATTACTCACTCCGTCCCGCCCAAAGAGATGCATTTGCTTTTTGCATGTAGATTAATGAGTATTACTCCCTCCGTCCCGAAATTTTTTGCACACTTTCTTTGTAAATTACAAAGGAAGTATGCAAAAATTATGGGACGGATGAAGTATTATTTTATGTAAAGTGAGTAGGTGTATTAGAGAGATGAGATGGGTAGTGGTGGACCATTTTTACTAAAAGAGGAAAATGTTACAATTTGAATGGGACACCCAATATAGTAAAATGATGTTATTTGGTTGGGACGGAGGGAGTAATATTTTTATTTATTTCAAAAAATAAAAGCTACACGTCTTTATACTAAAGTGTATATAATTTAATATTAAATGGTATAAGCGCATGGTGTGCCGGTACACACAAATTTTAGCTTATAAATTTAACAAATAACGACATAACTTTAATATTAACATCTTAAATTAAATACTATTAATTTTGCTTTATAATATTACTCGATAGCGTGCTTGATACATCTCTTTCATAAGAAACATAGCCGCAAGTTTGGATTTGTGTTTCTAATCATCTTATCAATTTTCTTGTGTATATGTGTAATTCAAGAAATTCAAGAAAAATGTTGCATTGTCTTGAATTTAAATTTTAAATATAAATAAGTTTTTAAATCATATTAATCTACTTTCTTTACAATTATTCTCTTAAAGATTTATATAATTAAGTTTTTAGGAATTTAGAAAATTAACAATTACAATCTTTAAAGTGAAGTTTATGATTAATATTGGTATCGTATTAACTTATAGTATTAATGTTCTTATGAAAAATCATTTGAAAAATGTGAATAGGGATATTCATATTGCATATATACTAATTACTACTTGTTAGGATGTAATCAAATCAAACCGTTTGCGAACTATTCGAGTCTCGGTTTGATTAAATATTCGTTCGAACTCGTTCGCTAACCTTAACGAGCCAAACCAAACTTGAATTTTGGGTTTGTATAGTTTATCAAACCAAACTTAAGCCTAAGGGTATTCGCCTCGAAAGCTCGCGAACATATTCGTTTATAAGCTCTCTAATGGCTCGCAAACGCGTTCGTAAATTTTATAATTATTCTTTAGAATTATATATTATTATTTATTTATTAATATTTAATAATTAAATATTTTATATTAAACCACACAAATATGATAATAACTTAAGAGATTATTTAAATATTTAAATACTTTTTACCGTTTATTATTATATTTTGTTAGTTTGTTTATTTAATATTATGAATAACATTAAATGTTTATAAACGAAATATTCTTTTAATATCCTGGCACAAAATTATTTAAATGTTCATGAAAATATATTCATAAACAAGTTACTTTATGTGTTCGTGAACATGTTCGCGAGTCTTAACAAATAGTTTGAATTCGAGTTCGAGTTCGATATTTTTTTCTTGACGAGTTCGAGCTCGGGCTCAAGTTCGATAATTTCTTAACAAACGATCCTCAAACCTAATAGTGTTCGACTCGGCTCGGTTCGATTACACCCCTACTACTTGTTACGTATTAAAATTTTCATTACAATGTCCCTTAGAGAAACATTTTATTTATTTATTTATTTTAGTAAGTATTATATATTTCAATATTTTATTCGACAAATGAAAATTTTATTAATAATAATTGGATATAAGACATGATTTTTTTTAATACAATACAATTGTCCTAAAATCACTTTTGGATTAAAAAAATTATTAATTAGAAGATAATTTACACTATTTATTTATTTTAATAAATAATATTAAAATACAATAACATACGTCAAATAACTATGTGAAAATGTTTAGTACCCATTCTCAAAATATATTTTTTACCTACTCAAAATTAAAAGAAAAATTTTATCCACTTTATTATTAATTCCAAGAATATCCGATTAATTGTTGGTAGTGCTATTAAAACAAACGATCGACTCGATTAGGTTCGTAATTATTTGAGCTCAAGTTCGATCTTGCTTTATGTCCGTTTCATTAACGAGTCGAGTCGAGCTTAACTTATAAGTTCAATAAGACTCAAAAAATCGACTTGATTTGCTTAAGAGTTGAGATGGAACGAGGTTGGATCGAGAATTTACTCTTTGGAGCTCGAAGTCATTTATAAACTTATTTTCTAATCTAACGGTGCTCGAGTATGCGACAGGGGAAACTTGCTCTAATTATTGGTAAATTCTATCCTTCGTTCTTGTTAGTAAATGGAAGCTTAAAAAAGAAGGGAGAGAGAGAAAGGTGGTGGTGATGTGGTGTTTAGGACCATGTTGAGGCAGAATCATCCACTCATTATACAGCTTTTAAACTCTGTCATCTTTTCTTCACTAAAATTATCTCTTTTTGTGGGGACACCCCTGCATGTGCTCCAGCTCTCTTCTCAATGCTTTCTCATTCCTCTCATCATTTTCTTTCTCTTAATTTCTCAATGCTTCCCATTGGAATCCAATGGTCCTAACAATTATCCACCAGAAAAAAATTGTGCAGCTTTACTAAATCTGTTCCGACATCTTTCATCTCTCTCTCAAATTCCCAAGAAAACCTTTTTCTCCATTGTTTCATCTTTGAGAAAGAAAGTTCCCATCTTTTCCTTCCCCTGTTTCTAAGTTCCCATTGCATAATTTCTGTCAATTTTTAACTGAAATGAAGCCCCATTTAGGGCTAAAGATTCAATCTTTTGAGTTTCTCTTACATGGGTTGTTGTTAGTTTCTGCAATTTCGTATGCTAGCTCACAAACGACGTCGGATGATTCGCCAGCCATGTTTGCGCTCAAGAAGAGTCTAAATCCACCGGATCAGCTCGGCTGGTCCGACCCAGATCCATGTAAGTGGGACCACGTCTTCTGCTCGGAGAACCGGGTGACCCGGATTCAAGTCGGGCACCAGAATCTTGCAGGTACACTCCCTCCAGAACTCTCTTCTCTCACCCGCCTTGAGCGTTTAGAGCTTCAATGGAACAATATTTCTGGTCCTTTGCACACTTTAAAGGGTTTGAGTTCATTACGAGTGTTGATGCTTAGTAACAATCAATTCTCTTCAATTCCTCCTGATTTCTTCTTGGGCATGTCTTCTTTGGAATCTGTTGAAATTGATAATAATCCATTTTCTGCTTGGGAGATCCCTCAAAGCCTTAAAAATGCTTCAACCCTTCAGAATTTCTCTGCCAATTCTGTCAATATTACTGGCAAAATACCATCTTTCTTGGGTCCTGATGCCTTCCCTGGTTTGACTAACTTGCATTTGGCTCTTAATAACTTCGAGGGAGAGCTCCCATTGTCGTTTCTTGGTTCACAGATTGAGTCTTTGTGGTTGAATGGTCAGAAGCTTAGTGGAGGAATTGATGTTATAAAGAATATGACATTCTTGAAGGAGGTTTGGTTGCACTCTAATGGCTTCTCAGGTCCATTGCCTGATTTTTCTGATTTAAAGAATCTTGAGACTTTGAGTTTGAGGGATAATGTGTTCACTGGGCCTGTCCCTGTGTCTTTGGTGAATCTTGAATCATTAAAATCTGTTAATCTAACTAACAACTTGCTGCAAGGGCCAATGCCAAAGTTTAAGGATTCAGTTTCAGTTGATATGTCTAAGGGTACTAATAGTTTCTGTTTGTCACAACCTGGTGATTGTGATCCTAGAGTTAATGCATTGCTTTCGATTATAAAGTTGATGGGTTACCCTAGAAAGTTTGCTGAGAACTGGAAGATGAATGATCCATGTAATGACTGGTTTGGGATCACTTGCAATGATGGGAACATCACCATTGTTAACTTTGAGAATATGGGGCTTAATGGCACCATTTCTCCTGATTTTGCTTCACTTAAATCTCTGCAGAGGTTAGTTCTTGCTAATAACAATCTTACTGGGACTATTCCTGAAGAGCTCACCACGTTACCCGGCCTTATGGAATTGGATGTGTCGAACAACCGTCTTTATGGGAAGAAACCTGCTTTCAGAAGCAATATGATGGTTAAAACTGATGGAAATCCTGATATTGGGAAGGATAAAGTCGGGTCAAATTCCACAGGTGGTTCTTCTACGGGTACATCTGGTCCTGGTTCAGAAACTGATTCACAGGAGAGTCGTAGGAAGTCTAGAAATATGGTTGGAATTATCTTGTTTTCTGTGATTGGTGGTGTGTTTGTTCTTGGTTTGATTGGTGTTGCTGCTTTCTGTTTGTACAAGAGCAAGCAGAAGCGTTTTAGCAGAGTTCAGAGTCCGAACGCGATGGTGGTTCATCCTCGCCATTCTGGATCAGACAATGAGAGTGTGAAGATCACAGTTGCTGGATCAAGTGTGAGTGTTGGTGCTATGAGTGAAACTCATGCTGTTTCAGCTGGCGAATTGAACGACATTCAAATGGTTGAGGCAGGGAACATGGTGATCTCCATTCAGGTCCTTAAAAACGTGACGAATAACTTCAGTGAGCACAACATATTAGGCCAAGGAGGATTTGGGACAGTGTATAGGGGAGAACTACATGATGGGACAAAGATTGCTGTGAAAAGAATGGAGTGTGGGATACTGACAGGGAAAGGAACAGCTGAGTTTAAGTCTGAGATTGCAGTTTTGACAAAGGTTCGGCACAGGCATCTTGTTGCTCTTCTCGGGTACTGTCTCGATGGAAACGAAAAGCTTCTTGTGTATGAATACATGCCCCAAGGGACACTAAGTAGGTTTCTTTTCAACTGGGCTGACGAAGGGTTACAGCCGTTAGAATGGAAGACAAGGTTGACTATAGCGTTAGACGTTGCTAGGGGTGTCGAGTACCTCCACGGATTAGCCCACCAAAGCTTCATACACAGGGATCTTAAGCCTTCCAATATCCTACTTGGCGACGACATGAGGGCTAAGGTCGCGGATTTTGGCCTCGTTCGCCTTGCTCCGGAAGGAAAGGGCTCCATTGAAACAAGAATAGCTGGCACATTCGGCTATCTCGCACCAGAATATGCAGGTAACAATTCCTTACTATGTTAAGCTTTTAGACGAGGTGATCAGTTAGTTAACTGTACTATTAACAGCAATCTTATGCCATTTTGTGTTCATAATGTGACAGTGACAGGTAGAGTGACAATGAAAGTAGACGTGTTCAGCTTCGGTGTCATGTTGATGGAACTGATAACAGGACGAAAGGCGCTAGACGAGAGCCAACCGGAGGAGAGCATGCACCTCGTTACATGGTTCAGAAGAATGCACATCAACAAGGACACCTTCCGTAAGGCCATTGACCCCACAATAGAACTGAATGAAGAAACTCTAGCTAACCTCAGCACAGTTGCTGAGCTAGCAATGCACTGCTGTGCAAGGGAGCCATACCAGAGGCCTGATATGGGGCACGCAGTGAACGTGCTCTCGTCTCTAGTCGAGCTATGGAAACCGACGGATCAAACCTCAGAGGACATATACGGCATTGATCTTGAAATGTCGTTGCCTCAAGCGCTAAAAAAGTGGCAAGCGTTCGAGGGAAGGAGTCACATGGACTCCTCATCTTCGTCGTATCTACCGAGCTTAGACAACACGCAGACGAGCATCCCGACGCGACCGTATGGATTCGCGGAGTCGTTCATATCGGCGGATGGCAGGTGAAGATGATGAATTAAGGTGTGATGTTGTCACTGATTTTACATGTTGATTCTGTTCCATTGTTCTCCCTCAGTGTAGCTTATTTTGTGTTAATTTGCTCCATTTTATCCGGCTTTTTTTTAAACTTTGTTAGATCTCTTTCTCAAGTCTCAACTTCTAATTTCTTACTTTCTTTGTAACGTGTTGTTAATAATTATATATATGATCTATGAGTATGTATTCCACATTCAACCAAATTTCATTTGGATCTTTACATTGATCATTAATGAATGTTAATTGATGTATAAATTAGGTATGTGAAATTTGGATCATATTAATGGATTAGGTACTTTAAGACTCATATAATTGTTTTTTCCGTTTTCATGTTATGCAAGTAATGTGAAAATTTAACACAATTCTTTGGAATTATGTTTTTTAAGTATATAGCTAGTTGTCTTTTCTCCAACATCCATCTAACACATCCAGATAAGGAGGTATGGAGAAGCCCACACTGATGATCTCTATGAAAAAGCTTTTATATTTTATTTAAAAATTTTCCTTTTTTTTTAAATTTGTTCAATAGTCTATATTCTTTGAAAGAAGAGGGACAGGAGTTTTAGATGAAGGGAAAAAAGATAGGGAAAGAAGGCAAAAAAAAAAATGGGTAGAAATGTATAAAAATCTTTATGGTAAAATGGGTTTTAAAATGGGTTTTTATGGTAATGTACTCCATTTATTATAAAAATCTGTGTTAAATGGTATACTAAGATTTAAATGGTGAAAAAATCATGTGAGTTTTGTCGGGTAATTCACATGATCTGTTTCCCAAATGGATCTCCAGCCTTGTCCAGCTGTCAACTGGAGATGTATTTCTTGCTCAAATTCTCTTCATATTCTGGGATGTGGGCCATCTTTTTCTTGGAATAACGATTTATGACTATTGCATTTTTTATTTTTAATGGTGGTATAAGTTTTTTGAAAACGTGCTTTGACTAAGTTCAAAACACGCGTGAATTATACGTTTGAGTAGAGATTGCTAATCGCTTTCATACAAGTATCAATTTTCAAGGGCATAATAGTAATTCACGCCATTCATACTCATAATTAAGCAGAATCCCACTTTTTGAGTATCACATAGAAGAAACAATTCAGTTGTCTTAAAGAAATGAATCCTCATCTACCTGTTGCGCCTCCTGCTCCCATGATAATAATAAATCATCCATCATCATCATACAATTCAAATATATATATTCTACTCAATAATAATAATTAAAAAAAAAAAAAACTACCTAGTTGGTTGTGATTCAGGCTCATCCTTGAGACTAACAGCAGCAAGTTTACCATCAAGATCATCACAAGTAAAGGTGCTTCTACTGGCGACAACCGGCCATGACATAGGAACGATCACGTCTCTAAGACAACAAAAAGGCAATGTTAAATGCAAAGTTCCGAGCATGATATATATTCGAGTTGGCATTCACTAGGCACGAACCCTTCAATTCGTTTGTCAAGGCAACGACTCCTTTGGTTCATGGTGTAGTTGCCGAACATAACGCTGAATTCATCGTCTAGTTCTGATATCTGGGATTTAGGCAGCATATCCAGCACTTTGATCACTTGAATGTCTGTTTTGTTGAAACCACTTCTTTCTTGATCTCTAACTCGTTGTATTTAGCGAACGAGTCGTGGAATTTGGAACAGAAACACACCTGTTGATTGACCACATATATGATCAGACTTCACTTCTTTTCTAGTACTTTTAGTTAACACATCAATTAATATATAATGTTGTTGTATTGTACCTTCCACCTAGCCAGTTTGAAAAGAATGGAGTCAACTCTAAGCAAGGAATCCAGCCTATCTCAGCTAAAGAGTTGCTAGTTGCCAAAGTCAACTCCTTATCCTCATAAGCATTGTGAAAACACCCCCTCTTCTTGGCATCCATTACTAACATTTGCCAAACAGACCCACTGTTTAACAAGGTTGCTCCATTACATAATATCCACAAGCAGTACCTTGCTCGAGTCAGAGCTACGTTGGTCTCTGTCGATTGCTGAGAAAACCAACCGAGCCAGTTCCGTTGCTTCGTACTGTGGAGATGATTATCACATCTTCTTCTCCCCCTTGAAAACCATCAACAGAGCTCGCATTAACCGAAAATGCTTCCTTTGCATCGCTGCTATGCTTGTTTCCGACGACTTCTTGAATGGCGCGGACTTGGGCTTTATACGGAGAGATGCAACCGACCCGTACCCTTTGTTTTGACATCCTACATTCTATTAAAGAAGTTAAACATGATCTAGGTAGTGGTTAAAAGAGGAAGGTTGTTTATATTATACCTTTGGAGAGTTTAGAAACTATCTCAGCCACAATGGAGACTTCCATGGTGTTTTTAAGACTGTACCTTTTATCAAACTCCTCTTTCCCATTGGTCACATTTATGAAAGAGAATGAACCAAATAAATCTCCTTTGAGAAATTGCTTCTCATGAGCACTTGTAGTGACATTGGGACCATCCCTAATTAGGTTTCCATAGAACACCTTATTTGGAAATGAACTTATTGATGGATGCATTCTGTACTGAACATCAAGAAGATGCTTTTTGTGTCCTAATTTCACCAGCCTTTCAAACAAGCTTCTAGCAAATCCAGCTTTCTCACAGATCTAACAATGCAAAAATCAAAATATTGCAGGGAGCTGCTTCTCATCCCCGACGAGTATAGCGTGGCGAACGCCAGGAAGCTGCAAGGGGATCAGCGATTCGCATTCTTTAACTTGTGCAGCTTCGTCGATGATCAATAATTCGAAGGGAGACATTCCTTCTGTATGGAATTTTTCAGACAGAAGTTTCTGATTTGAATATGGTCTGAAAACTCTGGAAGTGAGACTGTTTCACGGAGGGACTTCAGTTCTTGAATGCACACTAGTTTATTATAAGGGTATTTCTCAAGATTAGTTCCAATACCATCTCCAACTAGTACTGATTCTTTCAACCCTCTTACACAATCAAGAACTCTAATCATGCTCCTCAGTTCATTCAAAGAAAGACAGGATGTAGGCATGTGAGTGTACAATCCTACTGCAAATATGTTAAGCTTCCCTACAATTGCAACCACTTGTTGTCTTAAGAACTCATCATACGACAACACGACAACTTTGCTTTCCTCGTGTTGTAATAAGTATAGTATATACGGCACATGGGGTTCCTGAAGCAAGCAAATCATGTTATCTAGAGTACCTGTCCACCCAGCTATAGGTGCAAAGCATTTAGCTAATGTTTCAACACGATGATCAAGAAGTGAAGATCATCATTTTTATCTACCTTCATCCTCTTCTCATTTCCAGACAAAACAATGTCCCCTAAACCGTAAGTTTGTTGCTCCAATGTACCCGACAGGAAGCTCATTAGCCGCTTCGCCACCCCCACCACAGCAACATTTGTTGGAGTACAAATCAGCGTCCGGCGCTTCATTTTCAACAACTCGAAAGCCAATGAAGCTATCGTTTTCGTCTTGCCGGTTCCAGGGGGACCCCATATCAGCTTCACCGCGTTCCTATGATGACATTCTGTTAATGCAATGCAACTCAAAACAGCTCCCCTTTGGGAACCATCAAGCCCAAATGACATCAACAGATTGCCACTCTCATCTTTTTCAGTACAAAGAACACAATTTTCTTTCACCTGCACAACAAATTACACAACATATATAACGCATGAAATGTGGATTTCTCATACAAATTTACTTTATTATTCAAAATAGTTTCAGGAAACTTAATTTCTATGAAATACTCACAAAAAAATGGCCCCTTTTACTTAATAATGTCAATTTTTTTCTAATTTCATATAATGAGACTGAATCGGCGCTTTTACAAAGTCATGAAACGAAATTGGTAATAAATATTTTCTCAGAGGAAATCAAATCAAAACTGAAAGATTTTGGACGAAAATGAACATGAAGACTTTTTCGAAATGAGACAATCTATGTTTTAAACTCATAAAAACTTACAGATGGATTTGTCCTGAGCAGAGTGTTGATGATATCCGGGAGCCCTTGTTCGCAAGGGTGCAATGCCTTCCATATTCTCATGTTAGTCGTCAAGTTTGTAAGACTCACAGCAAAGAGTCGACATTCATCCTCGAAGTTGAAGATTATGGGCTTTGAACGCCGGATTTGGACACTAATTATTGAGAATGTTGTTGTACTATTATGTATTCACATCCCTCATCGGTTACATTGTATAGGATTCCATTACTTGTAATTGTATATAACATTGGTTTCATATTAATGGAAATATCTTTCCTCCAATCTCTATATGGTATCAGAGCTTTTTTGGCAAACGCCATCAAATCTCGATCTTTTTTTTTCCGCAATTTGCTGCCCTCTGATCGTGCCCCACGTTCCATCCATGGCCAACGATCTTGCTGCTCAATCCACCGCTGCAGCCGTCGACGCCGTTTCTCCGGTGGTCGCCTTCAACCCCGCTTCTCAAGCACCTTTGAAACTCAATTCCTCCAACTATGTTGCCTGGAGCTTCCAGCTTCGCACCCTCCTCTCCGGATTTGATCTTTTCCGGTTCGTCGATGGCTCCTATACGTGCCCTACATCACCCGAGTCGCTGAAAACTCACTGGACTCGTCAGGATCAATTGATCCTCAGTGCCGTTATTGGTTCGATTGAGCCTGCCCAGATTTCCTTCATTGCCGCTGCGAAAACATCAGCCGAGGCTTGGAAAACCCTAGCCTCCACATATGGGTCCTCCTCACGTGGTCGGATTTTAGCCCTCAAGAACCGTTTGCACAATCCCATCAAGGGCACTCGCTCCATCACCGAGTTCATGCTCGACATCAAGAGTGTCGTTGATGACCTCTCGCTTCTTGGTGTCGCCACTGACAGCGAGGATCTTGTCATCAAAGTGTTGAATGGTTTGGACGATTCCTACAAGGACTTGGGGTCGGCTGTTCAGGCTCGTGATTCGCCCATATTCTTTAAAGAACTCCACAACAAGCTGCTGAGCATGGAGTCCCAAATCGCTCACGCCACGCCAGCCGCCATCTCTCTGCCGGCGACTGCCCTACCGGCTGTATCTCCCATCTACAGTGGCAGAGGTCGCAACAGCCATGGTGGTCGAGGGGGCGCGGGTTGGCGCGCTGGCTCCAATCGTCTGTCGGCTGTTGGCGGCTCTTCGCAGCGCCTGTCGGATCCTTCACCGGGTTCGCAGGGTCGTGGCTATCAAGGGAAGTGCCAGCTCTGTGGCGTGTTCGGTCACTCGGCACGGCGCTGCCCAGACCTGCCTCAATCTGCCGTGCACACCGAGCCCCGGCCATGCCCGAACCAGCCGCTGTTTGCGCTGCCGATGGCCCACTCGGCAGTTTCTGCCCCACCGTCCAATGAATGGGTTCTTGACTCCGGCGCATCGCATCACATTACCACGGATCTGTCAAACCTCTCTCTTCACTCACCATTTGTTGGTCATGACAGTGTTGTTGTGGGTGATGGTAATACATTGCCTATCACACATACAGGCTCCTTAACCTTTCCGTCACTCCAATCTCTTCTTTTTAATAATTGTCTTGTTGTGCCTACAATCTCCAAAAATCTTATATCTGTCTCACAGCTGTGTCATCAAAATAATATTTCTGTTGTTTTTCTCTCCACTTCTTTTCAGGTAAAGGATCGGGGGACTGGAGTCATCCTGCTCGAAGGCCCGCGAATTAATGGACTGTACCATTGGCCCTATGCTCCTACAACTCCACATGCACCACAAGCCTATGTCTCCTCTCATCTCAATTCCTCTCTGTGGCACTCTCGCTTAGGTCATCCCTCCCCCAATATACTACGTCATATTTTATCTTGTTTTAATCCAAGTATTTCTTTCAATTCTGCAATAAATTGTGATGCATGTAAAACAATGAAGAGTCATAAACTTCCTTTTGGCGAATCATCTTTAACTGCTTCTGTGCCTCTTGAGTTACTGTTCTCTGATGTCTGGTCGTCTCCCGTCACCTCCACTGATGGATACAAATATTATGTCATCTTTGTTGATCACTTCTCTATGTATATATGGCTCTATCCACTAAAACGTAAATCTGATGTTCTCCCTACATTCATTGCTTTCAAGTCTCTTGTTGAAAATAAGCTTCAATCTCGAATTAAAACGCTATATACTGATAATGGCGGTGAGTTCATTGGTTTACGCTCCTTTCTTACCTCACATGGTATCTCTCATCTTACCACTCCTCCACATACTCCCGAACACAATGGAGTTGCAGAGCGTCGTCATCGACATATTGTTGACATCGCTCTCTCACTTCTGCATCAGGCCTCTGTACCTCTTAGCTACTGGCCGTATGCGGTGTCCACAGCTACCTATCTCATTAACCGTCTTCCAAAAGTGAATCTTCAAATGGTTTCATCGTTAGAGAAACTCTTCCATGTGCCCCCTTCGCTTGACAAGCTCAAAATCTTTGGTTGCCTGTGTTATCCTTGGCTTCGTCCATATACTCCTCACAAACTTGCACCCCGCTCCACGCCGTGTGTCTTTCTTGGTTACTCTCTCACTCAGAGTGCTTATCTATATCTTGATCGTGTCTCACATAAAGTCTTTGTGTCCCGCCATGTTGCCTTTGTTGAGAATGTATTTCCGTTTTTCGTGATCTCTCCTGCCTCGTCCATCCTATCAGTACCCGTTCCCCTTGATACCTCGATTCCACAGCCACCTCCCCTTGCTCCCTCACCTATTCGGCCGGTCCCTCCTTTACTTGGGCCTCCCCAGCAAGGTACTCCTCCCCCCTCTTCGCCATCGCCAACCCCTCCTCCCCCGCCATTGCGTCGTGTTCTCACCAGGTCTCAGAACAACATTTTCAAACCAAACCCCAGGTACTGTCTCTCTTCCTCCCTTCTTACTGATGTTGAACCTACCTCTGCTTCCCAAGCTTTATCTGTTCCATGTTGGCGTGATGCGATGGCTTCTGAGTATAATGTCCTGTTGAGCAATGATACGTGGGATCTTGTTCCACCCTCGTCTGCTCAAAATATTGTTGGTTGTAAGTGGGTCTTTCGTATCAAGCGTAAATCTGATGGTTCTGTGGATAAGTACAAGGCTCGCCTTGTTGCCAAGGGCTTTCATCAACGCCCGGGTGTTGACTTCTCTGAGACATTCAGTCCGGTTGTTAAGTCTGCCACCATCCGTATTGCTCTCAACATTGCTGTCTCTCGGAATTGGCCTCTTCATCAGTTTGATGTCAACAATGCTTTTCTTCATGGCACTCTCTCTAATGAAGTTTTTATGCAGCAACCTCCTGGGTTTGTTTCTGTTGCTCATCCGACACATGTCTGTAAACTTCGGAAGTCCATTTATGGGCTAAAGCAGGCTCCGCGGACGTGGTACACGACTCTGAAGAGTTTTCTTGTTTCCTATGGATTTATCTGTACCAAGTCGGATGCATCTCTCTTTGTCTATCACCGTCAGAGTGTTCTGGCCTACTTCTTGGTCTATGTTGATGATCTTGTTCTGACAGGTAATAATTCGGAATTTCTTACCCGTTTTGAGAATGATCTGGCGTCGTCCTTTTCTGTTAAGACGTTGGGTGATCTTTCGTACTTCTTGGGCATTGAAGTACATCGGTCTTCCCATGGCTGTCGTTTATCCCAGCAGAAGTACATGACTGATTTGTTGACTGCATTTGGTATGCTTTCTTCGAAATCGGTGTCTACCCCTATGGCAGCTGGCTCGAAACTTTCTCGTGATGATGGTTCTGCTGCCTTTGATGCCACTCAGTATCGTAAGGTTCTTGGTCGGCTTCAGTATCTTCTACTCACTCGACCGGATATTGCGTTTGCGGTTAACAAGCTTTCTCAGTACATGCATTCTCCGACTGCTACTCACTGGAGTGCTGTTAAGAGAGTTCTACGATACCTTAATGGAACCCGTCGTCACTCTCTTCTTCTCCGGAGCTCGTCGTCGCTATCTCTGCACTGTTTTACTGACGCCGATTGGGCTGGTGACACTGATGATAGATCTTCCACTGAGGCATATGTTGTTTTTCTTGGGTCGAATCCCATTTCGTGGAGATCTCGGAAACAGAGAACTGTTGCTCGCTCCTCCACTGAGGCTGAGTACAGGTCCATAGCCTCAGCCACTGCGGAAGTGCAATGGACGCGCTCTCTACTTCATGAGCTGTGTCTTCCTCCGTTGCGGGATGTTCCTGCTATTTACTCTGATAACATTGGTGCCACGTATGTTTGTGCGAATCCTGTGTTTCATTCCAAAATGAAACACATTGCCATTGATTATCACTTTGTTCGTGAGTTAGTTGCTTCGGCTCGGTTGCGTGTGTCTCATGTCTCATCCGCGGATCAACTTGCTGACGCGCTTACCAAACCGCTCTCTGGTCCTCGCCTCAGTCTACTCATGTCCAAGATTGGTGTTGTCCATCCACCACCTTCTTGAGGGGGCGTATTGAGAATGTTGTTGTACTATTATGTATTCACATCCCTCATCGGTTACATTGTATAGGATTCCATTACTTGTAATTGTATATAACATTGGTTTCATATTAATGGAAATATCTTTCCTCCAATCTCTATACTAATCATGTCAGGACCTTCATCAGTGGAACCCAGAACTAATGCAATAACATACGACATGGTATGTGAGTCCCATGATGCTCAATTTTATGTTGATCAGTTATAACAACTCTAAAGATTTCAAAAACAGGGGCAGATTGCAGTCCCATGATGTTGGCTCGAAGATCTGCGTGTGTTTCTTCGAGGAGAGGGATGGTGAATGAGGTAATGTAGTGTCGTACGGACAAGAAGTTTTCTGGGATGCGATTAACCTGAAACTTCATATTATCAGTTTAAGGAAGAATACTGCAAGAATTGATAATTATGAATGAGCACACCTTGTTTTTGTAAACATCTTTGTTCATTACATCGGAAATGGACCAACCAAAGACGAAATCAATCAATTCTGGAGTTCTGTCTTCATCATCTGCGGATCCCATCATCAACTGATCTCCTTAATATATATGCCTACACTATCATGTTAACTGCATGTAATGAAAAACTCACAAAAAAAAAAAATTTAGAAGTAGACAAAAAGACAAGTGTTGGAAAACATACTGAAGAGAAGAGGATTAAAGGAATTCAAATTTGTGTAGCTTACAAATACTGCTTCATTTCTTAGGAAATGATGATGATGATGCGAAGAAAATGAAGAGTTCTTTCTGCTTTAAAAAAAAATGGTGGGTACACCATTCTTTCTGCTTTTATTTATTACGACGACTCTTCGTTTCTCCTTTTATAATTCAAATTAATCAAAATTATAAGAGTATCTCAAGAATTTGGGGAGATTTTGGGTAAAATAAAGAATCTCTATTTTTATTCATCTCCAACAATTTTTGTATATTTATTCTTTTTTCAATGTTTATTTATTACATTTGTTCTTTTCTATATTTTTTTTGTTTCAACTCCTAATTTATTTTATAATTTTCCTCCACATAAATTTTTATAGATCTATATATTTTTTAACATAAAATAATCATAATTTTACGATATAAAAAAAATATTTCAACGTACCTTGCCTTCCTATTTTTTTTAAAATTTTTTTATTTTTACTAGTACTAGAATTATTTAAATCTAATCTTAATAAAATTTGAGAAGCATCTATTTTTTTAATAATAAAATCAATGTAAAATAACAATATATGCATAATAAAAGTAAAACAATGACTAATAAATTGAAAATTTCAAGAAATTAAAATGTTGGAAGTAGTGAAAATCTCAACCCATTAAATTTTAGAGAGTTGGTTTTGTTCTCCAAATTTAAAGAGTCAAATTTGTTATGTAAAAAAAATTATTATTTTAAAGAGGCTTTTGAAGGTAAATTTTATGTAAATCTCTTTAAATTATACATAATTTGGTGTTTGGAGAGTATTTTGGAATTGCTTTAATGGACTAATATAAAATACTCAATGTATTTTCACAAGATGAATATGGTTTAATGAAATAGTATCTCATGTTGTATTCGATGAGGCTAATTATAAAAAAAAAATTAAAAAGTTTATAGTTTTTAATTGTAATTTTTTTTGGTCAAAAAATGAAAAAGAAAATTTATAAAAACAATCTATAATTAATTGGCCAAATTTGCGATATAATTTAAAATTATGGGATTATAATTAATGAACATCTTCGCAGTTTATTTACTACATGTATAACTCCCTTCATTCCAAATTCATTGTCTTAGTTAATGTAGACACAAAATTTAAGAAAAGTTTTTTTGACTAATTTTATTGACTTTTTAGGGAGTACTGTGGTATTTTTAGGTAATAAATAAATTATAAAGTATGTTATGTGTGTTAGGTGAGAGTGATATTTTTGAAATTAAGATAAACTTTTGAGGTTGTTTGTTGATGTGAAGTTTCTTTTTTTTGAATAAGATAATTAGTTTGGGACGGATAAAAACGGAAAGTAAAACAAGAGTTTGGAACGGAGGGAGTAGTAAATTTTTGGGAAAATATATTTTTTCGTCCGCTAACTTTCATTCATTTTGAAATTAATCAATTAACTTTTTTAATTTTGAAATTAGTCCGTTAATTTTATAACAATTTTGAAATTAGTCCATTAACTTCATAAAATTCAACATTTTGGTCATTTGACCTGCTATGGCAGGTCATTTGAATATTTTCACCCCAATTAATCTATATCATATTTTTATTTAACCAATTTTATCTCACTTTTCATTTTCACTTCCGTATATCAAACAAACAATATTAATTTCATTACTAAAGTGGAGCAAATTTGACTAAATATTGATACTTCCTTCGTCCGCTCGAAAGAGGGTTTTTTTTTCCATTTTGGTCGTCCGTTCCAAAGAGGGTCACTTCCTTTTTTACACACATGAGATCCACACACACCCACTAATACAATTAAAATATGGGATCCACACTCCCACTAATACAACTACCCACTACACATTAAATAACAATATTTCTTAATCAACGTGCACAAAAGCAAAATACCCTCTTTCGGGCGGACGGAGATAGTATAATATAAATTCTTAGTGGAGGCTATTTTTTTAAAATAGTATATATATATATATATATATATATATATATATATTACATATTTTTTATTTTTATTTTTTAGAATAACCTGCTAATGACCTGTTGAAACGGACGATTTTGTTGAACTTGGTAAACATGATGGACGATTTTCTAAATTTTTAAATATAATGGACGATTTTTAAAATTCTGCAAATATAATGGACGATTTTCAAAAAGTAAAAAACTTATGGACTAAATTCAAAATTGGGCAAAATTAGCGGACAAAAAAATATATTTTTCCTAAATTTTTTATTTTAAAAAACGTTCAAATTTGGAAGACTTAATCAATTTCATATAAAAATAATTAAAATAAGAAAAAAGTAATCAAAATTGATCAAATACACAGGACGTAAGTTTGTTTTGTTTGTAGAATCAGTTGGAAACTTTAGTTTTTCCATTGAAATAAGTGTCTTATGCATTTTGTCTTTACAGTAATAAAGATAATAATATTCCGTAGAAATGTTGTTACTAGTTAGTCGTTGCGATTTTAATGAAGTGTCAAATTAATATTATTTGTAAATTAATTAATATAATCTTATATTTCCTCCGTTACAGAATTTTTTGCACACTTCCTTTGTAATTCTGAGACGGAGTACTATTTATGAGCATTTGCAATACATCAATATTAAGTTAAGATTATAATTTTCTGTATTATTACTATAGTGATTAGAGTAATACATTTGTAAAAGTATATTCTTTTTTATACTCGCACGTTACCAGCACGTTTCAATGTATTATATTTCATTTGTTTTTTTTTTTTAAAGTTGGATTTACATTTTAAAATATTTTAGTTCCATAAAATATGCACTTGTCTTTTACTTTTAATTCGTGAGGCAAAGTATGATGATGCATTTATATTCTGATTCAATTATTTTGATGACTTTAGGAATAAAACTCCTAAAGCAATTCAATTATAGTAACCAGCAATGTTTTTGCTACAAGTGGCCTTCTAATACTCTGGATGACTCATAAAGCTAGAAAACTTAGGAAGTTTAAAAAAATCACCCCGTAAATGCTTCATAAAAAGAAATGAAAAAGACTTTTGAGTCCACTCTGATCAGTGATAGCTATTTTCTTTCACCTTTAAGTGTAAGAGATCGATTGTAGTGCGTGTGACCAAGTAAAATATCGTTCCTACAAGATAGTTATAAATTTAATAAGTAATTCTATATGATAATTCCGATGTAGGACAAATTTGGGTTTTTTTAAGGAATGGTTAATAAAACTGAATTAAAATAATTAAACTAAGCAAATAAAATAAATCACGCATAGAAAACGATTTAGAATTCAATTAAATTAGGCTATTATTAAAAAGAAAAGAGTACAAAGGGTGGAACATGAAAAAAAATATTTGTTCAATGAAGTAAACAATAGCTTAGCCAAACAGGTGGCTTTAAAAGAATCAAACAGGCTGTCATCAACCAATTTCATTTTGTCTCCTTTTTAACTCCATGGCGGCAATAAGTTGCATCTAATCAATCGGCTCTATCCCTGAATTAAGTCTCGCTTGAGGGCGTGTATTTGGCTTCATGGTCGGTTGATTTTTGTTACGCCCCTTCTTCTGTTTAACCTTACTACTTTTCAGAGTTGGAAACTCCTCAAAAGCAACAAGGTTATTGTAGTCTGTCGTAGGTTCAACAAATTCATAGTTAGCTTGAAGAGAATATTGATAAATAGAATTTTCGACACCCTTGCCCTTGTCCATCGCATGACCACAAGTAGGGGTGGACAAAATTATCGATTTTTCGGTATACCGCATTACCGTATCGAAAATTATCGAATTTATCAAAAATTTAGGTATACCGAAAATTTCGGTACGGTATGGTGCCGTACCGAAATTTTCGGTACGGTATCGATAATTAATTTTAAAAATTTTGGTATTTCAGTATATACTGAAATACCACAAAATTACGGCATTTTGGTATATACCGGTATGTTGAACAGATTTTTAATACTCCCTCCGTCCCAACTTCAACTTCACACTTTCCGTTTTGGTCCGTCCCAATTTCAACTTCATATTTCCATAAAAGGAAAAAGTACATAAATAATATCCCCCTAACATACTTTAATTTCAAAATTGCCATCACCTTTTTAACACACATAACATACTTTATCATTTATTTATTACCCAAAAATACCAAATTACCCCCAAAAGTTACTCAAAAAGTGATTTTTCTTAATTTGCGTGCGTACAGTAAATATGAAGATGAAAATGGGACGGAGGGAGTATAATAATACTCCTAATATTAATAACATATAGTACTATCCATCTGATTTTATTATAATAATATATTAAAATTTTATTACTAATGTCAATATGCCATAGTCACAAAAACCCTACTAATTTCTCTCTCTGATTGCAGCCACCCTTTACCTTCTCCTTTTTCCATTTCCAATTTCTATTCATATCTGTTGAATTCCATCACCCACAATCCTCTCTCTCCTTGCCCATTCTCCTCTTGGAAGTCCATCGTTCACATATTTTCTCTTCCCACTATGCATAGTCAATCTTCCTCCTCCCTAAAGCCCACCCGTTTCTATTTGTTTTTCTTTACTCTCTTCTTCTGATATTTTCTGCTTCACCACTGACATGAGAAACTTTATCCACTTCAACGCTACCCAAACTCATCGAATCAATATGTTTGGATTCTTCGTACCCTCATTTCAATAGATATTTTTACTGTTTATAATTATATTTTTACTGTTTATAATTATTTTTTTGTTGTTGAAATTATTGTATTGATTCTTGTTTATGTGAGAAATTCTGATTATTGGGATATTTTGAATAGATATTTAGATTTTTTTTACATCCTGGTATTTTTGAAGATGTATTTCGATATTGCGGTAAAAAAGTGGTACTCCCTCCGTCCCGAGTATTTTTACCCGTTTGTACGGGCACAGAGATTAAGACGTTTTATTTTTTTAATATATAATGTAAGAGAAAGTAGGGATAAATTAGTAATTTAAAAAAAGTGAATAAAGTTATTGGGAATGATGAATAAAATGTAAAAAAATAATTAAAGTTGTTAGGATTGTAAAAAGTGGGCAATAAAATATTATGTATTTTGCCAAAAATAGAATGAGTAAAAATACGTGGGACACCCTAAAATGGAAAGTGGGGAAAATAAGTAAAAATACGTGGGACGGAGGGAGTATATTTTATTATCGTATACCGAAATTTGGTAAAAAAGCGGTAAAAAAATTCGGCATACCGAAATTGTCGGTACGGTATCGGTATAAATTTTTAAATACCGATTATTTCGGTACGGTATACGGTATGATTAGATTTTTCGATACGGTACGGTATACCACCCCTAACCACAAGTATCATCCAAGACATCAAATTTATTAGAAAGCTCCAATTGAAGAATTTCACGTAAATTAGGTGAGGCAGAATTAAATTGGGATGTATGGATAGCACACAAAGCCTCTTCAATAACAGTCTAAGATGCTGTTAAATCAACCAAACTGGACTGATTTTCAGCTACTAACCCAACATTCTCATTACAAGTCAATTCAACAAAGTTAAAGCTACGAGAGAGTTGGGTTTCATCAAGGGCCAAAGTACCAATCGAGATAGCATGCCCCTGTCCGTCAAGAGTATGGACAGAAAGCCCATCCCTTGGATCAACAACATCTCCATCAAGATGTGCATCCATATTCTGCAAAGCATCAAAAGGGTTTGACGTATCCAACCCTCTGTCGGAGGCAACAGCAACTTGTTGGGGCTCAACCTGAACAGTATCCAAAATTGGCGGCTGCACATTATGAGCAGGATCAGCAGGTTTAGGGGCCTCCTTAGCCCTCCACGCCTTCTTGTTTTGAGGCCTGAAAGCCTCGTCATCAATGCTTTGTTTCTGCAATGGGGGAGGGCGTTTTGTTTTTCGGCAGTCCGAGTCAACATGACCCAGCGTATGACAAGAATAACAGAAAATTAGAACATTTTCATACCCAATCGATACTTGAAAAGAGTGAGATGAGGTATTCAGTGTCACCGATTCTGGAAAACTGAAATCAACCATGTCTACTTCAATAAGCACACGAGCAAAATGATCCAATGAGCCACTCAAGGCTCGTTCATCTGTTTTCAGAGGGGTTCTGATAGCATAGGCTATGGAACGAAGGATCCTATCCGTCCAGAGTTCAAATGAAAGTTCAAATATGCGAATCCAGAACGAAGAGGAAGTCGTCTTAATCTTGTATGGGTTGAAGGTAGGGGACCATTTTTGAACTCTGATCTTGTCTATGCTCAAGTCAAAGTATCGTTTCTTCAGCAGAGCGGAGCGCTTTAAGTCATCATAGAGGAGCAGATTGAAAAACCCTTTACCAAGAGCAGCAATAGACAATTCCAGGACACTCCACAAAATTTTTAGTTTAGAAATCAACGCATCAGAGCCCAATGGAGGTTGTCCAGGATTAAGCAGAAGCCGAAAAATGAGAAGGGGAGAGCAAAAACTTACTCTATTCTGGTAATAATCATCATCGATGGCAATGGAAATGGAATCCCCAGATCGAACAAAGGGGAAAACATTCATCACGTCGTAGACATCATGAATCACCTCCTTAATTATTGCCGGAACATGCCTAGGCGAAATTGCAGCTTGGATTGAAGGTCGCTCGCTGAGGAGAGGAGGGGCAGAGTCGCACCGAGGAGTGGAGTATACTGCCTGCTTGAAAGATGGCGGCACCGATCTAGGATTCTCCAACTGAAATTGTGGCACAATTTCAGAGGGCAACCGAATAGGCGGCTTCTGAGATAGAGTTGAAATAACAGGGGCATCGTTCCTCTGAGGAAGCGACGCTATATGGGTAGGTAGGTCAGAACTCTCCCAAAAATGGCTTGAAGATGCCATCAGATTTGGAGAAATCCTAGAGAGAAAAAAGAGAGAAATCTAGAGAGAGAAAGAGAAAAATCTTATTTCGGAGAGCAATAACTTGAGAGAAAAAGAGAAAATAATTTAGAATTCAAGAATAGAGAATTGGTAATGCTCGGGCAAACAGTTTAACTATGTGACTAATTTATCTAGACCCAAATTAATTACCTGCAAACGTTTATAAGAAGATCACTAAATCTAATTAAATCACCTTGATCGGGTAGGATCTAACATTTATAATGAGCTGAAAATCATAGGATCAATAAGAAAGTAACTCCCTCTCCCTCTATAGGTACTTCATGTTAAATTCCATTAAAGACTAGAGCAATAGACTTCCATTTCTAGGTACGCGATTGTTAACCCCTTTTGTCTCCTTACCAATTACCTAATAATGATGTTTTACCAAGTAATTAATATTCTAAATTAATTGTCTAACACTCTTAGGTATTATAGGCCAATCCCCAAGACTGTCACAGGAAACAATAATTATTATGTAGAAATAGAGAATCCTATTAACTATTAATTAGTGATACCGTCAATAATAATTAAAGGAATCAAAACCCAAGAACACACTAATATGAAGTCTCAAAATATCCTCTTCAATAAGGAAATAAACATTCAGCAGTATAAGAAATTCAAGTCTAGGGTAATCAAATCACATAGTCAAAACTGTATTAACGTCCTTACATTACCAACAAAGAAACTTAGCCCATGGAATTACGAGGGCAAATCATAAAGATGTAATAAACCCTAACCATTGTTCTAAAATAACAAAGAAAAATAATTAAAGATAAAGAATCTTTTTTGGAGAACTCCGTCTCTTCAATTACAATCTCCATCTCCGATCCAAGTAGCAACTCCGATCGTCTCTCCGGTGGATGGATGAAAGGTGGTGAATAATGGATGAAATTAGAGCACTGTGAACTTGGGAGGTATCAGACGTGTATAATCTATTCTGTGAAAGTCAGCTTTATACTTCACGATATTGGGCTTGGGCTAAAAGTATACCAAAAATAGCACACTGGGCCTCACATGGCATACACTCGGCTCACACACGGCACTTGGCACGACATCATGCTCTAAGACCCGCCATCATGCGGCACATTTATTCGTCGCACGGCATCACCCGTGCGCGAGTTCTTCTCACACGGCTTCGCGATCTCCATGCACGACATTGTGTCTCTCGTTCTTGGCAGTTACGATCTTTTCCTTCCTCGTACGGCTTCGTGTGTTGTCACACGGTATCAACCGTGTGACAAATTTGCTTGCACGGCAACAAGGAATCTCGCACGGCCAGAATAAACTCTCACACGGCCAGAAGTAATAGTGCACGTCTATGGCCGTGTGACCTTCTTCTTCGACTATCCCAGCTACATTTTACTCACATTCGATACTTGATCAGTTTATCCCTCTTTTCCTGTAGAAACACGACAAAATACCTCTCGAGCACATTTTATCGGTAACAACAAGAGCATTACCTTTTCAAGCAAATTCAATATCAAAATACAATAAAGAGGCATCAAATCGAACCTAAAAGATCATGAATTTTCACTCTCATCAATCAGCATAATATGTTACCGAAAAGTAAGAGCTGATTTAAATGTAAACTGAGGTTGTGTTTGGATGAGAGGTTTTGAGGAGGGATTTATAAATCCTTCCCTCAAATTCCTCACTCATATTTGGGTGACACTTGAAATTAATGGATTTATAAATCCAAGATTTTAAATAAATGGATTTCAAATCATGGATTTGATTTTGAAAATTTTTTAGTTCTTTTTTAATGGATTTCAAATCCTCACTGAAACCGTGTCATTTGAAATCCTTCCATTATTTTGTAATTGATATATTACTACATAAAAATAATATATAAAATTAATAAACTAATATATATATATATATATATATAATATTTTTTTAAATACCACCCAGCCTACCCCTAGCCACCCCACCCCCTGACCAACCCACCCCACCCCCCATTGGTTACATTTATGAAAGAGAATGAACCAAATAAATCTCCTTTGATAAATAGCTTCTCATGAGCACTTGTAGTGACATTGGCACCATCCCTAATTAGGTTTCCATAGAACATCTTATTTGGAAACAAACTAATAGATGGATGCATTCTGTACTGAACATCAAGAAGATGTTTTTTGTGTCCTAAGTTCACCAGCCTTTCAAACAAACTTCTAGCAAATCTATCTTTCTCACAGATCTAACAATGCAAAAACCAAAATATATATTATAGACATAAATGCCTATCAGACAACATATTAAGTACTTACGTAGAGCTGACCTCGCTTGTAACCATTGCAGGGAGCTGCTTCTCGTCCCCGACAAGTATAGCGTGACGAACGCCAGGAAGCTGCAATGGCATCAGCGATTCACATTCTTTAACTTGTGCAGCTTCGTCGATGATCAACGATTCGAAAGGAATTCATTCTGTATGGAATTTAGCAGAGCTTGAAACAGTGGAAAACACTAAGATTGCATTTTTCAGATAAAAGTTTCTGACTTGAACATGTTATGATAAATGTTCTGATAACTCTAGAAGTGGGAGAGTTTGGCGGAGGGATTTAAGTTCTTGAATGCACTCTAATATTCTAAGTTTTAGTTTCTTATCATCTTCAACTAATATCAATTCTTTCAATCCTTTTACACAATCAAGAACTTTAATCATTCTCCTTAGTACATCCAAAGAAAGATACTCCCTCCGTCCCCCGAAGTACTTCACGTATTGTTGTGCGCGGAGTTTAAGGAAAAATTATTATTTTATGTAAAAAGTAAGAAAGAGAAAAAGTATTTTAATTAATTTAATAAAAAGGGTGTGTAAAGTTATTGAAATGTGTGAAAAAATGAATATTATGTTGGGATGTGTGTAAAAAGTAGGTATTGTTATAGTGTATTTTTACCATTTTTAGTAAAAGTAAAGTGTGAAATACTTTGTGGGACAGAGGGAGGGAGTAGGCATGTGAGTGTACAATCATGTTGCAAATTGGTTTAGATTCCCCCCAATTTCCCCCGCTTCTCTTGCCAAAAACTCTTCAAATGTTAACAAGACAACTTTACTCTCCTTGTTGTCCTCGTATTGTGCCACGTAGTGTCGATACTGCATTTGTGGCAGTCGAAGTAATAAAATCATCTTATCTAGAGTAGTTGTCTACCCGAACAAAGGTGAGAAGCATTTAGCTAGTGTTTCGACACGATGATCAAGAAATACATGATGAAGATCATCATTTTTATCTATCTTCATCCTCTTTCCATTTTCAGACAACACCACATCCCCTAGTCCATAAGTGTGGTGCTCCAATGTACCCGAAAGGAAGCTCATTAGCCACCCCCACCACAGCAACATTTGTCGGAGTACAAACAAGCGTCCGGTGTTTCATTTTCATCAAAGCGAAAGCCAACAAAGCTATCGTCTTCGTCTTGCCGGTTCCAGAGGGACCCCATATCAGCTTCACTCTATTCCCATGATGACATTCGGTTAATGCAATGCAACTCAAAACAGCTCCCCTCTGGGAACCATCAAGCCTAAATGACATCAACAGATCATTGCCACTCTCATGATCTTTTTTGGTACAAAGAAGACAATTCTCTTTTACCTACACAACAAACACAACATATGAACAGTCGATTTGGACAATGCCATTATGCAGCCAACATATATATATATATATATATATATATATATATATATAAACTTACAGATGGATTTATCCTGAGCAGAGTGTTGATGACATCAGGGAGGCCTTGTTCGCAGGGGTGCAATGCCTTACATATCCTCATGTTAGTAGTCAAGTTTGTTAGACTCACAACAAAGAGTTGATCTTTGAAGAATATGGGTTTTGAACACCGGATTTGGAGTTTAATCATGTGAGGATCTTCATCATCAGTGGAAGCTAGAACTAGTGCAATAACATACGACATCGTATGTCCATTCAAATCATCAACACGCTTCGGTTTCATCTCTGTTATAGCAATTAAATCACCAACCTCAGGTTCGTATTTCCCTACACTTGTTTTTATGAGGAAAATATTTTTATATATAATAAACAATCGAGGATGAGCTACAAATACATGTACAATATAGAAAATGAAAGAAAGCAATCCGATGTGGGATGTTGGACTAAGCTATATACAAAGTTTATATACATTATACTAATACACCCCTCAAGTTGGAGCACCATTGGTGACTCCAATCTTGTCCATCAATAACCGAAGGCGTGTACCAGAGAGAGGTTTTGTGAGACCATCAGCAAGTTGATCAGCAGATGAAGCATGTGAGATACGTAGCTGCGATGATTTCACCAAGTCACGTACAAAGTGAAAGTCTATAGCAATGTGTTTCATTCGTGAGTGAAAGACTGGATTTGAGCAAAGATAGGTAGCCCAATGTTGTCACTGTATATAGTAGGTGTGGATGGGATATGAATGCCAAGTTCCGAAAGAATTGAGCGAGTCCATTGCATTTCAGTTGCAGCAGATGCAATGGACTGATATTCAGCTTCAGTGGTGGAACGAGCTACTGAACGTTATTTTCTAGATGACCAAGAGATTGGATTGGCTCCCAAGAAAACAATATAAGCACTTATGGAAGTTCAATCGTCAGTGTTGCCTGCCCAATCCGCATCAGAAAGCAGTGGAGATATAAAAGAGAGTTACAACGAAGGGAGATCCCTACATCTCGAGTACCATTGAGATATCGTAGTAACCTCTTTACAGCACCCCAATGACATTCAGTAGGAGCATGCATGAATTGAGAGAGTTTGTTAACTGCAAAGGTAATGTCCGGCCGAGTAAAATGAAGGTATTGAAGACAACCAAGAACTTGTCAATACAATTATGCATTAGTTGGAGCAATTCCATCTCGTAGAATAAGAGAAGACCCAGAAGCAAGAGGAGTCTGAACTGGCTTTGCAGCAAGCATATTGTGTTTAGCAAACAAATCAACAATGTATTTTCATTGGGATAGAAAGCATACGATGTTGGTATGGAAAACTTCTATCCCAAGAAAATAAGAGAGAGAACCAAGATCTTTAACTGAAAATTGAGAACTGAGTGCCTCAACAACATGGATAAGAAAAGACATGTTATTACCCGTGAGTATCAAATCATCAACATATACTAAAAAGTAAGACACAATGCCATTCTTGTTGTACACGAAGAGTGATTCATCAAACTTCATGGTCAAGAACCCAATAGAGGAAAGAAAGGACCTCAAAGCATTATACCATGTTCGGGGAGCTTGCTTTAACCCATAAATTGACTTTTGCAACTTGCACACATAATCTGGAAAGTTTTTGTCAGAGAACCCAGGTGGTTGAGACATAAACTTCCTCATTCAAAGTACCATGCAATAACGTATTATTCACATCAAATTGACGTACTAACCATCCTTTTGAGACAGCGATACTAAGTACTAAATGAATTGTTGCAGGCTTGACGACAGGACTGTAAGTTTCAAAGTAATTAATTCCAGGTCATTGATGAAAGCCCTTTGTAACGAGTCTAGCCTTGAATTTGTCTATAGAGCCATCAGAATTTCTTTTAATATGAAATACCCACTTGCAACCTACAATATTGTGAGAGGAATCTGGAGTACTAGGTCTCATGTATCATTTTTTTTAAGAGCATTAAACTCATCAGACATAGCCGTACACCAACGACTATCAGACAGTGCCTGAGAAACAGTACTAGGTTCAGTTTTAGCACAAATAAAAGCAGTTAAAGAGTACCTTGGATTTGGTTTGTGAATGTTGTTTTTAGAACGTGTTGTCATTGGATGATTGACAGTTGTCAGTGAAGGAGTTTGTCGGAAGGGGGAGCTGGTGTAGGCTCAACTACAGGTGGAGGCACAAGAAGCAACGTAATAAGTGGAGGTTCAGAAGTTGTAGTGGGAATAAGTGAAGACGGTTTAATAAAAGGAAAGATATCCTCAACAAACTCAACATGGCGAGATGTGTAAAGTTGGTTGGAAGAGGGATCAAGACAGAGATATGCACTTTGAGTTAGGGAGTAACAAACAAAAACACAAGGGGTGGATCGAGTTTCAAGTTTGTGAGATGAGTATGGTCTGAGCCATGGATAACATCGACAACCAAACACTCGAAGTTTGGTGATGTTGGGTGGGTGTTTGAAAAGTTTTTCACATGAGGATGACATCAATAAATTGACCTTGGGGAGGCAATTTATTATGTATGTGGCAGCGGACATAGCATAAGGCCAATAAGTAAGAGGCATGGAAGCTTGATGAAGAAGGGCTAAACCAGTATCAACTATATGTCGGTGTCGACATTTGGATATTCCATTATGTTCAGGGGTATGAGGTGGAGTGGTGAGATGCGTGATGCCATGAAAACTGAGAAAATGTCAAAGAGCAATGTACTCTCCCTCATTATCAGTATACAAGGTGATAATTTTTGTTTTAAAGAAGTTTTTAACCAAAGCTTTGAAGGCAGTAAAGGTGGTCTGAACATCAGATTTATATTTAAGGGGAAACAACCAAATATATTTGTTAAAATGATCAACAAAGATAACATAGTATTTGTAGCCATCAATTGATATAACTGGAGATATCCAAACATCAGAGTATAATAATTCAAGTGGAGTAGACGAAGATAAACTTGATTCAGCAAAAGGTAATTTGTGACTCTTAATGCACTTACAAGAATCACAAGAGATATTCAAAGGTTTGTGTTTTGGCACATTATGAGAAGATAGAGCTGAATTTAGAATTTTATCTGATGGGTAGCCTAGGCGAGCATGCCAGATGGGTAGTGATGGCTTGACTGTAATTAGAGTAGAATGAGATGATGAAGTATGCACAGTAGCTGGTCATATGTATAATCCATTAACACGAGGTCCATGAAGCAACATTCCCCCATGCGACAATCCTTCACCTGAAAATCAAAATCAGAGAAGACAATAGAAACGTTATTTGTATGGCAAAGGCTGGATAC
This sequence comes from Pogostemon cablin, assembly GCA_023678885.1. Taxonomy (NCBI): domain Eukaryota; kingdom Viridiplantae; phylum Streptophyta; class Magnoliopsida; order Lamiales; family Lamiaceae; genus Pogostemon; species Pogostemon cablin. Next base: position 5,297,772 of record CM042991.1, on the reverse strand, counting down.
AGATATTAAATTTCGAGCCATAGTAGGAACAACTAATACTCCATGGAACTCAAGTGAAGCAACATTAGCAAATTTTAAAGAGCCAAGGTGGGTGATTGACAGGGTTTTACCATCACCGACAACAACATTGTCAATGCCCTGATATGGTGTATGGAGTGATAAATTAGCAAGATATGTAGTGATGTGGTATGATGCTCCAGAATCTAAAATCCACTCCGAGGTTGCGGGGGTAGCAGTGGCGGCATGAGCAGATGGGGATGTGTAAGCTGGTCTCTGTTGAGATCGAACACCTTGCGAGATAGGTACATGAGTGAACTCCAGACACCGATGAGAAGAATGGCCTGTTATCCCGCAAAGTTGGCATTTTCTGAGGTAAGGGCGTTGGCCTTGCTGTGTAGAGGATTGCATATGGCGTGCTTGAGGTTGTGGTGATTGGGAGGGCATTCATGGCCTTATGCGGGAAAAATTATTCTACTGTCTATTGATAAGTGTGTAAATTCACGAATCTTGCACCTGGATTTGTACTATTATGAAGTGTTTGAAGATTGTAATCAGTTATAAACTGATATATATTGTGAAAAGGCACATATCAGGTGTTGTTGAAGCTATTTGAGTGATTTTTCGAAGGAAATCGGAATGGAAGTGTTGAAATCTGAAGAAAGGAAGTCGAAGCCATCCATTTGGGCGAAGCAGGAGTGCAATTCGACCAGAAAGAGGTTAATTCGACCAACCCTTTTAGTCGAATTGGCAGCATAACACGAGCAGAAGGTGGATTCGACCACGACAGAGGGATTCGACCTGGACATCAGGTCGAATCAAGGTCAAATTGATTGGCGGAGATGCCAATTCGACCTCGTCACTTCAATTTAACCAGGGCATCTGGTCAAATCAAGCACTTGGGACTTTCATGAGTTAATTTATCTTTCGTGTGTAAACTCCGTACAACACTACTTGTGGTTTATTTTATATAAGATTGTACGTTTTTAATCCATACTCACGGTTGTTTTATGCATCAATAATTGTTGTGTAGAGTCTGAATACATAACTTGGTTATTGCTTGAGTGCGTTCACTGCTGAGCAGAGCTTGATGTTATAATTCTAAGTGAAGGGATTCCGAAGTCTTATTAGAACTATCTTATATGAATACTTATTAATTGAATCATATTCGGGTTAATAAGTAGGATAAAGAGTATAACTTCATAGTACCTATAAAGGGAGATCATATCGTGTTAGAGTACTAAGTACACGGGAAATAATTATTACTGATAGAACCTAGAAAGGGGGATAAATTATATCTCTTGCTCCGAGGATATTCACACATGTCATACGCATATTTACTTGTGTCTATAGAGTATATATACATGGTTTAGTGATGCGTCCATAAACCACAAGGCAGAGTCGGACACCACCACATGGAAGATGAATTAATAAGTGGAACTAGATGACCTGAAGAACTACCTACTTTCTTACTTGATCACAACTCACTTATCTCTTCTTCTTGTTATTTTTACTTGATATTTTAATTAATAGTTGTTACTTAATCTCAATATCACCATTATTGAATTTATCTACATAGTCTTAGTCTACTAGAACATAAATAAATCGATAATTATCCGTCCCTTGTGTTCGATATTCACTTGGTCACCTTTCGAGACTACGATTGATATCCTTCATACTTGGGGATTAATTGTGTGTTGAGAAAATGCTCATCAAGTTCTTGGCGCCGTTGTCGGGGACGGCATAATTTTTTTTTCTAGTTTATTAGGACTATTTTAATTCATGTTTTATGTTCTAACTCTTAATCTTTTCAGGTGTATGCACACAAGATCAAAGCAAGGTAAATTAGAGCCTTATAATCCTGAGATCGGAGTGTCAACCAATAAGAAGAAGAGTAAGATTCAAAGCAAGAAAGAAGAAACAACTACAGCTCTGAATTTTGGAGTTGAAGTGGATGAACCGAACTCGAAAGTGACTGAAACTGTGGTTGATTTGACAGCAAAAGCAGAGGAAGTCGACATGGCCAACGAAAGTGCCAATCTGGATAATTTAGCCATCCGTGAAGTCTTCAAGAATAACGGGGCTAGAAAGTTTGGGCTTCTAGGAGTAAGGGGGGCTAATGCGGATTTCAATCTTCACCCCGCTCTTATTAGCATGATAGAAAGGAACTCCTTTGTAGGAGGGTCTTTCGAGGATCTGCAGCAGCATCTAAACAAGTTCTTGGGCTATGCAAGTACTCAAAAAGACGCAGGAGAACATGAAGATGCTAGGAAGATCCTCTTGTTTAAATTATCGCTTTCTGAAAAGGCGAGAGATTGGTACGACACTATTAATAAAGCTGAATGCACTACTTGGGAGAAATTGAAGTTAAAGTTCTTGGAAAGATACATGCCACCTTCGAAGGTGTTCAAGATGAAGCAAGACATTAACGAATTTGCTATCGATAGTGGAGAGAAGTTTCATGAAGTTTGGGACAGATTCAAGGACATGTTTCGTAAATGTCCTCAATATGGGCTATCTAAAGCTCAATATATCAGCATATTTTACAATGAATTGGACTATGATTCTCGTGTGTTATTTTATGCTTCTTCTAATGGAGCATTACTTACTAAGTCATCCATAGAGGCCGAGAAACTTTTTGAAGATATTTCGATGAACTCAAGAGATTGGCCAACTGATAGAGTGAGAGGCACTTACATCCTTGGAAAGGTGGCTAAGGTTGAACATGTTAAAGTAGAGAATATGAGATCGTCTCTAGCTTGTTCAATATCAACAAGCTACTTGAGTCCCAACAAAAGCAAATCAGTAATATATCTCAGCGTGTACCAATCATGCAGCAGGAAATAATGAATGATGGCACGATCCAAGAAGAGATGGAAGAAGCAAACTACGCTATGGGCCAAAGTATTCAAGGAACAAGGTTTCAAAATCAGGGCAATCAGAATTACCAAGGGAACTACAACAATCGTGGTCCCCCGAGTAATTATTAACAGCCTAGGAGGCCGGATTTTTCATAGAGCAATCCTAATAATGCAATTCAACCTCCGATGGGTGTTGATCCAGATGTAAAAGTGGAAGAAGGAAAGTCGATTTTTGAGGATACGGTGAACAGGTACATGGCTAGAAATGATGCTAGAGTGGATCATCTTGAGGCCAAGTTAGAGAAGAAGATTGATGCAAACCATGAGGATTTATCCAAACAAGTGAAGGACCTTACATTGTTGATGGGGGAGATGGCAGGAAGTGTTAACAATCTCACTCAAACTATTGAGAAAGAAAAGCTCCCGTCGCAAAGTATTGAAAACCCAAAGTCTTGCAATGCTATCATATTGAGGTCCGAAACACAGTATGAGGGACCGATGAGGCCGTAATCAAAATTGAACACGTCGAAGGCTCAATTCGACCCTAATTTGACCAACACTACAGGTCAAATTCAGCAGAGGAGGTCGAATTGGATGCCTAGACGTGATTTGGAAGCAACAGAGCCTCGATTCGGCTAAAACTAAATCAATTTGACCAGGGGGCCAGGTCGAATTGAGGTCGAATCCACCCTTCCAGAGCACTCTGTTTCATTAGAAGCCCAATTTGACCAGAAGCCATTCAATTCGACTAGACCTTCAGGTCGAATTGAGGTCGAATCGGAGGACATAAATCTTACAGTGAGTCAATTCGACCAGGGGGACTTCAATTCGACTAGACCTTCAGGTCGAATCTTAGTCGAATCGAGTGTACAGGGTGGGAATAGAGTTTCAGGTGCGCAATTCGATCACTACGTGCCCAATTCGACCAGAGCACCTGATCAAATTGAGGTCGAATTCTCCCGTTCAACACATGTTTCTTCACCGAATACTCCTCATGATGTGAACATTACTCCATTGGTTCCAAATGAGCAGAATACTGAGATCATAGCAGAGAAGATGTGGGAAAGAGCCAAGAGGTTGAGAGCCAAAAAGGATAAAGCGGAGAAGGTCGAACGTGATGAATGGGGTATCCCCAAAACAAAGATACCTCCGCTGTTTCCTTATAAGCTGGTTAAGAAGGGATTTGGAAGAGAAGTTCAAGAAGTTTTCAGATATCATGAATAAAATAAGCTTGAGTATTCCTTTCTCTGAGGCAATATTGGAGATGTCGTACTATGCCCGATTCCTTAAGGATATACTGTTGAAAAAGAGAAGCTTGAACGGAGTTGAGAAGGTGAATTTGTCTGAAAATTACAGCTCGATTATCCAAAATAAGCTACCACAGAAGATGAAGGATCCGGGAAGTTTTACTATCTTGTGTGAGATTGGAAAAGGACCAGCACGACGAGCCTTGTGCGATCTTGGGGCAAGCATCAATTTGATGTCATTGTCTATCTTTTAAAGGCTTGGTTTGGGGGAGTTATCTCCTATAACGGTTGCTTTACAATTAGCGGACAGATCGATGACTTTTTCGAAGGATATCATTGAAGACGTTTTTGTCAAAGTGGAGAAACTAGTCTTTCCTGTGGATTTTCTTGTACTTGAGATGGAAGATGACAAGGATAATATCCCTCTTATCTTAGGGAGACCTTTCCTTACTACTGCTAGGGCCATGATTGATGTTCAAAATGGGGAGCTTAGGTTGCGGATGGATAAAGAAGAGGTCCTATTCAACCTTGACAAAGCAATAAAGATGTCTATGGAGTCGCAATGTCATGGTATTGATTTGGTGGAGGAGATTGTAAAGGAAGATATGTCTTTGATCCTGTCTAAGGACCCTCTTGAGACATGCTTGATGGAGTCTATTACTTATCCCACTACGGAGCTTGATGATCTCTCCAATGAGGTATGTATTGAATATCTTGAAAACTTACTTGCTTTGGGTGATACCAGTATGAATTGGAGAAATCCAAGGTTGAGAAGAAGGATGTAGACAAAGGAAGAGAAGGTGATGCTTACTTGAAGCCTCATAACTTACCACCGGATACCCACAAATTTGAAAGTCCTTTCTCTCTTTCTTTATTTTGTGATCAATTTTATCCTGACTTTGATCTTGATGGTGATAGGAGTGATTTCAAAATTGAGTGGAAGATTGACAGGAATGAGACAAGAAAGCTTGAGAAAAGAGATTCTACTAATCGTATGGTGCCTAAGAAAGGTAAGGTGGTAAGTGTGGATGATAAGAGGAGGAGAAAGTATTAGAAGGTAAAGATGAAAGAAGATCGCCCTCTTAGTCAGTAGTCTATATATTCTGCATTCCGTCGTGACTCTCCGACGTTAAACAAGAGCACCTGTTGGGGGCTTTCCCTCCTGTTTTATTACTTTATTTCTTCGTGTGAGTAAGAAATTTTTATATTTGAAGTGCTTACTTATCGGAAATTACATCTCTTTACAAACTTAGTTTCGACTATAATTTCTACTAAGTTCGGGGGGTGTGATGTGCTTACCTCAATAAGCACCGATAGTATAATCTTTTCTTAGTGACATTTGTTAGGGAAGTTGTTTGCGGCATATTAAAACTTTAACCAGTTTTTATGTATCAATTTTTTGTAACTTGCCTAATGTTTAATGGTGTTTTGTTTCGTATTTTATGTCGTTTGCGGAGTTACTCATGAATGTTAAGTTTTAGGATTGATTCTTGATGAAGTTATGCTCTATTCTGGTACTTAATGTTCGTTTTTAAGCTTGACGTGTGTAGGGGATGAAGAAAACTCAATTTTGGAGTATCAGTAAGCCAATTCGACCAGGGAGTATGATCGAATCCAAGCATTCAGGTCGAATCAAGGGGCAAAAGTCATCCAGTAGCCCAATTCGACCTGAGGCATGACAATTCGACCAGAGGCCCAGGTCGAATCAAGGTCGAATCGGAGTGTGCAAACTTCCAGTGAGCCAATTCGACCACGACTATTTCAATTCGACCAGTAGCTCAGGTCGAATTGAGGTCGAATTGAGGACCTGAAACTTACAGTGTGTGGATTCGATCTGAGGCATGTCAATTCGATCAAGGGACCAAGTCGAATCGAGATCGAATTGAAGAAAAAAGTTATCCAGAAGGTCAATTCGACCACAACGAAGTGATCTGTACCGGGTTGTGGAGCGATAGCTTGATGAGATAAGTGATGGTGATGATGGTTGGATGTGTCTTGTGTGTTGGCATGTACTATATATTGTCATATTTGATCATCTCGGATGTGGATTGTGATGAGTGACTATGATGCATGAGTTGGATTGTTTGAGACACTTTGTATGATTGACTATGATGTATGGTTTTTGGATTTTGTGCATTCATATGTTCATGTGTTAATTTTCATTGATGAGAAGCATGTATAATTTGATAAGTATGTAGAGTTCTTGTGAAATTGATCTTGATTATGTGTTATAAGGAGTACTTAGGATTCTATTTACCCATGTGAAGATTTGAGCCTTTTAATCATGCTTGATCATGATAGTTTATTCTTAAAAGAATTATTCATATGTACGTATTCTAGAACTTGGCTTGGAGTCTTGTGTGAGACTTACAATTGATGAATTGCTAGGATATAATCTTAGGCCATTCTTGATTACTTGAGTTACTTAACCAAATTTTACCTTCCCATTGATTATTTATATCTTTGGTAGCCCCGTTTGAGCCTTGAAAAGTTTTTTCTTTGGCAAGCCGAATAAAAGAGTCTTATTTAACCTTTACTTGAACTTGTTTAAATACCCTATTCATTGGTAGAGAGTTGAGGTGAATAAGTATTGCAAGAGGAAGAAGGAAAATAGAATGTGGTTGAGTAAAGTAAAAGAAGTGTATGGTTAAATCTTGTTTAGGGGTGGCACCTGAAACTGGTACCCCAATTGCTGTTAAAAAGGGTAGTGCTTACAACCGATATCCAAGTTATCATAAGAAGAATGATGTTGATGCAAGAAAAAGAATGAAATTCAAAAATTGCAAGTGCAAGAAAAGAAATTGGAGGAGGATTATAGCCGAATGAAGAAAGCAAGAACCTCCAAGGTAACTCTCTACTAGTGTTTGAGTCACTTATCTAAATTTTCCTACCCTTTCCAAAGAGCCAACATTACAACCCAAAAATAAGTCCTTTGTGATCCTAGTCATTAGTTGATTGTGAGTTGATTTTTGAGATCCTTGCCAAGCTTATGGTTACGCGTGAGTATTGATTGAGTATGAGCGTATATATTAACCTTTTAAGTGCAATGAGCACTTGAGTGAAATAATAAACACTTATCTTGTGAGCTAGATGACTTAGTACTCCGAATGGTAATATTATTGGGTGATGTTTTACATGAATGATATTGGGTGATGTATAATATGTGTTGTACTTGGTGATCTCGTGAATTATGCACAACTCCTTGGTTTGATTGCTTTGCCTCAGGATGAGTAACATGTAAGTTTGGGGGTTTGATGAGTGTGTAAATTCACGAATCTTGCACCTGGATTTATGCTATTATGAAGTGTTTGAAGGTTGTAATCTGTTGTAAACCGATATATATTGTGAAAAGGCACGGATCAGGTGTTGTTGAAGCCATTTGAGTGGTTTTTCGAAGGAAATCGGAATAGAAGTGTTGAAATCTGAAGAAAGGAATTCGAAGTCATCCGTTTGGACGAAGCAGGAGTGCAATTCGACCAGAAGAAGGTCAATTCGACCAGCCCTTTTGATCAAATTGGCAGCATAACACGAGCAGAAGGTGGATTCGACCACGATAGAGGGATTCGACCTGGGGATCAGGTCGAATCGAAGTCGAATTGATTGGCAAAGATGCCAATTCGACCTCGTCACTTCAATTCGACCAGGGCGTCTGATCGAATCAAGCACCTGGGACTTACAGTAGGCCAATTCAACCTCCAATTCGACCTGGAGAGGTGAATTCGACCTATTGGTGAGGTCTAATTGAGCCTCGAAAACTTACCATATCCGTATTTTTATACCCTCAATGCGTGTGATCACTTAAAAAGCCCATTCCAGGCCCGGGAGGCGCGATTACAAGTATAAAAGAAGGCTTATGCAGTAGTAGATCATCATATCACGCGATCAAGAGGACGAGACTTAGAGAGTGAAGAGGAGAGCGATCATCAATCATCCGGAGGGGCTGCAAGAGAGGTTCCGCTGGAAATTCAAGTAAGATCGGCCTAACTAACCATGATTATTCTTAGATCAATCATGGACTAGAGCCGCTTTGGTAGTCTAGGGTTATAAAGGTTTCATGAGTTAATTTATCTTTCATGTGTAAACTCCGTACAACACTACTTGTGGTTTATTTTATATAAGATTGTGCGTTTTTAATCCATACTCACGGTTGTTTTCTGCATCAATAATTATTGTGTAGAGTCTGAATTTATAACTTGGTTATTGGTTGAGTGCGTTCACTGCTGAGCAGGGTTTGATGTTATAATTCTAAGTGAAGGGATTCTGAAGTCTTATTAGAACTATCTTATATGAATACTTGTTAATTGAATCATATTCGGGTTAATAAGTAGGATAAAGAGTATAACTTCATAGTACCTATAAAGGAAGATCATATCGGGTTAGAGTACTAAGTGCACGGGAAATAATTGATACTGATAGTACCTAGAAAGGGGGTGAATTATATCTCTTGCTCTGAGGATATTCACACATGTCATACGCATATTTACTTGTGTCTATAGAGTATATATGCATGGTTTAGTGATGCGTCCATAAACCATAAGGTAGAGTCGGACACCATCATACGGAAGATGAATTAATAAGTGGAACTGGATGACCTGAAGAACTACCTACTTTCTTACTTGATCACAACTCACTTATCTCTTCTTTTTGTTATTTTTACTTGATATTTTAATTAATAGTTGTTACTTAATCTCAATATCACCATTATTGAATTTATCTACATAGTCTTAGTCTACTAGAACATAATTAAATCAATAATTATCCGTCCCTTGAGTTCGATATTCACTTGGTCACCTTTCGAGACTACGATTGATATCCTTCATACTTGGGGATTAATTGTGTGTTGAGAAAACGCTCATCATCTATGTTGTGAAGTGGATCCTGCATATAGGCTGTAAGAGGCTGGGAGTGAATGGTAGCCTGACGAGAAGCTTGTTGAGCCTCAGTGCTCAAAAGTTTCTCATGTAATTCATCAAATTCGATCGAGTTTTCCCTAGCTTGGATAGCACTAGACAATTCTTTAAAGGAATCATTCAAGCCATTAAGAATTTTCAACGCAAGATCTTCAGCATCAGTGGTAACACCCAGGAGGGGTAATTCATCCACCACGCCTTCGATTTCCATCATGAAATCAGTAATTGATTGATGTCCTTTAATCGGGTTGTGCAATTTATTTTTTAGAGCCAAAATTCTACCACGAGTTGGTTTTCCATAAGTGTTGGAGAGAATCTTCCACACATGATGGGATGTTTTAGATGCAGCAATGAAGAGAATCAACGTTGGTGTGAGAGATCCAATAATTGCGGAAAGAATGAGTTGATCTTACCTTACCAAGTGAGCATGTTCTGGATTCGGTGTCGTGACATTGTTCATGGTCACGGTTGCTGCAGGACATAAGTGAGTGCCATCAAGAAAACTATATAAACCAAATCCTGTGAGAAGTGTTCGGAATTGAAAACTCCATGATGTGTAGTTTGTAGAGGTTAGTTTCAATGGGGCTTGTGCAACAATATTAAAAACCACGTAGTTTGTAGAGGTTAGTTTCAATGGGGCTTGTGCAACAATATTAAAAACCACGAACTGAGAGTCAGTGATGGTGTTTGAATTTGTAGGGGCTGCCATGATTTCTGTAGAGGGAAGAATAAGGTAAAGGCAGAAAGGTGGGTTGCAGTGGAGAGGAAAAAAAAGGAAGGGAGAATGGATCAAAGTTTGAAAAAAAAAAGGAAGGGAGAATGGGTCAAAGTTTGAAAAAGAAATATTTAACTAAGTCAAATTTGGAAACTATTTGACAGATTGATATAGCAAGGATCGCGGGGATTGAGGCGTTAGCCCAGCAATGCTCTGATACCATATGACGAAAATATTTTTATATATAATAAACAATTGAGAGTGAGCTACAAATACATGTACAATATAGAAAATGAAAAAAAGCAATCCGATGTGGGATGTTGGACTAAGCTATATACAAAGTTTATATACATTATACTAATAGTTCTATCGCATTTTTGCAACAGTATGGAGTAGATTAAGAAGTCGTCCTTAGGATTCTTCTCATCAAATTCATGTTGATCAGTTATAAAAACACTATAGATTTCAGAAACAGAGGCAGATTGCAAGCTCATGATGTTAGATCGAAGATCTGCGTGTGTTTCTCCGAGGAGAGGGAATGTGAATGAGGTCATGTAGTGTCGTACGGACAAGAAAGTTTCTGGGATACGATTAACCTGACAGTGACAGTTCATATATGCATGCATACATGTTAATGTTAATTATGATCCCACAAACAGAGTATGAAATGAAGAATTAGTAATTATGAGCAGAGCAGAGCAGACCTGGTTCTTGTAAAGATCTTTGTAAAAACTCAAAAAATAAAAGAATTAGAGAAAAAGAAAAATGTTAGAAGCAAACATACTGAAGAAGAGGAGACAAATTTGAAGTGGAGAGGATTCAAGGAGTTCAAATTTTGTGCGTGGAGCTTACAAATACTGCACTGCACTACTGCTTAATTCATTTCTTGTGAAGAGTTCACTCAACTACTCTTTCTGCTTTTATTTATTACGACTCTTCGTTTCTCCTTTCATAATTCAAATTAATCAAAATTTAAATGGACTAATATAAAATATTCAATGTATTTTCATGAGATGGATATGGATACAACTGTTAAACTAAACGAGCTGGAGAGCTCGGCTCGCCTTGTGACTACTCGAATTCGAGTTTGAATTTGCCTTATACTCGTTTCCTTAACAAGTCGAGCTCCACTCGATAAGGCTCGATTATTTACATAATAATTAAAATTAATAATAATATTATTAGTAAATATTATTTAACCATAATTTTATATAATAATATAATAAATATTTAATATTTATTAAAACCAGCTCGATAAAGTTCGATAAACCGACTCAAATTGCTTAACGAGTCCAATCGAGCTCGAACTCGATTCGACTCGAAAATTACTGAAGCGAGCTCGGCTCGATAATTATTCGAACCGAACTTGAGTACCCACTACTCGGGCTCGCTCGGCTCTAATAACAACTCTAGATATGGACCATATGCTATACTATTGAAGTTGTAACTTTAGCTTTTAAGAAAAGTTGTCATTTTTTACTTTTTCTGTTGACTTTAGAGGATATTATAATATTTTTTTATAATAAAAAATAGTATGCGAGTGAAAATTAATTATGATAAATTTGAAATTAAATTAACTTTTGATAATATTGAATAAGTGATATATCTCTTTTTTAGGTTATGAAGAATTTTGTTGTATAAATAAATGAAGAAAGTGTAAAAGGGTTTTACAAGAGCGGTACCTCATGTGCAACATTGCATGCAATGAAGCTAAGTATAAAAAATAAAAAAAGTTTATAGTTTTTTTTTTTGGGTCTTAGTATTAGAATGTATGTAATAAACAATGAAAAAGAAAATTCATTAAAAAAAATCTAATTAATTGGCCAAATTAATTACGATCTAATTTAAAATTATGGGATTATATATATTTTAAATGAACATCTTCGCACCACATTAAAAGTTCATTTTTCTCGCTTACTATATGTATTTCACACCAAATTATATGTACTCCATATTATAGTTTTTTTTTTTAAAATTTTAAGTAAGGCGTTCAAATTTGAAAGACTTTAATCAATTTCATATAAAAATAATTAAAATGAGGTAAAAGTAATCAAAATTGATCAAATGCAAGGGACATGCTCATTAATAACTATTTTCAATGTTGTGAACATCCTTTATTTGTATTGACGTATAATCTGCGTTGGAAACTTCAGTTTTTCCATAGAAATAACTCTCATGCATTTTGTCTTTACTCTTTATAGTAAAGCTAATATTATTCCGTAGAATTAATGTTGTTATAGTATCTCCTAAAGCCTTTTTAAATAAGAAATTATTTATAATTTAAAGAATCATATAACAAAAAGTACTTCCAACGAATTCTTTAAACTAACAAAAAAAAAAAATCATAAACCATTTGCCTCTTCAAATTTAAAGAGCCTCAACAATTCTTTAAAATTAAATGTGCTGAGTATTTCATTAGGTCTAATACTCTTTTTCTTGAAATTAACATTAAAATATTTATTACTTCATATATTTAATTAAATAAATTAGGAGTAAACACAAAAAATAAAAGAAAAAATAAATACTATAATAAATAAGTATTGAAAAGAGAACAAACTAAATAAAATATAAAAAGTGTGTTGGAAAGGATTGAAAATATAATTATCTATAATTTACATACTCTTTATATAATAAAAAATAATCTCTAAATTATAAAGAACCTGGAGATGCTCTTACCAGTTATTGTTTGGGGTTTTAATGAAGTCTCAAATTAATATTATTTGCAAATTAATAGTCTTAAATGATTAATTAATGAGCACTTGCAATCCATCACTATTGAGTTAAGACTATAATAATCACAGTTAAATTCATTTTTCGTACTCGATATTTTATTTTTATTTTGAAAGAGACTTATTTTTTTTTTAATTTAGTACCATAAATACCTACATTGCCGGACTATAACACCAAAATCACCGGAACCCTCAAATTGATTGATTGATTACGGCGATGCACATGCATGATTCCTAAATAAAAGAAAAATTAATTTTTCGATTAAAGTGAAACTAAAATCAAATATTTTAAGTAATTATGAGATTAAATTTTAAAAATACTTTTATTTGGGGGACAAAAGAAAAATACTCTATTATTATGAAATGAGAAATGAATTTAATTCTAATAATCACGAATTTATGTAACATAGTAGTGATTATTAGAGATATTGTGTAAAAGTACTTTTAAAAAATATATATTGTGTAAAAGTATAAATGCTTTTTTAAAATGAATTAGTAATGATTCTTTACCATTTTTGTTTTCATCTAATAACTTGCATCATAAATAAATAAAAAAATAAAATTAAATATAAAATCTCAAAATACATCTTAATTAATTTCAAAATTGTCATTCATATGCATAACTTTATAAATTATTATTTTCTGCAAAAATCTCGTTACGAATATCAAAAGAATCCAGAGCGAGTCAACAATAGCTATCCTCGTTAATTAAGATCGATTAATATTTCACAGTACTTAATTAATACTACAATTCATCTGGATTGAAAACACATAATCGAACCATCTAAATAACTAAGAAAAAAGTAAACCCTAAAAATATAAGACTTACATGAACGATTATATTACATAAATCTAATTTTATAACCCCCACCCCCCTCTCCCAAAAAAAATAAAAATAAAAAATAAAAAAAAATGAAAGGGATCAAACTTTGTCATGCACCCTTAACATGCTGAAGCTGCCGAAACTGCTTCTGAGCTGCTATATTACCATTAATTGCACCATCTTTACTATCCTCATCGTCATCGTCACCGCCACCACCGGTACCGCCGCCGGAGAATATGCATAATATGTTCTCCCAAACACACCCTAACAAGGGAATGGAAGAAACACCAAACAATATAAATCGTTTTGTAAGCATTTTTTTTTTTTGGTGAATTATATGTAGAAAACAAGTCACTCGTGACTCTACTTATAAAGGTTATTAGCGTGTCATTGTTGAATTATTAATGGTCAAGTGACCCCACCACTATTTCTCTTGAGATTGGTAGCTAGACGAGGTAAATAGTTGGATATTGAATAGGAAAATTGTACTATTAGAGATTTTTATTGCCCGCTCCAGTCTTGTGGAGTGGTAAAAAAAATAATTTCCACATAAGCAATCGGGCAGGTCTTCAGCTACTCGATGTCTTGATTTGCAAAACGGACTTAAGGTCGAGGAGAATTGCAAAATAAGATCTGTAGTGAATTATAAAATAGAGCTTAATTATTGTTTGATTGTGCTTACAATAATGAAATTTCATGCTAAATTAACTCGAATCATCGTCTTATATACCGCTGTCAGCTTAATTGATTAAAAAGATTTTTTTTTTAATTTCCCACTATAAAACTTGATCTATGCCCCGAAAGCGGTCAAATTATTTATCCAATAGCTTGTTTTCTAAGCTTTAAAATACTATGCTGTATGGATAAAATGTGTTCTCTGTTTAAGTGAATGCACGTTTATTATTTTAAATTTATTACTTAGACAATATAGTTTTGATTATGAAATAGTTAAATATCTTATATATTAAGTGAAATCATAGGTTAAGAAGTAAGATACATCGAAACAGAACGATTTTTTTCATCTTAATGTGTTCTATATAATTCATTATTGTACGAGATAATAAGTCCCAATCAATCTTTGAAGAATAGTCCCATTGGAGAATTGTAATAGTCAACCATTGGAGAATTGTAATAGTCAAATATGCACGCTAGTTTTTGTGTTATAATTCGTTGTTTTCTTCTTTTTTTTTTTTTTTCTTTTTATTCTTTTTTTTTCATTCCTTAATGTGCAAGTTTCATGTAATCTTCGAATATCATGAGATGGATAATTAAAAATATTTATTTTATATAAAAATATGATTACATGATGGGTTATATTTCGTGCATTCGAGGATTCATATTTAATTTCTGTACTCCTTTTATATATATATATATATGGTAAATAATTGTCAAAAAGTAATACTCTCTTTTATACTGAAAAGTGGTACTCCCTCTCGGGCGTCCGCACCTATACATTTCTTTTTTTAAACACATGAGACCCACACAAATCACTAATACATTTAATATATAGACCCGCACATTTCACTAATACAACTATCTCCTGCACATTAAATAATAATACTCCTTAATCCACGTGCAAAAAACAAATGTATACGCTTGTGGCGGATGGAGGGAGTACTAAAATAATGAAAAATGATAGTGTTATTTTATGAACAATTTTTTTATAGCATAAATGAAAAGTGATAATATTTTATAATTAAAGTGATAACATTTTATTTAGTAATGTATATTTGATTCATTAAAAAGTGTAAAATGCTCTTACGTGAGACGGTCACACGCAGTACCTGTACTAATTTTATTTAGTTTTGTATATGTGGTTCATTAAAAAATTAATATGAATATTTATTTTTTAATGGAAATTTTTATTAAGTTTTAAATTTGGATACACCGATGCACAGTATATAATCCTTCGATCTTCACTTAAAAAATAAAAAACTTTCTTTTAACCAACCAAATTTACATTCGTAATTACAATAGATTGTCGATAATAATAATTACATTTATATCTTTTAAACAAATGAATGTCAACAGAATCATAGTGTTTTTATCAACAAAATAATATTTGTCGTTATTATATTAGAATTATTATATAAATTATCAATGATTATTAGTAGTGAATTACTAACTAAAATATTTACAATAAAAATTGATTTTTGTTGGTAAAAATTTACTAACCACAATTTTCCCAACAAAATTTATAACCAACAAATTATGTAATTAATCTGTTAGTAAACTAATTTAACAATTAAATTAAGAACTTAACAAATAGAATATTTATTGATAATGAATTTTTTTTCTATTTTTTATTGCTTACAAAGAAAATATTTATATTTTTCTACATTTCTAATTTGTTCAGAAATTATTTTACACTTTTTATATCAAGGAAACTATAATTAAGTATTCAATAATTAATTTTACAATTTAATTTAATTTAAAATTGTTATCTTATCTTCGTATACATAATATATACTGTATATTTTAAATTTTATTAATTAAAATAAATCAAGTACCCCTAAAATTTTATGATTAAAAAAAAAGTGATTATTTTTAACTGTATGCTATTAAAAGAATTATGATATCATGTCCTGAAATAATTAACTCACGTAATTTCTTGTTTTCAGCAATTTATTTTATATTATACTAATTGATTATTTCAAACCAAATAATATTAACATAATTTTCGAATTAGTCGACTTTTAAGTGTAAAATTTTTTAAAATGTGCATCCAAATTTAATTAATAGAAGTAATTTAGTATCAAAGTGTATAATTATAATTATTTACCGATGTTGCCATTACTACTATCATTTCTTACAACAAACAGAAACTGCCTGTTAAAATTAGTTTTGAGTGGATTTTTAGTATTCTTCAAAAATAAATAAATAATATATATAAAAAGTTATATTTTTTTAATAATTGTATAGTTTTTTAAATTCAATTTGTTATTAAAAAACTAAAAAAAATTCAATAACAATGTTTATACATTTTTTTTCTCACTGTTATGGAGTATATTTTTATTGATAAGTGTATAAATTTTTTAAAGTGAATGTAGGGTGTACTCGGTGGAAAGAATAATTTGTAATGTAGTATATTAATAGTATTGCACCGTAGCCTCTCACTGTGCCTAACCCCTTGGGCCTACAAAAAAATGGGTCAGGCCCAAATATATTGAATTTTAATGTTTTAGGCCATTAAACAATTATTTGTTTTTTAACAAATGAATTAGGTAGTTTTTTTTTTTTTTGAACAAAATATTTTACATTTAGCTGCATTCATAATCATTTATATACATTTCAATAGAAACAAAGCCTACTTCAAATCACTTCTTTCAATCTTAATTATATTATATACAGTATATAAAAGTTAACTTTTAGTTTTTCTTAAAATAATAATAATTATTATTATTATAATATTTTAATTTGATCATGGTTCAATTGCTCCAACTTATATAAATTAAAGTGCAACTAATTTCTAATATATATATATATATATATATATATATTAAATTAACTAGGTCAAGTTTTGAAATGACCCGATTAAGAACCATCGGTTCTAGTTTTGGTTTCCAAATATTAAGAATCGAAATCGAATCAGTTCTAGAATGGTTCCAATTATTGTTCAGAACTGTCGATTTTAAATTCCTTAAGAAACTGTGTTTTAAAAAAAGAAAAAGAAAACAGTCAGTTCACCTGATTCTATTTTTATAAAATATAAGGAAGTGAAACCGAATAATTTTGGTTCTATTTGAGCCGATTCCGTTTAAACCCGTTCCGATTAAAACGTGCAGGTATAAGTCTAGAGATCAACCATATTTTAACAAATGGAATCCAATTATTCCTATAAGCTGATTTTAAGTGTTATATTTATATCAGACTGATGTTTATCTTACTCTTCAACTATTCATTCATCTCGACTTCATAAATACCAAGCAATTATTGCAACAAATGAATTCAAAACTTAGTTATTCTCCTTTAACTGTTCACTTACAAAAGCTTTCTCTATAATTAAAATTTTCTTATGATTAGGCTATTAATTAATCTTTAATTAATAATGATTAAGTAAACCCATCAGCGCGAAATAAACCCCCCACTAAGCGGTTTAAGCTAAACACTTTGATGAGGCGCGATGCAGTTTAATCCAACTGAAGTTTAAATTTCGAAAATATACACTCTCTTTGAGCTCGATAACTGCAAATCATACCACAAAATCTCTTCAAGAAAACAAGAATTTCATTTCGAAAACAATGGTTTAGCAAAGAAGGTTTAAGCTCAATTCGGAAAATCAAAGAAATGAGGCCACCCAAATTTTATGGTTTCCACACTTTCGCAGAGCCCGGCGTCCCCGTCGCGATCGTCGCCGGCGCATTCCGGGACAACATCGGCCAGTTTGTAAGAGAGTGCGCCGAGCCGGAGGATTACAGTCTGGAGGGAATGCCGATTTGGCGCACGTTGTTGGTGTATGAAAATAGAGGAACAGTTCTTCCCCTTTACACCATTGAAGAGAATGTGAAGCTTTCTGATCGACCCTTCTGCGAATACTGCCGCTGCTCCGGTTAGTCGGAATTGGACACCCTTTTTTATTGTTTTCTTGAAATTTGAATTGGGGTTTGAGAGTTCTGCGGGGTTCTTTTTTGGGTGGTTTTAATGTGTGGAATTATATGGGGTTTTGAAGTCTTTCTCTCTTTCTCTTTCCCTGCATTTTCAGGGTGGAGTCATCATTTCGTGTCGAAAATGAAGTATCATTTTATAATTCCTACAAACGATGAGTGGAATGATCCGCTTGATGAAGGTGCTTTTGATCTGCAAACCCATCTCTTGCATGGTTTGATCCATGGAAACGGGTTTGGCCACCTGATTTGCATCAATGGGATTGAAGGGGGTTGTAAGTATATCTATGGTAGAGAGATAATGGATCTATGGGATCGAATCTGCACCACTCTTGGTGTGAGGTAAAGTATATATATATGTTTAACTCTGTCCTTATAATTATGCTTGAAATCCTTTTATGTGGTAATGAATACTCAACTTTTAGATAAGTTATGCATTCATAGGAACTCAGAAAATGAGTATTTGTTCATTTTGCAGGCAAATTACAGTTGAAGATTTGTCGAAGAAGCATATGATGGATCTTCGGTTGCTCTACGGAGTTGCTTATGGCCACTCGTGGTTTGGTAAGTGGGGTTATCGCTTCTGCCATGGGAGCTTCGGTGTGAAAGAGCATAACTACGAAAGGGCAATGGATGTTCTTAGCTCCCTTGAGCTTGATCAAGTAATTGATGATTTCAGACGCGCAAATGCAAGCTCAAATATCAAGCAGATGATCAATCATTACAGAGATATGAGTGATACAAACTTGCATACAATCAGGGACTTGTTCAAATTCATGCTGACTCTAAGATACACAGCTCCATCTGGTAGATGTTCTACCATGTCCTGGACTGTGAAGAAGTTCTTTCATGCTCCTGTCCGGAGGTGTTCGTTTAAGTACTCGACAGGGCCTGCTCCTAGTGTCAGCCACTTTAGGAAGGAAAAGCCAACTAAGTGCAGAAAGTTTTCCAATCTTGCTGCTAATTTGGACAGTAGGTGGCCTGTGAGAAGACTGGAGCAGGTTGCAGAAGTCATCGTCGAAGCATTGAAGGAAAAACGAACAGCAAATAATGTGGGGAGCTGTGGAATGACCAGACAAGAGGCGCGAGATGCAGCCCGCCTACATATTGGTGATACGGGTTTGATTGACCATGTGCTGAAAGTTATGAACAATGTAATCATAGGAAACTACATCATCCGTAGAGCGGTGAACAGATCGACTAAAGTGCTAGAGTATACCATCCAAGAATTCAGTGGTGGTAAAGAGGTTTTCCTCTCAAAAGTGCAGGAGCCAACTGATTTGACACTCACTACGAGTCGTAAAAGAAGCATTTATGATGATGTGGCCTACTTGTATGAGAATGTATTGCTTGGCTATCCAGACTCTAGTTCGATTGAATTGGCCGTTGAAGTGATTCTCCATAGCAAGCATTTTGTCAAGGAATGGCCTTTCAGAGATGAGGATGATGACTTACTGAGGTTCATTTGCAGACTCACAACAAGTTCCATCGATTTAAAAACCGATGTCTCTTACAACTTATCACCTAGTGAGTACATAGAAGTTCCACTCTACGCTACAATTGGTGATTTGAAGGTAGCAGTGCAGAATGCACTGAGGGATACTTATTGTGTAATGGAGAAGGTGATAGTGACTGAAGTGTTGGAGATGGAAGGATGTGAAGATGATGAAGCTCTTTTTGGCTTAATTGAGTCGGGTAGGGAGGTTTGGCTGAGGGGTTGTGGATTGGATTTGGAGAATGATTTACGATACGAAGGGGGCACGGAGAGTTGGACTGTAAGATGCAAGTGTGGGGCGAAAGACGACGATGGGGAGAGAATGGTTGCTTGTGATATTTGTGGGACGTGGCAGCACACACGATGCTTTGGAATCGAAGATGTTGAGGCTGTGCCTAGATTGTTCGTGTGCGATGCATGCTGCAGCTCACTTGTACCCGCGGATAAACACTACGCATTGGCGTACAACAAGCATGACTTGTATGAGGATCCTTATATGCAGATTCATCTTGCAGATCAGGTTGATATGGGGCTGCTAACCCATCACTAGTTGATATCATTGGAATACTTTTTTTGTTAATAGGAAGAATAAGCAATTGTACAGTTCATTTTTACTACAGAATGTGCAGAAAATAATTCTTTCAAGAATGTGTGGATCAGTTCATATTCTGTGTGAAATAATACTGTATGATTTTGTTGAAGTTGATGCTGTTTTACTTTATGTTTGATTTGTTCTACTGTATGTTTTAGAAAAAGGGTGGTTGGTGTCATCAACTCTTTTCTTTGTTTACAGGATTGAATTGCACAAACTTATTTTTTAGATGGCATAGTAATTGAAATGTGGACCGAATTTGTTGCTGTCTATGATTTTTGATGATTTGCGCACATTGAAAATTTAGAGGAATTGTGTTGTGTGATTTGTGATGCCTGTATAGATCTGGACCAGTTATTTTAAGCCTTGGACAGATCATCTCTGTGGAAATGCAGACATGTACTTATGGGACTGTTCATGTTGTATGTTTACTCAAGTTCATCATTGGAAGGTTTTCAATACCAAAGAATGTGTGTTCTAAATGTGTTGGTGAATATTCAAATTCTTCAGGGTTTAATCAGTTGAATGTGTGCATTAAATTCCTGATTTGTGAATCACTTGCACATTGCAAACAAAAGTTCCAATTTTTGAAGTGTTATCCATAGCTTGGTTTGGTTACAATATCATAGATTCTGGTTTTAGAGATTCTCACCTGGTTGGAGGAATTAACACCTTCAACTTTGCCGCAAAAACATATGACTATCACGTAATCACGGTTCGTTTCCGACATAGCACTTCTAAGACAATTCTAATGGTAACTTTGCTTTATACAGACAAAGAAATTTGACATCTTGTTACATCATACGATTTCATCATTGTTTTCCTTGAGAAATGTAAAAGAACCCTCTGAGAAAGAGAGTTCCCATCTTTTCCTTCCCCTGTTTCTAAGTGTGTTTCTGTCAATTCTTAACTGAAATGAAGCCCCATTCAGGGCTAAAAATGGATTGTGCTCCAAATAAAGCTGCTGTTGTGGAATAATATAGTAATGTTACGTTAATATTATCAGTAGAAAGCACTATTCTTTGAGCATGAGAATTTTCTTATGCATGCATTATGCTCAATTATTATCCTTTTAAAAATTAATACTCCCACAAGAAATTGCAGAGAGTAGATGTGTTAATTAACTTCTGTTGGACAGAGGGAGGGGGAGTAACATTTTTAATTATATACTCCATATAATTTTAACAAAAAAAAATTATGATATATATATTGATAAAGTAACAATTATTATGCATGGGTGTAATTTTTTAAAAATTTGGGTTCATTTTTATTTTTTATATATGCTCTTTGAGCATCTATCTCAAAGAAGTTACACATCTATTATCTGTAGATGTGTCAAATACTTTGGGATATGGAAGGAAGACTACTTAATAATATAATTATTTTGCATGATGCGATACCTAAGTAGTTATTTTTCTAGTATTTTAATACATTACAATGCATTCTTTCTTGACAGAAAAGTAGAAGAAAGAATTAATTCAGGGAATCTGATGAGATCATAGCTATGAAGACTATATGTATGTATAGAAAAGAATAAGAATTTGACAAGTTGAATTATTTGGATAAATGAGAACTTTCATTTAATTGTTATGTTGATGAGTTGCATTGTTGGAACGTCCGAATACGACACGTATGGATCAGGGGATGTGGTTTTGTTTGGAAATGGGATGAGAATGAAGATTGATGAACATGATGATTTGCATGATGTGTTTCTTGATCATCGTGTTGATGAGTTGTGGAAGAGGAAGATGACAAGAAAATGCCAATTATAAAGAGTTTATTGAAGAAGTTGCTCACTCAAAAACAGAAAGGAAAATAAGAAGAAGAAAACAAAGGACAAGGGGAGATGTGAATCCGACTGTAGTAAGGAAATGGACATCGTCCCACTGATATTCGAAGAGTTTTTTGCGAAAGAATTCATTGCACTTGGATTAAACTGAGCCTTTGTGCTATAGGATTGTACACACATATGCCAACTGCATGTCTTCCTTTTAGACTTCATGGTCTTCTCCAAGTTGTACAAATTACTTTCTTGCATGAAGATATGATTAGTAAAGGAGGGTTGAAAGAAGCTCCAAATGGAAACAAGCTTGAAGGGTGGGCAGATTCACAGACTGCTAGTTTGAAACATTGCAGACTAAAATGCTTACAAGAAATGAAACTTCTCAGTGAAACTTTGTCACTCCCAAATGATCTATTAGAACCTTATCAAATTAAGAACTTTTGTCTGAATCATGCATGCTTAGTTTTCTGCACTGTTTCAACCTCTGCAAAATTGCATCCTAAAGGTATGTCACCATTCAAAATGGTGATCATTGATGAAGCTGCACAAGTTAAGGAATGTGAACCGACGATCCCATTGTCGCTTCCGGAGGCGATGAGAAACAGCTCCCTGCAATGGTTGGAAGCGAGGTAATTCTATATCAACCCCACATCAAATTTATATGTTTAAACATATGAAAGATTTCCCTTTGTCATTTAAGCAGTTTGTTTTGGTGTTGACAGTTTTGTAAGAAAATTTAGTTTGGCAGGAGTTTATTTGAAAGAGTTGTGTCATTAGGAACAGCAAGCTCCTACTCTTTCATAAATGTAACCAATGGCCAGGAAGAGTTTGACAAAAGTAGTCGTCGAAAAAAACGTTATGGAAGTCTCTGTTGTTGCTGAAATAGTTTCTAAACTCTATCAAGGTGTATATCATTGCTCTCCAGTTTGAGCTTTTGATTTACTTCACTGTCTATATTTTCTATTTTTTACAGTACTTTGTTTGGTAGAATGTAACAAATCCAAGCAAAAGGTTCGGATCGGTTGCATATCGCCCTACAAAGCACAAGTCTTTGCAATTCAAGAAGTGCTAGGAAAGACTTACAGCAGTGATGCCAATGCTGCATTCTCTGTCAATGTGCGATCCGTTGATGGTTTTCAAGACGGTGAAGAAGATATCATCATCATCTCAACTGTTAGGTGCAATGGAAATGTCTCAGTTGGTTTTCTTGACAATCGTCAGAGAACCAACGTAGCTTTGACTCGAGCAAGGTACACTAGTGATTGCAACTAGAGTTTATTTTGATCAATATGTGATTGATTCTAAAGAAATTTGTCTGCATGTTTGCTTTTAAATAGGCACTGTTTTTGGATACTTGGCAATGGTGCAACCTTGTTAAACAGTGGCTCAATTTGGCAAAAGTTAATAAAAGATGCCAAAAATAGGGGTTGTCATTACAATGCTTATGAGGATAAAGAGTTGTCAGTGGCAATGAGGAACTCCTTGATAGAACTTGGCCATCTCAACTCTTTGCTTACACCTGATTCTATTCTGTTTAAAGTTGCTAAGTGGAAAGTATGGTTTTCCTACCTAAGATTGCTTCAGTATTACTACAACTACTAGTTGTAATATTGGGTCTTATGATGCTGATGCTGTGTGCAGGTATGCTTCTGTCCTAAGTTCCATGAGACGATAGCCAGATCTACGGATACAGTGATGAATAAGGAGGTGGTTTCTCTAGTCGAGAAGCTTTCGAATGGGTTTCTTAGGCACCACAAGGATGAGTCTGGATACTTAAAGGGACCTTTTTCTCAGCTCTTGAAATGTAATGATGTGAAGGGGGAATTTAGACTGATTTGGACCGTCGATATTGTAAGAGATAGCAAGACAGACATTCAATAATCAAAGTGTTGGATGTCCTGCCAAGATCCCAGATATCAGGACTAGCTCACGAATTTGAGCTGCTGTTTGAAAACTACACTGTGAACCAAATGAGTCGTTGCATGGATGAACGACATGAAGTGTAATGCGAACTTATGGCATCAAATCATTTGTATCATTTCTTGAAACTAGTCTAGTGTAGATATTCCAATGTATGTTTCAGCTATGGTTTCTTTGTATGCCTGTGGATGCAGGGGAGTGGTGATTCCGTTGAAATGGCCGGTCGTTGCCAACGCAAGAAGCACATTTTCGTGCAACGATCTGGCCAGCAAATTTGGTGCAGTGAGTTTGAGGGATGCCCCTAAATCACACACAACTAGGTACTTGAACTCATCATGTTCTTACAACTGATATGGGGCTGCTAACCCATCACTAGTTGATATCATTGGAATACCTTTTGTTGACAGGAAGAATAAGCAATTGCACAATTCTTTTTTACTACAAAATTTGCAGAAACAAATTCTATCAAGAATGTATGGATCAGTTCATATTTTGTATGTAGAACAAGTTCATCCATTGAATGAAATAATACTGTATGATTTTCTGGAAGCTGATGCTGTTTGAATCTATGAACCATCTCTATTACTCGGTGAAAATTTATTACAAAAGAATTGAAAGAATGGATACAAAAATCTTATGATCCTGTGTTTCTGTACAGCATCACAAACAAAAGTTTTAAGTCGTCCTAATTTGTTACAGTTGTAAAATCAATTGGGCTTTTTTAGATAGTGGAATCCCATGGATGAATCAAAACAATCTAACTTGTCTCTATACAAATTCATTAGTTTTAACAATTCAGTCACTTTCTCCTTAGTCCCTTCACCAGTTCCAATCTGCAGCACAACTAGAAGCTTCTGGAAAGCCCCAACTTGAACTGCCTCAACCAGAGCATTCTCATTGTTATCTCCTAAGCATAGCTTCCAGAGACTCGAAATCGAGTACTCCGTTGCAGCATTCGACACTCGTAGAATCTTCTTTACGAGCAATGGAACGGACAGCGCATTTTCGTACGCGCTGTCCCTCCCTTCTTTCAAACTGCAGATGATGTCCATAACACCTAAAGCCTTCTCAGAAACACCCTTGTCTCCATCCACAAGTATCTCGAAGATCAAAGGGATTAAGCCCATTTGAATGAATTTCATGCCACTCTGTTCTGAAGCAGCCATGATGTGATGAATGATCACTAGGCTAGCCTTTGTGGCTTTGGGGCAAATCTGTACTTTCACTATGTGAAACAGAGTCTCTTCTATGGCATCCATTTCCATCAATCCATTAACGCAGTTTTCATCTGCAGAAACGAGGTGTTTCAACACACAGATCACGTTCTGCTGTGAGGAGAGATCGTGATCCTCCCTCTTCAAGAAACGCTCCATGCAACGTAGAGAAGCTGATGAGCTTAACTTGTGAATGCCTTCTTGATCCAGTGGGAATGTCCATGTTAATACAGACAGGATCTCCTTGAGCAAATCCACATTTTTTTCGACCGAATAACGTGCGAAAGAATCGAATGAATCTGCCAAAGCTGATCCCACCCCATTCACCACAATGCATCGCTTATTGCGTTCGCTTTCCTTAGCCAAATTCTTGATCTTGAGAAGCAATTCTTGGCACTTTCTTACATCCCCACGGCGTGCGGAATCCTCGATTCTCGAACAGATCTGAGTAACCTCGTATGGGGTGATCGGAATTCGGGGAGTTGGGATCCTCTCGACGCCGTAAGACTTGTTGTCGACGCACCAATCTTGGATCATCTTTCGAATGGAATGATTGGGAATCTGATCAAAATTTCTGAGTATCTGATTGGTAACAGGGCAGGTTAATTTTCCGGCCTCCATCCACCTGTCGATGCTCTCTCGATCGTACGTAATTCCGGTGGACAACGTCACCGGATCTTTCATCAAGTCGAGCGAAATCGGGCACTTGAAATGGTTAGGAATTGTGAGCTCTGTTTGATCTGTAGAAGTGTCAGTGAGTATTCCGGCGCGGCGGCCGCCCCTCCTCCGCCTCCACGAGAAAGTCATTCCGACCAAGTGTTATGTTTTTCAAAGCTGATTAAGAATATGGGAGCTAGATAGATTCTTGATTTGTTGTTAGGAGAAGAGGAGTAATGTTGAAGTATTTATATATTGGGGTTGATTGGGGGGTCAAAGGGACAAGGGTGTTAGGAATTAGGGGGGATTAAGGAAACGTTCAAAATGATGTTTTGAATTGAATTGGTTGAGAGTTGAATTTTTGCTAGCTAAGCTAAATGAGGGTCGGCGGAGGTTTGACTTTTTGACCCGAATAGCGGGTCAGCGTGGCAGTCGGTGCTGACGCTAATATCACCGTCGATCAATTATTGAATTATCAGCGGCTGAGATGCTGCCACGTTTACAGAGCGCGTTTGGTTTATTATCTTTAATTTATTGATTTTCCGCGTTCCAAATATTACCTAAATCGTATCTTCGTTACCATCTAGTAATATCTACCAGCCACCAGGAACAAATTTTCTTACAAAATTTATTTACTTTTTATATTTTATTAAAAAATTACTCCATTTGTTTTTTCTTCTTGAAACACTTAATAACATAATTATAAATTACATTACATTTCCTTAATTTTCATGATATGTGAAAAATATGCAGGGCGTAGAGAACATTTATTCTTTTTGTGAAAATAATGTTAATTCATTAATTAGTATCAAAGTACTACTGTAATGGTAACATACGAAAATTACTGAAGTATCCTTAAATATAATTAATTAATTAAAAATAAAATTTCATTCTTTGAAAATAAAGGCTATTTCATACTCCCTCCGTCCCCTCGATAAGTGTCTATTTTGTCATTTTGGTCCGTCCCAATACAAAGTGTCAATTTCTTTTTTTTGTTGATGTGACAACACACAATAATACTATTATACTTAACCCACTACACATGGGACCCACACTCAACAAAAATACAATTAAACACTCCACATTAAAAAAATTATTTATCTCACCTCATTACACTTTAAAATATTACACTCCTTAATCCACGTGCAAAAAACAAATGGACACTTATCGACGGGACGGAGGGAGTAGTACTTTACTAATAACAAAACGAATTATAAAGTCAAAAATCATGCATTATGTAAACCCTATCTTTTAAAATTATTCTTTAGTATATAAAATATTACTCTTTGAAGAGTAATAATTTTTATATAAAAGAATAATAATTTATTTCTCTAAAGAGTAATTTTTTTATACTAAGAGTAATTGATAAATCAGGGATTATAAAAATTTAAAGAGTAATTTTTTTAATTTAGAATAGTAACAATTTATGTATTTAAAGAGTAATTTTTCATGTACTAAAAAGTAATAGAGTTTATATATAAATGTATGTAAACCCGATTTACGCAAGTGTTTATGTACAAATTACTTCATTTTTAATGGCTTACAAAACGCTAAATTATAAAATAATAGGAGTATATTAAATAATAAACACCAAATATATTAATACAATGATAATCTATACAGAAATACAATGATAATCCATACCGATCAAATTGGGTGAATTTAGTAAACAATATCTATATATCATCTAATTCCTCTCATTAATTAACTTTTTTACTTATCCAGCTTTAGGAGTTGAATTTTTGGATGATGTCCGAGCTTGGATTTGAGACTTTATAATATTGATTCGAAAGCGTCAAGTCTTTGTTCAATATAAATGTTGACTTGAGAACTTTTCATAAGAGGTGTCGTTGACTTCACCAAGAAGTCTAGATGAACTTAACTTAAAGAACGCCTGATGAACTTCACTTGAAGAACGATGGTTTGGCACATTGAACTCGGATCGAACGGTGCTTTCCGAGATGAACGTTGTTTTATTTGAAGAACACCGTTGAAATCGTAGAGTTTGAAGAACATCGAAAAACTTGACTTTCATCAAATGCCGAATCAAAGAGGTTTAGGACTTCAGATTAAAGGTTTAACACATACTTCATCTGTCCCACATGATGTTCACATTTGTTTTGTTTTTTTTTTGGCAAAGAGATTAAAAAATAGGGTGCGGCTATTAACACCACTGATATTACTAAACATACCCAATTTATTATATATAAATCCCAATAATTAATATAAAAAAAATAAAATATTTACTATATTTATACCATTAATCTTAAATGTATCCATTAATATTCCAACCGTATCAATTAGTGATGATGGGCAAAGAAGGTGGAATTTTCCGGCATGTCTCGGCGGCAGACTGGTAATTCAGATGATCTCGGGCGGCGTTATTAGTAGTGATCTCTGATCTAATTAGTTATTAAATTTTGTAATTATCGCCATTGAATTCAAATGTTATACCTACTTGTTCATTGTTGGGTACAAGTGTGCGGCTGCGACCATCCATTGCTGGGAGACTTGTTCACTCATGTGGATTAAATCTTTCGACTATGTGTTGACTGTTTTGTTTCATCTTTTTCTTCCTTGATAAATTTAATTTAGAAAATTAATTTCAATTGGAAAAAGGATTTGAACTAGTAGAAAACCATGATTTTCAACCCAATTGATTACACCGCTGAGTGTTATGACTCAAATAATATTTTTGTATTTTTTCAGAAATATAAATTCCAACTCTCAATATAATAAGAAGGAAACAGGTTCTCAATATAATAAGAAAGAAAATGTGAGAAAGAAACACGCTTCTTAGGGAATATAAGAAAACTTCTGATGATAAAATAAACTGATGAAATCATGTCTCAATTAACTTCCACCATTTTCAGGATTCAAGCTCAACCTGCGCAGAAGGAGGAAAGGAATTTAGAAGAAGAAGGAAGGGGATTTTGGGGAAGAAAATGAGATTAGAGAAGAGAATTGAAGAAGAGAGAGAACATACGTATTTCTTGTCTGCCTCCTCTGCCTTCTTCATTGGTATTTCTATCATGCACTCTGTCTAGCTCTAACGGTTTCTGCTTCACACATGTAATGCCCGCGCACAACACTCTGACAAGTGGTCCTTGGGTAAGAATATCTGTATAGTCTCCATTGACATTTATGGACAAGGCCCATTCTTCTTGAACCCATTGGGCTTCTTTTAAATTCAGGTAAGTCAAGCCTATTTATCTAGTTTCATTCAATCGGAGCCCAAACTTGTTGAATTCTGAATGTTTGATTTTTCTGAGAGGTGAGATGTGAGAGTTGGTATTCTGTCTGATTACTTCTTTAATTTCCATGGTCATGACATTTTCCCTTCCTTGAGTTGATCCTTGTCCAGAAGGATTGAAATCTGGAAACTGTGCCATCAGATTGTCGTAGTCTTCCCAAGTAGTATAATAAATGGGTAAGTTCACCGAATTCACCAGTAGCTCAACTCCCATAGCATTTCCTTTTCTGAAAATTCTTCTATCTAGCACCGATAAAGGGTATACTCTTGTAAGACCTTGTTGATCAATTTGGGGGTAAATCAACAGTAGGAATATATTTATCCCCAATCCAGAGGCCCTAACTCCTCCTCAAAACCATGGTCAAGAGGGGAGAATTGACCTTCAACTTAAATACAACTCCCCACCCATATGAGGAACCGATGTGGGACAAGCCCCACATCATAACAATAGCCCCTCCCTGGAAAGCCGGATGCCCAAGGACTGCTGCACTCTCTTATCAAGCACCAGCGGCTTCACTCCCAAGGGGTAGCCCTTTCCGGACTCTTCACGAGGTAGCTCTTTTCTCGCAGCGATCCAACCCCCAGCTATGATACCAAATGTTATGACCCAAATAATATTTTTATATTTTTTCAGAAATATAAATTCTAACTCTCAAAATAATAAGAAGGAAACATGTTCTCAATACAATAAGAAAGAAAACGTGAGAAAGAAACATGCTTATTAGGGAATATAAGAAAACTTCTGATGATAAAATAAACTGATGAAATCACGTCTCAATTAACTTCCACCATTTTCAGGATTCAAACTCAACCTGCGCAGAAGGAGGAAAGGAGTTTAAAAGAAGAAGTAAGGGGATTTTGGGGAAGAAAATGGGATTAAAGAAGAGAATTGAAGAAGAGAGAGAACATACGTATTTCTTATCTGCCTCCTTGTTGAGAGTGGAAATTAGCGTGTTTTACTGTCCAATTTAACATCTTTTTTATATAAATTGTTGTTATATATTAGTACAAGTATCTTATAAGTAATATATTTGAGATAAATGTGCACTTGAGGTGTTTTATTGTGTTTTAAGTGAAAAAGGGGATCAAAAGTGCCAAATTGGAGAAAACGTGCAATTTTTCTGTATTCTTGTGGAGCTCTGAACAAGAAGTGTGACACATGGTTGGAAATCCACTGAAAAGGGGATCGTTTTGTCGTAAAGAACACCCCAATCGAGTTTCAAACAAGGAAGTTATGAGCAAAATAGTGACGTTGCGCGAGCTGTGCCGAACAGAATTATTGTGCTACTTTCTGTGGCTTGTTGCACATTCAAATCTTGGAGTTTTTGTGATTTCTTTATATGGATAGAAAGCCAAGGAAGATAGGATCACGTGAGCGCAAGAATCACTCAAATTGGAGCTCGGATGTGGAAGTTATACGCAAAACGGTGAGACTGCGCAAGCTGCAAAAAGCCAATTCGACCACGACACATTGATTCGACCAAACCCATTGGTCGAATCAAGGTCGAATCAGAAGTCAGGAGTTCAGAAAATCACCAATTTCGATTCGACCAAGCCCCTAGGTCGAATCCTAGTTCGAATTCCATGCCTGGGACGTGTCCGAATCTAATTTTTACACCCCAAGTGCGTGTTTTTGTGTATTTTTCAAGAAAAATCTCATCCAAGGTCCATAAAGAGTGCTTACAAGTATAAAAAGGGATGTAGATTACATCATTATTAATCATAGATCTATTATACAAGAGAGCCATAAGAGTGGCCACTCCGTACAATACTACTTGTGAATTTATTTTATATATGATTGTGCTTTCTTAATCCATACTCACGGTCGTTTTGTGCATCATTAACTATTATGTAGAGTCTGAATACATATTTTGGTTATTGATTGAGTGTGTTCACTGATGAGCATGATTCCATGTTATGATTCTAAGTGAGGGGACTCCGAAACTTCATTAGAACTATCATATATGAATACTTATTAATTGAATTGAATTCGGGTTAATAAGTAGGATAAAGAGGTTAATTTTATAGTACCTATAAAGGGAGATCATATCGGGTTAGAGTACCAATCCTAGGGGAAAATAATTGATACTGATAGTACCTAGAAAGGGGGGTGAAATTATATCTCTTGCTCCGAGGTTATTCACACGTATTACACTCATGTTTACTTGTGTCTATAGAGTATATATGAATGGTTTAGTGATGCATCCATATTCCACAAGGCAGAGTCGGACACCGTCACATGGAAAGGAAGTTAAGTAGTAAAACTGGATTAATCTAGATCTACCTATTCTCCTACTTGATCCACTTTCGTATTCTTCAAGTGACTTTATTTTATTTGTTATTTTAATTACTTGTTTAGTAGTTGATAATTTCATACCTCAACTTTATTGCCATAATCGTCTTAATTAATTTAGATAATAATTAAATTGATAATACGCCGTCCCTTAGGTTCGATATTCAATTGGTCACCTTTCGAAACTACAATTAATATCCTTCATACTTGGGGATTAATTGCGTGTTGAGAAAACACTCATCAAGTTATTGGGTATTTCTATCATGCACTCTGTCCAGCTCTAACGGTTTCTGCTTCACACAGGTAGTGCCCGCGCACAATACTCTGATAAGTGGTCTTTGGGTGAGAATATCTGTATAGTCTCAATTGACGTTTATGGACAAGGCCCATTCTTCTTAACCCATTGGGCTTCTCTTAAATTCAGGTAAGTCAAGCCAATTTCTCTAGTTTCATTCAATCGGAACCCAAACTTGTTGAATTCTGAATGTTTGATTTTTCTGTGAGGTGAGATGTGAGAGTTGGTATTCTGTCTGATTACTTCTTCTATTTCCATGGTCATGACACTGCGATACTAAAATGCCGCCGAGTTCAGCCTTCCGCTCCAAATTCCAGTTGCACACCTCATCTAAAATATCACCCCGCCTTTAAGACATGCCTGAAAATCCCACCGTCTTTGCCCATTGTCGGTGATTGATGCTATCAAAATATTAAAGGATGAATTTATGATCAAATAATTAAAATTTAAAAGGGTATAATAGGTACAAGGGGTATATATAATAAATATTTTATCATTTTATAATAGTTATTGGGGTTTATATAAGAAATTGGGTACGCCTAGTAATATCGGGGGTGCGAATAGCCGCACCCTAAAAAATAATGTGTAATGAGTTGAAAGATACTCCCTCTCCGCTTGAATGAGGGTCATTTTTCCATTTTGATCTTCCGGCCTAAAGAGTTATATTTCCTTTTTTACACACATGAGATCCACACATACCCACTAATACAATTAAAATATGGGGCTCACACTCTCACTAATACAACTACCCACTATATATATTAAATAATACTCCCTCCGTCCGCTGAAAAGGTATACATTTTGCTATTTTGGGCGTTTGCATCAAACGTATACATTTCCCCTTTTAAACATATGGGACCCATACACTTCACTAATACATTTAATATATGGGACCCACACACTCTACTAGTACAACTATCTACTACACATTAAATAATAATACTCCTTAACTCGCGTGCAAAAAAGCAAATAACCCTTATTCGAGCGGATGGAGAGAGTATAATATATACTCCCTCCATCCCGGACTTATGTTCACCTTCACTGTAAATACAAAGTTTAAGAAAAGTTATTTTTTGATCAACTTTATTGACTTTTTAGAGGTATTGTGGTATTTTTAGGTAATAAATAAATTATAAAGTATGTTATGTGTGTTAGGTGATAATGATATTTTTGAAATTAAGATAACTTTTAAGGTTGTTGGTTAATGTAAAGTTTCCTTTTTTAAGTTGTGAACATAAATCTGGAACAGACGAAAATGAAAGTGTGAACATAAGTGTGGGATGGAGAGAGTAGTATATAATTGTATTCGTGTTGAGTATAAACTTATGGTGATATATAAGTTGTTTTATGTAGATTTCATTTATCAAAAAAGATAAATGTAAATACTTAAACAAGTTAGGTTAAACATTGAAATTGAATTGAAATGCAGGGAGAGTACTCCCTCCTTCCCGCTTTGTAAATTACAAAGAAGTGTAACTCTTTTAACGAGAAGGAGGGAATATATAATTAGCCTCATAATAAATCAGAATACTATATCCTTATGTAAATACAATCTAAAAACTGTTGGATGGAAAAGTTGTACACATATTCCAAGTACGATGGATGCATGGAGATGATGAGTAAACCATGAGTCACACCATTTTCAAGAAAAAAAATGATGGATCCAAAATAAAAAAATTGGGATATGACTTATAATTATAAAAATATTTATTGTTTAAAATCTACAATAAATAAATTAAATTTTATAAATTATAATTACTATTGACACCGTTAGATTTTTATTTATAAACAGCAATTTATGACATTATTATCATAAATCTATAGTATAATTTTCTAAAAATTATAGTGAATTAAGTGTAGTATATGCTATATATTTTTAAAATAAAATATAGTATTATTTTATTTTATAAATATTTAGTTAAAAACTTACTTAAGTTTATAAATTAATAATGTTATAAATTTGTGTGTTTATTTAAATAAACAAGTTTTGAATGAAAATGAAAAAAAAAAAAGAAAAAGAGACTTTGTCTTGATTTTTTGATTTGAAGTATAAAATAAAATAATGATAAAAAACAGGAAAAAAAAGAAATAATATAAAAAAAAGGGTAAATTACGAATACCCTTGAGGTTTATCCAAACTACGAAATAAACCTCGTGATTTGAATAACTACCAATGCCCCCCTTGACTTATATTTAATTTGATTTTTGACAAAAATATCTCCATCTTAAGATAAGATGTGCAAAAATTACAATAATACCCATTTATTTAATTTAGGAATTAAAATATTAACCTATTCCTAAACAAATCAATACTCTGATTTTGTATTCATCGGCACTGTCGTAATATTTACACTAAAAGTAATAGAGATTCAAAGCGTACAAAATGGTTATTAGTTCGGAGTGTTGATCATAAGAAATCTTTTCGAATGAAAAATTTGAACAAATGTTCCTTGTATGGGTGGGTAAAGTCTCGACAAGCCACCTATCCAAACAACAATTTAATAGAATGTTGGAACCAGCAATTCATCCATTTTTTTTCTTTAATTTACACCATTAAAAACTCAGAAACCACAACCAATTTAATTTATTGGTGTGCTGTCGCCGGCACCCAAAAATAATACTTATAAAATTTCCGAACAAATCCACTAAAATATAGTAGGATGAGTTCGGGTCGAACCCAAGGGAGTAATTGAATTTAAATTGAATTTATGTGTTTTCAAATGAGTAACCGGAGGGGGGGTTTGGATTGAATTAACAACTAATAAACATGAAAATAATTAATTAAAATAACAAACACAAAATTAAATAATAGAACAAATAAAATAACAACCTAGTCCAAGGATTTGATCCCTCCCATATCCTAATTCATAAAATCGCAAGAATTAAACATGCAAACAATTATACAAACTCAAATCCCTAGGCTAATGGTACGACCAAATTAACCCGAATGTTCTTAAGATCATCAATTAGGGTACGTCCACTAAATTGAACTATTTACGAGTGACCCTATGGATTCGAACTCGCAAATGCATTAAGACTCCAAACATAGAATTACTAGGCTACGAAAATCGGCTAGGAATCATACAACCTAGATCCTATTACACCTAGAGGGAATTATCTCTATTTGCTACTTAATTCACTCCTCACAACAATTACGGATTGTGGATCACGAAATAGCGTTAAACAATTAAATAATTAAATTAGATGGTCAAACTAAAATAATTATCAAAGTGCTATTAAGAACATCAAAGCATGTAATAGAATAAATTTATATAAAAGTTGGTAATATAAAATTCAAAATAATTAAAATAAATAATTCATGGGAGGTTCATAACCCTTGGACTAGAAACGAAATTACATAATCAAAATTAAATTCAAAATAAATTAGAACATAAAACCGTGTTCTTCATGGTGGAACTCCTTCTCTAATCTGCGTTCCCCAATCTATCTTCTCCTTCTCCCTTCCCGGATGATGTTGTGTATGTGATGATGATCCCAGAAATAAATAAAATATCTTCCATAAATATATGTGTCTTGATCCCTAAGTAATCTGCTTGATCTCTTTCCTTATCTGTTTCTTCCAAAAATATCTCCAGAATCTCTTCTTTTCCTTAATTATCTTGGTCAAATCTTTAATTTTCCTGCAATCAAAATTATTGTAATGGTCCCACAAAATATTTATTTCAATTTTGGCCTGTTTTAATAAGAAATAAAATAATTAAGGTTCAACTATGAAAAATATAAATAAGTCATAATTACACTAAATAATTCACAACTCACGCGTAAAGAACTGAATTTAATCCAAAATAATCGTGTAAAATTACAACTTATCAAACTACCCACACCTAAACCTTTGCTTGTCCTCAAGCAAAACAAGACCAAGACAAAGCATAGGAAAAATGACAATCATTTGCAAGTGATAGCAAAACAATGACACTTCCAAGAGAGACCAAACAAGATACACCAAATACAAATGAGTGGTAGAATGTCTCACAAATATTTGCAACTTTTGTAAGATAAAGAAGTTAAGAATTCATGGTCTCACAATGGTTTCACTCAATAACGCTCAAGTATATAAGTGGGTAGCAAAACACTCAAAATTAAACAAGACAAAACATTACCATAAGCTTGCTCCCAAATCAAATCTCCACCAAGTTCAATAAGCATTGCGCAAATATCAAAAGGACTTTTAAATGGTTGTAATGGGGCTTGGGATAAGGTAGGATGAAAAGGATTAGAAAGGCTAAATTTACCACTTTGCAAATGTGTACATCAAGAAAGAACATCAAAATGATGCATCATGCCATTCTCAATTTCTTCCACATCCACTCCTTCATTTTCTTTTGATAAATTTCTGATTTTTATCATCACATCCAACTACCCACATCTGTTTCTTTCAAATTCGTAAAAACAGAGGCAACACTGAAGGGTTCAGTGTCTTTACAGAAAAATTCTGCACAAATTTCAGCATTGTTTTTGCTCATTCTTTCCGCCTCCAATTTTTTTTCTTAATGACAATCATTTTTTTTCAATCTTCCATTCTTCCTTTTCTTTTTTCTTTTTTTTTCTTTCCTTTCTCCATTTTTTTTGCTTTCTCCAATTTTTTTTCTTCTTTTTCTCAACCATCATCTCCCCTTCATCATAAATTCAACAACCAAAAATATTTTTCAATAAATTCCTCAATTTGCAAATAGTAAGGGGTTCAATCGGAAGAGTTCAAGAAAGAAAATGGAATATGGCTATTTTATATGCTCATTCATCAAAGAAAAGGCTAGGCTCAAAGTGGCTCTCCTAAAAGATTTATATGATTAGGTAGGTAAAAAGAAGACCAAAATACGGCTTGCCTAGGTGCCTTTATCATTTAATTACACATGTTCAAATGTAAGATCTCAAAATGTATTCAAAAAGCAAGTTCTAGGATGTACATATCAAGTCCAATTTGCAATCAATCAAGAAAAATATAGAGCTTATATAGATGATAGCTATTCAAGGCTCAAAGCTCACAACAATAGGGATCATTTGCCATATATTCTCAAACAAAAATTATTCCACATTCGTCACAAAAATAACAAGACAAATCCAACAACTCACAAGCAAAGGTACATCAAATCCAACTCTCTTGTCATGCCAAAAATTTCACATATCAAAGCACAATTTCACCATAAATCCAATACCAACTTCTCATGTGCACAAATGTAAAAATATGATTTCAAATGAAATACTATATGCACATCTAATTAAAATAAAATTGCAACTTCAAATACCACTCAATACACCAAACCTACCCACACCTAATCGTTTGCTTGCCCTCAAGCAAACAAACACAATAAAATTCAAAGGTAAATCAAGTGCAAGAGTGGAAAGAAGTCACCGGGTTAAGCTTCATTTTATTGACCACAAGTAGGAATTTTTCTCTTTTCTCCAAAAATGTCATCAACATAACCTGAAAATTAGCACACACCAAAAGAACAAGATTATTTATTAAGAAAATAAAATTAAAAATAAAAATAAGAACCTATGTTGGGT
Organism: Pogostemon cablin; assembly: GCA_023678885.1. Taxonomy (NCBI): domain Eukaryota; kingdom Viridiplantae; phylum Streptophyta; class Magnoliopsida; order Lamiales; family Lamiaceae; genus Pogostemon; species Pogostemon cablin. The sequence goes on along the minus strand of CM042991.1, from coordinate 5,260,858 downwards.
TGCCTTCCAACAAGCGCATTTTCTTAACGTCGTTGGCTCGACGTTCACTTCCCTTTCACGTGATAGAAGTAAAATGTTCAAACCAATATAATGATCTTATTGGTTTGCGAGAAGTGTTCTCTCCCTTCAAAATTATATGGTTCTTGGTCAGCCTTAACATGTCAAGCTCCACAGAAAATTATTTGATCGCCTCAAGAAAAGGATCTTTGATCTCATCAATGCGAAACACTTCAACCGTCTCATTTTCATGAGGGATATTAACAACTTTTTCCATCCTGAAATGAGAAGAAAAAGTATCAGAACTGATGAACATTAATTCGGATGATATTACCTCGTTTTCGTTTTCATCAGAACTGACACTGAAGGCAACAGTGTCAGTTTCCTGCACAAAATCTGTAGAATTTTCAGCATACTTATCCTCCTCAATTTCGGTCTCCATCTCAAAATTCTTGTCTTTGGTGGCCTCCTCATGATATTCCACTTGGTTTACACTTTGTTGTGCCACCATACGTTCAACCTCGGTCCTTAATTTGCTACATTGGCGCTCCAAACTCCAAAGACTCAATTGAGTTTTTTGTTGAAATAACAAATTACTAATTTTCATCCGGTTCAACAAGGACTCTAATGAAGCATTCGAACTTTGTTCATCTCCATTAAATCCATCATCTTCATAATAGCATTCACTATCATTGAAGGATTGAGGTCTATACTCATAGTAGTCACGCCTTTGATATTCGTAAGGTTGATTATGATAGTGGTCCACATATCGGGAATGATGAGGATTACGCCACCCTTGATTGTAAGTGTTGACATATGGTTGATCATTCCAATGTCTTTGTTGATTAGCACTCCAATATTCATCTCTTTGTCTCACTGCTAATCTATCAATCAAGGATGGGCAATCATGAGTGGTATGGAGTGTGGTTGCACAAACTCTACATGGTTGAACATTCCGACCATAATAACCATGATATTGATCTATTAGAAGCAAACCTACAAGGGGAGAAAGTGATTAAACTCTAAAAAATAGAAAAATAAAAACAGGGCAAACCTGACACTGAAGAGTTCAGTGTCAGTGCACTGCTGGAAAATTCAAAAATTAAAAATAAAAACACAAAAAATTCAACCAAATTCGGGATTACTCCCAGGCAACGGCGCCAAAATTTGGTGTGCTGTCGCCGGCACCCAAAAATAATACTTATAAAATTTCTGAACAAATCCACTAAAATATAGTAGGATGAGTACGGGTCGAACCCAAGGGAGTAATTGAATTTAAATTGAATTTATGTGTTTTCAAATGAGTAACCGGAGGGGGGTTTGGATTGAATTAACAACTAATAAACATGAAAATAATTAATTAACATAACAAACATAAAATTAAATAATAGAACAAATAAAATAACAACCTAGTCCAAGGATTTGATCCCCTCCCATATCCTAATTCATAAAATCGCAAGAATTAAACATGCAAACAATTATACAAACTCAAATCCCTATAATTTAACTCAAATGTTCTTAAGATCATCAATTAGGGTACGACCACTAAATTGAACTATTTACGAGTGACCCTATGGATTCGAACTCGCAAATGCATTAAGACTCCAAACATAGAATTACTAGGCTACGAAAACCGGCTAGGAATCATACAACCTAGATTCTATTACACCTAGAGGGAATTATCTCTATTTGCTACTTAATTCACTCCTCACAACAATTACGGATTGTGGATCACGAAATAGCGTTAAACAATTAAATAATTAAATTAGATGGCCAAACTAAAATAATTATCAAAGTGCTATTAAGAACATCAAAGCATGTAATAGAATAAATTTATATAAAAGTTGGTAATATAAAATTCAAAACAATTAAAATAAATAATTCATGGGAGGTTCACAACCCTTGAACTAGAAACGAAATTACATAATCAAAATTAAATTCAAAATAAATTAGAACATAAAACCATGTTCTTCATGGTGGAACTCCTTCTCTAATCTGCGTTCCCCAATCTATCTTCTCATTCTCCCTTCCCGGATGATGTTGCGTATGTGATGATGATCCCAGAAATAAATAAAATATCTTCCATAAATATATGTGTCTTGATCCCTAAGTAATTTGCTCGATCTCTTTCCTTATCTGTTTCTTCCAAAAATATCTCCAGAATCTCTTCTTTTCCTTAATTATCTTGGTCAAATCTTTAATTTTCCTGCAATCAAAATTATTGTAATGGTCCCACAAAATATTTATTTCAATTTTGGCCTGTTTCAATAAGAAATAAAATAATTAAGGTTCAACTATGAAAAATATAAATAAGTCATAATTACACTAAATAATTCACAACTCACGCGTAAAGAACTAAATTTAATCCAAAATAATCGTGTAAAATTACGACTTATCATTTATCCATATAAGAAGCTAAAGATGATTTCTATCTATATTATCTAAAACTTCTTTAACTAAGTAACTCGAAGCGAGAGAGTCGACGAAGAACATTCTTGTTCATCAAGTGACCAGAAAGAAAACAATTAATCACAGTCAAAACAAAAACACCTCACTCAAAATTTAGAATTCGAAAATAAATCGAAAACCTTTTGCAAATTTCAAGTTTTATGCTATAAATAATAAACACAAATAAATGCTTACATAGTATAGTTATATGCAAGAATGTAAAACTGCACAAAAATATTACTCCCTCCGTCCCATAGTTAAGTTTACCGACACTGTAGATACGAAATTTAAGAAAAATTACTTTTGACCAACTTTATTGACTTTTAGGGGTATTGTGGTATTTTTAGGTAATAAATAAATTATAAAGTATGTTATGTGTGATAGGTGAGAGTGATATTTTTGAAATTAAGATAAGTTTTGAGGTTGCTGGTTAATGTGAAGTTTTATTTTTTTGGGTGGTGAACACAAGTGTGGGACGGAGGGAGTATTAAACATTATCCCAATAAATATATGTTTAAACCCCCAAAATCATTGGCCCCTTTTTTGCTACTACAAATTCAAATACAAAAAACTTCTTTCCCCTCAAATTCATCTCGATCTCATCCCTGTTATTCAAACAAAAGATGCCGCAGAAGAGTACCCATTCTTCTGAGAATGGACATGAATCATAGATTTTCAATTTCTACACTTCCTTACCGTGCCATCGTCAGTGACTTTACCGGTCTTGTTCCCGTTGCAACGGTCATGTTGCCGTTGCAACAAGCCTTGAATGATATGAACATAAAGGAAATTAGGGATAAGTCTTTAATTCAAGAATAAATGTGTATTATTGTAATTTTTGCACATTATATCTTACGATGGGGATATTTTTGTCAAAGATCAAATTAAATATAAGTCAAGGGGGCATTGATAGTTACTCAAATCACGGGGTTTATTTCGTAGTTAGGACAAACCTCGAGGAGGATAATCGTAATTTACCCAAAAAAAAAAAGGCTTTAATATGAAGGAGGTGATGAAGGTTCCCCTGTATGATAAAAGCAAAAGTTAACACCTTAGCCATTAATCTAGTGTAGTTCCTAAGTCAATGTCAATGTCAATGTATACTAAAAACATCTTTTTTCTACTTGTATCAGTTCACATCCCTCTTCAACTACAACATATATCCTCCTCTTCTGCATATCTGAAGCAAAAAAAATCTCTCTCTAGATCTCGTAACATAAATACTCAGGGAAGAAGATAAACAGCAGAAGGAGAGACAATGGAGTTTGAAGATTGCGAAACTCCAAATCGGAAGACATTGATAGATGTGGTGTTCGGTTGGTCCTTAGCTGATGTAATGAACAAAGATCTTTACAAGAACAAGGTGTGTTTAATTACATCTATCTCATCATTCTTGATTTGCCCTACATCTTGTTAGTTGTTGGCATGTGATCAGTTTGAATTCTCGGTGCCATTTTGGTACATGATCTTCTGAGTCATACCGTTGGATGATTGACATAGAGGGAAGCTATGCTAATAAGGAAAGCTTGGGGTAATGGTGTGTCAATCATACAATATATGATACCGTCTTTCCTGTCAATCATACAACATATGACACATAATACTACGATATAATATGGAGTTAAAATCATTTTTTGTCTCATAACTATAAAGAATTTTTGATTCTGTCCAAAAAAAAAAAATAAAAGTTTCAATTTCATACTGCAACTCCTGAAATTGACCAATTTTGGTGCCCAAAGTGGCGGAACCCCCATTTTTGACCCGAAATTCGAACGTGCGCGCACCAAAATTGAGTCTTTTTGGCGAGATAATTGATTAGCGCAGTGGGAGAGGGCATGAGGGGCAGCAACTATATATTGAGTGAGGCTCCTGTGCACCCGGGCGCACGGAGCACATTCCGTGCGCCTTTACAATTTTCATGCCCCTTTACCATTTAAACCCCTAGCAATACACATGTTTAAATAGAATTGGAGGGAGGGTTGTGTTCACATGGGGACACGGAGCATCTTTCCGTGTCCCCGGGCACACAGGAACTTTTGCCCTATATATTATCAGCATTCTGAAGCTGAGATCAGATTCCAGCAACCCCGCTTCCCTAATCTCTCTCTCCATTCACATGCCGAACCTCTCTTCCCCATCACTTGCATCTCACCCTCTATGCTTTCGAATTTCATAATCGTTCTGAAATCAAACAGATACGCCTCTTCTTCTGCGTATTCCCCTGCCTCTTCTTCATACAAATCCAATTCTGCGTATTCCCCTGCCTCTTCTTCATACAAATCCAATTCTGCGTCTTCCCCTGCCTCTTCTCCTTCCCCATACAAATCCAATTCCTCCTCTTCTCCCTCTTCCCCATACAATTCCTCTTCTTCTTCTGCATCTCCATTAAAAGCGCCGCCGTGACGGAGAACTACGAGGTGTTCAACGATATGCAGATGGTGATGAGCCGATTCTAGTGGATATGGGGAAGGTGCCGAGAGTGGGGATCATCGGGAGGTACGCGGAGAACGATGAAGAGATGGTGTGGATTAAACTTGCTGCACGTGGTGAATGCGTGGGAGGAGGACGGCGGGGAGACGGTGGTGGTGGTGGGGAATAATCTGGTGAATGTTGGAGTGAGCTTGGAGAGGTTGGATATGGCGGAATCGAGGATGGAGGAGGTGAGAATAAGCGTGAAGGAGAAGAAGTTGATATCCAGGCCTAGTAGAGTTCATGACCTGGCAGTGATCAATTACCTGATAATGATGATGAAAATCAGGTTTTTGAATATCCCTGCATCTCCACCCCTCTCCTATTTCATACCTTCATATCTGTTTTAAAGGACAGACATGTGTGGCGCACGTGCCGGCCAAAAAATTGGAATTCCTGCAATTTTGGAATAAAAATTGGCCAATTTTAGGAGTTATGGATAAAATTGAAATTTTTATCTTTTTTTGGACAGATTCAAAAATTTCTTATAGTTGGAATTTTTATCTTTTTTTTTTTGGACAGATTCAAAAATTTCTTATAGTTATGAGATCAAAAATGATTTTAACTTATATAATATGAAAATGGCGCAAAAATCCGGTGTGGTATGGGATGGAATTTCATACCATGAACTGTCTGCAGGTTAATCGAATTCCAGCAACTTTCTCATCTATCCATCATTACATCACCTCGTTCACCATCCCTCTTCTCGAAGAAACACATGCTGATCTTCGATCCAACATCATCACTGTCCCCACTGCACCAGCTTCTCAACTCTTTAAGTGTTGAAACTAGTAAAAATTTCAAGCCTCCCAACAACTTGTCCTACTTGTTAAGATTGAAAGAATCAGGCAGCAGTAGTTCTGCGGGGGCGTATGAACCTTTGTGTGGGGATCTAGTTGCAATAACAGAGGGCATACCCAAGTGTATTGATGATCTGAATGGCTCCAAACAATCATATGTTGTTGCATTAGTTCGATTTCCAAGGGACGATGAAGCCGGCTGCAAGATAATTCCCATACTGTCTTCAAAACTCATAATTTCTGATGATGCAGTTCTTGGTAAAAAGGGTAAGAATAAAGTAGGGGATGGAAATGGAGTCTTTGTTGTTTATCTTACAAACTTGAAGACGAACATGCGAATATGGACGGCATTGCATCATTGTAAGAGAGCATTACCAACCATCATACACTCTGTGCTCAATATAAATCCGTCAATAGAAGAGAACTGCAGTGTTTGCTCCGAAAAACATGATATCAGTACTAATGTGATGAAGTGGAGGCAACAAATAATGCCATTTGGGCTTGATGATTCACAAAAGAAAGCAGTTTTGGATTGCATGGCATTAACAGAATGTGATCATAGATACAGCACGAAGCTGATATGGGGTCCCCCTGGAACGGGAAAGACGAAAACTATCGCTTCGCTGACATTCTCGTTGCTGAAAATGAAGCACAAGACACTGGTTTGTGCTCCAACTAATGTTGCTGTGGTGGGGGTTGCAAAGCGTTTGATGAGTTGCCTTGTTGGCAAGTCCGAATACGACACGTATGGATTAGGGGATGTGGTTTTGTTTGGAAATGGGAAGAGAATGGAGATTGATGAGCATGATGATCTGCATGATGTGTTTCTCGATCATTGTGTTGATGTATTATGGAACTGCTTTGCCCCTTTAACTGGATGGAGAGGTACTTTGGATAAATTGGTTAAGTTGCTTCAAGAACCTAAATACCAATATCAATGCTACTTGACACAATTTGAGAAGGAAAAACACGAGCATACTGAAAATGACGACGACGAAGAAGAAGAAGAGAAGGATGAAAATCACAAGAAAATGCCAACGAAGAATGCATTGAAGAAGTTGGTCATTAAAAACAGAAGGGAAAACAAGAAGAAAAAAAGAAAAGAGAAGGTGATATGTGAATCCAACTGTAAGGAAATACACGAGCATACTGAAAATGACGACGACGAAGAAGAAGAAGAGAAGGATGAAAATCACAAGAAAATGCCAACGAAGAATGTATTGAAGAAGTTGGTCATTAAAAACAGAAGGGAAAACAAGAAGAAAAGAAAAGAAAAGAGAAGGTGTTATGTGAATCCATCTGTAAGGAGGAAATGGATGTCCCATTGACATTCGAAGAGTTTTTTGCCAAAGAATTCGTTGTTTTTGGAGAGCGATTGAACCTCTATGCCATAGGATTGTGCACACATATGCCAATTGCATGTCTTCCTTTTGAAAAAGTAAAGAATATGATTAGACTTCTTGATCTTCTCAAAGTTCTAGAAAATTTCTTGCATAAAGATATGATTAGTAAAGGAGGGTTGGAAGGAGCTCTGAATGGAAACAAGGTTAAAGGGTGGACAGATTCACAGACTGCTAGTTTGAAACGTTGCAGACTAAAGTGCTTACAACAACTGAAGCTTCTCAAAACATTGTCACTCCCAAATGATCTTTTGCAACCTTTATGAAATCAAGAACTTTTGTCTGAATCATGCATGCTTAGTTTTCTGCACTGTTTCAACCTCTGCAAAACTGCATACTAAAGGAATGTCACCATTCAAATTGGTGATCATTGATGAAGCTGCACAAGTTAAGGAATGTGAATCGACGATCCCATTGTCGCTTCCTGGGCTTCAGCATGCTGTACTCGTAGGCGACGAGAAACAGCTCCCTGCAATGGTTGTAAGCGAGGTAATTCTATATAAACCCACATCAAATTTATATGTTTAAATATTTGAATGATTTCCATTTGTCATTTAAGCAGTTTGTTTGGTGTTGACAGTTTTGTAAGAAGGCTGAGTTTGGCAGGAGTTTATTTGAAAGACTAGTGTCGTTAGGACACAGCAAGCTCCTTCTTGAAGTTCAATACAGGATGCATCCATCAATAAGTGTGTTTCCGAATAAGATGTTCTATGATAACCGAATCAAGGACGGTCGAAATGTCACTGCAACTTGTTACAAGAAGCAGTATCTCAAAGTGAAATTATATGGCTCCTACTCTTTCATAAATGTAACCAATGGTCAAGAGGAGTTTGACAAAAGACAGTCTAAAAAACGTTATGGAAGTCTCTGTTGTTGCTGAAATAGTTTCTAAACTCTATAAAGGTGTACATCATTGCTCTCCAGTTAGAGCTTTTTTATTTACTTCACTGTCTATATTTTCTGTTTCTTACACTACTTTGTTTTGCAGAATGTAATAAATCCAAGCAAAAGGTTCGGATCGGTTGCATATCGCCCTACAAAGCACAAGTCTTTGCAATTCAAGAAGTGCTAGGAAAGACTTACAGCAGTGATGCCAACGCTGCATTCTCTGTCAACGTGCGATCCGTTGATGGTTTTCAAGGCGGTGAAGAAGATATCATCATCATCTCCACTGTTAGGTGCAATGGAAAAGGCTCTGTTGGTTTTCTTGACAATCTTCAGAGGACCAACGTAGCTTTGACTCGAGCAAGGTACACTAGTGATTGTAACTAAAGTTTATTTTGAACAATATGTGATTGATTCTAAAGAAATTTCTCTGCATGTTTGCTTTTAAATAGGCACTGTCTGGCAATTGTAACACCCCACTAATTTTAACTAATTAATTAAATTAAATTAAATAAAAGAAAAGGCTTTACTATATAGAATAATGTAGAAACACTAGTAACCCTTCAAATTCCTACTAAAATGTGCACAAGTTAAGAGCTTATGTGACCATTCAAATTTCTCACATGTGAGCTTAACTCACAAGTTTCCACTACCCATGATCTACAATTAAATAGGGTAATTATTAGGATAGCATTTATGTTCATTTAGTGCTTAAACCTTTCACTAGCTCACAAACCCCTATATAAACCCCAAGCCCCAAGCTCACTACACACACCACAACATTTCACTCTAAAGCAAGTTCTCAAGAGTTTCAAGTATCAAGCAAGTTAAGTTCAAGAGTCCAAGACTAAGGTGTGGGAATTTTTATGTGTTTTCCTATATGAATATGCATGTTTCTAAATGTTCATGACATGAATCTATGAATGCATACATGATATATGAAAGCAAATTTTGTACTTAATTGTACCATGAAAGTTAGCCAGGGTCCCTTAGGGGCCGGGATTGTATAAAGATCCCCGAGGTATACTCGCCGTGCTCATGATATTATCGATCGATCAAGCAACTTAAAACTATTTTATGCTAAGTTGATGAATACATGATGTTGAAGCATGTCATTATTTATATTTGAATATGCATATGGTTCCCCACTGAGCAAGTTGGAATGCTCACCCCAAACACTGAATATTTTCAGATTATGAAGGTTGATGCAAGGCTTGGTGGGAGGTGTAATTGGCTTGGGCAACCATATCTCAATTGCTATGGACTCTATTTTTTTTAAGTTTTATGCGTTATGAACTTATATTCTTCTATTTAACTAGAGGCAAAACACTATGTATTTTCATCATGAACTACTTTTTAATAACTCTTTTATCAATTATGAAATGTGACTTATTTGTTTGTGTGCCCTAATTTCCCTATTTTTAAATTAATTAACATCCTATTTTTATAAAAACCTGGGATGTTACAGCAATGGTGCAACCTTGTTAAACAGTGGCTCAATTTGGCAAAAGTTAGTAAAAGATGCCAAAAAAAAGGGTTGTTATTACAATGCTTATGTGGATAATGAGTTGTCTGTGGCAATGAGGAACTCCTTGATTGAGCTTGGCCATCTCAACTCTTTGCTTACAGCAGATTCTATTCTGTTTAAAGTTGCTAAGTGGAAAGTATGGTTTTCCTACCTAAGATTGCTTCAGTATTACTACAATTACTAGTTGCAATAATGGGTCATATGATGCTGATGCTGTGTGCAGGTTTGTTTCTGTCCCAAGTTCCATGAGACGATAGACAGCTCTACGGATACAGAGATGAAGAAGGAGGTGTTTTCTCTAGTCGAGAAGCTTTCTAGTGGGTTTCTTAGGCACCGCAAGGATGAGACTAAATACTTAAAGGGACCCTTTTCTCAGCTCTTGAAATGTAGTGTTGTGAAGGGGGGATTTAGACTGATCTGGACCATTGATATTCAAAGAGATAACAAAACAGACATTCAAGTAATCAAAGTGTTGGATGTCCTGCCAAGATCCCAGATATCAAAACTAGCTCACGAATTCGAGCTGCTGTTTGGGAATTACAAGGTGAATCAAATGAGTCGTTGCACGGATGAACGACACGAAGGGTAATGCAAACTTATGGCATCAAATCATTTGTATCATTTCTTTAAACTAGTCTAGTGTAGATATTCCAATGCATGTTATAAAACTAACCTAGTGTAGATATAAAAGAACATTAAAAGTAGAAAAAGAGTATCTATTGTGCTTGTGTGCAAACTTCATGCTATGGTTTCTTTGTATGTCTGCGGATGCAGGGGAGTGGTGATTCCGTTGACATGGCCGGTCGTTGCCGACGCAAGAAGCACGTTTTCGTGCGATGATCTGGCCAGCAAATTTGGTGCAGTGAGTTTGAGGGATGCCCCTTAATCACACACAACAAGGTACTTGAACTCATCATGTTCTTACAATCTAATTTGGTTTAATTTAAGTGTTCTTTCACTAGTTCAATACACTGTCACATTTATATTACATGGAATGAATGCAACTATGAAATGATGAAACTTATATCAAATATATATGATACAGGAAGTTTGGTGGGAGAAGACGCCGCCAGAATTGCTAAATCCAGACAATGTTTAATGGCTAGTTATTCTAAATATAAATAGGTTGTTTCAATTGCTTGTTATTTTTGTAATGATGAACTCAATGTTTTGGATGTTAATGTAATGTTAAGGGTCAGTGTTTATTTTTCCCCAAATTTATTTCTTTTTCCACTGGACTTCACTGTCAAGTCTGAATTTTAGTGTCACAATTTATACCAAATGTCACATTTTGTCCGCCTTTGCTACATTCAACTTTCTTTTTTGTCAAAAAAAAAATCCATGTAGTTAGGAAAATCTAGACAATTTTTTATAAACAAATCAAATGTTATGATATTTGCTATTACATTTTTTTTAATATATAATTGGTATAGCTATTATTATAAATAAATGTAAATAAAGTCTTGGGATGCGACCATAGAAATAGATTGTTTGGAGATTTTAAGTATCCCACATCGTTTGGGAAGAATAGAAATAGATTGGCGCGAGTACTATAAAATGTGAAATAATTGTATTATGTAGGTATGATCCTTCAGGCATGTTTAAAGGGATATGAGGAGTGGTCAATACTCGCAATTAAAACATGCGAGATGGGTGCGCCGCCCAAGCCTGGTTACGACACTAGGGCACTCTTAACCTATCTGATCCCTTATGTTGCCAATAATTAAACTTAGTCATTAAAGAATTATTTATTTATATATGGATTTTTTTTATTTTGGATTTATTATTTATTTATATATGGATTTTTTTTATTTTGGATTTAGTATATACTTAATTTTATGAATATGTAAACTGAAAGGAGAAAAAGACTATGCTTAGTAATTAAACTTAGTCATTAAAGAATTATTTATTTATATATGGATTTTTTTTATTTTGGATTTATTATTTATTTATATATGGATTTTTTTTATTTTGGATTTAGTATATACTTAATTTTATGAATATGTAAACTGAAAGGAGAAAAAGACTATGCTTAGTAGTTTACGCCTTTTTTTGGACCAGTAGCCAGTTTGTGTGAATACAAAGTTAAAATCAAAATGTCACAATAGAATTGTAACCTAAATGTAACTTTTTTAATTTCATACCACTTTTTTTAATTTCATGGTATGTGATTGCTAAAAAAAATTACTGGCCCACATTTTTTATTTTGAGTCGTCCCATAAAAATTTGCATATTCCTAAAAAAAATAAAAAGTCAAATATAATCCCCTCCCCTCTCTCCACACACTTTATTTATAAAAAATTATTTTTATCTAACACATTTAACATACTTTATCATTTATTTATTACCAAAAAATATTATAATAACCTTAAAAGTTATCACTTTTTTTTTAATTTCTGTGCCGGAAGAGACATGCAAACTTTTGTGGGACGGAGAGAGTATTATTTTGGAAGTAGTATTATTTTGAGACTAAGTTGGAGTAAAGCTTAAGGGTTTGGGTGGAAGTTACCGTGTGACGGAAGAAGTTTATTTTAAGACTAAATTGGAGTAGAACTAAAAGATTTGGGAGAATTAAAGAAAGAGTATTATTTTGGAAGTAGTATTATTTTGAGACTAAGTTGGAGTAGTATTATTTTGAGACTAAGTTGGAGTAAAGCTTAAGGGTTTGGGTGGAAGTTACCGTGTGACGGAAGAAGTTTATTTTAAGACTAAATTGGAGTAGAACTAAAAGATTTGGGAGAATTAAAGAAAGAGTATTATTTTGGAAGTAGTATTATTTTGAGACTAAGTTGGAGTAAAGCTTACGGGTTTGGGTGGAAGTTACTGTGGGACGAAAGGAGTTTATTTTAAGATTAAATTGGAGTAAAACTAAAAGGTTCGGGAGAATTAAAAAAAAAAGGTTTATGCATTAATCTCTTACAATTTACAACATTTAGCACACGTTTGTGACCGGTAAATAACATGTTTACTTTTTTTAAAATATATTAATCACGTATATGCTCTATATATTTTAATCTTTCAGTGAGCATCACATTTTAATTGTATTAGTATATATGTGTGAGTTTTATATTTATAAAAGGATAAATGAGATCTTTAGGGTTCGAATTATATTAATAGGTTTGCATGAGTTTCATATGTATAAAAAGATAAATGAGATCTTTAGGGACGAACGTCAAAAATAATAAAAAAAATTGAAATGGAAAGGAATGGTATATTGAATATTATATATTATGACAAAAGATCTTGCGCCCCGGGGACACGGTCTGTGTCCTTATGTGAACATAACTCTTCCACTACCTATTCTATTTAAACCTATGTATTGATAAGAAGTTTAAATTGTAAAGGGGTACGGAAATTACAAAGGGGCACTGATCTAAATTCATGTGCTTTATTATAGTAACAAATAATTTAAATGTAATGATTAAATGATTATAAGATATATAAATTGTATTTGAGGTTATGTGTGCATCCCTTCTACTCCCTCCGACCATTATTAATATATTCATTTATTTTTTACACGTGAATTAAGGAGTATTATTATTTTATGTGTAGTGGGTAGTTGTATTAGTGGAGGGTGTGAGTCCCATATGTCTAAAAAGGAAAATTGATATATTGAGAGTAGACGGCCAAAATAGTAAAATGGATAGATTAACAGTGGACGGAGGGAGTACTAAAAGGTGAAAATGAATATATTTGAATCAACCGCCTAAAATAATAAAATGAATACATTTCAAGTGGCCGAAGAGAATAATATCTTTCAATCTACATACAAAGAACAAATGTAAACCTTAGTTAAGACATAAAAAGTACATTATATCTAAATTTAAAATGTTTAAAAAACAAACGTAAACTTTAATGTGAGAAGAAAGGAGTAAATTGTATCTGCATTTAAAATGTGAACAGAGATAAAAAAATCCATAATAAAGGGAATTCAGAGTCTTCCCATCTTCCCTCGGATGGTAAAAAAAAGCAGAGACTAGGAATGGTAAAAAAAGCAGAGACTAGGAATGTGGGAATGCAGAACAGTCCCTTCAAATCATTTCCAAGAATCATTGCTTTTTCAAGGAAAAAGATTTGTTCGTTTCACATTTCAGACATTGATCCGTCCATATCAAAAGGACATTTCAGATTTTGATCCTTCGTAAATGCAGTTGAGAGATGGAGGGAAGTAGAATGAAGAAGAATAAAGCAGAGGAGAGGAGGGCCCAAAATTGGTTGATTTCATTTTCTCTTGGTCCATCCCTGATCTAATGAACAAAGATCTTTACAGGACCTAGTTAACCCCCATGTAATAATCATTTCAGATTGCATTTGCACTCTCCTCTCATTACATTCTTTGTCTATTTTCAGGTTACTGCAATCCCAGATGCTTTCTCAAGTGTACCCCATTACTTGAACTCATTAACCACCCCACTTCTTGAAGAAACACATGCTAATCCAAGGGCGGATCCAGGAAATATTTTTTTGGTGTACGACATGTAATTATAAAAAGGAAAAATAGATTTTTTTATCCGCTAACTTTGCTCAATTTTGAATTTAGTCTATAAGTTTTTCACTTTTTGAAAATCGTCCATTATATTTGCAGAATTTTGAAAATCGTCCATTATATTTGAAAATTTTGAAAATCGTCCATCATGTTTACCAAGTTCAACAAAATCGTCTGTTTCAACAGGTCATTAGCAGGTTATTCTAAAAAATAAAAATAAAAAATACTCCCTCCGTCCCAAAGATATTGACACACTTTCCTTTTTGGGTTGTCCCACAGAAATTGACATATTTCCTTTTTAAGAACATGAGACCCACACAAAAACAATTTATTTACTTTGACCCACACACCCACCCATCACACTCACCACTAATACAACTACCCACTACACATTAAATATTATTTCTCTCACTTCACTTTACATTAAATTATTATACTCCTTAATCTCCGTGCCCAAAAAAAATGTATCAATACTTCCGGGACGGAGGGAGTATGTAATTTATACATATATACATATATATATATATACTATTTTTAAAAAAATAGCCTCCACTAAGAATTTATATTATACTCTCTCCGTCCGCCCGAAAGAGGGCATTTTGCTTTTGTGCACGTTGATTAAGAAGTATTGTTATTTAATGTATAGTGAGTAGTTGAATTAGTGAGAGTGTGGATCCCATATTTTAATTGTATTAGTGGGTATGTGTGGATCTCATGTGTGTAAAAAAGGAAGTGGCCCTCTTTGGAACGGACGATCAAAATGAAAAAAAGATCCTCTTTCGAGCGGACGGAGGAAGTATCAATATTTAATCAAATTTGCTCCACTTTAGTAATGAGATTAATATTGTTTGTTTGGTATACGGAAGTGAAAAATGAAAAGTGAGATAAAATTGGTTAAATAAAGATATGATAGTATAAATTAATTGGGGTGAAAATATTCAAATGACCTGCCATAGCAGGTCAAATGATCAAAATGTTGAATTTTATGAAGTTAATGGTCTAATTTCAGAATTGTTATAAAATTAACGGACTAATTTCAAAATTAAAAAAATTAATGGACTAGTTTCAAAATAAAGAAAAAATGAGAGGTGTTCAAGATGATGGGCTGGATCATATCATATTCACATTGATGCACCGATCTTTCTTCACCCCAAAGTTAAGTGTACTTTATTTTCCCCGCGTAGTGGAATCTTAAATGGAATTAAATTCTGGAATGGGAAATCTCGGGTGCCTTTCTTGTACACGCAAATCTCAATCGGAATTTCTCAAGTATATTTATGGCAAACAATCTTTATAAAAATTTTGCAAGATTACGCCACCACATTCAATTTCTTCATCACGATCAACGGTAAGATTTAAGAAGCATCAGTATTCATCTATTCTTATAAGCTACACAATTGCAGTATCAATATTCTATTATCCCTTTTCTTTTGCAGATTGACTATAAAGACTCAAATACAGTGTGTATACTTGCAGCCAAGACAGCAGAGTCTATTTTACTTTTACATCAAGAGTGTAATCTCACTTTCCCTTACTTCAATTCTTTATTTTAATGTGTGAGCAGCAAAACATACTTGCATTCTTACTTGTTTCTTTATGAACATGCTTTCCCTTTCTTATCCTGTTTATTACCCTCGAATTTCGCACCACAACACAACCCCACCTAAGGTGTCGTGTTTCCGGCGGTCGGCGAGGCTGCGCGTTTTCGGCGAGAAGCGGCGGTGGGGCTGGCTTGGAAGTGGAGAGAGAAGACTTAGATTGACTAGAAAGAAAAAGAAAAGAAAAAGAGAGAGAGAGAGCCACGTTCTTGGATTGGAGGGAGAGAAATCACCTTTCTTGCTGCTGCCTTTATACTTTCCTTTATGGATGAATTGATTTGTCAACCAATCCTTCATTTGGGCCTGGGCCTCTTTAATCAAGTTGGAGTTATATTAGATAGTGGGCTATCAGATTCATTTGGGCTACTTGGCCATCAAGCCCCAACCATGCACTTGGGCTCATATTTCTTCCCAAATAGCTTTACTGAACTACTTGAGCTTCAACCTTCTAACACTTGAACTCCAAAATTAACTCATGCTTTCAGCCTTGTTTACTAAACTTAAGCATTTATTAATTTAATTGCTCGCTTTAGTATTTTGGGCTTCAACTATCTTGGGTTTCATTTATAATTTTGGAATTAATAATTAATTGATCCCATAAATTTATTTTGGGTTCCTTAATTAATTAAATTCATAAATTTAAATTATTTTCATGCCCATTTTCTTTCCTTCTAACACTCCTTCACTTGCTTTGCCTTTCTTTCTTTTCTTTCAATTCTTCTTTCTCCTTTCTTTGTTTCTACACCTGCCTTTATAGGCCATACACAATTCGTTGTTGAGAAGACAATTCAACAATATAAGATCAACAAGGCTTCAAGCACTCCTCGTGGGGGTCTTGAAAGAAAATTCGTGGCTATTTGGAGCATATTCAAGCACTCTCCGTGGGGGTCTTGAAAGAAAATCTGTGGCTACTTGAAGCATATTCAAGTATTCCCCGTGGGGGTCTTGAAAGGAAATCCGTGGCGAGGCTTAATTTCAAGCGCGACGGCAATTGTCGAATGTTGGAAATGGGAGGCGACGCCATCCGTTGGACCTTCTAGTTTTCCTGGCAGCGACATCCTTTATCATTTCACCACCAACTTTGCATTCAACCACCGTCTTTTCCTTGTCAATCTTTTGCTCCTCAACTCATCCATATTTCAACTTATTACTTGTCTCACAAACTTGATACGAATAGCTTAAATTATGACTGAATTTAGCAGGATGCTAAGTTGCTTGCGTATCTTCTTGTAGATGATCAAGTCATAATGTAGTTCAAAGTGACATGATTTGATTTGAAAGAGGGGGGAATGCCGTAGTTTATACCCATGCGGGCTAGGAGTGACTATTCTTTAACCACTTTAGACAAAGTAGGGTATTTAATACTTTAACCATTTAAAAAACCTGAGTCGGGTGAATTAACAGTTTAACCACGTATAATTACCTTTGATGATCGTCGTACATAATTTATACTTGTGTGGACCAGGAGTAATATGAAGTTTAGGCTCATGCGTCATGGAGTGTTCCTTGGGTTTTACTGGATTACGCATAGTAGCCTTTCAGGAACTTGCCATTTATGGGGCAAATTCATACCCATCTTCAGATATCAACTTATATGCACCATTTGTATATATTTCTTTCACAACATGTGGGTCATCCCACTTGTGCAAGAATTTATTTTCCACTCTTTGATAACAACAATAGGCCTTCTCACTGTAAGTACTAAAATCTCCAACTTGAAAAAAACGTTTCTTCACTTTTTTGTTGAACGTTCTAGAAAGGCGAGTCTGATAGCACTCAAGTCTTTGCTGTGCTTCCAACTTTTCTCATCCAATGCTTCCAATTCTTCGAGACGCAGCTGGCGTTCTCTTCTTCAGTTAAGTCTTCTTGTATAACTATTCTTAAAGATGGGATTTTCTTTTCAAGAGGCACAACAGCTTCAACCCCATACACTAAGGAATATAGAGTAGCTTGAGTAGGCGTTCTATAAATGATTTGATACGCCCATAAAGCTTCATTAATTAATCATTTCACACCAGTCTCTTTTTGACTTGGAGACTACCTTCTTCAACAGATTAGATGGTGTTTTGTTGAAAGCTCCAGTTAGTCCATTAGCGGCTGCATTGTACATAAAGATTTCATTTGCTTGAAGTCAAACTTCTCACAAACCTTATCAATAAAAGTGTCATTGAATGGATTTCCATTATCAGTGATGATGTATCGAGACACTCCATATCTTTATATGATATTGATACAGATGAAATTAGCAATATTTTTTTTCTTTACTTCTCTTAAGGGTACAACTTTCGCCCACTTGGAAAAGTAATCAGTGGCAGCCAGAACATAAAGATGGCCTCCAAAAGACTTTGTTAATGGCCTCCAAAAGACTTTGTTAATGGCCCCACCACATCTAAGCCCCATGCATCAAATGGCCAGGAAAAAAACTGTTGTACGCAATGATTCGGGGGCTGTTGAATGAAATTTGCATGAAACTGACATGGTTGACATCTTTGTGTATAATCTATACAATCTTTCACCATAGTCGGCCAGTAATATCCCATCTTCTTGATTCTGAAATGTAACTTGGGTCCAAAATAATGGGCGCCACAGATCCTAGAGTAGGCTTCCTCCATAGCTTGAAGAGCTTCTTTATTACTTAAGCATCTCAAGAGAATACCATTAAACGATCTTCTATAGAGTGTGTCTTTGTAATAGAAGAATCTTGGTGCTCTACATCGGACATCAACACTTAGGTGTGGATCATTAGGGAGTTTATCATATTTCAAGTAATCCACGAATGATTGACGCCAATCCTCGTTTTCGATATTAAAACTTCTACGGCACAATATTCAACTTCTTCATAATCTTCGTCTTCAAATAGAGGAGGTACCACCCAATTTTTGCAAATCGACACTTGGAAATGTGCTTCAGGCATTGTTATGGTGGATGCCAATTTTGTCAAAGCGTCGACTTGCTTGTTCTTACTCTTTGATAGATGTTCAACTTCTACATCTGCAAGCCAATTCATAAGACTTTGAGAATAGTTATTATAATAAAGAAGTAGTTTGTGTTTCTTAACCTCATATAAGCCAAGCAATTGGTTGATTATCAACAACGAATCTCCATACACCCTAAGGTGTAGTTTTATATCTACTGCCATCTCCAAGCCAAGTGTAAGAGCTTGATATTTGGCTACGTTGTTGGAGCAATTTCAATTAGACTGAATGAATATGGCAGAACTCTTCCATCTGCAGTCACAAATACTACCCCGGTGCCTACTTCTTCTATGTGAGAAGCTTCATCGAAATACATCTTCCAAGGAGGATTGATTTCAATAACCAATATGTCTTCATCAGAAAGATCATCAGACAACTCCCATTCGGCGGACATAGGATGATCAGCTAAAAAATTGCCAACACTTGCCATTTCATCGTCTTTTGAGGGATATAGATAATTTCAAATTGCTGCAATTGGAGATACCATCTTGCGAGCCTATCAAAGAGCACTGGTTTCGACATGACAAAGTTTAATGGATTGACTTTTGAGACCAAATAAACAGTATGAGCTTGGAGTAGTGTCTTAATTTCTGAATCGCGAAGATGAGGGCAAGACAAATCTATTCAATTGGTGAGTATTTCAACTCATTTGGAGTGATTGTCCTACTTAGGTAATATAATGCACACTCATTCCTTCATCATTGTTTTGTGCAAGTAGAGCTCCAAGTTGCCTTGGATTGCCTTTGTCACCAAACTGTTGGAACTTGAGAGTTTGATAGTTAGGTAGCATTTTCAAGTTGTCAACCTTTCTAGTATAAGGCTTAGTGTAAGTGAAAGAAGACTTAGAACTCTCTTCGAGTTGGTCCTTCATTGTCCCAAGTATAATGTTTTTTAGCTGGATGACAGGAACCATTCCATCATTGGAGATGTTTAGATCTTCTTCAATCACCTTTTTCCCAGTCGTCTAACGTTTCATGAAGTCACTTACTTCATTTTCATCATTCTCAACTTGTTTTTCGTTTGCATGACTTGTTTTGCCACAAGCCATTTTTTCCATTAGCTAGAAGATCAAAGTATCTTGTTGTTTAGTGTGAAAATCTGCATGTTTTAGGGTCCGATTTAGCACCATTTTGTGGAATTTATGTTAGTATTTTATCACTAAATGGTTAGTTTTCATATATTTAAGATATTGGTGCATTTGAAGTGTTATTTTGTATTTTTAGGTGGAAAGCGGATTAAAAGTTCAAGGTTTGAATGAAGAGAGAAATCGTGAAAGAATGTTAAAAATGCATGTCCATTTTGCATAATTTTTCTATATTTTTGTGAAAGTCCAAACTAGTCATGTGATATATGGTTGGAAAGCAATAGAAGAGAAGGTCATTTTAGCTCAAGAAACATCTCAATCGGAGCTCAGATGAGATAGTTATGATCAAAACGATGAAGTCGCGCAAGCTGTGCAGGAAGAGCACGACTCGTGCCAATCTTTCCATGACTCATGACACACTCAAATGGGATAATTTTTATGATTTCTTTATATGGATAAAAATTTAAGAAAGAGCATAAAAATTACCTCAATCGGAGATCAGATAAAGAAGTTATGAGCAAAACCGTGAGAAC
The DNA here is from genome assembly GCA_023678885.1 of Pogostemon cablin. NCBI lineage: Eukaryota > Viridiplantae > Streptophyta > Magnoliopsida > Lamiales > Lamiaceae > Pogostemon > Pogostemon cablin. The sequence goes on along the minus strand of CM042991.1, from coordinate 5,240,655 downwards.
ACGCAGGCTGCCGACAGGTGGCACGACCCGTGCGGACGTGCGGCACGAGTGGGTGGCACGACCATGCCATGGCTGGCACGACCCGTGCCACTGCCCAGCAAGCCCAATCGCGTTTTTCGGCCTGTTTGTGGTTTTTGACGTGAAAAAGCCATATTTTGAGGTGGAGTCCGAATTTTAGTAGCCCTCAACTATAAAAGGAGACCTTGGGAAGTTCCAAAAGAACCATAACTCTCCACCAAACCCTTTGGACTACACAATCTTAACCCATTACCTTCCGTCATCTATCTCTACCCTTCACCCATCTTTCACCTATTACACTCAATCACGGTGTTTGCTACTTGAGAAGGAAAATGGAGGAGGATCATCAAGATGGAAAAAGAAGACGGAGAATTATTCCAGACAAGGGTTTTTCTTCCTTCTTTAATTTCTTATTGTTGATTTATAGACTCATGGGTAAGTTTTTATCTTTAACCATGGGTGTTGCTTGAAACACCATGAGCTAGTACTTCTTGGATAGTTCTAGGTTTTGAAGGTTAAATTTGATTGACTTGAAGGTCAACTGCGAGACAATACGATGCAGAGTGGAGTTATATTCTCTAACTGATTTGAAATCTTGGAATCTTAAATTCAACCAGTCATATTGAGCTTGAGGGAGAATTATCACAGTTTGTTAATCAAAGCGATCTTTCAGGGATTGCCATAAGATAAGAGGATCTTTTTCGATTAGGTACTCATTTTTTAAATCTTTGTTTAAATGATGACCAATGAATATAAGTGATTTAGCCTTATGGGCTGGAGTAGTATTAGCATTTGAAACTACTGTGTCACTTAAATCACAAGCAGCTAGGTGCATTTCCACATCTAGGACCCATGTTAAATAGTTGTTGCCATTTAGGGCGAGCTCAGTGAATTTCTTCTTAGTGATGTCAGACATATTCAATGAACTACAATTAAAATAGAATTTGTCAAATTATTATTACAAAAAATTTCAACATTATAAAGCACATTATTAAAAATATGAATATTTATTATTATTACATAATATGAGTAATTTTGCCTTCTTGGCCTTTTATAGCATGTAATTTTTTATTTTTTTACATTATAACATTATTCCACGTCATTAAAGAAAATTATATAAAAGATTATATAAAACGTTTATCCTTGATATAAAATGGTTATTCCATGACATTTTTAAATGAAACTATTTCAAATAAAACTGAAAAGAATATGATTTGGATCCTCTCCCTTTTTTCTGTTGTCAATTTCCTAAATTTCATTTAATCTCCATCGTTCAATTAACATCTATAATTGTGAATTTGCCAAGTCACAAAGTATTAATTAATAAAATCATTATTTCAAATTTAGTTAAATAAGGAAGTTTTAAAAGTGGGTAATGTGTCTAATTGTAATTAGTAGAGGTGACAGTTAAATGAAATTTATATAAATGGAGAGGGTATAAACTGCAGAGGATCCAGATCCGAATGAACGCATATTCTAAAATCTTAAGTAATAATTTTTGTTTTCATTTAATACGCCATAATTTCAGTTTGAGATTGTGAACTGTGTGGTTTAAAATTCGTTCTTAACCAAAAATTAAGCAAACATATATGGTTGATTTCAAAAAAAATTATCCGCTGGAACATGTTAAATCAATGGAATACGCAAACATAACCAGAACATGTTAACATCAGTTGAATATGCAAACATAACCAAAACATGTTAACTCAGTGAGATACGAAATTATAACCAGTAGTCCAAAACATATAAATTATCCATACTCAAAAACTGTTAAAATAATATAAGTACATATAAATCATATAAACCATTCAAATTATATAAGAACTCATTTCATATATGCAGTGTAAGAATATGGTTTCACCGCACCAGTGAGAGTTTTAAAGCCAAGGGGTGAACCGCTGGGATATCAAACCCAGTTGATTCAAAAATAATATTATCCGTTAGAACATGTTAAATTAATGGATATGTAAACATCCAAAACATATCAATTATCCAGACTAAAATAAAACATTCAAGTCGAACATGTCAAAAACTCATTTCTGATATGCAGTATAAGAATATGATTTCATCAGCGCAAATTAGTAAGAACTTCAAAATAATTACCTCTTAGGGAATACACGATTATTCGCTTGGGCAACGTCAATTTTTCTTTTGGTTACAAATATCACACCTTCAGAATCTCAGGAAGAGAATCGTACTGATAACGTGTTGTAAGATAAGGATAAAGAAAGCATAAAACTGTAAACGAAAGAAAATTGAAGAACACAAGAGTTGGGGAGAGCTAGTTTTCATTAATTCGCAAAACGTTCTTATATGTATCATCTAAACAGACCCCGTTCTCTACATAGTAAGAGAGTGGGTAGTTAACAAAGTAATGACCAATATATTAAATACATAATATTACAATAGTAAAGAAATTATTTCGGTATATAATAACGAGGGGCGTTTATAATTTAATAATATACTGCTATAATAATTTTTTTTTTAATTTTTAACCTTTAAGTAATTTGGAGCATCAGTAAAAATATCACTTTTACACTTCATTTTAAGAAAATGTCACACTATAATTTTTTTTCAGAAAAATGCCACATTTTCAAAATTTTAGACATAATTAACTCTAGTCTCCGACCTCTTCTACGACTACGTCTGCATCCCTACACGCGATTATATGTGCAATCCTATCAGCAACTATATGTGCGGTCATACACATATTTATTTACTAACATATGTACGACGGTGCACGCGACTATATATGCATGCGACTAAATATTAACTGTACAATGAAAAAGCACTAGGAGAGGAATCTTGAAGAACCCTTCTCTCTTAAGGTTAGAGGAATACTTTTAAGGTTTAAATTGGTGTGATATTAGTGGTGTAATTTAATATGGGTAAACGAAAACGTTAAGTGTAAAATTTAAGATGTAACGGATAGAATATTATTTTTCACTATTTCTCTAAATAATTTTCCCTTTCTAGTGTGGGATTCTTACGAGAAATTAGGCGGGATTTAGTCTATTGTTATTACCAATAGGCTAGTGTTAGCTCGATGCCATGATATATCTACTACTTACTTAAATCCCAAAGGAAACTGCGGACGGCTAACGAGAAAAAAATACTTTGTTATCAGCAAATAAGGGTATTATTTTTACTTTGAGTCGTATTCATTTTATTATTTTGGTATGTGTCAATACAAAGTATCTATTTTATTTTTTGAGTTGATGTGACACACAAGGGTCTACTTTAAACATTAATACAACTACACACTATACATTAAAATATTATTTCTCTCACCTTATTACACATTAAAATATTATATTCCTTAATTCACATGAATAAAGTAAACGGATACATATTAGAGGGACGGAGGGAGTATCATTTTTCTTTTCTAGTTTGGAAAAATAGTCCCCATATGATTACCAATTTTTATTAATACAGATATCTAGCACATATTAAATAATAATACTCTTTAATATATAATGTAAAAAGTAAATAATTTTATATTTTGATACGAGATAATGAGAATTCAAAATTTTCCATTTTCTATTAGTTGATTTCTAGAACATAACTTAAAAAAATTACTCTTTCTATCCTGAACATTATGCACGTATTTTGTATATGGAGTTTTAAAAAATATACTCCATATATATTTATAAAAATGTGTGAAGTTGTTAGATATGTGTAAAAAGTGAGTATTTTAAATCATTTAATGAAAACGGTGTGTAAAGTGGTTGTAATGTGTGTAAAATGTGGGTATTATTAGAGATGAATTGTTCTTCTATTTTTACAACGAATTAAAAAGAAAAGTGAAGTAATTAGCTGGAGAAAAAAAAAAGGAGAAATGATATTGTGGATCATTGCTTTTTCAGTTCCTTTAACGGAAAAAGATTTGTTGGTATCACAAGGACAATTGAGGTTTTGATGATCGTTTGTAAATGCAGAGTTGAGAGATGGAGGGAAGTAGAATGAAGAAGAAAGCAGAGGAGGGCCCAAAATTAGTTGATTTCATTTTCTCTTGGTCGATGGCTGATCTAATGAACAAAGATCTTTACAGGACCAAGGTGGTTAACCCCATGTAATAAATAATTTCAGATGGCATTTGCACTTTCTTAATTCTCATGACATTATTTGTCTACTTTCAGGTTACTTCAATCCCAAATTCTTTCTCAAGTGTACCCCATTACTTGAACTCATTCACCACCCCACTTCTTGAAGAAACACATGCTGATCTTCTCTCCACTCTCTCCAACTTCAACTCTGCACCACTTTCTGAGATCTTCAGCGCCAAGAAAACTAAGTCTACTTCCAAGGACTTATCATACATCTTAACTCTGAAAAAAGGGGGTAAAAACGGCAAGCTTTATGCTCCTGTGGCCAAGGACTTGATTCTGCTAACAGATGTGAAACCAACGATTGGTAGTGATGGTGTGAATTGTCCTAAAGAATCATGTGTTGTTGCACTAGTTCTTCGTGTTTTCGACTCTTTTTACACAAAGATGGTGATTAGATCATCGAAGCCAATACTGTTCAAGAAAAGCAACAATGGGGTCTCACTCTTTGCAGTGTATCTTTCTAACTTGACCACCAATTTAAGGATATGGGACGCATTGCATCCATGCAGAGGAGGAAATACTAGAATGATTGACTCTGTTCTTAGAGTTGATCCATCTGTAAGATTGTTTCATTACAGATGTGAATTAATTAACTAACCTCCTGTGGTTGGAATTTTAATCTGTTGTCTGTTCTGCAGGCTGGAGAGGATTGTGGGCTTTGTTCCAAGAAAAGTGAGAGTGTGAATCTGTCAAAGTCAAGGGAAATTGTGTTGTCATTGGGGCATGATGATTCTCAGAAGGATGCTGTTTTGAGTTGCATTGCTTTGACAGAATGTGGTCATAGAGATAGTGTGAATCTGATATGGGGTCCCCCTGGAACTGGGAAAACCAAGACAGTTGCTTCATTGCTTGTGTCCCTTTTAAGAATGAAGTGCAGGACAGTGATTTGTGCTCCGACAAACGTTGCCGTTTTGGGCGTGGCAAAACGCTTGATGGGTAGTTTGAGCGGTAGGCTAGAGCATGGGAGTTATGGATTGGGAGATATAGTGTTGTTTGGAAATGGAGAGAGGATGAAGATTGATGAGCATGAAGATGTTCATGATGTGTTTCTTGATTATAGAGTGGATGAACTTGTTGCTTCATCTTGGAAAGGCACCCTAGATGAGATGATCAGCTTGCTTAAAGATCCTGAGGGCCATTATAAATGTTACTTGGAGCAGAAGAAAGCGAAAGACAAAGGCATAGAGGCCATTCACAACGACGAAAGGCAAAGCGAATTCAAGGTTGAGAAATCCAAACAGAAGAATAACATGAAGGAGAAGGTGGCGTTCCAAAAAAGAAGCAAATCCAAGTGTGATGTAGATAAGGCTTCTGAAAAAAAGGAGCTCTTGGATGTAGCCTGCAAAGACAACAATATATGGACATTCGAGGAATTCTATGAGAAAAGATTCTCCAAGATAAGAAAAGAACTAAGTGGTAGCTTAAAAGGGTTGTACACTCATTTGCCTACTTCATTCCTTCCACTGGAAGTGGTAAAGATGATGATTACTGCACTTGATAAGCTCCAAATGCTACAAAATCTCCTTCAGAATGCTTTGCTCGAAAACGGAGACAGTGGAAGTGGAAACGCAAAAACTAGAACAAGCATGATGAGATTACAGTGCCTCCATTTACTGAAAGTTCTTAGTAAAACTCTACAACTCCTAAAAATTGGAAAGATCAGAAATTTGTGTCTGAATAAAGCATGTCTAATTTTTTGCACAGTTTCAAGCTCAGCAAGATTGCACACAAAAAAAATGGCACCATTTGAGTTGGTGATCATTGATGAAGCTGCACAGGTTAAAGAATGTGAGTCCTTAATCCCCTTACAGCTTCCTGGGGTCCACCATGCTGTACTTGTTGGTGATGAGAAACAGCTCCCTGCAATGGTCATTAGCAAGGTTTTCTTTATTCATCTTTAGATTGCTAAATAGTTGTTGTTTATAAATCTTACAAGTATTGTTTTAATGTTAATAATGCTTTCATTGGTATCAACCAACAGATATGTGAAGAAGCACATTTTGGGAGGAGTTTATTTGAGAGACTTGTAATGTTAGGACACAGAAAGAAACTCCTTAACATTCAGTACAGAATGCATCCCTCCATAAGTTCATTTCCTAATAGGGAATTTTATGGAAATCGAATCACGGATGGTCAAAATGTGAAAGAAAGAAGCTACACGAGCCCCTTCGGTTCGTATTCTTTTGTAAATGTAAACAATGGTGAAGAGGAGTATGACAATAGGCATAGTCTGAAAAACATGGGGGAAGTGTCTTTGATTGCCAAGATAGTGTCAAAACTCTACCAAGGTATGATGAGTTCATATGTTTCTTGAAAAGACTTAAAAGTATGGATCCCTCAAAGCATGTTTTTATGTAGAATCTATCAACTCCAAGAAGAAGGTTAGGATTGGTTGCATATCACCGTACAAAGCTCAAGTCTCCGCGATTCAGAAAGTGCTCGGAAAGACTTACAGCTCCGACGAACAAGAAAGCTTCTCTGTTAATGTGGCTTCTGTTGATGGCTTTCAAGGTGGTGAAGAAGACATTATAATCATCTCTACGGTCCGGTGCAATTGGAATGGCTCCATCGGGTTTCTCGACAATCTTCAGAGGGCCAATGTGGCCTTGACTCGGGCAAGGTAGCTGCTACCTATGTAACTATGTTGGAGAACTTCTATTTGAGCAAAATATGACTCTTTTTTTGATTGGTTTCTTTCTTTGTTGTTTTTCAGGTTTTGTCTGTTGATTTTAGGCCATGGTGAAACCTTATTAAAGAGTGGCTCTGTTTGGAAAAAGCTAGTAATGGATGCCAAAGAGAGGGGCTGTTTTTTCCATTCTTACGAGGATATTAACAACTCTATTCAACTATCTGACCAACTAGCATCAATCAGTTTGAGGGATGATAATCCTACATCAATCACAACAAGGTATTGATACACAGTTAACACTTTTATGCAGTCATAATATCTCTCAAGAATCATAAATGATGATGTGTATATTTATTGTTTGATAGGAACAATATGATGTTGAGTAAATATTGGAGGAAAGTGCAGCAATCTAAAAGCAACATGGGTATGTAGACAACATGGTTTTTCTATTCTTAGTATCAATCTGTGTTCAAACTTAACTAATCCACTGATCAAGTACTTATCAGTGCAGTTATTTTGCATAGTTTATTAATGCACAGATCACATAAATGGATCCTGTTTTGCACCATATAACATATCAAATAGATACACATAACAAGCATAGAGCTATAACTTAGGATAAGTGATCATTCTGCCTCTTTGGAACTTATCTTTGAGAAGGATGAGATGCCCGTCTTAGCGAACGAGCTCTCCCAATTCTGCCCGTCATATTGCCTGATCTCGACATGCTTTAAAGTTCCAGGATCAACACATTTATACGTAACCGATACACCATCTGGATTCGACCTTGGAACGTAGAAGGAAGTTATCCCACAAACTTTGCAGAATGTGTGCTTTGCAGTGTGTGTCCCAAACGCGTACGTCGTTAGGTACTGTTTGGAGTCTTTGTTGAGCTCGAAATCCCGGGCTGGGACGATGAACTGAACGCTTGCTCTCATGGAGCAGATTGAGCAGTTGCAATCCCATGCTATGATGCTAGGTGGACATCTTACTTTCCATTGTACTCTCTTGCAATGACATCCACCACTGTGTTCAATCACTTCATTGTCCATTTGAGGTTTTGAATCTAAGGATAGAAATATCAAATTACTCGAGCTCAGCTCATGTTTGACTCGATTAAAGCTTGTTTAAGCTCAGTTCAACTGCCTATCAAACATAGTATTTCTAACAAACTTGAACACATCTGTTTTCAAGTCTACTCGACTCGGCTCGACTCATTTACTGCACCAAGGCTATGCATAGTAGTTCAACGACCACTATTAAGGATGCATATAGGAATAAATCTTGATTTCTAACACGATTTAAATTAATAATTAGGCATTAATTTGATCAGTAGAAAGATGATTCAGAAATTATTATAGACAGTAAATAAAGACATATATATAGAGAAATGGAATTAGGAGTTTCATATGCCTTACCTTGAACTGAAGCAGTTGAATCCCAAGTGAGACTCAAAAGTGATTTAATGAACTATTTATGCTTTCATAGGGAGTATATGATAAATTTGTGAGTTATTAATTTGACTCATTTTTATAGTCCCATCATGCACTCTACTTATTCAATAAAAAATTATATTTGATCAATGAATTAGTTCTCAAAAGAATATTTTTCCTAAAATCTTGTGGATAAAAAGTTTGTGGTTGAATTAAATTTGGAAGATTCAACGGAGGTATAACACTAAATTTTTCCACAGTCTCTTGGAAAATAGTTTGTGGTTGAATTAAATTTGAAAATTCAACCGTCAAATCAGTGTTAGTTGTTTTTAATTTTAAAGGTTCCTATTATTTAATTAATGTATAGTTATATTTTTCCATTATTTAAATATATATTGAACTGCAAATTGGCTGTAAATTAATTTATTTACATGAAAACTAATATGCGCTCGTAACATGCAACTAATATCCGTGTAATTGGATCTGATACTGTCTAAATTTGGTAAAATTCTAACTCAAATATAAAGTTGGGAGCATTGATAAAAAAATTTAGAGTTTAAAAATATCAAAGCAATACCGTTGATATTTAATGATCCTAATACTAACACCTTTGCAACTGATGCAAGAATATAGCTATAAAATAATACCTTATGCAAATATGTTACAAATTCTTGAACCAGATCAAATAATTATACGAATAATAGATCCATAATTGTTACCCACATTTCTAAGTAATTTATTATCACTGAACTATCACTTAAAAAAATATTTGGACAAGGCCCATTTTGGCCGTTTCCCACTTCCTCATTAATAATACTCTCAATTACTTTAGTTGGCTGATTAATTTGATGTTATTACAGGTTAAAAATAAGTAATATTCAGAGAGAGTAATTAGAAGATTTGAATGCATTGATTTATTTCAATAGCTACGGAGTTTCAATTCAATTAGGGCCTATAAATTTGTTCATGATCCCATAACCTAAAAGGCTAAAACTACCCCAATTATTTTTAGTCATGAACCCTAACAGATACATCCAACCACACCAAACTTTCAATTACATAAAAAAAATAATTACACTTGAATTCCTCCACCCACTATTAAAATAATTTTTTATTTTATTTTTAGCAAAAGTTCACGATTTTATTACTTTGATACAAATAGTTAACATTTAATTTAATCTTAAGAAAGCAATTGCTTGACAGTTGACACACGTCTCACTTGAAATTACTTTTAATTAAAAATTGTTATGAATTGTTTACTAAATAATTTACTGCATTACTTCACATGTGACCGTACCATACAAACTTAATTTTAGTCCTCCTATTTTTATCTTGATATTCAAGCTAATGTTTATATAAATTTTTTTTTAATTTGAAGAATAATAAAATAAAAAATAATTATGAAATATTTTCCAAGGATAACGACAAATTGTAGAATTCTTTACATATAAGGCCTTTTGATTTGTTGACATCATTGATATTATGTATGAAAATATGGGTGGATATAGTAATGTCTAAACTCCAAGGAAGAGGTTCGGGTTGGTGGCACATCATTTTGCATACTTTATTACTAATAAACAGATCAATCAAAGAAAATGAACCTGCTTTTTTTTTTTAATATATTTTTTGGGACATATTTCGATTACTAAAGCATGATACTAAATATGGCTGTTGGACGAATACAACATACAAAAACTATCTACAACAAAACTCAGTTACTCACTCGTCTCGTGAATTTATGCACACTTCCTATGTAGTATAATTTAAGACAGTGATCATTCAGGTTATTCGGAACTAATCTTTGAACACGAGGAGATGCCAGTCTTACCAAACGAGCTTTCCCAATTCTGGCCATCGAAATGCCTGATCTCAACGTGCTTTAACGTTCCGGGATCAATGCATTTATATGTCACCGCGACGCCATCTGGATTAGACCTTGGAATGTAGAATGAAGTTATCCCACAAACCTTGCAGAATATGTGCTTCGCTGTGTGCGTTCCAAACGTGTACGTCGTTAGGAACTGTTTGGAATCTTCATTAAGCTCAAACTCCCGGGATGGAACAATGAAGTGAGTGTTTCCTCTCATGGAGCAGTCTGTGCAGCTGCATTGCCAAGCAACGACGCTAGGCGGTGCTCGTACTTTCCATCTTACTCGTCTGCAATGGCATCCGCCATTGTGCTCGATCGCCTCACTGCCCATTTGAGGTTTACAGTTACACCTCTGCAATATACAATGCTGTCAATGCAGGATATTGTGTTGTTGGTAGATGGTAGTTGATAAGTACTACCTTAAACTATCTCCTATTAAACTAGTTAATTTCCTTAGCATTATAACTGTGATCAAGAAAAGGCATCACTATAATCCATCCCCAAAAGATCAATCTTTTTACACATGGATTCAACACTCTTGACCAAAGTCAACTCCAGACATAACCACAAGAGAAAATTGATATCATGTTTAAGTTTTAACCCCAGAAAATTGACGTCACGTTAAGGTTTTTAGACGAGACGATCATTTAACATGATATCAGAGTCATGACCAAATGAGAGTCGAGGATTCAAACCTCATCACCACTCAGGTAGAAATTCCACGTGCCAGGGTTGAGACAAATTGAGCCGTCCGCACACGAGGACGGGTGTGTTAAAGTGACTTCGATTAAATATTAAATAATACTCTTTACAAGACTAATCACAATCGGGCGATATTAACCATTGATCATCTCACAAATGCGATTGCAAAAATATCATTCAATTCCATTAAATTAATCATGGTATGTCCATCGATTGCAGTTCAACAACCATACTAAAAGGATTCAAAGCCCTAATTAAGCAAGGAAGTGTAAAGGGAAAACAGGGGTAGGAAACCCTAGATTTAAAACATGATTTAAAGCAATAATTGTAAAATTGGGTATTTCAGAAGAAACATCATTCAGAAATTAAATGTAGAGAATAAATGAAGACATTAAAGCGATGGAAAATATCCAGCTGTAAAGAGATAGATGGAATTGGGAGTAGATACCTTGTCCAGAAGCAGTTGAATCTGAAAGTGAAAGAGAGAGTCAAAAGTGGTTTGAGAGTAAAAAGAGGCTGCTCACGAGTTTTAATGAACTACACTGTATCTGAATTCACACAATAAAACGTCGTCGTAGAATTCATTCTCTGTGGTGTGGATGAGCACGGGCTCTCTTTTTATTCTGTGTGATGGTTTATAAATTGTGAGGGAATAATTTAAGCTATTCACTTTTGAATATTTTATTCAGAATAATTTTTAAAAATTATTTTATTGGATTTTTAGTGACAATTTTGTAATTCCTTTTCCCACACCACCCTTCACATCTCACATTATTTAAAAAAAAATCTTTTTTATTAATTTTATTGAGTTTTGAGTATATTTTAAGTAATAAATAAAGTGTGAATTATCATCATGAGTATGTGGAAATAGGGGCAAATTTGAAATTAAAATAATTTTTTTTAAAATTGTTGTACTTTCTCGGTTCCGTAATAATTTTCACAATTTTCTCATTTGTTTGTTTTACAATAACTTTAAATAAAAAATTATTTATCCAATAACTTCAACAGTTACTTTTTTTTTTAATTTTTTGCTCATTTTTTACACTCATAACATTATTTTGTAATTTATTTATTACCTAAAAATATTATAATATCCTTAAAAGTTAATAAAATTTGTTAAAAAATAATTTTTCTTAAATAAGGGAAGATTTTTTGAACAAATAAATTAGAAAAGTATAAAAACTTATAGTATGTGGTATAGAAAAAGTATTTTTTTTTTTTTTACTTTTTATCCTTACTCGAAATTCATCTTTTAACATAGTGTTGCACAAATTATTTACCATAAAATAATAAAATCGAATTGGCATTTCTTAGATCTTATCCATTTGACCTCTATAAGTCTGGGATTTAATGAAGTTCAAACTTTTGGTAGGTTTTTCAATAAATTGGTCATAAATTAAATTTACATGCAAAAGATAGACATGGTCCTCGTTACATTTTTAATTTTTTTTTTTTTCACATTTCTTAATACACACAATAAATGAGTAATTCATTGTAAAAAATTCTCAATATTTCCATTTTAAACTTTTAAAATATTCAACACTCACAATGGAAGATGTAATTTGGTAACGTTTTATTAATCAGGTTGCATGCACGTATTGATAAAATAAATTGTAAAACAATAAAGAAAAATATCTTGGTTGACCCAACCCTAAATTGAGATGAAGGTGATTAGTGATTATTAGACACAACTACACTCAATTATTATTATGAGAAAGAAAGAAAGAAATAAAAGCTGGCTGGAAACCGCGTTTTCTCTTCCCCTTCACTCTTTCATTCAATTCAAATCCCATTTAAATATCCATCCACCTCTCACACTTTCACTCTCACTCCTCACTCACACACTTTCTCTCTCTCCTCCTCCTCCATTGTTACACCTCAAAATGACATCCTCCTATCCTCCCTTTCTTCTCCTATTCATCCTCCTCCTCTGCAACTCTTTCCACCCCACTCTCCAAAAGAGAACTCGCTCTTTCTCCTTCCCTCTCACTTCAATCCCTATCTCCAGATCAAATCATGCTAATGTCAGGCCCAATAAATACCTCTCTTCACTCCTCCAGAACAGCACCGCCGCATCTCCGCCGTTGGATTTCGACTCCAAATCCACCTTCAAGTATTCAATGGCCCTGATTGTTTCTCTCCCCATTGGGACCCCACCTCAGGCTCAGCAGTTGGTGCTGGACACCGGAAGCCAGCTCTCCTGGATTCAATGCCACCGGAAAGCCCCCCGGAAACCCCCTCCGACGTCGTTTGACCCCTCTCTCTCCTCCACCTTCTCCCAGCTCCCCTGCAACCACCCCATCTGCAAACCCCGAGTTCCCGATTTTACCCTCCCGACATCCTGCGACCAGAACCGCCTCTGCCACTACTCCTACTTCTACGCCGACGGGACCTTGGCCGAGGGCAATCTCGTCAGAGAAAGATTCACTTTCCCTGGTTCCCGAAGTACCCCTCCCTTAACCCTCGGCTGCGCCGTGGAGTCCAGCGACGCCGAGGGCATTTTGGGAATGAACCAAGGACGTCTCTCCTTCGTATCACAGGCCAAAGTCCCCAAATTCTCCTACTGCGTCCCACTCAGACAAGCTCGTGATAAGATTAATCCCACGGGAACATTTTATTTAGGACAGAATCCCAATTCTCGTAACTTCCGATATGTTGACCTGTTGACTTTCCCCGACAGTCAACACAAGCCCAATTTTGACCCCTTAGCATACACAGTCGGATTGCTAGGGGTCAAAATCAATGGCAAGAAACTAGACATACCCGAGTCGGCTTTTCGGCCGGACGCCGGTGGATCCGGCCAAACAATGCTCGACTCGGGCACGCAATATACGTTTCTAGTCGATACGGCCTATGCTAAAGTGAGGGAAGAAGTTGTTAGATTGGTCGGGTCGAAATTAAAGAAGGATTACGCCTACGGCGGGGCGTTGGACATGTGTTTCGACGGCGATGCGGTCGGAATTGCGCGGTCGATAGGGGACATGGCTTTTGAATTTGAAAAGGGTGTGGAAATATTGATCAACAAGGAGAGAATTATGGATGATGTTGGAGGTGGTGTGCATTGCATTGCTATTGGAAGATCGGATTCACTTGGCATTGCTAGTAACATCATTGGGAATTTTCATCAACAAAATCAATGGGTGGAATTTGATTTAATTAATCGACGAGTAGGATTTGGAGTAGCAAATTGTAGTAGATCTGTATAGTTAATTAATATGTGTTCTTTGTAAAATAGTTTTTAATTAGGACTACTTTTGCTAGGTCTAGAGTATAAGTATCTAACATGAATTGTTTTATTTTGAATTAATATGTTTTTTTTATATGGCATATAGAATTTAAAGTTTGGATGAATTATTTTTATTTTATTGAATTAATTTTTTTTTTAAAAAAAATCTATGTAGCTAGATACTATATTATTACTTAGTAGTTAATTCTCATCTGTAAAATTAATTAGTTGGGCCCTACTAAAATTGGTGCTTGTTAGCAAAATGGAAGACAGGCTTTGTAAGTACGAATTTTAACTTTATATCTCACGTTTTGATTTCACATGCACTTCATTATGTTCTTTGGTAATTTTTTTGATTAGTTTATTCTCAGTCATCATATTAATTTGGCTGTCGCATTATTCACGTGGCTTAATTTGGATTATACTCAAATTTAATCATTGCTTTTCTAATTGGGTGTTATGATTTTTTTTATTAAATTCATTGTATTTAATCTATTTTCAGTAATCGCAAGATCCTGCATCCCTCATTTTCAGATGGATGATAATTGATTAATAATTTTAAGTATTTGTTAAATTTATTGTGCATTAGATATATATATATCTACATGACAATATCGAATCACTTGGATTTTCATTGTGTATTAGATATAAAACCTAAGATCATTCAAGCTTCAAATGATCTTAGTAAATTGAGCTCAAATAAAATGTTAAACATCAAAATATAGAATTGTTCTCGATCTTGCAAATTTAAAGCGTATATATAAAAGGGTTAAATTTTTATAGCTTAACTGATTTAACAATTTTTTAAATGCTCCATATTTAATGATAGATGTTAAAATGCCTAAAGTGGTGGAAATATCTTTTACCGTATTTATAAGTTGATTTAAAAACTTAAATTGAATCATAAATATATACATTTGAATCATAATATATACAATTAAATCATAGAAAAATATGCAATCAAATTATAAATATATATAAACAAGTCAAAAAATATATGCAATGGAATCATTTATTTTAATCAAATCAATGCTGTTTTTTGTAAAAT
This sequence comes from Pogostemon cablin, assembly GCA_023678885.1. Taxonomy (NCBI): domain Eukaryota; kingdom Viridiplantae; phylum Streptophyta; class Magnoliopsida; order Lamiales; family Lamiaceae; genus Pogostemon; species Pogostemon cablin. The sequence continues at coordinate 5,225,620 of CM042991.1, read as the reverse complement.
TAAGTATTTTAACAAATATCCAAAAAATCATGGTAAAATAAATTCTTAAAAGAAATAAAGTCACTGTCGCTCATTGCTTCTTTTTTAAAAAAATCCAAGAATTATGGAGAATGCCCATTTGCAATTGAATGTTGGAGGGTTGTTGGTCTGCTGGGTTAATTACTCCATCATTTTTACAAATTAATTCAGCATTTGAATTATGGCTTAATTTTCTTGATAAGCTAGAGCATGTATTAGTGGCAAGAATGGCGATGCTGATATGGTGCATATGGAAAGAGAGAAATTATAGAGTTTGGATTGGAAATAATAAATCTGCTACTTGTTCAGTTGTTGCAACAGGGAATTATCTTGTGAAATGGAAAACAGCAAGGCAAACTCTTATTCATACCCATCATCTTAATGAGTGCCAGAATTGGCATAAACCCCCCACGTCCTTTATGAAGCTTAATGTGGATGCGGACTTCTTTGTAGACTCTTATGAAACTGGTATAGGTATGGTTTTGAGAGATGATCAAGGTGCGTTCGTGACTTGTTGTTCCTTGATTTTGGCGAGGAAACCTAGAGTGGATAAAGGAGAAGTATTGGGCTTACATGAAGCCCTTTCATGGATCAAGGCTATGGGGATGAGTCAGATTATAGTGGAAGTTGATGCTAAATTAGTAGCTAATGTAGTATATTCAGTTCGGGAAGATGATTCAACTTTTGGAGATATCTTGACAGCTTGCAAACAAATCTTATTATCAAATCCTGGGTTTATAGTGCGTTTTGTTCGTCGTAATGCCAATATAGTGGCACATGGTCTTACTAGGGCCTCTCGTTCTTTTTCGAGCCCTCATTGTTGGGTAGAATCACTGTCTCTTGTGGATTGTTTCTTATGGATGACCTACTTGATGTTATTTGTTTTTGTGAACTTTAATCATTTTTTCGTAAAAAAAAACTAAAAAAAATCCAAGAATTTAAGATTAAATTCAATTTAATGACACATGCGCCTCTAATTATTAGCTTCTTCTTTTTTTTTTTCGAAATATATAATGATACCAAAAGCTTTACTGGAATCAGACATATCATGGATAATGTAACAATAATAATATCATAGCACACACAAAAACGTAAAAGCAGAGAAAACATTTGAATTTGGTGGTTGGTAATGGATTTTGGGTTATCCCGTGAAAGTGTCTTATCTTATATACTGCTTTTTATGTATGGACTCGACGCAATTTTTGAAAAATATAAACACTCTCACTATATTTTAAAAGAGAATTGAAAGGAAATAAATAAATAAAAAAGTGGAGATTGTATAATGAAATTAGGAATGACAACATCACATATATTTCTATATAAGGTAATATACGGGGATTAATAAAGGGCTTTGGGATAGATACAATTATCATAATTGATTTTTTAAATGAAACAGGTACACAATTACGTAGGGGTATCTCTAAAAGAGTGGATACCCGGCCTGCTACCATCCCTACTCGAAATAACTAGAGTGATAATATTTTTAATAAAATGATACTTGAATAATCAAAATTGTTATTTTAATTAAAAAAAATTTCAAGAATAATTCAAATATAAATGGAAAATGATATTAATATTTTAATTAAAAAATACCCATTAATATTTTTACTAGAAAGCGATAAATGTTGCTAAACACTACATATACTCCTTTGGTTCGATAATATATATACATTTGTTTTTTTTTAAGCTTTTTAAGTAGATTAAGTGATACTTTTGTGATCTTATATCTTTTAATAATAAAATTTTAATTGTATTTTTACTTTTGACAAATTCTCTCGTGAGACGCTATTTATGTGAGATGTGTTAAAGTATGTCTATTTTTAGTTAAAATATATTTAATGATTGTTAAAGCATGTGTAATAACAAATTTTGTATTTATAATAAAATAAACACAAAAGAATTACAATGATAATCCAGATGGATTGAACTTGATGATTAAGGAAACAATCTCTATCTATCCTCTGATTCTTCTCTCGAACCAATTTGGCTTTGACTTTGACTTGTTGACTTTGACTTTGACTTTGACTTTGACCGCGTTGACTGTGTATTTTGAGTTGGATCTTCAGTTGAAGCTTGTCCGAACTCGGATTTGGATTTTATAACGTTAATCCAGAGGCGTCGAGCCTTTGTTTGGATTAAACGTACTTGATCCGAAGAACACTCGATCTGGGGGGCTTAGCACCTTAATCCCGGGTCGTATGTTGTTCTTGACTTGAAGATGCTTGAAGATCTCAAGGGAGCGCTGCTCGTGTTCTTGATCTCTTCAGAGCGTTTATGTCTTCAAGTATTTGAGTGTGTCTAATGAATGGAGGAGGACTCCTTATATAGGTGAAGGAATGAGCATGCCCCATAAATAACTTGCAATCTGATTGGTCTATAACAGATTTGGCCTGGTTCTGCGGGCTTGGGCCGTTCCAAATATATCACAGCCTGATTGGTCATTGCTTAATTTGACCTGATTCTGGAACCTTCCATGCTTTACTTAACTTATGGGTCAAGCTTTACTTAATTTAAACCCTACTTAATTTGTTGGGTATTAAATTAATTATCAATTATTTATTAATCTATTTTAGGAATTAATTTATTAAATCCCCAAAATAAAATATAATAAATTAAAATTGATATTTAATCAATAAAATCCACGTGTCGCCATTTAATTGGACCGTGAATTTTAATTGCTTACAAATGCCCCCTTGCGATTTGTTCACGGACAGTATGTCTTGATGTGAAGGAATCGCAAAAGATTTGTTTCTTATTCACCAAGATTTCATGAACCTTACCCAAAATTATCAAAGTTATTTGTAGTAAAGAATCTCCTACAATTTTGTAGAGCTTGCGCACCTCACAATAATCTCCATAATTATCAATGAGTCCACTAGTAGCTTCTATAATTATCCACGAATAATTTCCATAATTATCCATGAGTCCATAATTATCCATGAATCCACTACTATATAATGGTACTTCATGAACTCAATTTTTTCATCAAAGCTATCCAACAAACAGGATATTCACTTCAGTTCTTGGTTCTTCCTTCTCTTATTTGAATTTTTCTCTTTCTTTCCAAAGTATAGCATGAAGTGTTTCTAAAATTTTTTTTTCCTTCTTCAGCATTGCTCCAAGAGGCTGTCAATTCACAAGTATAAGGTCTCAATCTATTCTTCTTTAATGCGCTCTTCTTTTATTTGTCCTTCTTGTTTCTTGTTTATTTTCTCTATTTATAAACTGATTATTTGTCTTCACGTAATCACCAAGGTAAGCCCCATCACTTGTGTTCTCATATTTACTTCTATATCCCTTCAATTCTTTTCCTTGTTGTTCTTTTTTTTTTCTTTTTTTTTTTACAACACAACGAAGCGAAGAAAAAAAATAGAAGATTTTAACACGCTAAAGCAATCAATCCAACGATGTCGAGGTAGAGAGCGATCGACGGCGGATCACCCATGGTGGTTGCTTGTCGGGCTCATACCGCGAGGTGAAAAGCAGTCAACGGCGGACCACCCATGGTGGTTGCTTGTTGGGCTTACACCTCCGACGTGTTGATGCAACGAGAGCGGACTACCCATGGTAGTTGCTTATCGAGCTCATGCCTCTGGGTGAAAAGCAGTCAACGGCGGACCACCCATGGTGGTTGCTTGTTGGGCTCATACCGCGAGGTGAAAAGCAGTCAACGGCGGACCACCCATGGTGGTTGCTTGTTGGGCTTACACCTCCGACGTGTTGATGCAACGAGAGCGGACTACCCATGGTAGTTGCTTATCGAGCTCATGCCTCTGGGTGAAAAGCAGTCAACGGCGGACCACCCATGGTGGTTGCTTGTTGGGCTCACATCTCCTTTGACATTGGGATAGAGAGTAATCTACGGCGAGCCTTTCACCAAGGGTTGATGTAGAGGTTGATTCTCGCTGGCAGCCTGCGCGGCCTGACGGTTTTGGCCATAACTCCCTCGTCTGATCTCTGATTTGGGTGATCTATGCGCCAAATCGAACCTCTCTTCAAGAGCTTTCTAACGGTGTATCATACGTCCAGATCAGACTTTTGTACAATTTTATAGAATTTGTGCAAGTTGGCAGACAGAAACAACCTTCCGGAAGTAGAGGTTGATTCTCGCTGGCAGCCTGCGCGGCCTGACGGTTTTGGCCATAACTCCCTCGTCTGATCTCTGATTTGGGTGATCTATGCGCCAAATCGAACCTCTCTTCAAGGGCTTTCTAACGGTGTATCATATGTCCAGATCAGACTTTTGTACAATTTTATAGAATTTGTGCAAGTTGGCAGACAGAAACAACCTTCCGGTCTTCTGTTGTAGGAACCTCGCCCCTCTTTCTCGTCTGAGAAAATCTACGGCGAGCCTCGTCCTTGCTATTCTTTCTTTTCTGAGAAATCGATAGCGAGCCTTGTCCTCGCCCCTCTTTCTCTTCTGAGAAATCGACGGTGAGCCTCGTTTTCGCCCCTCTTTCTCTTCCGAGAAATCGACGGTGAGCATTGTCCTCACCCCTCTTTCTCTTCTGAGAAATCGACGGTGAGCCTCGTCCTCGCCCCTCTTTCTCTTCTGAGAAATCGACGGTGAGCCTTGTCCTCGCCCCTCTTTCTCTTCTGAGAAATCGATAGCGAGCCTCGTCCTCGCCCCTCTTTCTCTTCCGAGAAATCGACGGTGAGCCTTGACCTCGCCCCTCTTTCTCTTCTGAGAAATCGACGGTGAGCCTCGTCCTCGCCCCTCAGTTGTCCCTTATGGAATTAAGAACTGCTCCTCGGTTGTCTCTCGATACGATTGTCCCGACATGGTGATTGAACTATGAGCTCGTGTCTTTTGGCAGTGGTTTCGAAAGGGTTCGAGGTCGCTTGTTGTTGGTGCTTATGCTTAAGAGAGGGGCGGTGAGTGATGCTCGGCCATCGGTGTTGACAATCCGACCGGGGAGCGGCGCGATAGGGCCGATCCGCGGCTACTTAGCGCGGTTGAGGACGTACGCCCGATCTGGGTAAGAACCTCGGAACAACAGCGGCGGCTGATACTCTTGGCGATGATAGCCGGTTCGCGTGCCTCGGCACCATAAGATGAGGCGGTGGTGGCTTCGCGTGGTTCTGACTGGGCAGCAGCAGTGCAGAACGCGGCTGCTGTATTTTTTGAAGAGGCCGACAGCGCATCGGCGATCAGCGACAACCGCACACGATGGCGCGATGACATGGGGGACCGGCAGCAGCTTGCTGGCACGTAATCGCTTGGTGTTACTATGGAAAGAGCAAAACATGGTGTCATTGATATGGGTATCGAGCTTCACTGATAGAGTATTCTAAACTTCCCTCTGGGGAAAGTGGCCAAACGGCCGAGGACAGCAAGAGCAGCATCGATAGTGCACTGGTGACGCTGCATTTCCGGTGAGAGACATGATATTGCCGATGATGGCTTGGCAATGTTGAGGACGTCTACCTGATCTGGGTGAAGAGCGTCGGAACGACGAGAGACAACAGCATCTTCAGTGGCACCATCCAACGTAGTGTTCAACTACCGTCTTCTTATTGCCAACCTTTCGCTTCTCAACTCATGCTTCAACTTAGTGCTCGCCTCAAAAACTCAACGTGAATAACCTGAATTATGACTGAACTTAGCAAAGTGCTAAGCTGCCTACGTACCCCTTTTAAGAAGATCAAGTCATAACGTAGTTCAAAGGGACATGATTTGGTTTTGAATGGGGGGGGTGCCGTACACAGTTTAAACTCATGCGGGCCAGGAGTGACTATTCTTTAACCACTTTAGACAAAGTAGGATATTTAATGCTTTAACCACTTAAAATATCTGAGTGGGGTGAATTAATAGTTTAACCACATATAATTACCTTTGGTGGGTGTCATGCACAGTTTATACTCATACGGACCAGGAGTTCGTCGTACACAGTTTATACTCATGCGGACCAGGAGTTCGTCGTACACAGTTTATACTCATGCGGACCAGGAGTAACATGCAGTTTAGGCTCGTGCGTCAAGGAGCGTTGTACATGTATTTATTTTACGCGTAGTAGCGTTTCAAGAACTTCCCATTTATAGGGCCAATGTTCACGCCATCTTCTGAGATCAACTTGTATGCGCCATTTGTATAGGCTTCCTTCACAACATGAGGGCCATCCCACTTGGGTAGAAACTTATTTCCAACGCGATGGGTGACTACTATAGGTCTTCTCACAGCAAGCACCAAATCACCAACTTGAAAAGAACGTACCCTCACCTTCTTGTTGTATGTTCTAGAAAGGCGAGATTGGTAACACTCAAGTCTTTGTTGTGCTTCCAACCTCTTTTCATCTAACGCTTCTAACTCTTGAAGACGTAACTTTGCATTTTCTTCCTCGGTGAGGCCTTCTTGTATGGCTATCCTCAAAGAAGGAATTTGCTTTTCAAGAGGCACAACAGCCTCAACACCATACACCAAGGAATACGGAGTGGCTTGAGTAGGTGTTCTATAGGTGGTACGGTACGCCCATAAAGCTTCATTGATCCTTTCATGCCAATCTCTTTTTGACTTGGAGACCACTTTCTTCAACAAACTGCATAAAGTTTTATTGAAAGCTTCGGCAAGACCATTAGCAGCTGCGTTATACATTGAAGATTTCTTTTGTTTGAAATCAAACTTCTCACATAGCTTATCAATCCAACTATTGCTGAACTGCTTTCCATTATCAGTGATGATGTAGCGCGGAACACCATATCTATAAATGATGTTAATCCGGATGAAGTCAGCAACATTTTCTTTCTTCACTTCCCTTAGAGGCACAGCTTCGGCCCACTTTGAAAAGTAATCGGTTGCCGCAAGAATGTAGAGATGACCACCAGATGACTTTGTAAGCGGCCCCACCACATCTAAACCCCAAGCATCAAAAGGCCATGAAGCGACTGTCGGATGTAAAGGCTCCGGAGGTTGATGAATCAAATTTCCATGGAACTGACAGGCTTGACATCTTTGTGCGTAATCCATGCAATCCTTCACCATGGTTGGCCAATAGTAGCCCATCCTTTTAATTCTGAAATGTAGCTTCGGTCCGGACTGATGAGCACCGCAAATTCCAGAGTGAGCCTCCTCCATTGCTTGAATAGTTTCTTCCTTACCCAAGCATCTCAAGAAAATTCCATCGAATGATCTTCTATAAAGTATACCCTTGAAGTAGATGAACCGAGGTGCCCGACGCCGAATATCAACCCTTTGTCGTGGATCGTTAGGCAACTTATCATATTTCAAATAATCCACAAGCGGTTGGCGCCAATCTTCTTCTTCAATTTCGAAAACCTCCACCACATGATTTTCAACTTCTTCATAATCATCATCTTCAAAGATTGGTGGTACAACCCAACTTCTACACACCGGTATTTGAATCTGCATTTCTGGCATAGCTATAATTGATGCTAACTTAGCGAGGGCGTCAGCTTGCTTATTCTCTCTTCTAGATAGATGCTTAATATCAACATCACCGAGATAACCCATAAGCTTTTGAGCATACTTGTAATAGGGGAACAACTCAGGCTTCTTCACTTCATACACTCCAAGGAGTTGATTTACTACCAATAGCGAATCACCATACACTCTAAGGTGTAGCTGCTTTATATCGACGGCCATCTCTAAACCAAGTATGAGTGCTTGATACTCAGCCACATTGTTGGAGCAATTTTCTGTTAAGGAAAATGAGAAAGGTAGAACTTCACCACTGGATGTTACAAACACGACTCCCGCACCAGCTCCCTCTCTATGAGATGCTCCATCGAAATACATCTTCCAAGGAGAAACTATGTCCACAGTGAAAGCATCTTCATCAGGGAGTTCATCAGATAGTTCCCATTCAGCAGGCATTGGATGATCAGCTAGAAAATCTGCCAACACCTGTCCTTTTACGGCCTTTTGAGGGACGTACACGATCTCAAACTGTTGAAGTTGGAGATACCATCTTGCAAGCCGATCAGAGAGTACTGGTTTTGACATGACAAATTTTAGTGGGTTGGCTTTCGAAACTAGCCGAACTGTGTGAGCTTGAAAATAATGTTTCAACTTCTGAATTACGAAGATAAGGGATAAGCAGATCTTCTCAATGGGTGAATACTTCAACTCATTTGGAGTCATGGTTCTACTTAGATAATATAGAGCTCTTTCTTTACCATCATCATTTTCTTGTGCAAGTAAAGCTCCCACAGAACGCTCTTGAGCAGCTAGATAAAGGACTAATGGACGTCCCGGTATTGGAGCACTCAACACTGGTGCCTTCATCAAGTATTCTTTAATGCTATTGAAAGCATTATTGCAAGCTTCATCCCATTCGAATATGCTGCCCTTCTTCATGAGATGACTAAATGGTTGGCATCGGCCAGCTAAGTTTGATATGAATCTCCTTAAGTATGCCAACTTTCCCTGCAGACTTTTGAGTTCATGTATGTTCCGAGGCACATGCATTTTCATGATTGCGTCAATCTTTGCTTTCTCAATCTCAATCCCTCGACGGCGAACAACAAACCCAAGAAATTTCCCAGATGAAACTCCAAATGCACACTTGAGCGGATTCATCTTGAGTTGATGCTCTCTTAATCGTTCAAACACTCGCCTTAGATTATGAAAATGATTTATCTTTTCCTTTGATTTCACCACAATATCATCAACATAGCATTCGACAATCTTATGAAGCATGTCATCAAATATCTTTTGCATGGCTCGCTGATAAGTGGCACCAGCATTCTTTAAGCCAAATGGCATAACATTATAGCAATATATTCCTTTCGGAGTACGAAAGGCTGTCTTCTCTTGATCCTCAGGAGCCAAACCAATTTGATTGTAGCCAGATGATCCATCCATAAATGAAAGGACCTCATGCCCCGTTGTTGCATCAATCATGAGCTCAGTAATTGGTAATGGAAAGTCATCTTTTGGACACGCCATATTCAAATCTCGGAAATCAACACATACTCTGAGTTGCCCATTTTTCTTTCTTACCGGCACGATATTGGAAATCCATGTAGGATATTTGACTTCTCGGATCTTGCCTGTTTCAAGAAGCTTATTAATCTCGTCCTCAATCAAAGGAATCAACTCTGGTCGAAATCGACGCTGCATTTGTTTAACTGGTCGAGTTCCCTTTTTAATGGACAAGTGGTGCACTGCGATTTTCGGATCTAAGCCTGGCATTTCCTTATGTGACCATGCAAAGACATCTCTGAATTCTCGCAAAAGGCTGACATACTTTGTTTCTTCCTCAACATCTAGCAGAGCACTTATGTAGGTAGGACGTGGATCATTTTCATCACCTAAGTTAATTTCTTTCAACTCATCAACAGTGGCTTTCACTCCTTCTTCAAATTGTGGAGGGGCATCTTCAGCATCTACTTCCTCCATTTGAGAATCTTCCACAGCAGTAATATGATTGGTGGAAGCTACACTTTCTCTATCATTATTACTATCATCTTTGGTCAAGACGATTCTTCGCACCTTAGCTTTCAATACTCTTCCACTTGAGATAGTCAAGATATTTTGCCGCTTGATACGAGATGGATTTTGACTCCGGAGTTTTCGGAGGTTAAGGGACTTGACATGATTTTGCCTCCTACACTTCCCTTTACAGGGTCCAAGCCTTTCGAAGACACTCCCAAGCCTTTCAAAAACAGATATTCTCTTGACTTCCCTACTACTTGCATCAAACCTATCCTCCGTGGATAAAGATTCTCCCTCGGTGATATAATTTGTACTTGCTCTTCTAATTGCAATGCGGACTGGCTTTTGAGGGACATATCCCAAACCTGGCTTAGCCTTCTTGATAGTGTGATCATTATTTTTCAACATTTTCTGAATAACATTGAGCCCCTGGCCTGGTGGGTTGATAGTTTCTTGACACACCTTACTCACCATCGCTTTTTCCCTTGGTTCATAACCAGCCTTCATAAGGAGTTTATAAGCTTGTGGACTATACGACTTGGTTATTTCAGCTTCAAACACTTCACCGTGTTCGGTCTTTGGTCCTTCAATAGGACGTGTGAATCCTTTGAGTGGTGGAGAAGAAAGTTTACTAGCATCAATTTTTGTTAAAGGCAACGTTAACTCTTCCGAGGTCTCAAGCCCTTTGCCTTTGTTCTCCTTGAGAGTGGCAGATGATGTACTACCTTCCTCATCATTTATTTGTTTATTGCCCCCATTATCTTGCACCGGGGCTTCTTCACGTTTTACTTCCTTTGTACTCTTGAAGAAATATTTAGCATCGGCAAAGTAAGCTTCAGCTTCAGTAAATGGCTTGTCATCACCGAATACTCTTTTCACGTTGTCACCTTCACTATATTTGAAGCACTGGTGCAATGTAGAAGGAATCACGCCATTCTCATGTAGCCATGGACGCCCCAAAAGCATGTTGTAGGAAGTTTTTGCATCAATAACATGGAAAAGGACTGTGGATTTCATCTCATCAATTAGCAAATCAAGAACTATTGTGCCGAGAGTCCTTTGTCCCTCATGGTTGAACCCTTGGATCATCAATCGGCTATGGTTGAGTTCATCCAGTGGTATTTCTATCTTCTTCAACATTCTCAAGGATAAAATGTTCACTGCCGAACCTCCATCAATAAGTATACGATTCACTCGCATCCCTTTAGTATAACCAGTCACAAATAGAGGTCGATTATGAGATTGCATACCCAACAACATATCTTCATCCGTGAAGGTTACCTTCATGGAGTAAGCTTTACCCTTAGTTTCAAGTTGTTCGCTTTCATTGTCCTCATTCACGACATGACATGAGCCTCCATTATGACTTTCTTCTACAGAAGTGAAGTTTGTACCCGCCTCATCTTCTAACACGATTTTTCCTTCCTTAACCAGTTGCATGATCTTTTCCTTAAGAACGAAACAATCATGAATTGGATGACTCACCAACCTATGATACTTGCAGTATTTTGGGTCATTAGTTCGGCCGGCTTCTTCTGGACGTTTCATCTCAGGAAGGTCAAGGAGCTTATTTTTCATCAGATCATCAAATATGCCAGAAAGGTCTGAGTTCAGAAATGGATACTCTTTTTCTTGCATCTCTTTCAGAGTTAACCTTCTTTGCCCCCACTCTTGAGCAACTTGCTTCCCTGTGTCTTTTTTATCATTTTCATTCTTTCGAACCTTGACCGTCATAATATTTGTAGCCATTGACTCCTTGTTGGAACTTTTAGCATAGGACTTGCCCCCCCTTTTGAAATCTTGTTTATCTTTAGACTTGTAGGAGTCCGACATCGGTGAATGTTTGATTCCACTAGCAGCCATACTTAATTCCATGTCATGGGCCCTAGTAGCCAACTCTTCGAAAGTCTTAGGTTGAATTCCTTTGAGTATATAAAGGAGATTCCATTCCATTCCTTGGATACACATCTCAATGGCAGACTCTCCGGATAATCGGTCCTTGCAATTTAAACTTAAATTTCTCCATCGATTGATATAATCAATCACAGGTTCTTCCTTCAATTGACGAGTATTAGTTAACTCAGTCATGCTAACAGTTCTCCTCGTGCTGTAGAAACGATTAAGGAACTCATGTTCCATTTGTGCCCAACTATCAATGGATTCAGCTTGCAAGTCGATATACCAATCAAATGCATTTCCTTTGAGAGAGCGAACGAACTGCCTTATCATATGGTCTCCATAAGTACCAGCATCATGGCAGGTCTCAATAAAGTGTGCTATATGCTGCCTCGGGTTTCCCTTGCCATCAAACTGTTGGAACTTGGGAGGCTGGTAGCCAGCTGGCAACTTCAAGTTGTCCACTCTTTTCGTGTATGGCTTGACATAAGTAACAGTAGGCTTGGAATTCTCCTCAAACCTTTCTTTTATTGTTCCAAGTATAATATCCTTGAGTTGATCTACTTGGAGCATTCCATCAGCTGAAAGTGGCAACGTTCCTTGAGTTTGCTCCTTTTCAATAGCTTGGCGCCTTGTGACCTCTTCCACTTCACTATCGTCCATGACTCCTTTTCCGTTTGCACGGCTAGTCTCCGCGATGTCTCTTTTCATCAATTGGGAGATCTTTGTGTCTTGCGCTTCTATGTGTTTCGTGAGCCCCTCGATAGCTTTCATCATGTTTGCTAATTGTTCCTCAACAGTCGTGGCGCCTGCCATCATTACTGGAGCTGCAACGGAGTCAGATGAAGAGTTTGAAGATGCAGAATCTTCATCACTATCATCTTTCATAAGTAGTTGTTTTCTCGAAGCCTCCTCAACCGAAGGGTTGGATCCAGATGAGGCTTCCGAACGAGCTTTTTCTGACATGCTCCTTGTAACAACAGCAACATATTCAGTCAATGCCTCTGAGAGCTTAGAAGCAGCAGTCCTACCTGCAGTAATCCTGACAGGAGTCATATCGTACTTCGAGCTTGTAGAGAGAAGAGATGAGAGGTAGAGACGGTCCCACTGGGCGTGCCAAATTTTGTAATAACAAATTTTGTATTTATAATAAAATAAACACAAAAGAATTACAATGATAATCCAGATGGATTGAACTTGATGATTAAGGAAACAATCTCTATCTATCCTCTGATTCTTCTCTCGAACCAATTTGGCTTTGACTTTGACTTGTTGACTTTGACTTTGACTTTGACTTTGACCGCGTTGACTGTGTATTTTGAGTTGGATCTTCAGTTGAAGCTTGTCCGAACTCGGATTTGGATTTTATAACGTTAATCCAGAGGCGTCGAGCCTTTGTTTGGATTAAACGTACTTGATCCGAAGAACACTCGATCTGGGGGGCTTAGCACCTTAATCCCGGGTCGTATGTTGTTCTTGACTTGAAGATGCTTGAAGATCTCAAGGGAGCGCTGCTCGTGTTCTTGATCTCTTCAGAGCGTTTATGTCTTCAAGTATTTTAGTGTGTCTAATGAATGGAGGAGGACTCCTTATATAGGTGAAGGAATGAGCATGCCCCATAAATAACTTGCAATCTGATTGGTCTATAACAGATTTGGCCTGGTTCTGCGGGCTTGGGCCGTTCCAAATATATCACAGCCTGATTGGTCATTGCTTAATTTGACCTGATTCTGGAACCTTCCATGCTTTACTTAACTTATGGGTCAAGCTTTACTTAATTTAAACCCTACTTAATTTGTTGGGTATTAAATTAATTATCAATTATTTATTAATCTATTTTAGGAATTAATTTATTAAATCCCCAAAATAAAATATAATAAATTAAAATTGATATTTAATCAATAAAATCCACGTGTCGCCATTTAATTGGACCGTGAATTTTAATTGCTTACAGCATGTTTTGTAAAGTATGCTAAATTATGCATTAAAGTATGATTTCAGCGTGTTATAATATAATATATTATTGACATACTTTAACTACAAATAATCATACTTTATCTCTACAATAAGCATACTTTAATGATGGGTTAACCCATCTCACAAATAACCCATCTTAACAAATAATCCGTCTCACAAGAGAATTTCTCTTTACTTTTTGCTGTTAACTTTAAATTAAATTGATGGTAAATTGTATACTATTGTAAAAATATTAGTTTTTTTTTTTTGTGTAGAATCCTATTTATTAAAGAGGGATGAATGTATATCTTATAGTTAAACAAATCAAAATGAGAAATTATATATTTCTTCCAACATATCAGAGAATATTTAAGATCGTAAATGTTCGTGGATTTGATGATACTTGAAAAACGAAATGACTGAGTCACAAGAGTTAACATCATTCATTTATAATTTTATTTATTTATTTATTTATTTTTATTTCGAGATAGACATTCGTATTGAGACAGGAAATAGAAATTTTATAATTTTTATTTTTATTTAAAGAAAGTCCAGCTATACATCAAAGAAAAATAGGAGTAATAATTTTCAACTTTTCTTAAGTTCTGTTGACCCACAAGTTTTGACATCACAATCATAGCTAGCTTGAATAATAATATGATAAAAATAAGTGGGGGCCTTATATATTGTGATTTGATTAGTATCCATATAAATTGTGGGCATCTTCCACATCCATGGAAAGTTCAAATGGCCCTTTCCCAACTCCTAAATCTGTGATCATCTTTTATTCATAAATAACGGACAATAACTCTTGTACTTACTAAGTGTAATAATATATTTGGGTTTTTTTTTCTAGTTCTTAATTTAATTTTATTTACAAATTATAGAGGTTGGTGTTTGTAATGCACATCGGATCTTCTGCCTCATTTTTATGCATCATTTTATGTGCCACACGTTGAGTGATTGACACGTAAGAGGGGAAAATAAATCCATCCATTATCCATAGGGTTTAAGATTTATGATATAATTTTTCTCTCCTAGATGTCGTCCATCTAACGGTGCGGCACAGTAAATGATGTACCAAATGGCACAGAAAATTTTAACATTTCATAATAATTAAATAATTTGGTAAGAGAGAGTAGTAATATATTCACACCAACGTGATGAGTTTTTTTTTTTTTTAATTATTCATTTCGACCTTGCACCCCCTCCGTAATATATAATAATTTTTAGAAGTATTATAATATTTTTATAGTACATAAATAATAAAATATATTAGTTGTGTTAGGTAGATATGATTTTTTTAAAAATAAAAAAATAAAATGAAATGGTGTACCACACTTTTAAGGGCACCTCTCCTATCTTGATTTTTTTTTCCAAATTAAATAGGAGTATAAAGAAGGGTAATTGTTTTGACATTTTTTAAGGAATGTACTACGAAACAACCAAATAAAAAATGTGTCAAGAAGGAGAGAATTATTTTTGCGGTAATTTTTGGGTGACTCATGATCACCCATGACCCTCTCACATGAGGGGGTGAGGGTCATATGTCAGGGATGTCTCCCACCCCCTCATATGAGAGGGTCATGGGTGACCACGGATCATCTAAGTAATCCTTTTATTTTTGTATTGTATTTGTATGAAACACAATTTGTGAGTATATAATTTTTAAAAAAGATGATATCCATGTGTTTACATGTGTTCTAATTCAGACAAAATTTTGGGTAAAATCATTTAAACGGGATGAGTGGTGTAAGGTAAATAAAATTGATAATTTTTAATTAATAGTGATAACTATGCACTTTAATTATTTCATAAATAATTTATAATTTAATAATAAAAAATGAAAACATATACTCCCTCCCTCCTACAACAAGGAGTGTATTTTATTATTTTTTTTCGTCCCAACATAAGTGGTGTATTTTCTTTTTTAGTAAATGAAACCCACACAAAACAATCAATTAATATATTTCCATGGGACTTATACATCATACTAATACACCTACCCACTAGCATACATTAAAATATTATTTCTCTCGCCTCAACTACCCCCAACTACCCATTAAATATTATATCCCTTAATATATATGTAAAAAAGTTTCGTCACTCTTGTTGTGATGAGACAGAGGGAGTATGTAATTAAAAAATAAAAAATAAAACAATTCATACAATCTCGTACCAGACTTGTTCTTAATTCTATTTAAATGTTATTATTGAAATTATGCAAGGAAATGGAGTATAAGATTTTGTTTTCAATTAAAATAATATAAATACTGTATTGTTGTGTTGTGAATATATAACCAGCTTGTATTTTATCGAATAAGTGTAATTCAGAAATATTGAATTAGAAAATGTTACTCTTTTTCGTGATAAATCATTCATTTTTCTTTTAAATAAATTATACTTTTCGAAAACTTACAATATAACAAAAAAATTAATTTATGAGACACTGTGAGAGTGTGAGATGAGTCGACCTATTACTAAATTAAGTTATTGAAAATATATTTTAATACAGAAGAATTTAACACGATCCTGATCATTTTTTTTATTAAAAAAAAACTATATATTGTGAAACAATATCAATATAATCATTTGCTCATACAATATACTATAGTTCGATCATCATATTTTCTCTTGAATATAGTATTGACCGTTTAATAATTCCATAGTTGTGAATGTTTTAATAAGAAAAAGTGATGTAAGGCTGAATTGGTGTCCTCATAAAACCTATTCCATTATGGGATGTAAATTGACAAAAATATTTAAGATAATTAATTTTTTTATATAAATTAACTTATTAAAAATATTACCCCTAAAAAGTAAAGGATAGAATAAGATAATTTAAAATATATTTATCCTTCCATGTAATAGCAATAAATGTCTTTTTTGCGTGAAAATATAAATGGAGCAATATCTCAATAGAACTTAAGAAATATGTACTTCCTAATATTATCATTAAAAAAATATCACACCAATCTCCAATTTAAGAATATATTTTAATTACAAATTTGTTATTCTCATCTGAAACATACCACATACCTTATAATTTTATTACTTAAAATATTATATTATTTTTAAAAAGTTAATAAAATTTATCAAAAGATAAATTTTTTAAAATTTTATATATACAGTAACGGCACCAAATAAATTGGAACGGAGATTTTTTTTTATTTTTTTTGGGTGGCCCACAGTACCATGCAATTAAAGGCTAACAAATTCTCCAATATTTTCTTCTCCTACATAACCCAACTAATTAATAAGTTTGAAAAATATCTAACAGTTTTTGGCAGCTGACAGCTGGCACTGAAGTATAAAGCATACAGCAATAGGGTATACTTACAAGTATAAGGTCCCCTAAAATAAAATAAAATAAAACATTTAATTATAATAGAAAAAAAAGAAGGCGATCACTTTCATATTGTACCCCTCTTTTAACCGAAAATCCAACATGGCTCGTTCACACACACACTTGTGTCTAGCGGATGTGTGTGAAATTACATGCACGCCCCTTACACAACTCATGCACATTATCTTTAGTAGCTCATGCCCACCTTTACACATTACACTTCTATCTCCTTTTCTTCAAATACTACATTACATGTTAGGTGGATGCGGTCGTCATCGTCGTCGGTGTTCGTCGTCGCCGGAAAAGATGGTCGAGGGATGAACTCCACAGTGCTTAGATTCTCGTTGAACTCACACAAGAATTCAAATCCACGTTCTACCCGTTAGGATCACAAATGGGTGATTAAATGGAATTGGGTGTAAGGCTATGGGCCACATTCTAATAAGTTAGAATGGGTCAAATACTTAATGATTGAAGACCAACATTTGGGTCAAAGGCCCAAAGGGCCCAACAATCTCCATCTTGGCCTAAATCATCCACCCTTGTGTGTAACTAAATGAGAATTTATCATCGCACTTTTTTTCGTACACCTGCAAAACGAAAGACATAAAGTCAAATGCAAGATCCAGAAATTTGACACAAAGCCAAGGTATCACAAAAGATACACAAATCTAAGCCGGAGCAAAGATCACGGACACACAGTCACAAAATATTTAAATTATCCCAAGGACAAAATAAACAGAACACACAAGCAAAAAACAGAGCACACAAGCTCAAGTGTGAACACAACTTTCACGGGAAAAGAACTGCATACAACATGCTTCAATCAAGAGAGTCAAAATTTAAAATCCTCATGCAAGACCTAAATTTTTCAACAGATAAGCATTTAGTACCCATATCAGCAGGATTAAACTCAGATAGAATCTTTTCCAGGTTAACAATACCTTTTTCCATAATATCACAAATGAAATGATATCTAACATCTATATGCTTAGTTCTATCATGGAAAACAGGATTTTTACACAGCTGAATCGCAGACATACTATCAGAAAACACAGTGGCACAATTATCAAGAAAACCTATTTCTTTCACAAGGCCTTGCAGCCAAATAGCTTTCTTTAAAGCATCAGTAATAGCCACGTATTCAGATTCAGTTGTAGATAAAGCAACCACATGCTGTAGCTGAGACTTCCAACTTATGCAAGAGCCACACAAAGTAAACACATAAGAAGTTGTAGACTTCCTATTATCCCTATCATTTGCATAATTAGAATCAATATAGCCAACAAGGCTCACACCATTTGTAGATTTGGAAAAGCGCAAACTTACCTACATGGAGCCCTTGAGGTATCTCAAGAGCCATTTCAAAGCCTCCCAATGAGGAGCACCTGGATTTGCCATATACCTACTCAAGAAACTAACAGAATATGCAATATCTGGTCTAATGCTAACCATAAGATACATAACAGACCCAATAGCATTGGAATAAGGAACCTTTTCCATTTCAGCAATTTCAGAATCAGTCTTTGGGGACTGATCCTTACTTAACATAAAGTGAGCAGCAAGAGGCACATTAACAGTTTTAGCAGACATCATAGACAACTTACTCAAAATCTTTTCAACATATGAAATCTGATTAAGCAAGAGAACATAGGTTCTTCCTATCTCTATCAATGTTCATTCCAAGAATCCTTTTAGCATCTCCAAGATCTTTCATATCAAAATTATCACATAGACTCTTTTGAACAAGCTCAACATACTCAAGATCAGGGCTAACAATTAGCATATCATCCACATATATGAGCAAAAAAACAGGAACAGAAGTATTAATTTTGAAGTAAAGGCAATTATCATGCAAGCTTCTCTTAAACTTCAAAGATGACATGCATTGATCAAACTTCTTATTCCACTGTCTAGGAAATTGTTTCAAGCCATACAAGGATTTCTTCAAAAGACACACATGATCAGGATTTTTGGGGTTTACAAAACCCTCAGGTTGTTTCATGAAAATCTCTTTTGTCCAAATCACCATTAAGAAAAGCAGTTTTGACATCCATTTGCTTTAACTCCCAATCAAAATGAGCAATTAATGCAAGCATTATACGAACAGTAGTGAATTTAACAACAGGAGCAAAGATTTCATTATAATCAACCCTTTCCTTTTGAGTAAAACCTTTTGCTACCAATCTAGCTTTAAATCTAACATTTTCAAGCTCATGTTTCACTTTGAAAAGCCACTTGCAATCAACAACAGAGCAATGAGCAGGTTTTAGAACCAGAGTCTAAGTATGATTAACATGCAACGATTTCATTTCATCTTTCATAGCATTAACCATTTCACAGAGTTATCAGATTTTAAAGCCTCTTGATAGGTCTTAGGTTCATTATCAATATTTTTAAACGCATTGAAAGCATGAGTATCAATATGAAAATCATCATACCTAGCAGGTGGCCTAATATTCTTTCTAGGTCTATCCCTAGGCAACATATAGTCATCATCTTCAGGAATATCATGCACATTTTCATCATTGATAGCAGGTTCATTGGCAACAAGTTCTTGATCAACAACAGTATCAGGCAAGTTTTCAGCATCACATGACAAAGGAGACAACTCCACCTCACTCGAAGAAGTGGTAGGATCATGTAAAGGCACAACATCAGGCAAAGGAGCAGATAAGCAAGGAAATTCAGATTCATTGAAGATCACATCCCTACTAATCACAATTTTGAAACCAGATTCGGACAAATCTCACAGCCTATAACCTTTAACACCCTCAGGATAACCAAGAAAAATACATTTTCTACTCCTAGGATCTAATTTGTCATGTTTCTGGCGCACAAACGCAGCACAGCCAAATACACGTAGCACAGAATAATCAATACTTTTACCAAAAAATACATAGTCAGGGCACTTACCCTTTAAAGGCACAGAGAGAGATTTGTTTATTAAAAAAGCTGCGGTAATAAGCGCCTCACCCCAAAACTTTTTAGAAAGTCCAGAAGACACTAACATGCTCCCCACCCTTTCTAACAAAGTCATATTCATCCTCTCAGCAACCCCATTCTGTTGGAGAGTGTAAGGAGCAGACTTATGTCTCACAATTCCAGATTTGACACATAAATCATCCATGGCATTATTGCAAAATTTCAATCCATTATCAGTTCTAAGATACTTAATCTTTTTACCCATTGATTTTCAATCAAAGTTTTCCAATTTTTGAACTTTTCAAAAATATCAGATTTGTTTTTAAGCAAAATCACCCACACTTTTCTTGAAAAATCATCAATAATGGACAGAAAATACACATTGCCACCTTGAGTTGGCTCACTAGAAGACCCCCACACATCAGCATGCAGGTACTCAAGTATATCACTACACGAAGAAGTCTTAGGGTACGGGGAAACAGGGAATTTTACATTGGCATATTTGCCTTGCACACAAGAATCACAAAAAGGAATGCATGTAAGCATATCATTACCAAAAAAATCAGCTTTATGCAATATTTCAAGACCTTTACTACTCATGTGACCTAACCTACCATGTTTGTTTTATCCTCTTTAACAGCGTTAGCAAACATAACA
This sequence comes from Pogostemon cablin, assembly GCA_023678885.1. NCBI lineage: Eukaryota > Viridiplantae > Streptophyta > Magnoliopsida > Lamiales > Lamiaceae > Pogostemon > Pogostemon cablin. The sequence continues at coordinate 5,205,428 of CM042991.1, read as the reverse complement.
ACAGATTTAGCACAGCAAACATATAGGTTATTTCTTTTTTCAGCATTAAAGACGGGCACAGAACCCTTCACAATAGACATGCAACCCTTTTCACACCTACCTTCAAGACCCTCATCTTCAAGTGCAGCATAAGAAATCAAGTTGTTACACAAATCAGACACATGTCGTACGTTTTTCAAAGTGAACACAAAATCATCTTTAAAATGCAAGCAAATGTCACCAATACCAAGCACATCACATCTTTTTTCATTAGCCATAGACACAGATCCATGATAAATATTTTTATATGAAGAGAAAAGATGTTTAAAAGGTGTCATATGAAATGTGCAACCAGAATCCACAAGCCATTCACTATCACACAGAGATGAATGCACATAATTCACACAATTATCAGAAATAGGAAACACATCACCATAATTCACAGATTCAGAGGCAACATTAGCATGATCATTAGAATTATTCCTCTTAGGATGAGGACGCTTGTTTGCAAAATATCCCCTTTCATGGCAATTAAAGCATTTCTTCTTTTTCTTGTCACCATTCTGATTATTCTGAGGTTTCACATCAGAATTTTTGTCCTTGTTCTTATTCTTGTTCTTGTTCTTATTCTTATTACGATTGTTAGGTTTTCCCTTAACATGCATAATCTCCCAAGAATTCTTAACACCCTCATTTTGTTTTAAATCATGCTCTTTGCTTTTTAAGGCATTCACCACAATATCAAGAGTAATGTCATCACGATCATACTTTATAGCAGACTTGACATCACTATAAGAATCAGGTATAGCATTTAAAAGCACAATAGGAGTGTATTCATCAATATGCTTGTCACCAGTTAGCTTAATATCTTGAATCAACTTCGTGAACACATCCAAAATTTCTTCAACATCTTTGTTTGCATCAAGTTTAAAACGAAAGAAGTTTTTAAGAAGAAACATTTTACTAGGCAAAGATATTTCAGTATACAGCTTCTCCAGTGTTTCCCATAAAACTTTTGCGGACTCATGCACACCAACTTTTTTAAGCACATGATCAAAAAGATTCAAGATAATCGCAGACAAAGCAAGCTCATTCATCTCAGCCTTTTTAACAGGTGTATCATCCTTATCATACGAGTGATCTACAGATTTGAATACCCTTTTTCGGATGAGTATGCACTTCATTTTCTATTTTTAGATATTGAAGTCTCACTTACCGTCAAATGGTGCTTGTCCAAACGAAGAGGACGAAGCCATGGGTATTTAAAGTTGAGTAGAATACACTTTGAATGAAAAAAATACAGAATTACAGAGTAACAATCTGTCACACACCAGGTTGGCACTACTCTAATCACACACAAAGCGAGAAACGAAGCAGTATAACACACAAGGACATATTTTTAGCAACGGAAATTGAAAGACCAAGATGACAGTTTCACAAAGAAGCAAACAAGAACAGTAATAAGAGGGTCAGCCGCCTCAGGGCATCACACAAGAAAAATAAATAAGAAAGGCACAAGCTATTTCACCAGAGCGGTGTCTCCGACGAGAACACCGTACTACTTCTACGAGCCACCAGCCCATTACTTAACGGGGGCGAATTCCTCGTAGTCTTATTCACGTAGCAAACACGAACGGAGTAGCCTCCACTCCAATTTTTAACCTACACACAAAGTGAGAAACATTGGGGTTAGTGAAGGAACAATCTGAAAAATTTTCAGAAAAAGAACTGTCCGAAAAATAACAAAACAAATCTAAAATTTTTTGAAACAATATAAAATGAGGAGGAGAGACACTTCCCTTCCACAAATGGAGAGGTCAATCTGATCGGAACCCTAACGCTAGTGGTCAACTCCGGCGGTCAACGGCGGCGGTGGCCGGAGGTCAGCTGCAGCGACGACACGATCTAACCAAACTGAGCAGATCCGCAATGATCCCTGCAGATCGCGAGCTGGCAGACTGAGGAACCCCGCGATGGTGGCGGCGGACAGTGGTCAGCCTCGTTCAGCAAGGGCAGCCAGAAACCTAGAGGCGTGGCGGCTTCCGGCGTCAGATAGCGATAGATCGACGGCTGGAAGTGGCAGTGCTGGCGGCAGATCGTGATTCTGGAGTGCAGATCCAGCAGCAGCGGCGCGTCCCTCGCGATCTCCTTGATCGGTGACGCAGTGGTACGCTGCAGATCGGACGTCAAGCATTGCGATTCCGGCAGTGGAACCCTAGCGGCGGCGCGACAGCTTTGGGCAGTTCGGCGGCGGACAGATCGTGATGTGAGCAGCTTCGATCGGAGATGAAAGGCTGACGGGCGGTGCTGAGCACTGACGACGGGCAGCGGTCGGGCGTCGGCGCAAATAGATCCAGATGTCGGCGGTGGGAGAACTGGAACAGCGGCGGACAACGATCTGGACATAGGTGGCGCAATCTTTCTAGCGGGCAGCTCCCGATGGAGGAGCGATTCGGTCAAATCGCGACTCAGATCGCGATTTCGGCAGTCGTCGGACGGCGGCGATCTCCCACCGGCGGCTGACGGTCAGCAGCTTCGGGAGACGGACGGACGACAAAACCTGCTCTGATACCACTGTTAGGTGGATGCAGTCGTCATCGTCGGAGAAGGTGGTCGAGGGTTGAACTCCACAGAGCTCAGATTCCCATTGAACTCATACAAGAATTCAAATCCACGTTCTACTCTTTAGGGTCACAAATGGGTGATTAAATGGGATTGGGTGTAAGACTATGGGTCACATTCTAATAAGTTAGAATGAACTCAATACTTAAGGATTAATAGATGATTAAATGGGATTGGGTGTAAGGCTATGAGCCACATTCTAATAAGTTAGAATGAACTCAATAATTAAGGATTGAAGATCAACATTTGGGCCAAAGGCCCAAAGGGCCCAACATTACATTATACTCACGTGGAATTCAATTTACCTTATAATTCATATGTGGATTTTAGAAACCTAAATTTAAAAAAAAAAAAATAGTGTCTTGAAAATCAGTTAAATAATGATGAAATATGTATATTTTGAGCTATCGGTAGAATGAGTGTTAGTTTATGTTGGATTTGGTTTGCGCGTTGATGGGTTAGGCACCAGCTGCGTGCTTTTTGTCGCAAGTCTTAATCTTATATATGGCCTTATTAGAATGAAGAAAGGGATATATATGCTGGCATTTAACTTAATTTATTGCAATCACACAATCAATTGTCTATTTCTATGTGGTCCTAATTAATTGCTTAATTTCTCCACTATATATAAACAAAAAATATATGGTGGATATATGTTCCAGTAATTATTTGCAATATACTGCTTCATGCCATAAATTTTTTTATCAAACAAATAATAATAAAATTGAACTTTTAATTTAAATTCCTCCTGCCGATGTTACACAAAATCTGTCCAAATTATATTTGTTTGTGTTTTATTCTTCATCGAAAATATAATAAAAGGGCTTTGTGTAATTTTATGAAAATTCAAACTATCCTTTTGACATTTTATAGGGTAATTCTTGTGAACTCGAGTTACGTGAGGAATGGCTAAGAATCATAGGATAAGATCTCTTAAATCTCAAATGATTACAAAAAAAAATTCCCAATTTTTATAAGATAAATACTCCATCAATTTTATTTTATGTAAGAATTTATAATGAAGCAAGTTTTGTGTAAAGCACCTCACATTAAAACTAATACTTTGTTACTTATTATTTTCTATTAAGGATTTTATAACTCATTATTTATTTTACATATTGTTCATGAAATAATAAAATTGGACAACAATTATTTTTTTATAAATAACGTATCATTTTTTACTAAAATATTACTCCCCTCTTCCCAGAATCAAATTTAGGTTACGATGGATAAATAATTTTAGAAAAGTTGTATTTTTACTTGTTTTTAGGGGTAGTTTGATATTTTTAGTTAATTAATATATTATAAAGTTAGTTATGTGGATTGTAATTAAAGAGATGATAATTTTGAAATTAAAATGTATTGTAGGATTGTTGTATTGTATGTTACTTTTTTTATTGGGGGTAAATTTGTCCTTGAGATAAAAAATAATAATAATAATAATAAGGAATTGCTTTATTCCAAAGAGGAAGTATTATTTTTTTCTTATTTATGTGACGAAATCCATTTTGTGACGTCTCATTGTTATTGGGATGAGATATTCCGATTTTTATTGCTATTGGGCTGGGCTGCAACATATAGGGGTGTCAAATTATCAATAAAAGATATTTAGTGGGCTGGACTGGTTGTTTTGGGCTGAAGAGTAATTGGACAAATCAAACTGTACTTATACTCAACTTCTTGGCTCAAATTATTTATATCTATGAATCGACATTAAATTATAATTGCGCAAAATCTCAAATGAAAGTACTAAATCATATTCATGATCCGACATTAAAACCCACTTATGAAAACAATGGATTCGACTTGGAAAGGCCGTGTTAGAATTCCAACATATGTTCTATTTTTTCTTTTATGTAGATAAAAGAGTACTCCCTCCGTCACACAATTTTCATTTTGAGTTGTTCCAAAAATTTGCACCTTCTTAAAAAAACAAAAAATCAATTACAAACAACATTCTTCATACACTTTATTTATAAAAAATTCACCCGTACCTAACACACTACTTTATCATTTATTTATTATAAAAAAATATCATAATACCCTTAAAAGTTATCAATTTTTTTAATTTTCGTGATGAAGAAGGGTGCAAACATTTGGGGAATGGAGGGAGTATATATTATGGAGTTAACATCATTTTTGGTCTCGTAACTATATTGAATTTTTGATTTTGTCCCAAAAAAGATAAGATTTTAAATTTCGTCCCGTAACTCTTGAAATTGGCCAATTTTTGTCTCAAAATCGCTGGAACTCCAATTTCAGACCCGAAATTCGCACCGTGCACTGCGCTTGATCACTAATTCCGGTAGCTGAATCCTACGTGGCAATTCACATTAACATGGGGCAATGAAAAATACACATCACCCTCTACCGAAAAATTTAATTCTATTTTCCATTTCCACATCATATATAAAATTTACAGCAACGAACAGCGATGGACGGAGGCGGATCTGCAGCGGCGAACTGTCGGTGAGTGGGTGCAGTGGTGGGTGGTCGAGGCTGAGCGGTCGACGGCGGCTGGATGATGGGCTAATCCGTGGAGATGACGGCCGGTGGCAGTTGGCGAGAAGATGAGCAAAAGTGTTTCTTCCGACGAAGGGGCTTTTTTCGCGGCGGATTGTGATGTGGTTTCTGGGCGGTGGAGTTCGCGACATCAGTGGCAGGGAGCAGGAGACACCGGCAATAGGAATGGCTGTGGCGGTGCCGCGGGAGTTTCCAGCGGTGAAGGCGTCGTCGATTCGTGATTTACAGCAACAATAAGGATCAAGCAGTTGGCCATGTCTTCATCTTCTTCGGCGCTCGATGAAATTCCGCTGGAAGTAGTCGGAGACGAGATCGAAGAATTGTAATTGAAATCGGCGCCGCTGACTTAATTTGCAGTGAGTGGAAGCGTGAGAAAGTGAAGTAGTGATGAGAGAAAGTGTGAATTGGTAGCTGATGTACATACACAAATATATATATATACATATGACTACTTCCAGCGGAATTTCATCAAGTACCGAAGAAGATGAAGACATGGCCAACTGCTTGATCCTTCTCGCCAGGGGCGGTTTCTCGGAGGAGGAAATCAAGCCGCCGGGGCATAAATTCAATAGCGGGAAATTCACGGAAATGGCGACCACCACTGCCTCCGCCCTCCGGCCGGCCGCCGTTAGACTTAATTTAGAATTCAAGATGCCTTGAAATTCTCTCAATGTCATATCTATCTAGAAGGGTGTAATTGGTAATTTTAGGCTTAGAAGGAGGAGGATTCATGGCTTCCACCTTGTACCTTGGGATTGAACTCAGACCTGGAAACGTCTACTTCCGGCGCGGTGTTCTAACCAGGCCCATGCAGCAGACTTAGTAAATGCCAGCTCATCGGCAACTGACGACTCTCTTCTCAACTCCATCAAATTATTGGGGTTCAAGATAAGCTGCTTCATCTCGATAAAAGATGTCGGAGAAAAGAAACTACTTCCCTTCCTCTAAATTCATTATTATGTATATATAATTGTATATCATAACGTGTGTGGGTGCTTTTTTTTTTTAAATATTATTATTATATACATATAAGTATGTGTGTGTATATCAATGTGTGTGTTTGTCTTTTTTTTTATTATTATTATAATTATTATTTTTTATTTATTTACACAAAATTAACACGTTGGCGTTTCGTTTTGGATTTTTGGTAAGAAGAGCTAGATGGTGACGTAATATAGAATATTATTTTGATTTAAATATAAAAGTTACAATGAAGTCTTCAATCAATAAGAAAAATCCTTATCAAATCAATAGTGAGAAAATGAGAGATATTTTTAAAAATTAAAAAATTTTAAAAGTAAATCAATAAGAAAAATCCTTATCAAATCAATAGTGAGAAAATGAGAGATATTTTTAAAAATTAAAAAAATTTAAAAGTAGGTGTGACGTGAAATAATTGATCATTCAAGAGTAATATTTAAAATAATTGACGTGAAATAATTTTAAAATTAATCTTTAATACTTAAAAAATTATTTTTTGAAGAATAATTTTTTATTATTCAAGAGTAATAATTTTAAAAAGTAACTGACAAATCAGGATAGGTAAAATTTTGAAGAGTAAATTTTTCATCTAAACTAATAGTTTATCTATTTAAAAAGTAATTTTTCATATATTAAGAGTAATCCGTAAAAATAAAGTTGACGTATAAATCGATTCATATAAGTAGTGAAACATCTCGAAAAATGCTCCCTAAATTCAAATATCCAACTGCTTCAATAATTATTGATGATTGTGTTTGAATTTATAGACAAATTTTCTTGTGAGACGCTACATATGTGTGAAACGGTTTGTGAGACATGTTAAAGTATGTTTATAATATAGATAAAGTATATTTTTTAAAATATGATAAATGATGAATTAAAGTATTGTTTTAGGGTGTTATAATATAATTCATTATCGACATACTTTAACTACAAATAAGCATATTTTATCTATATAATAAGCATACTTTAATAATGGGTTGACCCATCTCATAACCGTATCACACATAACCCGTCTCACAAGAGAGTATCTCGAATCTATAATACTCACGCCAGACCAAACATACTGACTTTGAGATTAAAATTAAATTAAAATCAAACATAATGAATGAGTTGGATTAAATATCCACTTTCCAGGGTGACATTTCACGTGCTATATATTTACACTTTAGTCGAAAGGTACCTAACATATATATTGCCTTGTCTGAATATTTAACCATGTCAATGTATAAGATATTTTAGGCACATACATAAATAGCTATAGCATGCATGTTGATGTACTACAATGCTAGTATTCCATAATTATAAAATATCTTGTTGTAAATTTCGTCATATCATTAAAAAAAATCGTAGAAAGTTGACTCATGCACCAATTGATTGATTTCTTGTTGAATATATGTAAGAAGAGAGTATTGAACGAAATTAGAAGTTCCACGTGGAATTAGATTCCGAGGTATCATTTATTTTTATTTTAGTGCCCCCCCCCCCCCGGTCGAGATATATAGTACATTATTTTTTATTTTTTTAAAAAAAACTTTATTTAGTGAAACTTTTGGATAAACTGCATAAGAGAGGGTATGAAATTGAGCATATGATTTAGAGGGGTAAAAGGGTGTGAAATGTCAAATGGAATCACCTGTTTCACAATGATGTTTCATCTCCTATTTCACTAATTAAATGATTGACACGTGTCATAATCAATGCCCAAAATTCAATACTTGCCCCAAGAGTTTAATGATCATTTGTAGGATATAGTTATTTTATATTGTGAAACACCAATAAAACACCGAAAATGTAACAGGAAATTAAACTTGGTGAAATGTGGTGGGGGACTTTATCTGAAAATGGTTTTTGCTTGTTTCTATTGTGACTGCATTTAAATCGTGTGGACATTTGTGACATTAAACTTTTGTTTTGGTGTGGATGTCGAGATCACTATAATTAAACCATGGGTTTATTTATTTACATACAGTTCATTACAGTAATTTATAGGATATTTCTGGAAACTTTAACTGGCTATACGCCAATATAGATATTTTGGGCAAATGTCTTACTCTATCAATTGAATGCATACACCCTGTCTAAACAAAAATACGGTTGCATGCATCTCATACTCATAATACAAAATTAATACCCCTTTATCCCGAGTATTTTCGTACACAATGGTAATGTATCGACATAGGGCATACACGTATGACCATAAAATATTACTCGTATAGTTATCACGTTTAAACGGCACGGAGGTTAATAAATATTTTTTAATATATAATGTAAGAACAATTATTTGTAAATTGGTAATTTAAAGAAAAAAGTTAAATAAAATCATTCCCAGATGATAAATAAAGTATAAAAAGTAGATGATATGTAGTATATTCTAATTATCAATAAAACATGTATAAATACCTAAAACAACTCAAAATGGAAAACGTGTATATCTAGAAAGAATGACTGCGTCTCACAAACGACTTGTATAATTCATCAATTGATAATTAATAAAATTAATAAACACATAAATACATATAACACGTTTAATTGAAAATGGATAATAATAATTTATTTGGCAATGTTTTCGATGTAAACATATAATTTTCAAGTTTTGCACAAAATTTATAGATTGATCAAATACAAAATCTTTAAACAAAACCTGTTTATCCTTCGAAATCCACTGAGATTCTTTTTAAATATTTGCCCAACCAAAACGCAGTAAAGACCCAAGTATGACAAGGAATGTTTATTACCTTGAGTAATCAGGATATATCTCTAGCTTTAATTTCACCTTCCACACGCAGAATTTCGCCTTCTATATATTTTACTTCACCTGTTTCAGGCATCAACCCATTGCTTATCAAGCGAAACAGGTTCCGTAAACAAGACAGATACTCCTCTTTTACTTGTTGAGAATCAGTGATTGAGTTTTTAGAACCAAACTGGCAACAAAGATAAGCACTCAGGTTTGCATTAGAAACATCATTCAATCCATGATGGCAAGTGAATCCAAAAAATTAACAAAACGTACACCGGCGCAACACACAGATATTATTATTGTTTCAGTTACTAATAACAATCATAACTATTATTACTATTATTATTGTAAATAAATAAAAGGAATGCTAGAAAGATTTAATTGCATGTACCTCCCGGAAAGTGGAAATGCATTGACGAAAAGCAGCCCCAGCTGCAATTTGCTCCTGCATTGACAAGTATAATGAGACGGAGAATATTGAGGTTAAAAAATCCCAAATTTAATTGAATGGCCAAGAATATGATGTAATATTTCCAGGGTTGTAAGTAAATAACAGCTAAAAAGAAGGCCACTAATTCCATGTCAATTCATCCACGAGTAAGATCATAGTGTCGTTATGGTATTTTTTTTACATGGACACATCAAGAAGGCAACAGTGTAGAAGATCACTTGGCCAAATTTGGACTGCAAGATAATGAATATATTGTATCATCAAAGAGAAATCTGGGTGACAAATTTAATGAACATTTACTCTGAATGCAATTAGCATCCATTTATCACAGAGAATGAAAATGCATGTTTTTAGCTTAATCCAATGGAATTCTGTTCTAGACTGTAGTTGCAGAAGTTAGGCTTTTCCCTCGGGCACTTAAGAATTTGATAAATTGTGAGGGGTCTACTTGTAAGCTCCCAAGAAAAGCCTCAAATCCAAGTTGGAATACTGACAGCAGTTTTGATATACATATAGCCCATTACTACCACTCTATGAAATGTGGCATAAGAAAAAATACTAACCTTTGAACCGAGAAATTCCTGGTACATGATCTCCAGTGATCCCAGAGCATTGAGTGATTGTAGCTTCATAAGGTACAACAAAATTAGATTACGACTTGTAAGCTGCACGAATTTAAGGTATTACAATGAATATCAGATGTTGAGTTCAGAAAAAATGTGGCAAGCTTACTAGAACCATAGCTGCTGAATCTGCATCTTTTCCAGTTTTTCTTGGCGCTCTAACAGGCTCTTTATTTCGATTTTGCTTCAGAAGTTGATCAAGGAGGCGTCGAGCTACCCTGTAAGAATACATCCATTTAAATTGACAAAGCTCACACATATACAATAACACGGATAAGCGTCAAAGTTCCTTGAATACAATATCATCAATCACAAAGCTAGTGTAACTAGATGCCAAAGTGTCAATTTATCTAGCTCAAAGTATTGTATTACTGATGCATCCCTAATCAAGCATAATTTAAACAAAATGTGCAGTGAAAAAATTTGGTAATGAAGAATTCACGAATCTAACCTTGATGAATCTTTCAAAAGGTTTTTGGCCTTATCAAGCTCTGCAATAGCTTGAGAAGGGTCTGTCTTCAATTCCTGGTAGGAGATGAGCATTTTAACTCTGGCAATGTAAAGCATGTCGGCAGCGCTCTATTAACAAGAGTTATAATCATTAGTTCTTTTGAAGAGACAAGTACTCTCAAAGGAAGTCGGAAAGATGAGTATCAAATGGTAATTCTGTTTACAACCCTAACCCTGACCCTACGCTATGCAGTTACACATAATTCAGTCTTCATAATATTATTTGTTGATGAATGTGAACATTTTAGAAATAATTCATATAGAGGATCCAAGGAAAGTTTTCTTAAGGCAACACCAGGAAAATCTCAATGCCCATATGGAATCACAATTTCAATTGTGCAAACACATAAGATTTAAATATTTGTCTAGATGATTAGATAGGTCAGAAACCTAAATCAATTAAACCTGAATATGTTCATGAGGAATCAAGTTTTTCCGAGTATCAAGACATCTGCTTCAGGAACAGCATTTGTTATTCTTCAGATCAGTAGGAAGTAGGAACCATGTGTATTGCTTCCTCAATTAGTGCTTAATAACATGTACCTCTCTAATAGTTCTTCTGCTTCCCTTAAGCTCCCAGCTGCTTCAAGAGTCAATGCAAGTCGTTCAGCTACAACAACAGAGTCTAAAGATTCCCATCCCTATGTCATAACATAATTATTGCATCTATTACTATCAAGAATAATAAGGAAAAATCACATTCCAAGTGATCAAAATCACATTCCAAGTAATGTATGCTAAAATAAATGCATGCTAAAATCTAAATAGGTGAAATTTATAGAAATTATTTTGATATATTCAAGAATCAAAATCACTACTGCAGAGAAATAAGAATCAAACAACCACCAAGCAGTAATGCAGACAAATAGTGAAACAGATAACAAAGAAAGAACAGAAGATACTCCTATAAAGAAAAACATTAAAGATAATAAACCTTGGATACTTCCACAATGTGAAGACACTTTCTCAACAGAATCTCAGCTTCAGCAAATCGCCTGGACTTGGAGTACATCTACAATAAATAGAGAGATAGCAGAAAAAATATTGAATAAAAGTAAAGGCGTACTTCTAGGGTTTCAAAACCAATCATGCCTAGCCAGAAAACATAAGAGTACAAAGCTAAAGGGCAGATATTATTAATTAACATCAATTTTATTCACTTATGTAGTCTCTCTTTCACAGCATGCTCAAAGTAGAAACTATATGTACTCTCTACAATCACAGGTGTGGACCTTGAATAAAATATACAGCAACTTTTAGTCAAAGTAGAATGTAGGAAGCAATAAATAATATTTAAAAATTAAAAAAAATAATAAAATAAAATAAAACATATTTGCAATTATATTATCACAGTTTCTCCTCTTTCTTTTCTATTTTCTACTTGCAGAGCAGAGCAGACCATCTGATTTCCCTATTTTAGAGTTAAATTATCTTGTATAAGTTAATCCCCAAAAATCCTAACATACATATATATATCCTCCAGTCTGCCATGTGTATGGTTGTGCATACAACATTATAGAGAAAATATGCAAATACCCAACTGAATAAATTTTCAGTTCAGATAAATATATATTGCCAGTTGGTTTAATATTCTTTTCCACCATTCTGATCATTGGGATATATATATTGCCTTGTCCCTCGTGTAAGATGTGGTGGGTGGAAGAGTGCAGGGGTTGTATACATGTTTAACTCATGGATTTTATTGCATACACAGTGAAAAAGCTTCATACAGACTATTAATTTGGAACCAAACCTGAGCCAGATACTGCAGTCGTCTGATGCATATGATAATTTCTCCTTGGCCATCAGCCTAAGAGACAGAAAGACAGATTTTTAAGTATTGCAGAAATGAGAAAACCCATAAGTATTCATTTTGAAGAATATTGACAGACCTCCAATATTTCTATAGAATCTTTAATGAGGTCTTCAGCAACCTTTTCTTCCCCTTCAAGATATAAAACCTGAATTTTATGATTTACAGATAAGAATTACTTCATAAATACTATTAAGTATGAATAGTTCCAAGGCATGTTCATATTTACTTCTATGCCTAATGATGTTTCTTTCCTGAACTACTAGTGAGCTTACGATGAGATTATTATTTTTTACTTACAGTCCCCAGGTTATACATAGTATAAGCATATTCTGAGTGTGCTTCTCCCAAGACACGACGCTTTATCTGACCAATCAGAAAATGGTAGTACCAGAATGTGCTATACAATTCATAACTGAAGAAGATGAAAGTGTGACATAGTGATCAGTACAAACCTTCAAAGCACGCTGATCAGAAGAAAAATAAAGATTTGTCAGGATTAAATGAACAAAAGGAGCCATCATTCAAATGATGCATGAATAGCACAAAAGAGTTAACATTGTAATTATATTATTAGTAGTAGTTTATAATTCATGATTTTCAATTGCTTGCACATAGCATACCCAAACATTGCACAATATTAAGTACACCTAATAACTCATGCTCTACGTCCAGGGAGATTAATTGATGAACGGGCATTAGTTTCAGATTCAATAATTTACTCATATCTATATACCATGGCATGCTGAAAATGGTAGATATTCTTTTTTTTTTTTTTGGGTGTGTGTGTGTGTGTGGGGGGGGGGGGCACTAAGTAGTTAGCTGTCTAATACAACTCCAATCATTTAATTACATCAAAAGGATCATCACTCTAGAACTAGTTTATAGGTCAACCATTTATTTGTACAAGCTTGTCTAATGAGAAGCCACCTCACTGCCTCACTGTTGGATTAAAATAAAGTAACCAAGATAAGTTTAAGTTAATATATCAGGCTTTATTAATTCCAGTGTTAGATTATTTGGAATTGATTGAACTTCAATAAATCCATAAGATGGGTACGGCCTGATATATGTGCAAAAAGCTATCAATATTAATAATTGAATCTATTCTGACCATACAGATTCTCTATTTATTGAATGACTTCAAATAAATTGGAACAGCCCTACATATATTTGAAGTGATCTAGTAGTCAAACACAAATAGAGTGATAACATGGTGGATAACATATAGATTCTTATGATATTTTTGTGCAGTGGTCAAGAAGATACATAATTCAACATAGGAACAAGATAGTATTATTAATTTTGAAATAGTTCAACTAAGCCAAGTTACAGCAGAAGTTGTATTTATGAGAATTAACCTCATAGCATACACGAGCTTTTTCCAGTTTTCTCTGTGCATGGTAGAATTGACCAAGATTATGAAGGGCTGCCCCAACCCTGCAACATGAAAGAAAATAGACTCATGAGTTAAGAGTGTTGTTCAAGCTTCATGAGAGAGATTCCAAATACAACGATTTATGCCAAAGAAAAATTCAATTAAGCGTCTGTAAATTATTATATAGATCCTCATACAAGTCTAATATGTAAAGATAATTATGAGAGGCCCACCGTAAACATGCATCAAAAGATGCACCTCTGCATCAATGCTAGATTTACGCATACTCGCACCAAATCACATCAAGGACTTTGCCTTTAAGGAAAGTCACATAAACTCAGATTCTGAGTCATTTCAAAACAACAATACTCGAGATTTGAAAAGGACAATTGAAAGCCTTGAAAGAACAATACATTATTTGCGAGGCTCTATGCTATAAGAAACTGCAGCTTGCGTAACCTTCCTTCATACTACATATAGTTCCCTCCAAGCCAGCAAATAGAAGTAGACAACAGTTTTTAGAAAAAAAAAGTTGTGCATATTCACTAAAGTCTAAACTGTATCAAATGGTATTGGAGAGACTAATGTCACTTTTATTACAGAAAAGGGGATTAATTTGAATTTTTTTTAAAAAAAATAAAATAAATTCAAGGAGATGAAGCTTATTTAGGGGCCTCCCGGAAAGTACATAAGGGTCATAGTTCACAACGATGGCATACTGCAGATTGTGTTAAAAATTATCCCAGCATGGAAAATTAATTTATATATACTATGCCAAGAGGCCTTTTATCATATGACAGCAACTATCACCATGTTGATACAGCATAAGATAAATTGAAATGTAAATGGTAAGCATCGGAATGAAGGTTTACTTGCACACAAATGTCTCTCTCTCAACTTTTCATTGAACAGCAGCCATTACATTTTCCAATTTACAAATTGACCACTTCACCAGATTAAAAGTTTCATAATCTCTTACCGTAAAATATGCTTCCTCAGGAAATTAAGTGAAGAAATGATACCATCCAAATATCATTATTTACCTAATGTCATTTATTCCAAAATATTCCTCTAGTATATTAATGGCCTCCAGATACAAGGGTTCCGCTTTATCAAAGTCCTTTTTTACTTTAAAGAGCTCAGCCTGCAATAAAAATAATAATTTAACCAACTTTTGGGTAAAAAATAGCAACATAAAAGAAGAGGACAGTGGTATATGCGTATGAACATAGTGAGATACAATGCTCTAATAACATCCTCAAGAAGAGCCTTTTCATGAGATATGCAACAGATTTCTATTAATAGAAAAGAAAAAAAGAAAATGTAACTGCCCAACTCCAGTAAAAGATATTAACATTATCAAAGTTCTTATGATCAAAAGCACCAAGCTCGATCTAATCAGCTAAAACATAAAGTTCCCAACACAAATTTTAACATATTAACTAGACAAAAACCTCCAAATACCAATCAATGGCTGAGTAAGATGCATATACCAAAGTTCAATGTATGCCTCACGGTCTTTGGAGCCCAACATGAGACAACCACAGATGAGATAATTAAATTATAACAGAACCTTATAAGGTAGACCCACCAGGTTGTTGCATGAAGAGGCAACATGAGGATCCCTTTCCCCAAAGCTTTTTTTAGCTTCTTGTGGTGCTAAAACAAAGTATTCATCAGCTCGTGCAACACTGCCCTAGATGGCATAAAAGATCATCAAAAGAAAAGTTCCTGCAAATAATAGTTAATAGAGCTTACAAGAATGGAATAAGAAACACTTGCCTTCCTAAAATAGTCCCTTGCATTATCTGTAAAAATTCTCCACTTAGATGTATGCTCATTTGAGATCATTGCATCCTCTATTTTTCGCAGATCATCCGTACTCGTAACATTTTTGGAACTTGACTCCGTTGAAACATCCTCTGCCATAGATGGCAAGGAACAGGTCCCCAGAATAATTGCTGCAATAGAAATATTCTATAATAATGTCTTAATGCCACATATACTCGTATGTCAAATAAAAATATGAGGGAAAAATTATCTAGCCGTCAACCAAAGACTTTGAACTTGAGTACGTAAATAATGCCAAATACAATTTAAATATGTTTGCAATATTCTGAAGATCACATTTTCATTCAATTAAGTGGTTGGGATTATACTGTTATACACTTTATAAATTTATATACATTGAATACTGTCACTGTGTCAATCAGTCCTCCTGCTCATAACATACTTTACCTTCTTTACTCTATATTCTCAAAAAAACATACTTAGACCAACCAAAGGAATACGCACAATGGAGCATTGAATATGCAATTCAATAAAAAGAATTTACTGAAACCTTGATAAAACATATTTAGACCATGATTATTCAGCTTCCATAGAAAGATGAAACCTAAATTCCTTAAGTCCCATTGGTCAGGACATAGCAGACGTCAGATTCAAGATCAGTTCAGGCAATAGATAGATGACTTGAAATCTGGCATAAAGCATACTTAAATAAAATCTTAAGCGTCAAATCCCAAAAATCAGCTGTCTCATGCACAATAATAAAACATGGCAAAAATGTTTCCCAAGAGTTGAATACCATGGAAGAACTAGTTGTTTCACCCGATCCACAGCTACCGGCATTTACTAACATCCCTCCCACAGATGAATTTGAGATATTACAATACACACTAATAAATTTGTAAAGGTATCATTGAATATGAGATAAAAAGTTATACAAATCTTCGCAGTACTTTGTTCTTTTTATTGATTGGATAAATCTATGTTGTATTAATCAAGAAAGTGCATACCAGCTTGTCCAGAGATCAAAGCCCATTTAAATACTTCTAGCCGGTGCTTAGTCCATGTATGTCTTCTACTGTCATGTTCACTGCGAACTAACACCTTTCCTGGGGATGAAAGTGCATAAGTAGCCAAATAAAATTGAAACCATGTGACTAAAAAAAAAAAAGAGAGTTATCTATGAATAAATCGATCCATTTGAATTCTAGAATTGAAAATAGAATGCCCCAAAAGATCTTTGTAAGGCTTTCATGATGACAATTGACAAGGAAATCCATACAACTATCAGATGATGGTAAATACTAAACAGAAAACAAACACATGACAGAACAAGCAGAAGATGGTAAAGTGAGTAAATAATTATGATTCCCTAGCAATAGCACTCTAACTTTCAATAATATAAGTATCCAGAAAATGAAGACAGTAACATTGGAATTATAAGTTGATAATAGTCGAGTGCTAAGATTTAACCAAGTAGTCGAATGCACGTCATAATATTCGAAAACCTAATTTATCATCCTTCAAAAGATTAACTGTATGTCATCACAAGACAAGCTCCTTACTTTCAAAACCAAAAAAGAAGGCTTGATCAAAATCTATATCAAGACTCTGTAATCCGCACCCTAACCACAACGTCGTTCATTAGGAAAAAATGGGAGGTAATTATCGCATAATTCATTGAATTTTAATGAGGGGGGAAAACTGATGGACCTACTACCTAGAAACACTTCATGCAGCGTATAAAGTTCCCCCCGTTAGTTGATTCAAAAACATTGTCAAGAATACTACAAACCTGCATTTGGCAGAGAATTGTACGTTTTGATCCTAAGTGATTCAAAATTGCTAAATTTCTTGCGCAGCTCGCAAAATGCTCGTCGCAATAGCATTTCTTTTAAGATTATTCGATCGGAACAATCAGAATTTGAGTGAACTGTCGAAGCCCTAAACCCAGAACCCTGAACCCTAAAAAAGTTCCTTCCAACCTGAACCCTAAAAAAGTTCCTTCCAAACGACGTCGTAAGTACATTAATTTCTGATTACCGCTGTGCCTTTAATTACCTTTATGCCTTTAAAAGACACATCCTAACTAGCAAATTGCAATCATCTTTTACCCATTATCAATTATCTTACGTATATTTTTCTAATCCCTATAAGCCACTTGAGGCACATCCTGCGATTTACCTCTTCCACCAATCCCCAGGGCAGGGGCGGTGGGGGCCTGGTGGGTACACCATTTACGTATATTTTTCTAATCATCTTTTATTAATCATCGTTTCCAGTTATTTTTGATCAAGTATAAGTATAATCATGTTTAATTAAAAAAAAAAAAGACAAAATTTTCTTAATTTTTCCCCCTTTTATTTACTGATTGATTTATTTACTCCATTTATTAATAGCCATCTAAACTACTAAATTAAGTAATTTAGATATTCAGCACAAAAGGTATGAAAAGTGGGAAAATTGAGCTAAGTCCCAGTTTTTTCCCCCCATTTTCTGTTTAACTGGAGTTTGTTTTTTACTAGGAAGTCATTTTGATGGAAGAAAAAATACACTACAATAAATTATAAAGCGAAGTACTATTACAAAATAATTTATTTTACTGAGTTCATTTTTTTCTTTTAATGAGAACTGAATAAATTATGAAACATAGAAATTTTATTTTCACTATGTGAAAGATTTAATGCCAATTATGCCATTGAGTTGTATATATGTGTGTTCGTGTGTATAAAGTTTGAGAAGAACTAAATTGCAAAGAAGCACAGAAGTAGCAAAACAACATCCATCGAACCTATAGAAAAAGTTGATCAACGTAGAAAAACAGCAAATAAAGACTGCACATCTATCCAAGATGAAGTAAATCCAAGGTTGTATGATCAATATATATATATTCTATTCTAATAAGCTTATTTTCCAAGTATGGTAGTCTCTGCAATCATGGAGGTGACCACATAAGGGTCCATGTTGGAAGCAGGCCTCCTGTCCTCAAAGTACCCTTTTCCTTCTTTCTCCGTGTCCCGCCCAACGCGGACAGACGCGCCACGGTTCGCCACTCCCTGATGGAGCAACTATCCTATTTAGTTACTTCACAATAAAATGTTGGACAAAACAAGAATGTCAAGGTGCATTACCCATTGGAAGGTTTCAATGCTGGCAGTTTCATGTTTTCCTGTGAGTCTGCGCTCGTTGCCCTCCCCATAGGCAGCAATGTGTTCCTTGTGTTTTAGTCTAAGCTTTTCGATAGCCTTCTTGATGACTTCATAGCCTCCATCCGCCCGCATAGATTTAGTGCTGAGAGAGATCCATGATTCAGGGCACTCTTGATCCAGAAAGAAATATTCAATCTTATAGGAATCAAAACGCTTACCTATAATTGGTGTGGGCACCAGCTCCGTTCCAGTCACCCTGGTGGAAAAGAATTACAAACAATTTCACAAACAAGCCCGGCGGTCCTAAAGTACACAGTATACAGTCCCGAAGACTGCTTGAATGATTATCATGCTAATTGATGTTCATCAAAAGATTCCGATCTAGCACTGTCTCACATAACACATATCTAATTATACTATGAAACAAGATTGAGAAATGTTCACCTCAATAGGCTTAGGATCAAATGATAGAACAACTCCAGCAATCTCAGTGATCCTCTGTGTAATTAAAAAAAAGATATTCAGTACTATCAATTAAATCCCATTGACATTTGCATTGATCTCAAATAGTATTAACCGTACCTCCAATATGTAACGAGCTACCCACACTTCATCGCCAGCTGAGATACCAACGGCAGGTCCAACTTGAAACTCCCACTGCATATGACACATGAATATCTCAACTATTTCCTAGAAAGCCAATATATAGATAATATTCGACCTAGATGAGATTTTGAATACCTGGCCAGGCATCACTTCTGCATTGACACCGCTTACGTTGATTCCAGCATACAGGCATGCCTTGTAATGTGCATCAACAATATCACGTCCGAAAGCTTTATCTGCTCCAGATCCACAATAATATGGGCCCTATATGCAATCAAAGAATCAGTTGTTGCAAGTGATCAAGATTAAAGAGTTGATTAGGATGCACCAGAGTGAATAAGATTAGAGGGAGGTTCGTATCACCTGAGGTCCAGGAAAACCCCCAATGGGCCATCCAAGAGGCCACTTGATATCCTTTTGCAACAAAGTGTATTCCTGCTCAATACCATACCTATATTAACAACACGATTTAAGACAAAAAAGAGTTTCAGCAAACACGAGTAGAAAAACTATGCACCAAACACAATTTCTAAGACACACACCATGGTTCTTCAGCAACGACATCAGCATGGCTGAAAATCTTGGCTGCACTGTGTCGGTTGTTCCCCGAGATTGGCAGGCCAGAAGGAGTGTATGCATCACACATGACCTAACAAGACAGAAGAGATAAAAACATATTTAAAACAAACTTACAAGCAAAAAAAAGGAGTAAAATTTTTTAAAAAAAATCTACGATAGATAACAGCTAACCAGAATGTTATTTCCCCTCCTGAATGGATCTTTGAAAATTGCTTGTGGACTGTTTCCTCACAACATAATACATTAGTATGCCTAAAGTAGTCTGAAACATTTCAAAGGAAGACAAGATAATTCATTTAACTTACTGTAGGATTACTTCACTGTCTTCTCCAGTAGCTTGGCCAGTGCTCGATCCATCGTAATTCCACTTAGGAAGCTTTGCAGGATCTTTTACAGGCCCAGATAGAGTCTACAAAACACAAACAATTTATTACAGAAATTTATTTAAGCACACAAACATTTATATGTAATTTCGGAAAAGAAGGTAGAATACCCTTGCTTTACTTCTAATGTCCATACCGGAACCACCAATCCTGCCAATAATTTTACACAACAGATACGAATACATAAGTATTCATTATCAGAGAAGGATATCAATAGATTGAATAAAGCAATGAAATAGATATATTGAGCACATTTTTAATTACAATATGTTGGATTATATATACCCAGTGTGCTCAATATAGTACTCCATGATTTTATTGGGTGTAACATAAAAATACAGCAAAGATTCAATGTATGAGATGGTTTCCGAGGAATACACCATTTACACACTGTACATTCAATATTGTACAAACATGTGGAGTGCACAATATCTATACACTCTTCACACTATCGTTGAATAAAAACATTACAAAATATGAAAAAAGAGGCGTTACATGCATCTCTGTATTCACAAAATCTGATCTCTAGAAATCCAAACAGAGCAGCATCAAACACAAATAAAACCGACGAAAATAAATCGAAGGATTTTACGAAAAAATGAAAATAGAAACACAGCAATATGGGATCAACAGAAATAAACCCTAAAACGCGAGAAATCAAATTAGGAAAAGAAGCAGAGCATGCAAGGAGACGCATACCAGCCCAAGGAAAAAAAAACTCACCAAATATATTCGGCGATGATCTTCTGAGTGGCGTCCGAGAGATCGAGATTGATGAGATCTGTAAGCGGCGACATCATGCAATAATTTCAGCCAAATTTCAGAAAATGTGTATGCAGAGAATGAATTGCAAGGGGCAGGGGCTGCTACTTGCATTATATAGCAGAAGATTTTCCGGAGAAGATTATGTATATAAATAAATAAATAAATAAAAAGAGAAGTGATAAATCAAATTAGCTAATTAATACTTTTTTTTTTGGCGTCTGTATTTCCTTTCTTAGTATATGGGATCCAAACAAATTAATTACTCATTTTTCTATAGGCACATCACACTAATACACTTACCAACTTTACATTAAAATATTATTGCTCTCATCTTAATACACATTAAAATATTATATATTTATTTATCGACGTGCAACAAGCAAACGTAACCATAAAGATTGGATGGGGGAGTAACATTTTTGAAACCGTACATGTGACGATGATTTTGAAGAATCCAAATTTTCTGTTCACATGACAATATCTCACCGATATTGAGACTGATCGATATCTTGTTAAGGTAAGATTATTATAATTATTATATAAATATACATATTAATATTTTAAAAATATTTATAAATAAAAATATATTTATCGTGAATTATATATAATTTTTTTAAATCATACTTTAAAGCATTACTATATGGTAGTATAATTAGGGTTGGGGAAAAATACCAAAATTTCGGTATGCCGGAATTTTTGGTAAGATATAATACCATATTGAAATTTTTGGTACGATAAAGGTATATAAATTATCAATACCGTGGTATTTTAGTATATACCGAAATACCGTAAAATATTCAATTTTTGGGTAATATAATACGATATACCATACTACATGATATATGCAATTATAATTATTATTTATATATTATAAATTTTATTTAAATTATATATATATACACTATTTAATTAAAAGATTTAATCTAAAATCCTACTGTAAATTTCATTATTATAAATGGGTGTGATTGACTTTCATGATATCTTATACTTCTTTTTTAATTATGTAGTTCTATCTATATGAAAATTTAAAAGTGTTGATTTTAATATAAGTTCCATATGGTTCTTTTGTAGATCTATTGAGTACTATTTATTTAATGACAAACACTTGTGTAAATCGGGTTTATATACATTAATTATATAAACTATGTTACTTTTTAGTATATAAAAAATTATTCTTTAGCACATAAATTGTTACTCTTCTAAATTAAAAAAATTACTCTTCAAATTCTTGTAAATCCCTGATTTATCAATTACTTTTAAGTACTATATGAAAAATTATTCTTTAGAGACATGAATTATTAATATTCTATATAAAAATTATTACTCTTCAAAGAGTAATTTTTTATATATTAAAAAATAATTTTAAAAAATATGGTTTACATAAAACTTACTCTTATTTAATTTGGTCGTTTGTGAATTGTCGTATATTTTTCTTATTATGAATTTGTTATCTATTAGAATTTATTTTATAACTATCTTTCACTTTTCTAGTACAGTTTTTAATTAGATTTATTGAATTTTAGGTGCATAACAGCATAATAAACTATCTAATAGGACGGTATATACTGATATTTTAGGTATGATACGGTATACCGAAATATTGGTAAGCAGAAGATATATTATTTTCTTATATCGATATTTTAGGTACAATACGGTATACCGAAATATTGGTAAGCAGAAGATATATTATTTTCCTATACCGAAATATCGGTATATCGAAAGTTTAGGTAAGGTAACAATATGATTTTTTATATACCGAAAATTTCAGTACGGTATTTGGTATGACCAAAAATTTTTGATATGTCATACCGCCCACCCCTAATATAATACTCCATACTTTAAACATCTATAACTTTTATTTTATGTATGGCAAAAGCTTGTTTGTGCCCGGACATACGGGAGCACATTCCGTGTTCCTTTAGAATTTTATGTTAAATTGTATACCCTTTAGTATAAAGATGTGTACACTTTATTTTACAAAACAAAAACTTGTGTGCGCCTGGGCGCACGGAAGCACACTCCGTATGCTTTTAGAATTTTATTTTAAATTGTATACCTTTAGTATAAAGATGCGTACCCTTTATTTTTTGAAGAAAAATAAAAAATATAATGAAAAGTATATACCCTTTAGAACAAAATGGTGTACCCTTATTAATTAAAGTGTATATTATTTATAACAAAATAATGTATTCTTATCCATAATACTAAATTCTAAAGTCGCATTACGTGCACCCAGATGCAACCTCACTCTTCATGTATATAATATGTTAAAGTCGACTCGTCTCACGTAAACATTCATCCACGTAAGAATTTGCCTCGATCAATACTACACCTCTCTCGCTCTTAACAATATTTAATTTAATTAATTAATAATAAAGTTTACCGAGTTTTACCGCCACATAAATGCATTCTTGATAGATTGGGCTTTTTTTTTTTCGTAATCCAAGACAAAAGCATCTATACTCAATAGGTAAATGGGCCTAATCTAAAAAGAGCCCAAGTTTTGAATCAAGCAAAGTAATGGGCTGGAACTTAAATCATAACAAGCTACAACTAATTACTAACTCGGACTGGATAGGTTGCAAAGCCCACTCTAAAAAGAGGCCTTTATTTTAAAAAGAAAATCACCTACAAATTTTTGTACTAAATTTTAACAAGGCGACCCTATTGCCACCCGAGATTTTTTTAAAGGCACCCGAATTGTAAACAAAATACCTGTGAAATTCTAATAATATCCTTCTATCCCCCAGCCCATTTGTTAATTAGAAAAACACAATTTGCTTTAGATACCCAACACACATTACACCTAAAATACACGTTAAAAACATAGTATTCTCATTCACATGCACTGTACACATCACAACAAAGAGAGAGAAGGAGAAAGAGTAGAAGAAAGAAGAAGAGAAGAAGCCCAATTCAGTTTCAAAACATCAAAATAAGTGCATGCACTCATATCACAACAAAGAGAGAAAAAGAGAAAATGGAGAAGAAAGAAGAAGAGAAGTAGGAGAGAAGAAAGCTCAATTTCACTTTCAAAACATCAAAATATGGAACAAACTTGATCAAAAGTAAATAATTTTACACTACATTCTTCTTCAAATCAGTCTTTGTATTATTATAGGATTAATGGGTTTGTGAAATTGTGTAGCTTATTGATAAATTATTGGTGGGTTAGTGAAAATATAGATGTAATTTGAGTTTAATAAAAGGTATGAACATGAATTAGAGGTGTATGTTGTTTGGGGTTGAAAATCGAACAGCGAATTACTGTTTGTATTTCGGTGAGAGCTAGTCGAAATACTTGTTAAAATTTCCTTCTCTCTTTGCTGGGATATGCGTGAGATGGGTGTTATTGAGTGTGTGTTTAGGTGTGGTGTAGGTGGGTGGGTGGGTGTGCAAGCAATTTTGTTTCTTTGTTTTTTGATGTAGTAAATGGGTTTGGGGTTTAAAAGGATGGGGTATTTTAATAACTTCATGCATTTTTTTTATACAATTCAGGTGCTCTAAGCATAACTTCGGGTGACAGTAGTGCTGCCCTTTTAACAATAAACACATAGATTTGTCCATTTGCGTTGAGCCCGCGCGTCTCAATCCATCTCATTCCACTAATAATCCAACACACAAATGATCCCATATGACTCCCACAATAATATGGCAAAAGCTCCTACACCCCCTGGGACACGTTGTGTTCCAATGGGAACACAACTCTCCCCCTCTATATTCTATTTAAACTTATGTATTGCTAGGGGTTTAAATTGCAAAGGGAAGCACAAGAATCTCACTCCAATAATATTACCTTCATTAATAATTTTATTTCAAAAAATAATTAATTTTTAAGATATTTTTTTGTCAATACTTGTCAATTAATTTATTTCAATAAAGTATTTTCACATGTTTATTTAAGTTTCTTTTTTTATGAAAATTTTTATAAAAACAAGAAAATGAGATTATCCTGTTCCACCATAACCCATTCAAAACCCGTCCCACCAATGACACGAACCACATAAATCTGTCCCATTCGAACCCATAAAATGATGGGTTGTGGTGGATTGTGAATCAACCAAATTCATCAATTCATTTTGACACCTCTAATGACAGCATTTCACCAATATATGTTGAGGAAAACATTAAGATAAATAAACTTCTATTTGCACTAAATCTCTCTAATGCGTAGTTAATCACACAAATAAAGCCACCCGCTTATTGTCAAATTAGTTTTATGTAATAAAACAAAAATAAGTTAGACAAAATTATATCACCTTAGATATGGTTAATTATGGGTTTGAAGCAATTCAGTTCACAACTAGATTAGATGAATCCAGTTAACCAGAAATTACTTTTTTAAATTTAATTTCATGTTTTCCAAGAATTTATTAGCCAACTTTAACTATTAAAAGGGAGAAAACTTGATCATCGTTGACAATATTACAACCGACATAAAATGGAGGGTTTACAATTTGACCTAAAATGTAAATACGTGACAAAAGATTTGTATAAGATCGTTGAGAAGAAGTGATAACTTTTATAATTAAAAGTACCCAATGAAAAATGATAACGCTTTAAAAGAAAAATAATAACATTGTTAATAAAAAGTGATACACATTCTCATTAACAATAATCTTAATCGAATTTAGTGTCTAATGATAATCATGATATATTGCTTGCACATACTTATTTTTATAATTATATTATGATTTACGAAAATAAATTTCTTTCTATTGAAAAATACAAGGGAGAAAGCATAAAATGATTGTCTCGCATAAGTTTTTATATATATAGAGGAGGTATTTGTACTTGAATATGTTTTTTAAAAATGTTAATTATACTGTGTACCCAGGTGCACCTGCTTTCAAAAACGTATATAAATATAAACATAAACATATACAATTATGAACAAAAATGTATACAATTTAATTGTTAATTTTTTTAATAAAAATTGAGTATAAAAAATATACAATTATTAAAAAACATGTATACACTTATGAATGCTAGTTTTTTAATGAAAAACTTAGTATGAAAAAAAATATACAATTATTAAGAAACACGTATACAAAATAGAATAACATGTATACAAAACAGAATAAAAAATTATATATATATGGGTGCACCCTTGTATCCGGTTCACCTAATATCCACCCTTTAAAAAAATGAAAAAGAAAAAAAAATTGACATGATCACAAAATAAGTTAGTAAATGGAGTATAACATATATATTTGAGTAGATAAGGAGTATATGTAATTAATTTAATCATATAAAAAATGTGAATTTTATTTTAAAATTGAAAAATAATAAATGTAGTAATGCATGCAACACATGTGATTGTAATCCACAGAATTGAAGAAAGAGAGAGGGATCTTCTGGAAGAAGAAGAAGAGAAGAGGGATTCATACCATTTGGACCATGTCAAATTATAACATTAATTAACTGTATTGTATTATTTACAGCCATACATATCTTTGGCTTTAATTAATTGATTAATTAATTTATATATATCCTTCTACTTGGCTTGACATTTCTTGTATGAAAACTGTTGACAGTTTATAATTTTCCACGAAAGATTCATGGTTTCATTTGTCTGTGATGAATATTGGTGGTAGACGAGGTCACTTTATTATGAAATTAAAAATTATTCATCTAATTAAATATAATTATTTTAAAACATAAAATTATGGGTGTAACAACAAATTTTGTATTTATAATAAAATAAACACAAAAGAATTACAATGATAATCCAGATGGATTGAACTTGATGATTAAGGAAACAATCTCTATCTATCCTCTGATTCTTCTCTCGAACCAATTTGGCTTTGACTTTGACTTGACTTTGACTGTGTATGTTGAGTCGGATCTTCAGTTGAAGCTTGTCCGAACTCGGATTTGGATCTTATAACGTTAATCCAGAGGCGTCGAGCCTTTATTTGGATTAAACGTACTTGATCCGAAGAACACTCGATCTGGGGGGCTTAGCACCTTAATCCCGGGTCGTATGTTGTTCTTGGCGCGAAGAACACCGAAGAACTCAGTATATGAAGAACGCTTGATTTGGGGGGCTCCGCACCTTAATCCCCAATCGTTTGTCGTTCTTGACTTGAAGATGCTTGAAGATCTCAAGGGAGCGCTGCTCGTGTTCTTGATCTCTTCAGAGCGTTTATGTCTTCAGGTCTTTGAGTGTGTATAGTGAATGAAGGAGGGCTCCTTATATAGGTGAAGGAATGAGCATGCCCCATAAATAACTTGCAATCTGATTGGTCTATGACAGATTTGGCCTGGTTCTGCGGGCTTGGGCCGTTCCAAATATATCACAGCCTGATTAGTCATTGCTTAATTTGACCTGATTCTGGAACCTTCCATGCTTTACTTAACTTATGGGTCAAGCTTTACTTAATTTAAACCCTACTTAATTTGTTGGGTATTAAATTAATTATCAATTATTTATTAATCTATTTTAGGAATTAATTTATTAAATCCCCAAAATAAAATATAATAAATTAAAATTGATATTTAATCAATAAAATCCACGTGTCGCCATTTGATTGGACCGTGAATTTTAATTGCTTACAAATGCCCCCTTGCGATTTGTTCACGGACAGAATGTCTTGTTGTGAAGGAATCGCAAAAGATTTGTTTCTTGTTCACCAAGATTTCATGAACCTTACCCAAAATTATCAAAGTTATTTGTAGTAAAGAATCTCCTACAATTTTGTAGAGCTTGAGCACCTCACAATAATCTCCATAATTATCCATGAGTCCACTAGTAATTTCCATAATTATCCATGAATAATTTCCATAATTATCCATGAGTCCACAAGTAATTTCCATAATTATTCATGAATCCACTACTATATAAGGGTACTTCATGAACTCAATTTTTTTATCAAAGCTATTCAACAAACAAGATAATCACTTCAATTCTTGGTTCTTCCTTCTCTTATTTGAATTTTCCTCTTTCTTTCCAAAGTGTAACATGAAGTGTTTCTAAATTTTTTTCTCTTCTTCAGCATTGGTCCAAGAGGCTGTCAAGACAAAATACACAATCAAAACACATCATCCAAGGAATTCAATTTACAAGTGTAAGCTTTCAATTCCTTAATTTGCTCTTTTTTTGAACTGTTTATTCGTCTTGTTTGCTTGTTGTTCCTGTCTTCGACCAAGAACTTAATAACATGCTTGTCCTCGCCCCTCTTTCTCTTCCGAGAAATCGACGGTGAGCCTTGTCCTCGCCCCTCTTTCTCTTCTGAGAAATCGACGGTGAGCCTTGCCCTCGCCCCTCTTTCACTTCTGAGAAATCGACGGTGAGCCTTGCCCTCGCCCCTCTTTCTCTTCTGAGAAATCGACGGTGAGCCTTGTCCTCGCCCCTCTTTCTCTTCCGAGAAATCGACGGTGAGCCTTGCCCTCGCCCCTCTTTCTCTTCTGAGAAATCGACGGTGAGCCTTGCCCTCGCCCCTCTTTCTCTTCTGAGAAATCGACGGTGAGCCTTGTCCTCGCCCCTCGGTTGTTCCTTATGGAATTAAGAACTGCTCCTCGGTTGCCTCTCGATACGATTGTCCCGACATGGTGATTGAACTGTGAGCTCGTGGTTTCGAAAGGGTTCGAGGTCGCTTGTTGTTGGTGCTTATGCTTACGAGAGGGGCGGTGAGTGATGCTCGGCCATCGGTGTTGACAATCCGACCGGGAAGCGGCGCGATAGGGTCGATCCGTGGGTACTTAGCGCGGTTGAGGATGTACGCCCGATCTGGGTAAGAACCTCGGAACAACAGTGATGGCTGCTTGGCGATGACAGCCGGTTCGCGTGCCTCGGTACCGTGAGATGATACGGTGGTGGCTTCGCGTGATTATGGCTGGGCAGCACGCGGCTGCTGCGTTTCTGAAGAGGCCGACAGTGCGTCGACGATCAGTCACGACGGGCGACGGCTGCATGCGATGGCGCGGTGACACGGGGGACCGGCGGCGGCGTCCTTGCGTGGTTCGTCGCGAAGTTGGCATGGGGCGGCAGCCTTGCGTGGTTCGTCGCGCGTTGGCGTGGGGCGGCGGAACGCGCGAGCTGTTGCTCGACGATGGGCTGTGGCAGGACGCGCTGGACGAAATAGGAGTCGTCTCCACTTTCGGCGGCAGGGACGCGCACGGACGGCGGCTGCAATTTGCTTGTGTGGCAGCGCGTCGTGGCTGATACGGCAGCAACAGCCGGCGCTGCTGCTCGCTTACGGCGACAGCGACGAGCACACGACGGCGGGTTTCGGCAGTCACCGGTTGCTGCAGGCGTCACCGAGAGTCCCGATCGGTAGAGAAAGGAGAAGCCTTCTTTGACAGATTCACGCCTGGAATGCTAACACCCAATTTTGACTTTCAACATTAATTTTGACCTTCCTTTGTGAATTTGGGCCCTTCCCACATGAACACAACTTTTGACTACTAATAACATGAGCCCATGAGAAACTATTTCTTGATTTGGGCTTCTATATAAATTGGGCCCACATTAAATTCAATAATCATGATATTGGGCTTTCAATTTCCAACTAACTTCAATTCATGCTTTAAACATGAATTAATTTAGTTGGTCACTTTGATATTTTAAATTTCTCTTCATCATGGATTTAACTTACAACTTTGAAATCAACAATTAATTGATCCCATGAATTTATTTCAAATTCTTTTAATTATCAAAATTCTTAAACTATTATTTCCAAGCCATACTCCTGTTCTCTAACATTACTTTTGCTCTTTTTTTTCGCAGCCAATCTCAACTTCAGAATGGTTAAATTTAAGAGTCATACAACAGATTCCAAGGAACGTCAATTGCTAATCCTTGATACCCAGCGTCCACTATCAGACATAGTAACCCGTCTTCCCATCGAAAGACCTCTCATGGGCCAACCTATAGAGAAATTAGCTCAAGAAGATAATGTCTTCAATTTAACGACTTGGACCAGAGACATGGAGCTGGACGAAATAGGAGTCGTAACTTTGAGATCGGCTAATCATACCAAGGAGAAGCTACAAACTGGCCCTTTACCAACACTAGGACACCAAATAATCAGAGGTAATGCGGCATGGGGCGACCCAATGAATTTTCTCGGGGAATTTCATTACATCCAAGGGTATTGGGAATGGACCGAGGCTGTCTTAAGTAGATATCGCTCTATTCTTGAGAAAACAATGCTTTATGAACCTATTTTCGCATCTCTATTTACATATGACTGTAATCGAGAGATCATCAAAGCCTTTTGCGAGGCGTGGTGCCCTACCACTAACACCCTACTTACTTCCTTTGGAGAAATGTCGATTTCTCTATGGGATTTGTATAACTGGGTAGGATTGCCGCTAGCTGGTCACCTATATGAAGAAGTTGTGCCTGACAAGCCAGAACTTTTGAATGAGCGTGACGCCACTGGCTTACGTATCCCACCTAGTTGTCAGCACTTACTTCATGCTTATCATAGAATCCGTAGCCGTGATGGTACTGACTTTGTTTCACTTTCTCGATGGGTGAGCTTTTGGTCTCGTAGAACTACGAAGCATAAACAGCCCCCTCCACGTGCAGAAAGTAAAAGGAAAGCACGCCTCAAGAGTACGCATAACCCCAAGGGTATTATCGACGACTGCAAGAAATGGACTTCCATAGAGATGGCCCCTTTTAAAATGCTTCATGTTGATGCCAAAGAACAAGAGGAAACGTATCTAGCTGCCCACTTAGCTTGTTGGCTTTGCTCTTTCGTACTTCCTAACGATGAAGTAGATA
Organism: Pogostemon cablin; assembly: GCA_023678885.1. Taxonomy (NCBI): domain Eukaryota; kingdom Viridiplantae; phylum Streptophyta; class Magnoliopsida; order Lamiales; family Lamiaceae; genus Pogostemon; species Pogostemon cablin. Next base: position 5,174,799 of record CM042991.1, on the reverse strand, counting down.
TGATACGTCCTGGTACCTTCAAGGTAGCAAGTTTGATAGCTGCGGGAAAATCAGTTTGCCTTGCTGTTCCTGTTCTGACAAGCATATACCGAGGTTTGAATGGAATCTCTAATGAACTTAGACCCTCTGAAATGAAGTCAACATTTCCCGTGCACTTCGTTTACACTTGGTTGGCTCATTATTTTCAAACTCATTACCCAAACCCTCATGATTTGAAAGCACCTTCAATGGTGACCTACTCAGGCGAAAATGGAGCAAAATTCTTTAGTTCAATTGGTGCTCGCAAACAAATTCAAAATGGAAACAAAGCTTCCTTGTCTTGTAATGTTCTCCCGAAAACAGACCCCATGTGGTATATTGACCATGACAAGGCACCTTGGCGTGATTGGGCCTACTTCATTGCTATTCGCACTAATTATCTTACCTTGCGACAGAATGGAGGCTTTCTTATTGAACCCTACAGCCCACATCGATTTAGCCGCCAATTCGGCTTTTATCAAGATACTCCGGGGAGAATGAAAACAGACATTCGAGAGACCACCTTAGAACAAGGACTTCAATATTGGAGGCAATGCACTTTGCGTAATTCTCAATCTACAGCAACTTTCCCATGCGCACCTTCAGAATTTAAAAACTTTTGCTCCCCAGAATATGAACAGTGGCTATCTCAAATTCATGGCACCTACCTCTTGGATAATGTGTTGAAGCTGGCTGATGCTGTTCTTAACCAGGATATGGAAGAAGAAGTTGACATCATCAATAATACAGATAATGCAAAAGCTGATGAGGAGGCTGTACCGCTAGAGATCCCGCCCCTTCGAAAGGTAATTGTAGGGAGGTCTAATGAAGCCGGAAAGAGAAAGAACGGTCCCTCACATTCAAATGAGAGCACAACCGACCACAACCCGAAGCGGATCAAGAAAGCCAAATCTCCGATGCTTACCCCGACAACTAAGGCTAAGGTTTTAATCCCTTCTAATCATAATTCAAATACATCCATTCTTGCACATATTTTATTACCATCTCTTTTACTCCTTTTTTTGTAGTGCATGCATGATGTATTTGGTTCTGATTACGATGACTTGGATGAAGAAGGATCAACCTCTGTTGCAGCCCCTGAAATCTTAATTGATGATGACCTTTCGGATCACATTTCTCCTATCATGAATGAATCTCCCCCATTAATTTCTGCGGCCCAAGCTCCAGACATTACAGAATTTGTCTTTGATAAAGAGATTATGGAAGCTAGGAAACTAGTTAACCTGGCAGTGTGGAAACGCTTTCAAGAAAAACTAAGAAGAACCCCTGTCAACGCATTATCTTCTGTGAGGAATGAGGGGCTTAAGATGGTGGACACCTTCAAAAGCGCTCAAGGAATTGACGGATCCGCTCTAGAACAATCATTCAATTTCCTACTCTCTAAAGCCGATGCGTATGACACCATGAAGATAAAACTTGCTGATGGGATAACCAAGAAAGACATTGAAAAGCGTCTAATTGATGCAAAGAAGCGCGCCCATGAATACAAAGACCAAGAGGCTACAGAGACCAAGCAATTGCAAGTATCTGAAACTAAGTTGAAGCAGATTGAAACAAAGATCGAGACTCTGCTGAAGGAGAAGGAAACCATGTCACAAACAGCTGAACGTCTCCGCCAATCTATTCAAAGCGCAAAGCTTGGAGCTCAAACTGCTGCAAGGAATATTAGTATACTGAAGAAAACACCGATCTTAGAAGATTCCATCGCTGACGAATTGAAGAGCGTTACGCAAGCTTTGACAGACGCTCGAGAGGAGCTATCCACTATGGACATTTTTCATTAATTTCTTTCGAAACCAATTTACCTTAATACCCCCATTTTGTTTTGATCACTTAATGATATTATCAATAAAGTGCTTTTTATCCCTTATCACTTATTCTTCTTCTTGTTATCCATTATTAACTCCTTAATTTGTATCACTATGTCTGATACTTACTCAATGCTTTACACACCTCAACTTATTGCTTTGTTTCACAAACTTGATGTGAACAAACCGAAACATGACTGAACTTAACAAAATGCTAAGCTGCCTACGTACCTCTTTGAAGAGGATCAAGTCATAACGTAGTTCAAAGGGACACGATTTGGTTTTGAATGGGGGGTGCCGTACACAGTTTAAACTCATGCGGGCCAGGAGTGACTATTCTTTAACCACTTTAGACAAAGTAGGATATTTAATGCTTTAACCACTTAAAATATCTGAGTGGGGTGAATTAATAGTTTAACCACATATAATTACCTTCGGTGGGTGTCGTGCACAGTTTATACTCATGCGGACTAGGAGTTTGTCGTACACAGTTTATACTCATGCGGACCAGGAGTAACATGCAGTTTAGGCTCGTGCGTCAAGGAGCGTAAAATATATGTATTTGTTTTACGCATAGTAGCGTTTCAAGAACTTCCCATTTATAGGGCCAATGTTCACGCCATCCTCCGAGATCAACTTGTATGCGCCATTTGTATAGGCTTCCTTCACAACATGAGGGCCATCCCACTTGGGTAGAAACTTATTTCCAACGCGATGGGTGACTACTATAGGTCTTCTCACAGCAAGCACCAAATCACCAACTTGAAAAGAACGTACCCTCACCTTCTTGTTGTATGTTCTAGAAAGGCGAGATTGGTAACACTCAAGTCTTTGTTGTGCTTCCAACCTCTTTTCATCTAACGCTTCCAACTCTTGAAGACGTAACTTTGCATTTTCTTCCTCGGTGAGGCCTTCTTGTATGGCTATCCTCAAAGAAGGAATTTGCTTTTCAAGAGGCACAACAGCCTCAACACCATACACCAAGGAATACGGAGTGGCTTGCGTAGGTGTTCTATAGGTGGTACGGTACGCCCATAAAGCTTCATTTATTCTTTCATGCCAATCTCTTTTCGACTTGGACACCACCTTCTTTAACAAACTACATAATGTCTTATTGAAAGCTTCGGCAAGACCATTAGCAGCTGCGTGATACATTGAAGATTTCTTTTGTTTGAAATCAAACTTCTCACATAGCTTATCAATCCAACTGTTGCTGAACTGCTTTCCATTATCAGTGATGATGTAGCGCGGAACACCATATCTATAAATGATGTTGATTCGGATGAAATCAGCAACATTTTCTTTCTTCACTTCCCTTAGAGGCACAGCTTCAGCCCACTTTGAAAAGTAATCGGTTGCCGCAAGAATGTAGAGATGACCACCAGATGACTTTGTAAGCGGCCCCACCACATCTAAACCCCAAGCATCGAAAGGCCATGAAGCGACTGTCGGATGTAAAGGCTCCGGAGGTTGATGAATCAAATTTCCATGGAACTGACAAGCTTGACATCTTTGTGCGTAATCCATGCAATCCTTCACCATGGTTGGCCAATAGTAACCCATCCTTTTAATTCTAAAATGTAGCTTCGGTCCGGATTGATGAGCACCGCAAATTCCGGAGTGAGCCTCCTCCATTGCTTGAATAGTTTCTTCCTTACCCAAGCATCTCAAGAAAATTTCATCGAATGATCTTCTATAAAGTGTACCCTTGAAGTAGATGAACCGAGGTGCCCGACGCCGAATATCAACCCTTTGTCGTGGATCGTTAGGCAACTTATCATATTTCAAATAATCCACAAGCGGTTGGCGCCAATCTTCTTCTTCAATTTCGAAAACCTCCACCACATGATTTTCAACTTCTTCATAATCATCATCTTCAAAGATTGGTGGTACAACCCAACTTCTACACACCGGTATTTGAATTTGTATTTCTGGCATAGCTATAGTTGATGCTAACTTAGCGAGGGCGTCAGCTTGCTTATTCTCTCTTCTAGACAGATGCTTAATATTAACATCACCGAGATAACCCATAAGCTTTTGAGCATACTTGTAATAGGGGAACAACTCAGGCTTCTTCACTTCATACACTCCAAGGGGTTGATTTATTACCAATAGCGAATCACCATACACTCTAAGGTGTAGTTGCTTTATATCGACGGCCATCTCTAAACCAAGTATGAGTGCTTGATACTCAGCCATATTGTTAGAGCAATTTTCTGTTAAGGAAAATGAGAAAGGTAGAACTTCACAACTGGATGTTACAAACACGACTCCCGCACCAGCTCCCTCTCTATGAGATGCTCCATCGAAATACATTTTCCAAGGAGAAACTATGTCCACAGTGAAAGCATCTTCATCAGGGAGTTCATCAGATAGTTCCCATTCAGCAGGCATTGGATGATCAGCTAGAAAATCTGCCAACACCTGTCCTTTTACGGCCTTTTGAGGGACGTACACGATCTCAAACTGTTGAAGTTGGAGATACCATCTTGCAAGCCGATCAGAGAGTACTGGTTTTTACATGACAAATTTTAGTGGGTTGGCTTTCGAAACTAGCCGAACTGTGTGAGCTTGAAAATAATGTTTCAACTTCTGAATTACGAAGATAAGGGATAAGCAGATCTTCTCAATGGGTGAATACTTCAACTCGTTTGGAGTCATGGTTCTACTTAGATAATATAGAGCTCTTTCTTTACCATCATCATTTTCTTGTGCAAGTAAAGCTCCCACAGAACGCTCTTGAGCAGCTAGATAAAGGACTAATAGACGTCCCGGTATTGGAGCACTCAATACTGGTGCCTTCATCAAGTATTCTTTAATGCTATTGAAAGCATTATTGCAAGCTTCATCCCATTCGAATATGCTGTCTTTCTTCATGAGATGACTAAATGGTTGGCATCGGCCAGCTAAGTTTGATATGAATCTCCTTAAGTATGCCAACTTTCCTTGCAGACTTTTGAGTTCATGTATGTTTCGAGGCACATGCATTTTCATGATTGCGTCAATCTTTGCTTTCTCAATCTCAATCCCTCGACGGCGAACAACAAATCCAAGAAATTTCCCGGATGAAACTCCAAATGCACACTTGAGCGGATTCATCTTGAGTTGATGCTCTCTTAATCGTTCAAACACTCGCCTTAGATTATGAAAATGATTTTTCTTTTCCTTTGATTTCACCACAATATCATCAACATAGCATTCGACAATCTTATGAAGCATGTCATCAAATATCTTTTGCATGGCTCGCTGATAAGTGGCACCAGCATTCTTTAAGCCAAATGGCATAACATTATAGCAATATATTCCTTTCGGAGTACGAAAGGCTGTCTTCTCTTGATCCTCAGGAGCCAAACCAATTTGATTGTAGCCAGATGATCCATCCATAAATGAAAGGACCTCATGCCCCGTTGTTGCATCAATCATGAGCTCAGTAATTGGTAATGGAAAGTCATCTTTCGGACATGCCATATTCAAATCTCGGAAATCAACACATACTCTGAGTTGCCCATTTTTCTTTCTTACCGGCATGATATTGGAAATCCAAGTAGGATATTTGACTTCTCGGATCTTGCCTGTTTCAAGAAGCTTATTAATCTCGTCCTCAATCAAAGGAATCAACTCTGGTCGAAATCGACGTTGCATTTGTTTAACTGGTCGAGTTCCCTTTTTAATGGACAAGTGATGCACTGCGATTTTTGGATCTAAGCCTGGCATTTCCTTATGCGACCATGCAAAGACATCTCTGAATTCTCGCAAAAGGCTAACATACTTTGTTTCTTCCTCAACATCTAGCAGAGCACTTATGTAGGTAGGACGTGGGTCATTTTCATCACCTAAGTTAATTTCTTTCAACTCATCAACAGTGGCTTTCACTCCTTCTTCAAATTGTGGAGGGGCATCTTCAGCATCTACTTCCTCCATTTGAGAATCTTCCACAGCAGTAATATGATTGGTAGAAGCTACACTTTCTTTATCATCACTATCATCTTTAGTAAAGATGATTCTTTGCACTTTATCCTTCAACACTCTTCCACTTGAGACAGTCAAGATATTTTGCCGCTTGATACGAAATGGATTTTGACTCCGGAGTTTCCGGAGGTTAAGGGACTTGACATGATTTTGCCTCCTACACTTCCCTTTACAGGGTCCAAGCCTTTCGAAGACACTCCCAAGCCTTTCAAAAACAGATATTCTCTTGACTTCCCTACTACTTGCGTCAAACATATCCTCCGTGGATAAAGCTTCTTTCTCGGTGATATAATTTGTACTTGCTCTTCTAATTGCAATGCGGACTGGCTTTTGAGGGACATATCCCAAACCTGGCTTAGCCTTCTTAATAGTATGACCATCATTTTTCAACATCTTCTGAGTAACATTGAGCCCATGTCCTGGTGGGTTGATAGTTTCTTGACACACCTTGCTCGCCATCGCTTTTTCCCTTGGTTCATAACCAGCCTTCATAAGGAGTTTATAAGCTTGTGGACTATACGACTTGGTTATTTCGGCTTCAAACACTTCACCATGTTCGGTCTTTGGTCCTTCAATAGGACGTGTGAACCCTTTGAGTGGTGGAGAAGAAAGTTTACTAGCATCAATTTTTGTTAAAGGCAATGTCAACTCTTCCGAGGTCTCAAGCCCTTTGCCTTTGTTCTCCTTTTGAGTGGCAGATGATGTACTACCTTCCTCATTCTTTATTTGTTTACTGCCCCCATCATCTTGTACTGAGGCTTCTTCACGCTTTACTTCCTTTGTACTCTTGAAGAAATATTTAGCATCGGCAAAGTAAGCTTCAGCTTCAGTAAACGGCTTATCGTCACCGAATACTCTTTTCACGTTGTCACCTTCACTATATTTGAAGCACTGGTGTAATGTAGAAGGAATCACGCCATTCTCATGTAGCCATGGGCGCCCCAAAAGCATGTTGTAGGAAGTTTTTGCATCAATAACATGGAAAAGGACTGTGGATTTCATCTCATCAATTAGCAAATCAAGAACTATTGTGTCGAGAGTCCTTTGCCCCTCATGGTTGAACCCTTGGATCATCAATCGGCTATGGTTGAGTTCATCCAGTGGTATTTCTATCTTCTTCAACATTCTCAAGGATAAAATGTTCACCGCCGAACCTCCATCAATAAGTATGCGATTCACTCGCATCCCTTTAGTATAACCAGTCACAAATAGAGGTCGATTATGAGATTGCATACCCAACAACATATCTTCATCCGTGAAGGTCACCTTCATGGAGTAAGCTTCACCCTTAGTTTCAAGTTGTTCGCTTTCATTGTCCTCATTCACGACATGACATGAGCCTCCATTATGACTTTCTTCTACAGAAGTGAAGTTTGTGCCCGCCTCATCTTCTAACACGATTTTTCCTTCCTTAACCAATTGCATGATCTTTTCCTTAAGAACGAAACAATCATGAATTGGATGACTCACCAACCTATGATACTTGCAGTATTTTGGGTCATTAGTTCGGCCGGCTTCTTCTGGACGTTTCATATCAGGAAGATCAAGGAGTTTGTTCTTCATTAGATCATCGAATATGCCAGAAAGGTCTGAGTTCAGAAATGGATACTCTTTTTCTTGCATCTCTTTCAGAGTTAACCTTCTTTGCCCCCACTCTTGGGTAACTTGTTTTCCTTTATCTTTCTTATCATTTTCATTCTTTCGAACCTTGACCGTCATAATATTTGTGGACATTGACTCTTTGTTGGAATTTTTAACATAGGACTTGCCCCCCCATTTGAAATCTTGTTTATCTTTAGACTTGTAGGAGTCCGACATCGGTGAATGTTTGATTCCACTAGCAGCCATACTTAACTCCATGTCATGGGCCCTGGTAGCCAACTCTTCGAAAGTCTTAGGTTGAATTCCTTTGAGTATATAAAGGAGATTCCATTCCATCCCTTGGATACACATCTCAATAGCAGACTCTCCGGATAATCGGTCCTTGCAATTTAAGCTCAAATTTCTCCATCGATTGATATAATCAATCACAGGTTCTTCCTTCAACTGACGAGTATTAGTTAACTCAGTCATGCTAACAGTTCTCCTCGTGCTGTAGAAACGATTAAGGAACTCATGTTCCATTTGTGCCCAACTATCAATGGATTCAGCTTGTAAGTCGATATACCAATCAAATGCATTTCCTTTGAGAGAGCGAACGAACTGCCTTATCATATGGTCTCCATAAGTACCAGCGTCATGGCAGGTCTCAATAAAGTGTGCTATATGCTGCCTCGGGTTTCCCTTGCCATCAAATTGTTGGAACTTGGGAGGCTGGTAGCCAGCTGGCAACTTCAAGTTATCCACTCTTTTCGTGTATGGCTTGACATAAGTAACAGTAGGCTTGGAATTCTCCTCAAACCTTTCTTTTATTGTTCCAAGTATAATATCCTTGAGTTGATCTACTTGGAGCATTCCATCAGCTGAAAGTGGCAATGTTCCTTGAGTTTGCTCCTTTTCAATAGCCTGGCGTCTTGTGACCTCTTCTACTTCACTATCGTCCATGACTCCTTTTCCGTTTGCATGGCTAGTCTCCGCGATGTCTCTTTTCATCAATTGGGAGATCTTTGTGTCTTGAGCCTCTATGTGTTTCGTGAGCCCCTCGATAGCTTTCATCATGTTTGCTAATTGTTCCTCCACAGTCGTGGCGCCTGCCATCATTACTGGAGCTGCAACAGAGTCAGATGAAGAGTTTGAAGATGCAGAATCTTCATCACTATCATCTTTCATAAGTAGTTGTTTTCTCGAAGCCTCCTCAACCGAAGGGTTGGATCCAGATGAGGCTTCCGAACGAGCTTTTTCTGACATGCTCCTTGTAACAACAGCAACATATTCAGTCAATGCCTCTGAGAGCTTAGAAGCAGCAGTCCTACCTACAGTAATCCTGACAGGAGTCATATCGTACTTCGAGCTTGTAGAGAGAAGAGATGAGAGGTAGAGACGGTCCCACTGGGCGTGCCAAAATTTGTAACAACAAATTTTGTATTTATAATAAAATAAACACAAAAGAATTACAATGATAATCCAGATGGATTGAACTTGATGATTAAGGAAACAATCTCTATCTATCCTCTGATTCTTCTCTCGAACCAATTTGGCTTTGACTTTGACTTGACTTTGACTGTGTATGTTGAGTCGGATCTTCAGTTGAAGCTTGTCCGAACTCGGATTTGGATCTTATAACGTTAATCCAGAGGCGTCGAGCCTTTATTTGGATTAAACGTACTTGATCCGAAGAACACTCGATCTGGGGGGCTTAGCACCTTAATCCCGGGTCGTATGTTGTTCTTGGCGCGAAGAACACCGAAGAACTCAGTATATGAAGAACGCTTGATTTGGGGGGCTCCGCACCTTAATCCCCAATCGTTTGTCGTTCTTGACTTGAAGATGCTTGAAGATCTCAAGGGAGCGCTGCTCGTGTTCTTGATCTCTTCAGAGCGTTTATGTCTTCAGGTCTTTGAGTGTGTATAGTGAATGAAGGAGGGCTCCTTATATAGGTGAAGGAATGAGCATGCCCCATAAATAACTTGCAATCTGATTGGTCTATGACAGATTTGGCCTGGTTCTGCGGGCTTGGGCCGTTCCAAATATATCACAGCCTGATTAGTCATTGCTTAATTTGACCTGATTCTGGAACCTTCCATGCTTTACTTAACTTATGGGTCAAGCTTTACTTAATTTAAATCATACTTAATTTGTTGGGTATTAAATTAATTATCAATTATTTATTAATCTATTTTAGGAATTAATTTATTAAATCCCCAAAATAAAATATAATAAATTAAAATTGATATTTAATCAATAAAATCCACGTGTCGCCATTTGATTGGACCGTGAATTTTAATTGCTTACAATGGGACTAACTCATGTTTGTAGATTCTAAAAAGTAACTTCTTCTCGACCCTTATTGAGCTACAGTACAATTTCCAAGTGACCTTTTATTATATACTTCATCATCCCAAAAATATTGACACACTTTTTTTTTTGATTCCCACAAAAATTGACATATTTCATTTTTAAGAATATGGGACCCACACAAAAACAATTTCATCATTTACATTGGCCCACACACACATCACACTCATCTCTAATACAACTACCAACTACACATTAAATATTATTTCTCTCACTTCACTTTACATTAAATTATTATGCTCATTAATCTCCGTGCCAAAAAAAATGTGTCAATATCTCCGGGTCGAAAGGAGTATATATAGGAGTATATATATGGATATGTTTAATCAGTATACTATTTTTTAAGAATTTGTTTCTTCTGCATTTAGACGTAGAAAACGTTCTATAGTATAATATTTTATTTCAAATAGCATAAACTTTAATTTATAAAGTTTTTTTTTCAATGAAAAACTCAACTGAAATACAAATTGTACTAATTTTTGAATAAGAAAAAAAATCCAGAAAAATTAAAGATATAGTAAATTTTTATAATAAAGTACAACATTTAATACTTTATAAGGTTGGGACACATATCAGTGTGTCAGGAACACGCAAATGTTGTCCATTTTTTAATTAGTATTTTATTTTTCAGGTTCTAAATTAATAATTATTTAATGTTTTAGCCCCATTCTTGATAAGGTATGTATTTTTTTTATTAAGTATGTATTTTTTTATTAAGTATGTATTTTTTTTATTTCAGTCATTCATTTTAATATCAATTTTCCTATAGTAGAGGTCTCGCATAAAACCAAATTACTTCATAACTAATGCATAATTAAACATTGATTCAAAGAATGGGTTATAAAAACACAAGTGTATTTATTTATATATAAATCTAAAAATTCCTTAATAGTTGCCGTATTAGGTTATTAATATTAATTAATTGGTATTAGGTTTTTTATTTCTAGAACACGAAATAAATATATTTACTATACGGCGTCGATAAACATTATCATAATTATTTGCCCCTTACGTTTTTCTTCTAGATCTCCAAATTAGTTACATTATTTCTAGAACCTTACGACAATTGGTATTAATTAATTTTCAAATTAAATATGTTTGTCTTTTTTAGAGAAAACAATTACAACCGCATTTCATAATTAAGTCATTACAACAATTATTATGATAACATGACTTCAATTAAATCAATTGTGATTACTCCTCGAATTTAATCAAATGTATTAATTCTCATAACTTTATTATATAGCACCCCCTACAAATTAATACCATCCATTTGATACGAAAAATTTTATTAATTCACATAGATATTGTATAATGATAAATTAATAAATTATTAATTTAGAGATATTATATACATAAGGAATGCCTTTTGAACTTATATAGTATTATGCAACTTTAACTTCATACTTTTTATTTTGATCCATTCCAATTTTAACTTTTATTAAAGAAAAAAAAACACAAACAATATCTCTCTAAAAAACTGTAAATTTAAAATTGTCGTCACCTTCTTAACAAAAATAACATAACTTATTGATTAGAGTATTTATTATCCAAAAATATCAAACAATCCCAAAAATAATTCAAAAAAAATGATTTTTGTTAATTTGCGTACAAGCAGCATGGGAAGATGAAAATAAGATGGAGTGAATATTAAAAATGTAGTATTAATTAAATAATATAATACATAATTTAGGATCCACATTTACCCATTAATATTCTTCATATTTCAATAATTTTTTCATTAAAACTCTTATTAATAAAAAAAATACCCATAATTTTTTAAAACAAAATGTTATATTCTTAAAATCATTATTCACCTAACAAGAGACTAACTATATATATTCTAATATATGCTATTTTATATCAATAATATGGCGATGTAAAAAAATAATGCACAAAAGAATAACTCTAATTCGTATTTTATATCAACAATAATATGGTGAGATTAAAGAAAAAGAAATTATATCGATCGACAGTTGACGCGAAATCAACACGAATGCATTTATTAATTATTATTAAAAGTTAATAAAAAAAAAAAAAAGAACCCTAAGTATATCTCTTTCATGACATCTCTCACATGAAAATTCAATGACTAAAGTCGGTTGAAACAGGAAGGTCAATACAATTAAATACGTTCACATATCCAGCTAGTTAATTAATGTATTAAATACCCACTGTCATATTTATTTAATTAAATGGAGTATAAAATAACTTGTAATTGCTACTGTTTTAGAAAGAATATTGTACTCTTCTTTCTAATTTAAAGAAGAAAAAAATCTAACATTAAAAATATAAATCCAATTATAATTTATAGTGCATTTAAATGACTGTAATATCAATCATTATATAAAATAATAAATATTTTTTATAAAATAACTATCTGCTAAGTCGACCTAAAAAAAACTCTTTACACGCTGAGTGATGCAGTGAGATATACAATTCTGAGCCAGGGTAGGACCCAATAATTGATCAGTATACTTATTTATTCATTTATTATTATTATTTCTAACTATTGTGTAAAATTATAGTAAAAAATGTCATTTTATGTTGCATTTTTTTTATTTTAAATAATTAATTAGATAAATGGCACATAAATGTTGATACTTGAGGTCCAATCTTTGTGTCACTTTGATGTGACATCTATTATGTCACTCTATTGAATGATTGACATGTAAAAAAGGGGAGGACAACTATATCATAAGTCAATGCTTAAACTCTTGGAACAATATTGAATTGAATTTTTTTCACCCCACTACGTGTCATAATCTAAAAATATGATATTACAGGAATGTCACAAGATATCTCGTGCCACACTAACGAGGTAACAATCTCGTGTAACATTATTTATATACTTAGATTAAGTAATTGTGTACTCCATCCATTCCATCCAAAGCGTTTTTTTTTTTTCATTTTGGGTGTCCCACCCAAAGGGTCATCTTTCATTTTTTATATACGTGGATCCCACACACACTCACTAAAATAATTAAAATATGGGATCCACACTTCCACTAATACAACTACCCACAAACATTAAATAATAAAACTCCTTAATCCGTATGCAAAAAATAAAATGCACACTTTGAACGGGACAGATGGAGTAATATTTAATGTGTAGTGAGTGAGTATTATTTTACGCTTTTACCTCCAAATTTTTTAATACAATCATCATTCCCTTATTAAGGTAATTACTTTTTTTTTTGCTTAATTAAGAAATTGACTAATACCATTTAATGTGTAGTGCGTGAATTTTAAATGCTATTTTAGGCTTTTACCTCCTTCATTCCCTTGTTAAGGTAATTACTTTTTTTTTAATTAAATTAAGAAGTTGGCTAATATTTAATGTGTAGTATGTGAATTTTAAATGCTATTTTGCGCTTTTACCTCTAATTTTTTTCTTAATTAAAATGGCCGTACATTCCTAAAAATTTTTTGGAATTTTATTTTGAAAAGCGAGTATTCCTTTACACCTTTTTTTTATTAATTTGTTTGTTTCAAAAATCTCTTTACACAAAAAAATAAAAAAAAATATTTTATCTAACAATTTCAAAAATTATTTTAATTTTAATTTATAACTCATTTTTTATACATATATCATTAATTTATAGTATTTTTTATTATCTAAAAATACCACGATATCAAATTAATAAAGTTTAGAATATTAAAAAAAATCAATTTTTGTTAAATAACATTAAACAGTAATAAGCGTAAATGACACAAAGGAGTATTTTTTATGGTTGGTATTAAAAAGTGAAAATTGATAAATAATTCCAACGGTTTTAGGGTAGAGAACACAATAAATGCGGATAGACGCAGTCGTGTTTCCTGTTTCTTAATTGACACAGACACACCCCTTTTCTTGCAGACGTTCATCATTTCGTCATCACCTATTCTATTTTTCCCCAAAATGTTTACTGTATATAATCATATCATCTTCTCACTCCCAAATCCATCTTTGCATCTCTCTCTCTCTGCACACAGGAAGGATTAATCTGCAGTTCTATGGAATTCAGCAACATGGTTGCTCTCGTTTCACGTACTGGAAGACATATGCAGCGTTACAACTTTCACGGCCACCGCCAAGTAGTCGGGTTCGTCTTTCTCTCTCTCTCTCTCTCTAACACAAATACAGACAACTTCATCTGGTAATGGCGTTTAATATATGTATGGTTTGTTTGTGCAGATGTATTCCGTACAGACTCAGAGTTCCCGTGGGGTCATCGTCCATGGTGGCTGAGGAAGATATTGAAGTTCTTGTTATTTCTGCACAGAGAAAAGGAAAAGGAATGATGTTCCCTAAGGTGTTCGATGAAATTCCTCTTCCACTCTAATGCTTATTTTCTGAGTTTACTGTTAAAATGTCACAAAAATTTTAATTTCTCTAAAATATTCTTATTTTATCAGCAAAATAGCATTTTTACTAAAAAGTCCTAAAATTATTTTAATTCCATGAGATGAGACTGAATCGTTATTGGGATGAAATTGGAGCAAAATTGAAAGATGTAAGACGAAAATGAATGTTTTAATTCGAATAAAGTAAAAGATTTTCTAATAAATAAAAATGCAGTCTGAATTTGATCAGTTGAACGCAGGGTGGTTGGGAAATAGATGAGTCAATCGAGGAGGCGGCAATGCGGGAAACGGTGGAGGAAGCCGGTGTAGTCGGCGTCGTTGAGGTGGCTTCTCTTCCCAATTGTCACGAAACTATGTATACGTACTCGTATTATACTAATGATGAAATAAACTACGTATTCTTATACGTCCATTGTAATGCAATTTGCAGCATAAATTGGGGAAATGGAGTTTCAAAAGCAAGAGTAGAGACACCTTCTATGAAGGCCACATGTTTCCATTACATGTTACAGAGCAACACGAGTTCTGGCCTGAGAAACACATCCGACAACGAAAATGGGTAATGTCTGATTGAAAACCCTTTATTTTTATCAAAGTAAAAAAAAAAAAAAAAAATTATTAAGAATTTGCTGATTTAGGGTTGAAATCTAATGCTTTGGACAGGTGAGTGTAAGAGAAGCTAAGGCAGTTTGTCAACAATGGTGGATGAAGGAAGCATTAGAATCACTAGTTAGTCGATTGATCAACTCACAACCTAATCACGAGGCGAATACGCAAATAGTTCAATTAGCCCGTACGGGAAGTCTAGGTTTAATAGCAAATGCTTTGAACCCGATTCCAACACCACAGACGGCTTCAGTTTGAACAAAACGAGACAAGATTTAGCTGCATTCGTCTAAATCTTGTCTCGTTTTGCAAGTATTTTGTATAGCTTTAGTTCGAAGGGAACAAAAGAGAGGTTATATATGATCATGATATGAGAAACCATATACTTAAAAAATAAATGATCATGAGAAATGATCCTTGATCTCTTCAAATTCGATCTCTTGTTATCCTAATACTTGAGTTAACATGTTTCTACTAATCCCTCACATTTCACATTCATTTAATATTAATATCTATTTGAATTCGAGGGTGTAGATGTTTTATTACTTCCTCCATCCATTCCAAACGTTCCCATTTAATCAACTTCAAAGGTGGCCATTTTTCTTTTTTATAAAAGTGCTTCACATATTGCCCATCACTCCCTACTAACACAATTACATAGAATAATAATACTTTTTAATTCACTTATAAAAAGTAAATGAGACCTTTCATGTATTACGAGGGTGTATATTTTTAT
Organism: Pogostemon cablin; assembly: GCA_023678885.1. Lineage (NCBI taxonomy): Eukaryota > Viridiplantae > Streptophyta > Magnoliopsida > Lamiales > Lamiaceae > Pogostemon > Pogostemon cablin. Next base: position 5,159,337 of record CM042991.1, on the reverse strand, counting down.
GTGAATATGTTGTTATAAGAACATAAAAACCAACAAATTATAATGGGGAATTGAGTACTTAAATTTTTGTTTAATATTTCTATTGTTAGTGAAATCAATCATTTCTTCTTCTTTTTTTTCTTCATTCCATGTTTTTCTTATTTTAAACAAGTGTTCATAGTTGACTTTAAAACAGAACCCATCAATTAACGTAAAGGAAACCACCCCCCAAGCACAACCGCCGTTGACCTAGAATCCAAATTAAATATCTTCTTAAGTACTTTTATTTATTTATATATTTATTTGTAATAAGTAAATTAATTTTACTCATTCCATTGTCTTCCTTTTATGGGAGTTGACCTTTCCTAAAGGTAAGCTTTGCCCGCTTTCATTGGAGTTTTTCTTTCTTTAGAAAAATGCATGTAATGTTTGTTGGGTGATTGAGATGTTTTGATAGCTACTTGCATATCTAAATCTCAAACCTCATTGAGAAACAAATCATACTTGGACACAAATTTTTAAAGAAATAATAATTGCACATAAAATTTTTAAATTTTACTTTAAAAATAATTATGAATATATACTATTATATAAAATTAATACAAATTGATATTGTATGGAAGTTAACTTAGTGCACCTAGATGTACGAGTATCAACTCATAGTATTTATATGATCCGATGAGTAAGTTTTAATATACTTTTATATTTTTATCTTTTACTTTTATATTAAATAAATTTAGAATTAGTGTCATGTGAATTGGGTTTAAAGTATAAATATTGTGATCCTCTTTTTAATTTAAACTCTAATAAAATATATAATAGGATTAAAAGAGAATATCACATGTTTTATCCCTTAAACCTTAAATTTATAACAAATTGTTTATATGTAATTTTTCTTACTTACTAAAGATAAGCTACGAACCAAATTAAAAATAGAAAAGAAGAAATGTTTAAGATTTGATAATAGAATTGATGTGGATTGGGTTCACCAAAGGTAGGGTGCAGATTAAATAGAAAATTCCAGATATTCTAGAGCCAAAATCTAGAAGTAGCCAAGGTTTAATTTTGGATTAATTCAATAGGAGTAGTTATAATTAGTAGTATTTCTTAAACTCCAATACAATTCAAGTTTGCTCCTAACACGGTAGTTGAATACAAGATACTAATGATCCACGTGTATACTAGTTTTACACGAGGCACCCCCCTAGAGATTAAACAAAATTCTAGAACAGATATAACTTACGGGTTATTTTGGGATATGTACAACTTAGGGTTTATTATAGTTTAAATTTATGATATAATTGTAATTATTTATTTTATTTTATTCTTTAAAAGTTTTGATGAGGTGTCATCTCATACACACATAAACTATTCTACTAAAGTTTCTACAAGTTAGTATTCAATCTTTTATTTATTTTATTTAAGTTTAAATTTCTTTCAATTAATTTTGTTATATTTTATTTTAGTTTCTATTTATTGCTATGTATTTATTTCTTTTGAATTAATTTCTTTATACTTTATGTCAAATCTATATTGAACTATATATTTTTATTAATTAGCTTTTGACATTGTTATAATTTTGTCATTAACTTTCATGTTCAACCCTTCCTTTATTCTTGTTTCACACGCATAGAAATAATTCTCCTAAAGCTTTCTTCACGTTAGTATTCAATCTTTTATTTATTTTATTTAAATTTCTTTCAATTATTTCTTTATATTTTATTTTAATTTCTTTTCATTCATACATATTTATTTCTTCTGAATTTATTTATACTTTATGCCAAATTCTTATGAACTATATTATTTAGTTTATTTTTTTATTAATTCATTAATATCTTTAATATTTTTACTAATACTGATTGACTTTATATATTTTTATTTCCTTTGACATTGTTATAATTTTGTCATTATCTTTCATATTCAACACATATATATATATATATATATATATATATATATATATATATATATATATATATATATATAATTTTTCTTTTTTTTAAATAATTTTTTTATCAACGCATTTATTATATTTATTTATTTTATTTTATTCATTTAATTAATATATATATTAATTTTGTTATATAGGGATAATTTGATGAGACGTCGTCTTTTAAATTTCTCGCTTTTTATTAATACAAAATATTAAATTTATATTAGGATGATTTTGGGGGTGGGTTAATTGATTATATTTTAGGGTATAGTAATTTACTTAATGCATCTATTAATTTTGTACATAGAGTTAATTTGATGAGGTGTGTATTTAAATTTTTTTTTTCTAATTCATAATATTAAATTTATATTAGGGTGATTTTGGGATGGGTTAATTGATTTATTTTAGAGTACAATGGGTAGTTATTTTTTTAAAAGATTTAATCATTAAATTTAATTTAATTGGTAGCGAAAATTAAATTAAAATTTAATCTAATAATTAAGATTGTTAGATGTGCATGTCCCAATTGCACCTTAGTTGAACTTTTCTTTTTGATATATGAGTGTATATTAGGTGCACCCGGGTGTACCCTTGCATCCATATTTGTATAACTTTTTATTCTATTTTGTATACATGTTATTCTCTTTTGTATACGTGTTTTGTAATAATTGTATACTTTTTTCACACTAAGTTTTTCATTAAAAAAATAAGCATTCATATGTGTATAACTTTTTTTTCAATAGTGTATACATGTATTTTAATAATTGTACATTTTTTTACACTCAATTTTTTATTAAAAAAATTAACAATTAAATTGTATACATTTTTACTCATAATTGTATATGTTTTTGCTTATATTTGTACGTGGGTGCACAATATATTTAGCCTTGATATATTATTATAAAGATATATATTTTTCATAAAA